>CM028382.1:56298321-56373926 GCA_013146195.2 Codonopsis lanceolata | reverse complement strand
ACTGGCATTAACCTAAGATACGCGATATGTTCACTTTATTGTTTCTGGGTTAATCTTTTTGCACGATTACTTAATCAATCATTATTGCCCGATATATTTTTGGGGGACTACCCCGCATACAACTGTGTTGGCACTAATTAAATGCAGGAAAAACACAAGCAAACATTATCGGGCAGAATAACAATGGATAAATACGGGTTACATGTCAGCCAAAAAGATCAAAGATCCAGGGTTCGAAAATAAGTGTTCAAAACAGTCATCAAATTTTACAAGCTGCAAGTACAAATAGCTCATCGGCCAAAACATGGAGCCTCATGATGCGTCGGGAGGCGGTTTGAGTAGCACACGATTGCCTCTCGATAACAGAGGCACGAAGCTCTACTTGAGGCTGACGGCGGCCTCCGTGAGTCGCCTCTTTTTACGCGCTTCTTGGCGTCTATCAAGCTGCAGACGTTCACCGCCAGCGGGCTGGGGGGATCCCACGCTTCCAAGCCGTCGTCCAGGTCATCTCGGGCCATAGCTTCCAGTTCGGCCTTAGTATAAGGGACTAGATGATGCAGCTTCCGGGCTTCCAGACTGTAGGGGTCGAGCAACGCCCATTCAGCCATTGTTCCCATGTCAACCGAGTCCACGTCCTGCGAGCATCCGCAAGATATGATTAGTTGCCTGCATAATATGGGAGTATGGCTCGGTGCGCTTGCGAGGCATAGATAGGGAAGCCTCGAAATCCTTCACGGCAACTCGGCGCCGCCGGTGACGAAAAGGAATCTATGGCCACTCACGTCCTGGCGCTGCTCATCGGTGCCTTCACCTCGGCTTCAGAAAATTTGGTCAGCTTCGATCAAGGCTCTGGGATTTCTTTTGTTGGGCCACGAGGGTCGTCTTTTCCTCGGCCAAAGCCTTCTTGTCGGCCTCCAGTTTCTTTGTAGTGGCGTCACTCTTCAGGGATCGGTCAAGAGCGACCACTTGCTCGCTCTTGTTTTTCAAGGCCGAGCTCCACCCCTCGGCCTCTGCTTTCTTCCGAGCGTCCCTCTCCTCGGTATATCGATTGTAAAGGTTGGTGCAAGTAGAGGCAATCTGAAAAAAAAAACACAAAAACAACGTCAGTACGAGATAAACGAAGACATAGTATGGAAGAGCAACCTCATACATACCTCGCTCAAATTCAAGCCAGCATGTCCGAGCAAGACATGCCGGAGTCTCCTGGGTGGGTCACCTCCTCCTGCAGCAGCCTCTTCACAATGCCCTTACCCACCAAGCCGGCTGGGCTTCCACGGGCAGATAGGTCAATATGCCCGACGTTGGGGACCTCTGAAAGCCCGCTAACCACTTCCATGCCGCAACGGTAGTCGGCATCATGTAGGGCACTGCCCAAGGCTTAGACTCCCCGGCGATGATCGAGAATCCGTGCCCCGTGGACGGACAGGTCTATCAACTACCGGAGAGGGCTGCCTCTTTCTTTTCCCAGCGGCCTTTGCAGCCCTGGCAGCAGCATCATCAGCGGGGGCGGGCACTTCAACAGCAGGCAAAGGAGGAGGAGGAGGGAGTGTTTCAGTCGGCCTCTTCGCCGCATGAGTTTTCTTGGCCGTAGGGCCAAAAGGGACAAGCGGGACATCTTGAGGTGGTTTGCTCGCTAGAGCAGCCACCCTTCTACTTTCTTCGGCCTCAAGCCGCTGCAGTTGTCGTAGGGTCATCATCGCTGCAAAAAGAGGGCAATGAAAATCAGTACGACATTTATAAGCAAAACAACTACTTAAAACAGTCAAAGAGGGAAAGGAACCAGGAACAAGGGTATAAGCAGGCGTGCAGTTGTGCCCCAGCCTGCGACATTCCTGGCAATTTGCCCAAAAATTTCGACCATGGCAATCACCCCAATACATGTGGGCCTCTTCTTCATCAAATGAGCACAAAGGCTCAACCCCGGGAACGGTTGCCCGGAGCACCCCGGCCAAGCATAGATTTTTGGGGTTGCAGCAGAGCTCCTTCCAGTCAAACAAAAACTCTTGGGCGATCCCTCTGCCTTGCATCCACAACCTAGGGCATCCCGAATAACATTCAGCGACCGGTGTCCCGGTTTGAAAGCCGCAGGAGTTTGGGGGCGTGGATGCTAGCTGACTCATCGGCACATCATCGGCCAACCTCTCCTCGACTCGACTAAAAGGCCTCTATGGTCCCAGGAATCAACCTTGCCCGGGACATCAGAAAGAATCCTCAGGAAACTCGAGTTAGACCGCGCATTCACTCGACCATAGGCATCAACGGTGAGTATAAACAGACGTCGTAACAACTTGATCGTGGGCTCTATCCGCAGCAACCGACAAACCACGATGTACGCCATCAGTGCCCGTACAGTGTTCAACATTAAGTCACTCGGCATCGGGCAAAAAGTCTTCAAAAATTGGAGGAAAAAGGGATCCAACGGCAAGCGGAGCCCAACTCGGAAAAATCGCGTGAAAGCAGGTTTACCATCCCGCTGGGGAATAGCCCGGCCTCTACCCGGTAATCTTAGCCTCTATTCCCATCAAGTAAACCAAACGGTCAACTTAGTGGGTATCTAACAACGCCAGTCGCATACAAAGTTTCATCGCATCCGACATCAAGCCGGGGTGAGGGCGGAAGTAGTAGCCTCATTTTCTGGGCGCGTGGCCCTTCTCCTCCTCGCGATGGGGACATTGTCAGAATCTTCTCCGGCCGAATCACAAGCCTCGTTAACAGGCAAAGTCTCTCCAGCGGCAGGCAGCACGTCCTTGTCAGCCCGCTCTTCGACTACGTCTTCTTGCTCGGCCAATCAGTGGCCCCTCGCGAACTCGGCGGCCTTGCTCACCTCCCCACCGGACAAGCTCGACGAGTAATTACAGCACATGGGCCTCGGATCCACTGCACGTGAGGTCGCAGCTACGACTCACCGGCACGACGCGCGTCTCCCTCTTCGTACACAACGTCCGGGATAGGGATTTCTCATTGCTCATCGGGGTCGTTTTGCGTTATGGCGAACTCTTCTCGATCATTTTCTGAAAACTCTCCGTCGGACATCTACAGAGATCGAGGAAAAAAGATGGTCAGATCCTGCCCGTAGCAGAGAACACTCACTAAAAACCCTAAATCTAGGTAAATCCAAAGGGCCTTGCCCGCCCAGCGATTCTGGCACAATTGGGGACTCTCCTCGATCTCGGCCTAGGTCTCTCCTAACCTTGCCAAGGCTACCCAGAAATGTAGAGGACAAAGAAATGAGGAAAATCGTGCTTGAAAGCGTAAATATCACAAGAACAAATAAACACGAAAACAAAAGCTGAGATAAAGAAACTTACTGTTAAATTTCTGAAGGGAGTCGGCTTCGTGAAGTCAAAGTATTCAAACGGCAACGACACCGGCGACTGGAACGACCTCAAGAAACCGGCAGCAAAAGTTAGCAGAGCCTCTCTCTCTACTCTTTTTCTCTCTCTAAAAATCTCCAAACAACGTAAAGATTCAAATGGGTGAAGCGGCCGGGTTAAATAGGCGAGGAAATCTGGGATACCGCACCGGAAGCTGAAAAGACATGTACGCCGCCGTCAAAGCCCACGCACGCGCATTAAATGCGCCGTCCCGGGACTAGTGCCCCCGTCTTTTCGGACACCACTTTTGGCTCACAGCGCCGATCTATCCTCTGGCGGCGTAACCACTCAGCGAAGTGCTTCCTTGATACGCCTCATCTGGCAGTTACACAAAGTTCTAGAACCATCCCCAGCAAAGCTCAGCCCGATCATTTGCACTACGGAAATTCACAAGGGGTCAAGCCCGAGCTACGAGCAATTTCATACCATACTATACGCTTCCCGCCTCGAGCATGAATACTCACCAAAAGCTAAGGGCCCTTGATATGCCCGGCCCAAACTCGAGACGGGCAAAGCACGTGTTATCCTCACGTGTCCGGTCACAAGCACAACATTATAAGGCCCAGCGAGCCCGGCGAGCATGAGTAGAGCAGCATCTAGCAGCGAGCATGATATTCCCGATCCAACCTGGTTGGGCACGGGCCCAGCCTGTCCGACCAGGGGCCTTGCCCGGGTGATATATTCGCTTCAAATACATAAGCTATCGTACAAGCGAGCAGGGCCATGCCCGCTCAGTCCAAATCGAGCAGAAGACATCAGTAGCTTGCCCACCGAGACACGGCTAAAAGTTACCATATGTAGGCAGGACACTTGCCTTATCTATTCCTGATATCGCGCGGCCAGCTGCATATCACCATGAAATCTAGAGTTTCACTCCTTGTTGAACAAGATGACTAAAGAAACCGAATCCTTCCCGGATTCAACCCCACAAGGGCCAATAAATACTCCTCCACCAGACATCACAAAGGTACACGCTTTCAGACACTCTGAATCTTCCTTGAGTTCTGGTTTTCTGTCTTACGCACGATACTTACTCTCACGCCGGAGGGGTTTCGCGAGGCCCTGCCTTGCACTTCCACTCAGGTTTTCTTTGCTCTCAGTCAGGTTCAAGGAAGCAGATTCAAGCCCAGATATCATACCTACTGAATAGACGGCCCAAGCTGAGGATTTTGCCACATCAGATCCATTACCCAATCAAACCAAACATGATCTATGTTATTCCTCCTCTGTTCATCTAAGTTGTCCATCGTGCGGAAAGGAGAGAGAGAGCGAGAGAGAGGTGAGAATTCAAGTTGCTGTGAAAACTCAATATTTCTCTATTATTATTACTCAATTATTATTATTATTAAAAGATTAACTTTAAATTTTATGAATTGAATAGTTTTATTGTAATCATTTGGGAATGGGTTTTTTAAAGAGACTTTTTGTATTTAACAGCAATAGTGTTAATGAAGATGATGATGATGATGATGATGATGATGATGATGATGATGATGATGATGATGATGATGATGATGATGATGATATTTAATGCACTTCTTATTATCATTGTCATTGACAAAAAATTGAAGCATATGCACAGCAAAAATCAAACCTGGTTGTACCGTATGCGTAACGTAACGGCGATCCTCTTTGACATGGACTCAATCACAGCTTCATAATAATAATAATAATAATAATAATAACGTTAATATTTAATGCACTTCTTATTATCATTGTCATTGACAAAAAATTGAAGCATATGCACAGCAAAAATCAAACCTGGTTGTACCGTATGCGTAACGTAACGGCGATCCTCTTTGACATGGACTCAATCACAGCTTCAGTCCTTGATTGGTCGCGATTAAGTGATACCATTAGAGTATCAGTTTATACCCAGTGTACAAGAACCTCACAGCCCTAAAAAAAACCCTAACAATGGAAATGTTTGTAGTATCTTCTAGGCATAGAAGATACATTTGTTTTTGTTGTACCTTTTCCTATTGGGGGTAGCAAGTATTTATACTGCAAATACCAAACATGATAAGGGATGCCTAGAGACTTTGAGTTGCTCAATAATTTTGTACGCTTATCTGCAGTAACCTATCAGTCATTATCTGCTAGTTACTGCAGATGAGTTCTTGATCAACACAACCTCTAATACTAATCAGATTAGGTCGCACCTGACATGGGCGCCCCAGTTAACAAATAATATTACCGATTTCCAACATCTCCCACTCGCCCATGGCAAGGACGATGTATAAATATGATAATCCCATCCATTGTTTCTTGTTAATGAGTCTGTTCATATTGGCAAATGTACAGTGCGATCGTTGAGCCACCTGCAATTGGGAGCACTATATCAAACAGTTAAGGCTAGCATAGAGACATCAACCATTTAGAAAATATTGGACTCTCATGCTCCAAAATATAGGACTCTCATGCTCTAGACATACTTAATTTCACCTAGTTGAGTATCTCTAATCCCTCATGGAGACTTACTCGACCCCTTTAGGCCTGTTAATCTATACACAACTCAATAAATATTACTTCGCTATCTGAGTGATATAATCTGTTGACAATAGTGCAGTGATAACCAAGTTTTGTTCCCTTCACCCTACTTTCTTTAGGATTCTAACCAATTGTTTTCCTAGCAAAGCCCCATCCGACCGAATTTCTATGGTCATAAACAACTAAGCCAAAGTAGCAACATTGATTTTCCTCTTCTTGACACAGTCAAAGGTCAAAAGAGAATCGTGTTAGGATTAAGAAATACTTAAGACTCGCACATGAAGAAGTAGAGATCCATTCCTTCAATTCTTAGTAAATTGATCGCACACCGATGTTGTATGAAAATTGTCATGATAGAAAATCTCATCCAATGAGCGTATGTCTCTGTAGACACCCTAGTTTCGTACCCCTACGATATAATGTCCTATAACAATTACAACATATATTTTATAAAACAATCAGACAAACAAACGTTACTTTCCATTAGTGCTTCAGTTAACTAGACTTAACAGACGTTAAATACAAACATACAAACAACAAACACCAAGGGCCTGACTGAAAACCAATTTGGCCGTGTAAACCACTAATGGAGTCGCTCCCAGCTCCAGGGAGGTGCACCCCACCTAAGGGAGCCGTTCCATGCTCCCTTCTCTCTTCTGGCAGCTTAAACGTTGTCGTTTCCTTCAGCCGCCTCTTGCGTTTTGCGCTGTTTCATTCCCAGGCTTCCACCTGCCACGCCATGCATCAATTCTGAGAGAACGCTGTCGTTTAATCGACCGTTCTTCTCCTATAAATAGAAGGCTTCGGCTCTCATTCTCAACACCCACAATGCACACACAACATACGCACACGACACACTCACACTCACAACACGTCTTCCCAAAGCCTCCTCTGCCGAAGAAGAAGAAAGCCTCCTTGCCTCGAAGCGAACCATCCGAAGATCCAGTCTTTGCCCCCCTACAAGTCGATCACACACCACAAACACAAACAATACACCACAACACACTACAATACACCATAACACACCACAACACACCACAACACACACAAGAAGAAAGACTTCATTTCTTGGAAGGACAGGGGAAACATACTTAAAGTCTTTGTCAGACATTCACACTACAAGAGGTAAATATAAATTTACTGTTTTTCCCGTTAATATAAATAATGTAGAATATTAATGTTATATATGCTATGTAAATAATGTTATATTTATATTTAATGTAAATATAAGGTAGTTATGCATGTTAATTATGCATGTTGTATATATATGTTGTTAATATTTAGGTATAAACACATACATAGCTGTTATTATGCCCAAATGATATTAAATGCAAAGTAATATTATTTTCAATATATATATATATATATATATATATATATATATATATATATATATAATACACTTTCTAGATTAAACGCTATAAAGCATGCTCATTTAACAAAACCCCAAAACGAGACCGAAAGGGCGAGTTGGGTGCTTAACCCCTTTCCAACTCATAACCTAGCCTCTGAACCTACATATTTTTTTTGTACAATTAGTTTTTCTTCGTTTAATCTTAAAATAGAGATGATGGCTCTGTACACACATTTTTAGAGTCCACGACGAGTGCATTTCACGCACTCTGATGTTTCCCAGCAACCCGCTTCTCACGTGGGGACGGTCACAAAACAAGGTTCTCACAGTGGCGACTCCGATGGGGATGTTTTAAAAAAAATGAGGGCTAGACTCAATTTTTTGGGGTTGATAAATTATTTTTACACACTTGACATGCTCTTACACATAGTCTAGATTATGTATATATATATATATATATATATATATATATATATATATATATATATATATATATATATATAGTTTTGTCAACACAATATATTGTACATACTTTGTGATTGTTACCGTTTGCATTGGCAACCGACATTTGTAATTTACCTTTCAGCTGGTGAAAAGCCCCACATGTAAATATTCTTTATTCTGTCAATTTTATTTTGAGGATTATGACAAACATGCAAATAATGAGAATAGATAGTTTCCTCACTTTTCTTTCTATTTATTGTTGGAATGGTCGTCTCGCGCGATCACTCCATCCCTTATGAGATTCAAACTAATCAGCCAAGAAAATCTACACAAAAACAAAAAGACAAATATTTTTTACAGCTTCATATTACTGTAAAAAGTTTTCAGCTTTCCTAGCTGACTCAAATACGTGCACTCACCTAGAAATATTCCGAATTACTACCCTACACCAAAGCCAGTCTACCTCCTACATCAGCCACGTTAAATTGCATATATATCTTCTAGGATACTTCATTCACCGGTCGATTTTTATGCCCCAAAGTTAATGACCAATACCAGTGACAAGAAGATATGCATAAAGAAATAAAAGTATATCTATATATATTACTCATTTACTCTAAACCATACTTTTGAGTTTATTATTTGACATTCCATGAAGTCTTTTAATTTGCCACCATTCATTTAACTTCATCGCGACAAACTTGATGTCCTTCTGTTTCAATCTTCTCACTTTCATCTTGATCTGCCTGTTAACAAAAAAAAACAAAAACAAAACAAAAAAACCCTCATGATATTACACAAGAAATGGAAAATATTTTGCTAGCATTTAATTTCATTCATAGTTTTGACTCTATTGATTATTATATCAAACATACCAAAATTTAATATTCTTGCCATTTATTCAAGTTAACCATGATGAACTTATGGTCCTTCCAAGATTTTTAAACTTTTTCTTAGTTGGCCAACCATGCACACACCCCTACCAAATACAAAAAATTAGAAAAATGAAAATAAATACTCCATTCTTTCCTAAATTATTATTCCGTTTGCTTACCGTACACGCCATCATTTGAAGTTCTTATTCTCTCTCTGTTGTCGTCTTTAGTCTCCCTCTCTATTATAACTCCAAAAAAATGATATGATGCTCTCTATTACCCTTCTTATGTCTGATCACAACGTAATTACTACCTGAAGGTTTATATCTCAATATATACCAATCAAGTTCGTTATCTATGACTAATCATGAGTTACCTCGTGCGAACTTGAACTTTGAGCGAAGCGGAAGACTTTCTGCTTGAGCTACGATCTACGTACGTCACGATCAACGATCTTGCAAGTCTCTCTCGTCGGATTGATATCATGTAGCACGAATATCAATTCTGGTTCACACCGCAAATCCAAGCCTCTTTATGGTTAGGCTAGAGGGAGTGTTTTGGTGAGATAGACTATAGGGGAGAGAGAGAGAGAGAGAGAGAGAGGCTGCCAAGGAAGACGTCTTCTTCTAGGCGTGTTCTAAGTTATGGTTTTACTCCTTTAGTTGCCATATTTATATTATTATCAAGAAACCCAATTTCTTGTAGGTTAAGTTAAGTCAATCACGATCCCCTTTGGATTATGAAACTAATTAACCTTTAATAATATAAATATATTCTATGTGAGCAGAAGTAAATAATCGGGCCATAAGCCCAATTTCTAACATCTCCCACTCGCACACATGGAGTCACCTCTCTTACCACATTGTATCATCAAAACCCATTAAACACTGCCTCTTCATACTGGAAGTGAAGCGTGCGACATGATGAGAAAGATAAAGGGTGGAGCGCTATACCAAATCACCATCTGATCAGCATAGAACGTCCTCGTTAGAAAACAAAACTCGTCTATACCCCAGACCGTATATATACATCAATTTAAGCATCCTCAATCCCTCGAGAGCGGTGCTTAAACCTCAACATGTTTGTGTATCAAGATCAATCTCTTGAACCGTATGTTCAATATGAACGCCATGGCATTGAAACACAGAAATAGAGATTCATATCATACTATCTTCCTTAGACACGCATATCAATCACCCTTGATTAATTGCTTTCCCAGCAATGCTCCGTAGGGCTGTGCATAGCCCGTTGGTTGACATGCCAAAGTAACATCATCAACGTCCAAGTTCATGATATAGTTCTAAGTCACATAAGGTATAATCGTGACCTGGATTTGATCACTAGAACTCACACAGTGATGAAGCAGGGATCATTCAATCATTTTCTTAGGTCACATTATAGTCACATACAGTATGATGTGTATGCTATGGCGGAACTCCCATACGAAGTAGACATGTCATGCTCAAACATCATACGAACCTTAGTTTAGCCGCCCTTCTGGCGTCTAACCTGAGTACTTAAAAGTAGTCACTCTTCTAGTGTCTCTTTTAAGATCTCACATTCGGACTTTTTCTTGGGATATAAAGTAGACCTTTATAAAAGATCTCATCTTGACCATATGCCAAAGCGATAAATGTAATGTCATTTGCGTACCCCCCTTCGTAGGTGCCAAAGACTTTTACTATCTCAACTTGCTCGCCCACCTAGCGACAAGGTGAATTACCCGTGTGAGATGGCCAATTTAATATCCACGACACCTTTTTAATCAAAATATATATGCTACACAATTTCATATTGAAGCATCCAATTAACATATGAAAGGAATAAAATGAAACTGCAATTTATTCAAACGATAATGAAAATAATAATCAAATGTCAACAAAAGTGTTCTTAGAATAAATGTCAAATCCTACGAAGCCCTAGACCCATCATATGATCTTGGAAGATCTCTCTAGCTAGAGGTTTAATCATAGGGTTAGCCAACATGCTTCTAGTAGGAATATATTCTAGAACAACTTTCTTTTCTACAACCATGTCTCTAGTGAAATGATACTTGATATTAATGTGTTTCGTCTTCCCATAATACTTGGGATCTTTAGTGTAACCTAAAGCAGCCATGCTATCACAAGCAATGACTACAGGATGATCCATATGCATCTTAACATCAAGATGTTGAAGAAAACTCCTCAACCACACAACTTCTTGAACCGCAGCTAAGCAAGCCATGTACTCTGACTCCATCGTAGATAGGGCGGTGCTAGTCTGTCGCTTGCTACTCCAAGAGATAGCTCCACCACTAAGGAGGAAAGCGTGGCCTGAAGTAGATTTATAACCATCTATATCTCTAGCCCAATTCGCGTCAGTGAAACCTTTCAAGCTCAAATCTCCACCTTGGTAACATATGATTAAATTTGTGGTTCCCACCAAGTAACGTAGAACGCTCTTCACTGTCATCCAGTGTTGAGGTCCAGGATTACTTTGGAATCGACTCAACATCCCAACTGCAAAGCATAGGTCAGGTCGAGTACATACCATAACATACATCAAGCTTCCTACCATATTCACATATGGATTCGTAGACATTCTCTTCTTCTCTTCTTCATTCTTAGGGCATTGGTTTGTACTAATGACACATCCCTTTTCCATTGGAGTGACAACGGGTTTTGAGTTAGTCATGCCAAATCGTTCGATGACTTTCTTAATGTAAGTCTCTTGAGATAAACCGAGAAATCTTTTTGAACAATCCCTAATAACTTTTACTCCAAGCACATAGCTTGCTTCACCCAAGTCTATCATATCAAAAAGCGCAGACAGCCACTCAGTGGCATTCATCATCTCCATATCATTCCTAGCTAGTAGGATGTCATCAACATATAATGACATAATCAAGATCTTTTTCTTGGATCGTTTAACATGCACATAGTGGTCTTCCTCAATAATCACAAAGCCAATTGAGGTTATCGCTTGATGAAAGCAAATGTACCATTGTCTAGATGATTGTTTGAGACCATAGATGGAACTTTTGAGTCGGCACATTTTTCACTCTTGTCCCTTGACTTCAAAACCCTCTGGTTGAGTCATATAGATCTCTTCATCTAGTTCTCAATTGAGAAAAGCGGTTTTAACATCCATCTGATAAAGTTCTAGATCCATGTGCGCTACTATCGCTAGGATTAGGCGAACAGAGGAAAATCTCACCACAGGGGAGAATGTCACCTCATAGTCTAAACCCTCTCTTTGGGTAAAGCCTTTCGCCACAAGACTTGCCTCACATTTGTCGATTGATTCATTTGCCTTTCACTTGACTTTGAAATCCCATTTGTTTCCAATAGTCTTGCGACCTTGCGAAATGTGAACTAACTCCCAAACTTGATTCATTTTCATAAAGGAAATTTCATATTCCATTACAATCATCCATTCATTGTTTGTAGGTAAAGAAAGAGCTTCTTTGAACGATGTAGGCTCACTAGAATTGTAAGAAGTAGTTAGGAAAGATTGCTCTTCGATCGCGAATCGACGACGGGGTATATTTTCATGTTTACTTCTTCGCTCTAGTATCGGACTCCCACTAAGATCCGTACTCCTACTCGGATGAAGATCACCTTGACTCTCATTGGCGACTTCCATAGGCTTAACCTCATGTTGTACCGTAGGATTAGGTTGAGGCAATTCCCCACCTTCGCCAAAAGATGTCATATGTTCTTCTTCCATCTCAAAAAGTTCAAAGTCTTTCCTAACTTCACCTATTTGTGGGAAAACATTCTCAATGAAATCAACATTGCGCGACTCGTTTCAATCATTCCTACATCAGGTTGTCCACCGTACATAACATAACCCTTTGAGGTATCTGAATACCTTATGAAAACACATTAGTTTCCTCTAGGGCCTAGTTTTCCAAACTTATTGGAGGTACTATGGACATAACTGATGTGCGCGAACGCAACACGGACAAGATTATCCGGTCGTATCAAGTAATAAAGTTCATAAGTATGAGTCGATCCCACGAGGATAGAGCTAGAAATAAATCCTAAGTACTAAAATTGGGCACACCTAATTTTATCTAAGCTAACGGAAATTTGATTTAAAATAAAAATAAAATAAACAAAACAAAAGCAAGAAAGTAAACTAAATTAACGCGACAATGAAACAGTGGCAACATCAAATCAAGGTAAAAAGTAGGATTGTGATATTTCTAGTCTAGCCAATGTTTAATTTAACTCTCTATATTTTTCTGAACTCAAATTTTTGGTAGTCGGGTGCACACTAATATTTTCTACGGGCTTTCGCTACGTATAGAAAACCTAGCTATCACTCATCCTTGGTACGGGCTCATATCATCGCAACACATAACCTAAGGGAGAAAATAGCCGCGTGATAGATTAAGCACCTAATGACTATCTACGACCTTCGACAATTGGTGTGCTTTAGAGACGTAAACAATTATCACGATTTTCAAAATAATAGGAAGGGCTTTCGCTTCGTATCCTATCATTCTAGTGTTCATTTAATGATTCATGACTTCATTAAAAGCATTAAGCACACAATGATAAAGACCAAAAATATATGAGTAATACATTAAATAGAGAGAAATTAAATTAAAACATCACATTCAACATAGATAATAATCACAATCCAAAAATATATTTAGCTCATCATCAAGATATCAAGATAAATGTAAAGTTTCTCCAAAAATTACAACACTAAAATAAATAAAGAAGTGGAAGAATTAAACCAATTAAAGTTGCAATCTTTGGTTGACTTCACTTAATCTTGCTTCCTTGACCCCTTGATTTGATGCTTCAAACCTTCAAAATGGATGCATTTTTGATTTGCGTGGAGAGGTGGATAAAATGGAATTGGGAAGAGTTTTAGGGCTGCTGCCCTAAAACTGGTGGATGCTTCTCAAAAATGCCGATTGGAAGAAAATAAAAGAAGGTAGATTGGAGTCTCCACAAAACAGGGGCAGAATAGGGAAAGGATAGGACTTTTAGGGGCAAAAAAGCAAGGAAATGGGAGTTGGGTCACACTAGGTCATGGGCGACCCAGGGAGAAGGGCGTCTACCCAGGTTAAAATGGTGCGCGGCTGTGAGAGGGAAGTGGGCTGATGGGCAGGAATGGAGCAGGGAAGATGCGGGCAGGATCTGATCCGGCATTAGGGACACGCGGGTCATGCTAGTGGAGGTGGTGACGTGGCCGGCTGGACATGGGACAATGCATCTGGCAGGGTTTCAAGAATGGGTGCCGGCCTCCCCTGTATTTTAGAGACTCTGGTGCACTTACCTTCCAAAATGCGGCTGCCGAAGACCCTCTGCTCCCAGGCTTTGCAACTAAGTCCTCCGTTAGCACTATTAGCTTTAGTTAGCTTTAATTTGCCTTGAAACTCTTAACGGACCCTAACGACAAGTATCAAAACTTAACATTGAACCCTGGAATTGCCTTGATTTGCATATATTGAGCCATAAAACCTCAAATATTTTTGAGATATCTACATGAAGCACAAAATACATAAAAATAGTATCTCAAATGCAATTAATTATTAACTAAAGCTCAAACTAATCAATAAAATTTCGAAAAATAATGAAAATAAAAGGAAAATAACAAGCTTATCAACATCCCCAAACTTAAGCTTTGATCGTCCCGAGCAAAGAGAGATATGGATTATGGAGAAGCTCGAGAACAAGGTGACATGAAGGCGACACTCAATTAAGATCCCATATGCATTACCATATAAGAGATCAAACTCAAGATTATAAAAATGCATAACCAAGGTATGATGTGATTTCAATGCTAGCTAAATTTCCTCAAACACTTACTAAAAAACATGAAACACAAACCCATGACTAAATAGCATTGCTCTAGCTAGTAAGCCTACGATTGAACGTTCAATGAGATACCAAGCATAAGCCATGAAACCGAAAGAGATATGCTTCACAAGGCACTAACTCATGGCATGACAATATCAATAGGAATTTTGCAAAGCTTGTAATTTTAGGCCAAGGTTGAGCTACAAATGAAGGGATGGGAATCAAGACAAGAGAGCACAAGTGAACCTTCACATTCAAGTCTAGCTTCATGAAAGAACATACTCCATCATAACTCACCATTTTTCTCAACAACCCCCAAACTTAGCTTCTTCTTTTTTATATCAAGAACTTGGGGTTGAGAGTGTATCAAACTACCACAAATGATTTTTCATCCCACAATTTCCCTTTTTGAATGACTTTAGAGCGCAAATGGTTCACAATTTTGGGCTCCCCTTTACTTTTGATTCTTTTTTTTTACACAAGGGCCCCTTTTTACAAGATAAACAACCCCCAAACTTATCAACCAAGATTAAAACCACACCACACCAATACATGAAGAATAACACTTCCATGAAGCTCACATTCCCTCCAAGACATAAATTTAGAAATTCATTTCACAAAGTGCTCTCTCAAAGGGTTGGATAAAGTGTATAGGCTCATGGGATAAGTCAATGTGGGTGATCGAAATGAAGGCGAATGGGGGTCATTGTGTGCTTTTGCACACACCATTCTTTTAATAAGGCTCAAATGGGAATCTAGAGATTTAATGTGAACATGGGTAGGTCAATATGGCACAAACGAGTCAAACATGGCCTGTATCATGCTATTGTCATACTCACAAGCCAAGCTATTCATTAATCTCGAAATCATCTAACGGCATCACAACTCACAACAAGGTACTCATAACACATGCACAACCAAAGCATGCAAAGCTAGAGCTTAGCTTAAAAATTCATCAAGAGATCCACACATGGGCACTATTTAACATGAATGATGGAAAGCTAGCACAAAAATCACAAAATATCCTCAACTATGCATGTAATAATCTCAAGACCGAATCCAAAAAAATAATGCACATACAACTCAATGAGCGCTAAAGTGATGAGATGAATGATCAAAGCATAATTAATGGGGGCCAAATTAGCTTGAAATTTTCTAAAAATTTTCAAAATTTTCCCAAAAATCAAGGGCAAAAATAAGGCCGACCCCACCCCCAAACTTATAACCGAACATTGCCCACAATGTTCATGATCATAAAAATGCATATAAATGGGGGAGGAAAGAGAAGAGAAAACTCCCGCAAAGTCAGTTCACTTGAAGTTCAAGCCATGAATACTCCACTCCATGAATCTCTATGAATCTCCACGAGTCACCCCAAACTTCAATAATTGCTCAACCCCTACATCAAATCAAGCTCAAAAGAAATATATGAGAGAAATTATAATGTAATTAAAATTAAAATAAAGAGAAAATAATTTTGGTGTGGGGACTCTATATACACCTCCCTACAAACCCACAAACTTGAGAGGGTTTCGAAAAGCGACTCAAAATACAAGACATATAAATACAAAAGAAATAAAAGAAACCAATATTTCGCCTACGGAGGCACCGGTTCATTTAGAAACGCGCACACGGCATTTCCATAAAATCCATGACCAATGAAGTGCTTTAATTGAAGTCATTTAAGCTTGAACACCTCCTATTTTTTCCTATATGTCCAAGTCTAGCATGCCACAACTCGAAATTAGAATTATCATAAACCATACAAGAAGAAGAATTAACAGAAGAATTATGAGAATCCAAGAAATCTAATTTAAAGAACTTATCTGACAAAAAACCATGTCCCAAAATCTCATCACCAAAACAAATATTCAAGTGATCATCACTAAAATTAAAAGAATATCAATGTCTTAGCAATTGTACTACTGATAATAGATTATGTCGAATTCCAGGTGCATAAAGAACTTCATGAAGAGTCAATGTGCGTCCATTCCACAATTGAAGTTGGTATGAGCCAACTCTTTTGATTTCAACAGACGAACTGTTTCCCATGGAAATTCTTCTTGTACCCATATGAACTTTTTGATAATTTACAAATCCTTCTCGATCCCTCGTCACATGTTTGGTTGAGCCTCAGTCTACAATCCACACAGGGAAAGAGTCAGCTAATAAAACATGAGAGCAAACATAACTTTGCAAGGAGATAGGATTAAGGGATACCTTTTTGGGCTCAAGACAAGTCCGAGCAAAATGACCCAAGGTACCACAATTGTAGCACTTCTGCTTAGCAATATTCTTTTTGCCTCTTCGGTGTTTAGCAATCTTGTCACTTTTGGGGCCTAAATTTTGAGTCTTCTTGCCTTTAGTTTGTTTCTTGCGTTGCCCATATGGCTGCGCGGACCCTCAAGGAAAACAAGAGCAAGATCACGAGTCGCAGCACTTATCGCGCGATTCGCTTCATGACACTCAGCCTCAAGCTCAATATGGAGAGATATATTTGCAAAAGTCTGAATGGAGTCCGTATGAGTCAGAATACGCCTCAAACTACTCCGAGAGTCAGGCAGTGAATGAATCACTGCTTGAACTTGCTGTTCATCAGATAAGATAAAACCAGCAGCCTTAAGCTCATGAATCATTCCTGACATCTCACGTAGTTGTTCAAGAATGATACGTTTCTGGTTAATCTTATAGCTTTCAAACTTATAAGTCAAAGTCCTCAACTTTGTAGCATAAGTATTTCCATAAATAAGCTTAATGTTGTCCCACATTTGTTTTGCAGTCAGGCAATCCTTAAACTCGTTAATCAGATCATTATGCATGCTACTCAACATAGTAAAACGTGCATGTACATCGATCTTTCTTTTTCCATTTAAGGAATTCCTGCATTTTCTGGCGATGCTGGGTGATCGTCAAATTACCCATCTCTAGTTCTACCTTCACAGTATCTAGGTTGTCAAGAACCTCTTGCTCATTTAGCAAATATGTGATTTTCCTTTGCCAAACACTATAGTTTGTGCCATCTAATTTCTCACCCTTGTTAAGGTCAGCGATTACATTATTCGAAGTCCACTACAATTTATTACAAGAAAAATAAGACATAAGCGTGTATATATTTTGATTCACTTTTGTTCCAAAAAATCAATTACTAAACATAATTACATCATACACGTAAGAAGGGAAAATCCGCGAGGCTCGTAATCACAACCAAAGTATGCACAACGTAAAAATATTCATAAATTGATAATTTAAACAAAAGAAATAAGATAGAACAAGTTCATCCAAGCACATAACATGTACAAAGAATATTTTCACTACTGAAAATAAATTTATTGGGTCTCGTATAGTCCCAATAACAATTTTAGACCCCAAAACGATAATTAATTATGCTAAAAATGACTTAAAAATAATTTAAAATTCACAGAGAATTTTAAAAAAATTCAAAACAATCCCAAATAGCCCTAAACAGTCACAGAATGACAAAACAGCCACTGGATATTATTTTTGAATTTTTTATAAATCAAAAACAAGTTTTTATACACTGAAGGCAAAACCCTCCAGTTGGCCACCCAACTTTTCAAAAAATTGCAAGGCGGCCACCGAAAGTTTAAAACTTGCAATGAGGCCACTGAACTAAATTTATGTTGCAAGCGTGCCCATATTTTGGATGTCCGTTAGCTCCATCGTTAAATATGAGTGAAATCCCTATTTTGCCCCCTTTAAATAACAATTATTCTCTTTATGTGATATTAGAAACCCAAAGGGGTCTAACTGAATTTTTTTTATAAATATGTCGTCTTCTTTCTTACTACTCCCACCATCAACCGCCCCAATCCACCACCTTCCACCTCCCTCTGTACCATCTCCCACCATCATCAAATGAAGACAAGCAACATCGGTGGGGGTAAATCTTCCCTTGTCTTTCGAAAATCTCAAAAAGTAGAATCTGTGTCATTGGATCTTAAAACCCCCGTAAATTTCCTCCATTAAACAAACCCACCAAAACCCAGATCCGAAAACGAAGATGACGAGAGAGATAAAACCAGATCTGGGTTACTTGACCAGAGAGGGATCCTTCTTTAGCCGTCCCCTGGATTGGGGATCTATGCCACATCACTTGATTGGGGATGAACGGAGATGGAAGCAGCTAGAAGTTAACTGGAAGGGGTTATCGGCAGTTGGACCTTGGTGGAGCTTTTGTGATATGAAGGAGATGGCGGCAAAGATGGAGGATTCAAGCTAGGTGTGGAGCTCGGCCAGACATGGTGGGTGGCGAATCTGGGAGATGAAACCGGAGCGAGGGATATGGAGATTAAATGGAGGGGGGTCAGCATCGGTGATGGATGAAGGGGAGGTAGAACGCTGGGTGATGGCTGGAGATCGGGGTTACAAAAAGGGCGGCGGCTGTCGATTGATTGGGCAGAGGGAAACTGCGGCGGGCTTGGTGTGAACGAATTAGAGAGAGAGATGAGGGAGATGGCGTCGCCAGCTGGTTCACCGGAGAAGGAGGAGTTGCTGGGTTTATATAGGGGCCGGACCAAACCTATCATTGGGAAGGATGGATGGCGGGATGAATAGAGATGTAGATTCGACGGTGGGTCTTGAGGAGGGAGAGAGCGAGGGAGACGACGATTTCTTTGGAGATCGGGCGAGAGAGAGAGAAAGATGGGAGATGAAGAGGGTTTATATGTGATATATATTTTTTTCATTAGACCCCTTTGGGTTTCTAATATCACATAAAGGGAATAATTGTTATTTAAAGGGGGCAAAATAGGGATTTCACTCATATTTAACGGTGGAGCTAACAGACATCCAAAATATGGGCACGTTTGCAACATAAATTTAGTTCAGTGGCCTCATTGCAAGTTTTAAACTTTCGGTGGCCGCCTTACAATTTTTTGAAAAGTTGGGTGGCCAAATGATGGGTTTTGCCTACACTGAAAAAATGAAAACAAATATTTTCAGGCTGAATTGACCAAAATAGAGGTCACCATTGGACTCAGAATGCCAAAATAGGTCTAGATGCGCCGATCGTTTAAAAAACGGAGCTCCACAGATGCCACACGCGATCACACACGCCACCGGTTCGTGTGGGCTTCCTGGGAGGGCTGACGTCACTGATGATGTGGCAGTTTGGCGTGGCAGAGCTGACATCACGCTGACATCACTGAAGATGTGGTAGCTGACGTGTCAGGGCTGACGTCACTGATGACATCACAAAAAATGTGTCACTGGAGTGGGTCCCACTTTACTGACATGGTAGGTGACGTGACGAACACGTCACCAGTCAACTATTTGACCATTGACCAGTCAACGATTGACTGATCTTCCACGCAGCATCTCACGCGCCCAGCCAGAGCGTGTTGTCCACGCGCCGCCTTCCCGAACTCCGATGAGGTCGCGGACGGTGGCGTTGGATTCGTCTCATCGAGTACTTTCTAGTCATGTACTTTTTACACCAAAAGGAATGCCACAAGAGGCACGTGCATTGAGGCCGAGAGTGGGGAAGTTGGGATGCCATTTTTATAACCCGGAAAATCGATTCGCGAACGTTATCCGCGAGCCAACTTCTCGAGGCAGTAAAACGTACATTTTAAGTCCAAATTAAGCATATAATATGTCATTGGAAAGCCCGCGCGGAGTACTACAAGTACAAACCATAAAACCACGATTTTAAAGAATATAAATAGGTCAAAATAGCATACAAAGTTTCAAAAAAAAAACAATTTTCAACAAAACTAGGGTTTGCTATATTTTGAGAAATACCCAACGGATTTCAACGAGAATTTAGTATATTGTTCACCTCGTCATAGGGAACTCATACGTATAAAATTTTCTTGAAAATAAAATCGTTTTACACATGAAATAATAAAACCCATTTGGTTCGATATCGGGTAAAACTTTTAAACGAACCCAAAAAACAAAAGCATGCAATTCATGGCATAACGAAACGAGCAATTAAGCATATAGGCTCTGATACAATGAAGGTTTATATTTCAATATATACCAATCAAGTTCGTTATCTAAGAATAATCATGAGTTATCTCGTGCGAACTTGAACTTTGAGCGAAGCGGAAGACTTTCTGCTTGAGCTACGATCTACGTATGTCACGATCAAAGATCCTGCAAGTCTCTCTCGTCGGATTGATATTACGTTGCACGAATATCAATTCTGGTTCACACCATAAATCCAAGCCGCTTAATGTTTAGGCTAGAGAGAGTATTTTGGTGAGATAGAATATAGGAGAAAGAGAGAGGGGCGGCCAAGGAAGACGTCTTCTTCTAGGCGTGTTCTTGGTTAGGGTTTTACCCCTTTAGTTGTCCTATTTATATTATTACCAAGAAACCTATTTCTTGTAGGTTAAGTTAAGTCAATCTCGAACCCCTTCGAATTAGAAAACTAATTAACCTTTAATAATATAAATATATTTCATGTTAGCGGAAGTAAATAATCGAGCCATAAGCCCAATTGCTAACACTACCCATAACCCACTTTCGAGTATCCAGGATGCAACTACCACTCACAAAAGTCCGTTCACGTAAATGTTCGAGTAACTGTGTGTCAACTCACTCTCTCTACAATCTCCGCACTAAAACTCCAATCCCTCGAACTTGCTAATCCTACAATTCGTATACGATGAATTGACAGACAATTCAAGTGAAAATAATAACGAGGATGATTATGCAAATTAAAATGGAAGCTCCAAGGGTCATAATCGAGAATGTGAAGTTGGACATGAAAAGCTTTTCAACGACTATTTCTCCAATGAGCCTGTTTACACGGATCAAATGTTAAGGAAAAGGTACCGAATAAGCAAGAAGTTATTCCTTTGAATTGTAGAAGCCTTTTCAATTTATTCAAAGTATTTTCAAATGAAAGTTGATGCAATCGGTAGAAAGGGACATTCTCACTGCAAAAGTTCACTGTTGTTATCCGTCAGTTGACATATGACACATCCACCGATCATCATGACGAGTATGTACGAATTGGTGAAACCACTGCAATCGATGTTAATGGTTTTCCCGCCAAGGGAAAATATAGCTAGTTAGGTTTTGAGAGGTTTTGGGGGACTTTTGGGAAGTTATCTAAAAAATTTGGTCAAAGGTTATAAAAGATAACTTAGTGGGTCAAAAAGCCATATTTAATATATACCATATTCACGGGGATTTTTAAAAAAGGCTTGGTCAAAGGCACCAATAGTAAAAACTGCTTCACTTACTCAAATATTCCCAAAAAGGCCTATCTTTCCATGAAACCCCAAAATACCATTACTAATCGATTTAGGCAAAGACTTGTGTAGGACGGTCTTACGGATCCTAAATCCGTAAGACGGAGCCCCATTTAGTAATTCGCGGGTTAATAACTAAACATGTTAACAAAAATCACAAAAATTGGCCAGCCGATTTGGTGAATGGCGAACCATAAAGGTTTAGCCCAATGTGGTCCAAGGTTTGACACGCCCCAGCTTCAAAATTAAGTTCTAATGCTCATTTCCTCTATTTGCTCGGTGCTCCTCCACTTTCAATGTTTGCCGCCGAATTCCCACGCCTTGCAGTTTAATCCTTTGTCAGCTCCGTTAGCATCAATTACCTTGAGATACTTAATAGATCCTAACGGACTTTGACTAAATGCTAAATAACACATTTAAAACGAAACATGACACATTAAAAACACAAAAGTGACACATTTTAATTTTAAAAGTGACACATTTTAATTTTAAAAGTGACACATTTTAATGTTAAAAATGACACTATAAACGAAAATTTGTTATAATTATTATTAAAATACAAAGTGACACTCTAAATACTAAAAAGTGACACTCTTAATACTAAAAAGTGACACATTTAATACTAAAAAGTGACACTCTTAATACTAAAAAGTGACACATTTAATATTAAAACGTGATATTATCAATGCTAAAAAGTAACACATTTAATTCTAAAAAAATGACACTTTTAATGTTATAAAATAACACTTTAATGTTAAACGTAATGATTTTTATTAATAAAAAAATGAGACATTTTTCAAAGTGAAAGTAACACATTTAAGACTAAAAGAGACACATTTAGGAAAAAAATTATAATTTTCATAAAAAATTGTAAAGTGACACTTCTAAGGCCAAAATTGACACATGTTATACTATAAAGTGACACTGTTAATATTAAATGTGTCACTTTTTATCATTGAAAATGTCAAGTTTTAGTATTAAATGTGTCACTTTTAGCAGTCAACGTTAGTTTTAAAGTAACATTTTTTAGTATTAAATGTATCACTTTTTAGTATTAAGAGTGTCACTTTTTAGTATTAAGAGTGTCACTTTTTAGTATTAAATGTGTCATTTTTTAGAATTAAATGTGTCACTTTTTAGTATTAAGAGTGTCACTTTTTAGTATTAAGAGTGTTACTTTTTAGTATTAAGAGTATCACTTTTTAGCATTAAGAGTATCACTTTGAATTTTAATGAGAATTATAATAAATTTCCCTTTATAGTGTCATTTTCAACCTTAAAATGTGTCACTTTTGTCTTTTTAATGTGTCACGTTTGGCTTTAAACGTGTCATTTAGCATTTCGTTAAAGTCCATTAAGGTCCGTCAAGTATTAAATGTGTCACTTTTTAGCATTAAAGTGTCACTTTTAGTATTAAAAGTGTCACTTTTTAGTATTAAATGTGTCACTTTTTAGTATTAAATTTGTCATTTTTAGTATTAAAAATGTAACTTTTTAGTATTAAAAATGTAACTTTTTAGTATTAAGAGTATTACTTTGTATTTTAATGAGAATTATAATAAATTTCCCTTTATAGTGTCACTTTTGTCTTTTCAATGTGTCACGTTTGGCTTTAAAGGTGTCATTTAGCATTTCGTTAAAGTCCATTAAAATCCGTCAAGTATTTCAAGACAATTGATGCTAACGAGGCTGACAAATGATTAAACTGTAAGGCGTGGGAAACATAAGAATTTCGGCGGCAAACCTTAAAAGTGCAGGGGCACCGGAGCAAAATGACACATCTCTAGCAATAAAACATTAAAAAAGCACTAGGGAATTTTGAACCTGATCAACATGCTAAATTCTAAACCTTATGTGTTTTCCTGTGAACCATCTCACCTGATTATCTTTTACAAAATTTTGTAACATATTATTTATTTATTATAACCCCCGAATTTCTAAATGAGGCTCCGTCTTACGGATAAGGATCCGTAAGACCGTTTTGCAGGAGACCACCCCCATCGATTTAAGTACTCATTGAGTCGATCAATCGACTCATGAATCAATTAGTCGACATACAAAAGTCAATCAATCGATTCATGAATCAATTAATTGACTCAAACCCTAGGTGGCGGAATGCAAGAAACATAGATAGGATGAGGGAATCTTAGTTTACAAATATGATTCATCAGATGTGAGGGAAAAGAGGGAGATACGAAACTTCGGTGTCAGAACGGAGGGGAGATTAAAGTGGATGAAGGAGGAAAGAGGGAAATAAAAGGAAGACGCGATGAAGGATTAGGGTGGATGGTCGAACTGTGGATGCCAACGATGAGAGAGAGATCATTGTCGAACTAGAGAGAGGGAAGAGGATGTGAAAAGTAATTGTGGAAGGAGCGATGAGTTTTGAATTTGATAATGAGTTAGGGTTTGGGGATTGGGGGTATTTTAGGAAGTTTGGCAATTGTTTTGGTCAAGGGCTTGATGAACTCCACCCATATTCATTTATCTGCCTATTTGACCCCACAACATATATGTGCATCATTCATACCCACCTAACTCATCTACTAGCCACCTCTATTCAAAATCATACTTCTTTAATTCCGAATATATGCATAGAGAAATATTAAAAGCATATCTATATATGTTACTCATGAAACCATGAGTTTATTATTTGACATTTCATAAAGTCTTTTAATTTACCACCATTCATTTAACTTCATCGCGACAAACTTGATGTCCTTCTGTTTCAATCTTCTCACTTTCATCTTGATATGCCTGTTAACAAAAAAAAAAAAACCTCATGATATTACACAACAAATGGAAAATATTTTGTTAGTATTTAATTTCATTCATAGTTTTGACTGTATTGATTATTCTATCAAATATACCAAAATTGAATATTCTTACCATTTATTCAAGTTCACCAAGATGAACTTATGGTCCTTCGAAGAGTTTTGAACTTTTTCTTAGTTGGCCAACCATGCACACACCCCTATTAAATGCAAAAAACTAGAAAAATGAAAATAAATACTCCATTCCTAAATTATTATTCCGTTTGCTTTCCGTACACGCCATCATTTGAAGTTTTCCTTCTCTCTCTGTTGTCGTCTTTAGTTTCCCTCTCTATATAACTCCAAAAAAAAATTGATATGCTGCTCTTTATTACCTTTCTTATGTCTCACCACAACGTAATTACCACCCATAACCCACATTCGAGTATCCAGAACGCAACTACCACCCACAAACCTCATTCGCGTAAATGTTCGTGTAACTGTGCGTCAACTCCCTCTCTCTACAATCTCCGCACTAAAAATCCAATCCCTCCAACCTGCCAATCCTACAATTCATATACAATGAATTGACAAATGATTCAAGTGAAAATAATAACGAGGATGATTATGCAAATGACAATGAAAGCTCCAACGGTCGTAATCGAGAATGTGAAGCTTGACAAGAAAAGCTTTTCAACGACAATTTCTCCAATGAGCCTGTTTACAAGGATCAAATGTTAAGGAAAAGGTACCGAATAAGAAAGCAGTTATTCCTTTGAATTGTAGAAGCCCTTTCAAGTCATTCAAAGTATTTTTTGATGACAGTTGATGCAATCGGTAGAAATTAAGGGACTTTCCCGCTGCAAAAATTCACTTCTGCATGTTATCCGTCAGTTGGCTAATGGCACGTCCGCCGATCATCATGACGAGTATATACGAATTGGTCAAACCACTGCAATCGATTGTCATATGAAATTATGTCAATCTCTGATTAAGCTATTTAGAACCATATACTTGAGAAGACCCAATGCTCGCGATGTCCAATGCTTACTTCAACTACATTTTGACGTCCATGGTTTTCCCGCTAAGAGAAAATAGAGCTAGTTAGGTTTAGAGAGGTTTTGGGGGACTTTTAGGAAGTTATCAAAAAACTTTGGTCAAAGGATATAAAAGATAACTTAGTGGGTCAAAAAGTCATACTTAATATACCACATTCAAGGGGAATGTTAAAAAAGGCCTGATGAAAGGCACCAAAAGTAAAAACAGCTTCACTTACTCAAACATTCCCCAAAAGGCATATTTTTCCATGAAAACCCCAAAAATACTCTTACTAATCGATTTAAGGACTCATCGAGTCGATCAATCAGCTCACTAAGTCGATTAATAGACTCATGAATCAATTAGTCGAAACACCAAAGTCAATCAATCAATTCATGAATCGATGAATTGACTTAAGCCCTAGGTGGCAGAATGCGAAAAACATAGATAGGATGAGAGAATAAGAGTTTGTGAATATGATTCATAGGATGTGAGGGAAGAGAGGGAGATACGAACCTTCGGTGGTAGAATTCGGAGGACGGAGGAAAGATGGAGGCGGATAAAGTAGGAGAGAGGGAAATAAAAGGAGGACGCGATGAAGGAGGAGGGTGGATGGTCGAACTGTGGATGCAAACGACGGGATAAAGATCATGGTCGAACTAGAGAGAGGGAAAAGAATGTGAAAAGTAATTGTGGAAGGAGGGACGTGTTTTGAATTTGATAATGAGTTAGGGTTTGGGGATTGGGGGTATTTTAGGAAGTTAGGCAATAGTTTTGGTCAAGGACTTGATGAACTCCACCCACATTCATTTATCTGTCTATTTGAGCCCACAACCTAAATGGGCGTCACTCATACCCACCCAACTCGTCTACTTGCCACCTCTATTCACAATCATACTTCTTTAATTCTCAAAATATGCATAGAGAAATAAAAGCATAACTATATATATTACTCATTTACTCTCAACCATAGTTTTGAGATTATTATTATTACAGGCGACATAGTTTCACCCTAGCATTTATTGAAGTTCCCATGAAACCATGAGTTTATTATTCGACATTCCATAAAGTCTTTAAACTTGCCGCCATTCATTTAACTTCAACGCGACAAACTTGACGTCTTTCTATTTCATTCTTCCCACTTTCATCTTGATCTGCCTGTTAACAAAAAAAATAAAAATAAAGAAGCCTTCATGATATTACACAACAAATGGAAAATATTTTGTTAGCATTTAATTTCATGCATAGTTTTGACTCTATTGATTATTCTATCCAACATACCAAAATTAAATATTCTTACCATATATTCAAGTTCACCATGACGCGGTCTTTCGAAGAGTTTTGAACTCTTTCTTAGTTGGCCAACCATGCACACACCCCTACCAAATGTAAAAAATTAGAAAAATAAAAACAAATATTCCATTCTTTCCTAAATTATTATTCTGTTTTTTTTTTTTTTGAGTTAAACTGGCAATTTTTCAAATGAAAATTCAATAAAAAATCATGTGTTTTTGCCATTTTTTTAAAAATAAAATAAATAAATATATTTTTCATCTAGAAATAGTTAGTTTGACTCCAAAAAGTCAAATAGTACTCTAATTTAAAAACAAAGAGAGTATAATTATATAAAATAAATTATTAGTATATAACAAGAAAAAAAATTTTCCCCCAGTCTCAAAAGAATTATTTAATTTTACTCGCTATACAGATTAAAGAAAAAAAAGAATTGACTACTAATAATGGTAAAATATGTTTTTTTTAATTCATAAACATGCGATTTATATTAAAATAAGAAGAAAAAGTAAATATATAATTGTAAAAATGTCGTCTTAAAAATAAAGTTTCAAATAAATAATTATTTTGAGACCGAAGAAAATGGAAAACGTTAGAATAATTTTGGAACGGAGGGAGTCTGTGTGTATATATATATATATTATCATTAGATTCTAAATACCTCGTGCTTGTTCTTTACATCTTCTTCCTGTTTCAAGTAAAATTATGAGAAAAGATTGCGTGAGGAACTACTTATAACAAAATAGAATCAAACTGATATTGGGGGATATATTGACTTACCCTAGCACGTTTCGCATTTTCGTTTTCGTCTCTAACACGTTTGAGCTCGATTTCGAGTTCGGCTGTGTATGCCTACAAAACATATATTTCTTGCTAGATGAAAAATTCAACAGCTTCAAAGAATTTATAAACCATTTATGTTTCAAGCAAATCTACAGTCGAAACATTGAAAATTTATAGGCAAAAAATTATACGAACCTGTTTTCGAGCACGAGATCTTTGAGCCGACTCTCTATTCTTTATCATTCGTCGTTGTCTACGTTCTATAGCCGCTTCCATCGAAGCACTAGCAGCCCTTTTCTTGCCATTTGTTTCACCAGCCGCTCCATTTGATGGACTATTAGGTTTCTCATTTCCAATTTTAGCAGATGGAGGTTCTTCCATGAACATGTGGTACACAGAAGAAGAGCCCTTGCTTATCAAAGCATTTCCATTTTGAACACAGTTGGAAGGGGTGTTAGACATTAGTTCATAGCCCATCATCTGTCCAATACTAACGTTCATGTCCAAGCCAGTACCATGACTAAAGAAACTACCCGAATTAGGGTTTGAGTTGAGATTTTCTAGCATTCCATGGCCAGCTTGTTGCGAGGGAACAAGATTAGGCGGCGGTAACACCTCCTTTATAACTCCAGTTTTGACTAGAAACTCTTCTAGAGTCATCTCACCAAGTGAAGCAGCTTTGTTACTGGTAACGGAAGCACGAGGATGATTTTGTTGAGCATGGCCAACGTTTTTATTCTGACGATGTTGGATTTCAGCCCAAACCTCGTCGACGGTTTTGCCGCTAAATGGGGTTGGCACGGATATAGATCTTTGACGAAGGAATGTGGTTTGTTCTATCCCCTTTTTTTCGCCGGTCGGGTCTTCGTCGGAGGCTTGAAATGCATCACAGATAGTCCAGACACAATTAATGAACTCATCGATGTTCATTGATCCAATGCTCCTCCCACTCTTGCATTGGATCGTATCAAGGGTCAATGAAAATAGAGATACTTTCTTCTCTGATGAAGATGTTGAGTGATTCTCCATGAGATCATTTTCTGATTTCATCTTTCCAACGGTGTTAACACTTTCGGATGACTCCGGATCCATTAGTGAGCAACAAGTAGATATATACTTTTCCTTCTTAGCCAAGATGATGGATGCTATAATGGTGTTTGAATTTGCTCAACTGAAAGCTAAAATTCGTACTGGAAAAAGAAGAAAACACAAGGAATTAGTTAATTATATATATCGATCTTCAATTGTAGTAGATTAATTTCTTAAGACTTTATCATTCAAGAACAAGTGATAATATATATTAGCTCTTCATCGAGATGATGTAAACTCCCTGTCCTAATTAGTAAGATCAGGAATTCCTAATTGGTTTATTATATACTTCATCCATTTCTTAAATAAGTGTCATAATTAACTATGCACAATTATATATAAAAAACCATTCCACTATATTATAAATAGACAACAATTTAGGAAAGATGGTAATACGAGTACTTTATGTCAGATAGATCTCATTGACTCAACTCACCGTGTGATGGTAGGTTGAGTTAAAAGAAAGTACAACTCTGTCTTAATATTTAAAATTCGTAAGACAGTCTCTTAAGAGACTTGCTTCTATAAATATTAGTAGTATATATGTTTATATACTACTTCTGTTTTAAGCAAATAGTATATTATTTTATTTTGAGTTGTTTTATTTAAATAGACCAATATAAAAGATATGCTTACAATTTTCCTAATCTTTTATTTTTACCCTTCACTTGTGTTTCAATCATATTGATTATGCTTAAATTTATTTTTGTAATTATAACCAACATTAATTAAATTAATATAACACTTAATTATTAAACTTTTCAAAAATGAACTATTTGGGTGGAGCAAAGAAGGTATTTGCTTTTAAAACACATGGGCAAGTGAGACTTATCATCAAAGTACCAAGAGAAGTGAAAGTAAAATAGAATAAATAACTTTCTAAAAGAAAAAAAAGTAACAATTTTTATCACAACAAACGAAAAAGAAAAGGTGAATTCTTTCTTTAAGAAATAGGGAGTATATTGTTTTAATTTAGCATCATTTAATTTGAACCTAGTAAATAAAGATAGTTTTGGTAAAATATGGATGAATGTTTCTCGAAATCATATAGCCATAATTATTTTGGACAAAATTTTTTTTACTAAATCAAAATTTATTACAGAGATAGTATAAAATTTAATTTTACCAAATTCAAAATATGATTTTTCTTTTTCGGATGATACACCATAAGGATATTACAATTTACAAATCATTCTTTTAGATATACCACCCCCATGTTTATATTTTGTTTGCTTTGACTATATAATACTTTACTTTGACTATAAAATTTTGACAATATTTTTAAATTTTTTTGAAAAATATCAGATAATATTTAATTTGTAATATGTAAACACGTAATTTTTAGTAATTAAGTGTTATATAATTTTTAAAAAAAATAAAAAAATTAATTCAAATTTTCATTTAATTTTTTTTACCTAATTTAACTTTAAAAGTAGTACTCCCATTGTTTCTATTTAATTGTTCTTCAGTTCTATTTTGTTATTTTTTAAAAATTATATTTTTTCAAAACTTTCATTTTTAGAAAATTATTTTAATTTATTTAATTATGATCACATATAAAAAAACATTAATAAAATACACATTATATCTATATTTATAAATAATCTATTATTTTTTTATAAACGGTACACCAAACCGAAGAGGACGATTTTTTTAAAAACGGAATAAGATCTCAAATGTATATGGACGATCCAATGGATTAGAGGTGTAAGTAGTTCGGTTTGGTTTGGTTTATGTCAAAATCACAAACCGAACCACCTCTTAGTGGTTCAAAAAATCTCAAACCGAACCGAACCCAGTAAGACTTGGAACCGAACCGAACCACTCGGTTTGGTTTGATTTGGTTCGATTTTTTGGTTTATATAAATTATTTTTAATGAAATTAACCAATATTAAAAATAAAAATAAAAATAAGATTTTAATTTTGAATTAACCTCAAAATTATGAAATAACCTACTAACAATAAAACAATACGAATTATAAAATAAACACAAACAATGAAAGAGATAATAGTTCTCCAACAATCAAGATTTTGTTTAGTTTAGTATGCATTTATATATATATATATATATATATATATATATATATATATATATTATAATAAATAAATATAAATATAAATATTGGTTTGGTTTGGTTCGATAAATTGTGAATCAAACTGAACTATGTAATTTTTTAATTTTTAAAACTGAAATCAAACTATCTTTGACCAAAATCAATTAATTTAATTTGATTTAGTTCGATTCGATTCAATAGTTCGGTTTGGTTCCGATTAACAGCCCGATAATGGATCATGAATCATGGATCGGCGATACAAACATGAGTTAATACTAATAGTCAACAGTGACACGTGGTAGTGGTAGTGGTGGTCGGTGGATTATAGGTAAGGATGATGTCACTCGTATTTTGTAAGTGTAGGTACCCAACAAATTTTACTCCGCCAGATAATTTGTAATTTTCTTTCATTTCAACTACAAATTCAAATGAAAAATTAAAAAAAATATTACCTCGGTTATAAGTTTATTATACTTTTTTTATCTTAAAATTATTTGACTGTTTGACTTTTATTATTCAAAGGAGATGCTTTTCAAACGCAAATTTGTCATTTTTTTTAATTTTTTAAATTATAAAATACATAATTTGTAGTACTTTTTCCACCTATTCGACCAATAAATGAGATATTTCACTTAAAAATTCACATATTAAAAAAAATCATTTTTACGATTTCAAAAATATTTCAACTTTACCCTTCATATTTGATATTAACATATTAATTATAAACAGACAAAATTATAACTATTACTAACTTTAATGCTACTTATAATTATAGCTTGAAGCTAAATTGCTATTTTTTTTAGTGTGCATGTAGTCAAAGAATGGGCATAAATTGTTGCATGCATCAAAAAAAGGTAGAAAATCTATTTTACTTCTAAAATAGTTATGGAATTACATGCATGCCAAGGGGAAAAATGAATAGAAAAGATGCCAAATTTTAATCTCAACCTAAAGTTATACCTCCTCCGTTTCTGGCAAGGATCCACTATTTTATTTTTTGATGTTTCATTTAAAGAGCTCATTTAAAAAATTAAAGTATAAAAGTGTCACTATATTATTAATTAAATACTAAAAACATCATTTTTTTTAACGTTTGACTTTCAAACGGAGATTTTTTACCTGGAACGGAGGGAGTAACATAAAGGTAATGGTATCAATATAATTATGCTTACAATAAATGCAAATGAAAAACAAATGTTGATGGAAACTGAGTAGTTAGATAACACATGCAAGTATAAAAGTTGAAACAAACTAATAAAGGGAAGTTTCAAAACATGAACAAGGTAGAATGTTCTAGAATAACTCAAACACTTACCAGACCGGCTAGCCCATACTGAATAGCTTCATGATCTCAGAGGTTCATGAGCTCTAACAATAAAATGTTTTTCATAGAATTTAGAGAGAAGGAGAAAGAGATAAAGAGTGTGAGAAAGAGGATGTAGAAGGAGACATCTTTCTTAGAAAAGATGTTTCGATTTTTGGTTTAGTGTGTGGAGACTGTAACTGCGATCGGTATATTTATAGTTGGTTATAGTGGCTTCCACAGTCCGTTTTCAGACACGTGTTAGACACGTGCCAAAAGAATTACTCCAACTAAGTGCGTTTCAATCCCTAAATCGTACTTTTGTGATGGGCGTGTGTCCCCTTTAACTCTCTTTTTATGACACCTTGATTTTCGACAAATTACTTGTCATTTACCAGTTCGCCCTTGGCATCGTGGCAAATTATTAATGTTATGATTTATTTATTTTTTAATATTATCATTCACAAGTTTACCCTTGGTATAGATGTAAATTAGTAACATTATGAATTTCTTATTGTATACCGTAATTTTAAAAATCTTAAACTATGTTGATCATCTTAATACTTTGGATCTAACATCCTTATAGAAGACCAAATATACTATGAAAAATGCTACAAAATCTGATATAGCTTGCCACATAAATTTAAACAACTCCTCAGATATATTAAATGATAAATATTTAAAACAAAAATGTGAATATTGTTTTACAGCATCACTCCTTATTTTTGAGTTTAGGGTTTAACTATTTACTTCTAACAAAACGTACCTAGCGAATATCACTCGGCCGCCGCCGCCGCCGCTGCCTTTTACATAATAAATTTTGTCACTTTCCGACGTTTTCTCCAATAAAGGGTACATGTTTATGCCGTTGTGTTGTAGGTTAGAATTGTCGTCATTGGCGTCATACCTTTATCATTCTTTAACCGCCGCCGCCGCCGTTCACATAATAGATTTGTCATCTTCCGACGTTTTCTCCAATGAAGGGTACAAGTTTATGTCATTGTGTCGTACGTTAGAATTGTCGTCGTTGAAGGAACCTTCGATTATGGGAGAATAATTCCATTATGATTATATACCATCGAGTATAAATTTGGAATGAAATAGTAAAATTCTTAAAATAAGTATGGTAATTGAAAAATCATAGTAATTACTAGTTAGATTAGCATGGTAAGAATTGTAAATCGAAGTAATTTAATAAGCAAGATTTTTAATAATTAACTTTTGATTGGTGTCTGTTTACTTGACGATAAAGCTCATGTTAATTTTGCGTGAGAGAATAGAAAGAGAATGTTGGACCACCACCATTGATGGTGGTGGTTGAAAGTGGCAGTGACGAGTGAGAGAGAGAGAGAGAGAGAGAGAGAGTTTGTATGGGAAGAGAAAATGAGAGAAACTGAAAAACGGTTATTTAATATTGAATATTACAAATTAAATATTCCTAATTACAATATTACATTTACTTATATTTAGGGCCAAAATTGGCTACAATTAAACAAACAAACCAAATGTGCATTTTAGGCCTAAGAACATTATATTCAACACCCCCCCTAAACCCGTACATGGAACTTTTGCGATTTGAGCGAGTTGGAAAGACTAAAGTACAAGCACTTGCAAAACATTTGTAGTCGAGAAAGTGCTTTGTCAATGAGTCAATTCATATTGAATCATTTGATAGTTTGGAACAATCCAACATTAACACCAGTCAAAAGTTCTTCCAAATTAATAAGCAACACATGTTTTGAATGCTCCCCCTCAACTCAATACACAAACATATGATGAAATGTATCGAGTTGAAGATCAATCAAATGTTCAATCTTGTAAAAGAGGGCTACCCAAATTGTTGTAGAAACTACAACCAGCAAATGTAGAGAAGCTCCAACAGGAGCCAATCCTGAAAAAAACTTTTTCAATAATTGGCAAAAATTGAAGAGAGAAAAGAAGTCGAAAATGAACATTTTGTATGAAAAACTCCTACTTAACTCAAGGTGTTTAAAGTACGGATCGAACACCGTCACAAAATTAAATTACAACCAAGTCATTAATTGACTTTGGTAATCAAAGTAGATAAGCAAACTTTTTTTTCGAACTCTAATATTGAGTGATTCGTTCAACCCGATGAGTCAATTCAGTGATTCGATGTGAGTAACAACAAATCTCTACCAAACAGTCAAAAAATTAAACATTGCAAATATTTGACTCTAATAGTAGCGGAATAAGGATCAAATTGACTGAGATACCATGTTAATTTTGTATGAGAGAATAGAAAAAGGACGCCAGACCACCACCATTGACGGTGGTGGCCAAAAGTGACAGTAACAAGTACGCACAAGAAGAGAGAGAGAGAGAGTGTGTGTATTTGTATGGGAGGAGAAAAGGAAAGAAATTGAAAATTTCTTATTCAATACTGAAGATTACAAATTAACTATTCTTAATTACACTATTACATTTACTTATAGGCCTAAGAACATTATCTTCAACTAGGGGTGTAAGTTCAAACCACCAAATCGATGAATCGAATCAGGTGGTTTGGTTTGGTTTATTCAAACAGTTCAGTTTTGGTTTGAAAAAATAAAAAATCGAACGATTCGGTTCGGTTAAAGATTTTCAATATATATATATATATATATATATATATATATATATATATATATATATATATATATATATATATATATATATATATATAATATTTATTTTTTGATATTTCTATTTTCTAACTTTATTAATTGTTTGTTGCTGCTCTTTTTTATTGTTGTTGATGCTTGCTATTGTTGTTTGTTGATGTTGTTGTTTGTTTCGTCCGCGTTTTCATTTATATTTATTTATAACTTGTAATTTGTAAAGAAATTGTGAAGAGAGTACGTAAACACTAAACATTGATATCTTTGTTGGTTTATTGGTGTTGTTACTTCTTATCTCTTAAGATAGTTTGAAACGACCATCTTTAATTAGAAGTGTGAATATGTTTTTTATTTTATTTGTATAAGTTGATTAAAAAAGATTATTTGAAACCATAAAATCGAACAAAATCGAATCGCATCGAGTGATTTGGTTCAATTCGGTTCCAGACTTAGCACGATTCAGTTTGGTTTGAGAAATTTTGGAATCGATAGGGGTGGTTTGGTTTGCGGTTTTGTCTCAAACCGAATCAAATCGAACCACTTACACCCATATCTACAACAACAGTATCCATCGGCGGTGTAAAATATTTTTTATACAATCGACCTTTGGATCATGATACATGCCAATGACAATTTATGTTTTGATTTTTTTAGATTTTAGTTGGTCTCGTCAAAAACTACTTTTGTAAAGAATATTTTGTATCGACCGCCCGTGGTTGAATATTTATTTCTTTCAATTTTATCTCAAACCTAATATTTTCTCATTACCATCGTTGTGCCTATCATGTAAGAAGGATTCATAGCCCCTACACAGAACTAAGCATGTCAATGAATATATTATTTCTTTCAATTTTATCTCAAACCTAATATTTTCTCATTACCATCGTTGTGCCTATCATGTAAGAAGGATTCATAGCCCCTACACAGAACTAAGCATGTCAATGAATCAGATATGTATCAGATATATGTAAATCAGAATTTGATCTGAAATCCTATATCGTTGATCCGATCCAATAATCAGACGAATCAAATGCATATCAATCTATATCTGAATCTGTTACTAGTTAACATATCCGATCTGAAATATAATATATGAATAAAAAACAATTAGAATATGAAAGGGAGAAAGATCAAAAGACAACATACATATATAATTGTGTATATTATGTACATGTATAATAAGAAATATAAATAATTGCAGGTCGATACTCTTTTTAGAAATTGTAACCGCTTCATTACCCTATTTTTTATTCAACCGCATAAGTCTATTTTCATTATTTTCTTCCTGAAATGTCTCTTCTCCTCCGGTCCTCTTATACTCCTTGCATGTAACGTGATCATCATATTGTATATGTCATTTCGTGCACAATAATTATTCTGATTCTTCATCCAGAAAAATATTTGATAACATTGCTCAATAGAGCCCATCTGACATGATTCATAAACCAGGCAGAATATAACATTAAGTCCTAGACATTTTCTTATATTGAGTGGGTTACCCTTTTTTTAAAGTGATTGATAAACAAAAACCATGTATTGGAATCAACAAATGCAAAATGACACAGAAGAAGGATATGAACAACGACACCAATGTTAACGATGAGGGTATTCGCGAAGAAGAAGAGCACCTACGATGCCTAAATTGCGAAATATTATTTAGGAACTTATTTTATGAATCATACCGCTTGCAACACCCAATATAAGAAATACCCAATTTTTTTGCATCATACCTCATGCGATGCCGTATTTTCTGCATCTTTCTCGTTGAATTGCAACTGGATTTGCGGTCGGAGTTTGATGATTTTGGGTAGTGCTTCTTGGATTGGTGGTTGGAGAGGTGGGTTTGTCATTTTTTTTTTGAAAAATTGCGAGTCGCTCCACTTTTTAAAGTATTTAATCGCTACAGTACACCCTTTTTAATTTCAACAAAAAAAATCACTTTTTGTGGCAAAATGACTACGATACCCTTAATGAACTGTATGTGCGTTAAAATTAAACTTTATGAATCACGGTACAACAATTTTACATGAACCAAACTTTTGAACCCGATACAACTTTTGAAAACGTTGTTAAAGTGATAGTGCAAATATATCGCGGTGCAACAATTTTAAGAAAAGAATAGTGGTGCAAAACTATGCTAGCTTTTTGAATTTGTGAATCGCGGTACAAAACCATGCTAGCTTTTGAATTTGTGAATTGCGGTGCAAATATTTATGAATCGCAGTACAACTTTTGAAAAGGTTGTTAAAGTGCAAAAACTTAATATTTTTGCAAATTTATCGCGGTGCAACAATTTTAAGAAAATAATCGCGGTGCAAAACTATGCTAGCTTTTTGAATTTGTGAATCGCGTTACAAAACTATGCTAGCTTTTGAATTTTTGAATAGCGGTGCAAAGATTCCTGAATCGCGATTTGAAAAGGTTATTAAAATGTAAAAAAATAATTAATTTGTAATAAATTATAGTATAAAGTGCAAATATATCGCAGCGTAATAATGCAATGAAATTTATGAATCGCGATACAAAAGCATAAAGAATTAGTTTACGTCCTCCACTTTCTTCTTCAATCTCCTCCGTGGTGTAACAATTTTCCTCGTTTCGTTACGCACAATCGTGATTTTCGAATCTAAAGTATGTTGCTTGAGTTGTTGAAGAAGACGATAACATTTTTGGAACAATATTTCGAAAAATTGTCTTTTGCGGTTGAAAAAAAAACGATGGACTTTTGGGGTTTGATACTTTAAAAAAGGGACCGGTCAGAATTTCCCCCTTTTTTGTGTGGATAAAGGAGTCCATTGCTAGGTGTTTTGATGGAGAGAAATGAAGAGCGGCTTTGATATTGAATTAAAATGGACGAAAAGGAAACAAAGTGATTATAGTGTATTATTCAAATTGATGAGATGAGAGAGAGAATTGAAGAATTGAAGACTTGAATGAGATGAGAGAGAGTTATATGGAAAATGATGGGTTTGGAGGCATTCAAAGTGAGGTGACGGTTGGGGGTAGGAAGGGGTAGGGGAGTATTAATGAGGAGATGAGAGATAAATGGTATAAAGATAGAGAAAGACATTAATGAGAAGAGAGAAATAGTGCATTTATAACATTTAAAGTACATTTTGAATAACGTAAAGACAAATGATGCCCAAATTTTAAGCGACGCCTAATTTTTTTTATTGTGACGCTCAAAATTTTGAGCGACGCCCAATTTTTTTCCTTGGGACACCCAAAATTTTGAGTGACGCACTAATTTGAACTGTGGCTTTTTTCATGTGCCTTTCCTTCATTAAGGGTATCTTCGTCATTTTCCTTCCAAAAGTGTACTGTAGCGGTTAAAAAATATAGTGGACATTTGAGGGTTATATTTTTTCTCCACAGGGTGCCGGCCCGGTTATCACCCTAAGAAATTCTCCATCCGTCCCAAATAAATATTCCTACCTTCCATTTTAGGATGTCCCAACTAATGTTCCTAAAGACTTTTGATGTACAACTTTTCTACAATTCTTTCTAATATATCCCTTCATTTAATATTATCATTATTGCACATCCTAGAGAGAGCATGAGTATAAGGGAACATATTTAATGAGAGAGAGAGAGAGAGAGTGTGTGTGTGTGTGTAATGGGTATTATTGCCACAACATATTTCACAACTCATCATTAATTACATTTCTTAATCCTTGTGTTTTATCAACTAGAAATATTTATCCGGGACTGAGGGAGTATGTTATTTTCTGATCGGATCGGATCCTTAACAAATCGGAAATAGCTAAATCCACATCCGTTCCGTTAATAAATTAATTATCCGATTCGAATTCGGGTTATTGGACCATTATAAAATCCATATATGAAATTTCGAATTAGATTCAAACCAAAATCCGATCTATTGACAGGCCAACACAGAACCTCACTAGTCACAAACATAGCACCACAAGTATTTGACCTTTTACCATAAAGAAAACAGAAATTGCGGGCCGGTCCACTTTTTAAAGTTTATAACCAAAAAAAGACACTTTTGAGGGCGAAATGACTGTGATACCCTTAATGAGCCTGAGGTGCGCTACATTTTTTGTATCGTGGTTCAAAAATATCAAATTAAATTTATGAACCGCGGTGCAATTAGACTATAAAATTAAACTATTAAACGCGCGGTGCAAAAATTAATGCAAAGAAATTTATGAACCACGATTCAAAAATAGAATAGGAAATTAAACTTTGAACCGCGGTACAAAAATTAATGCAATAAAATTTATGAACCACGATTCAAAAATAGACTAGGAAATTAAACTTTGAACTGCGGTGGAAAAATTAATTCAATGAAATTTATGAACCGCGATTCAAAAATAGACTAAGAAATTAAACTTTGAACTGCTGTGCAAAAATTAATGCAATGAAATTTATGAACCGCGATTCAAAAATAGACTAGGAAATTAAACCTTAAACCGTGGTGCAAAAATATTATCTAGTTCATTTTTGCACCGCAATACAAAAGCAAAAATAACCAGTTTACGTCATCCACCTTTTTCTTCTATCTCATACGTTGTAAGCCTTCTTTTTCCTCTTCATTCTCCACCTTCGTCCCAACTGAAAAATCTTTCAACCCAACAAAGATCCATTATAGTTTCATATTTCATGAATCAAAAAACTCGTTTACCTTTCGAGGGTGTTGCCCCCGAACCCCCACGAAGGGGCACTACTCCCTCAATCCTCGTTTCGTTGCACACAATCATGATTTTCGAATCCAAAGTATATTGTTGGAGCTATTGAAGAAAACGATAACATTTTTGGAATAATATTTTGAAAAGTGGTCTTTTACGGTTGAAAAAAATAACGGACTTTTGGGGTTAAAAACTTAAAAAAAGGACCGACCAGAATTTTACCCAAGAAAAACATTAAAAACCCAAATTGTCCTAATTCTGACCCAAGTGAAGTCCAAACACCCAAAGCCCAAACAACCTAAGCGTATTTGAGGCCCAATTAAATTTTAAAAAAAGAAGAGAAATCCTACTCCCACCGTCCCAAAATTATTGTTTGGGTTGTTTTGGCGCATGGTTTAAGAAAACATATTTGACTGAATTATTAATATTGGAATAGTGTGTGGTTTCTTTTAAAGCCCATGAATATATGACCCAAAATTAAAGTAAAAAAGAAAAAATAAGGGTAAAGTGGTAAAAATGATGTCCTAAAAAGGAAACTTTCAAAGAAGACAGTTATTTTGGGATGAACGGAAAAAAAAAAAGCGAGACAATAATTTTGGGACGAAGGGAGTATTATTTTTTTAAATGACTTATATTAGATAAATCAATATTCAACAAAGATTTAATTTATTCTAATTTATAGCATAACAAGGGGTGGTGAAAATAGGGCTGGTCCCCTCCTTATAATCACTAAAAGCCCTACACTTTTTTCAACTAGAAAAAAACACTTTTATGGCGAAAGAACAACTATACGCTTAATGAACTGAACACACGCACGCAAAACATCGTTTTATCCATCGCGATGCACAAAATTTAATCGTGATGCACATATTTGGTTTTAGCATAATTTGAACCGCGACACTTGATTTTTGAATTGTGATGCATGATACTAAATTGTGTAACTATCATTTCCATTTGATAGCGATGCATCGCAATTCTAAATCGATGCTTCGTGATTCCAAATCGATGCATCAGGACTCAAAATAATCAATTCGATGCATCCACATATTTTTCCCTTTCTTGAATAATCAAATGGCTGTACTCTCTCTTTTTCTCCTATCACATTTCTAAGCTTCATCATCCCTGAATCCATATAACCGGAGAAAGAATGCAACTCGACCGAAGATGTTTTCTTTCTTTATTATGTAATTTACATCTAATTAAAGATTTCGAGGAAAGAAAGTGGGACACTCGCTTCCATCTAATAATCGACTTGTTTCGAACAAACTCATTTCAGAACAAAATCACAAATCATTTGAATAATTACACGCCAATCCTTGTTTTGTTGCCCTACGAATTGCGATTTTCAAACAATTTAGGAAAAATACGTTCGAGCTATGGAATGAGACAGATATGGGCATTTTAGGAAAAAAATTATCATAAAAGTGCATTTATTTGATTAAAAAAATAAAGTACTAAACATGTTAAAAACTTTCAAAAAGGGACCGACCAACAATTTCTCCTATAGTAAAATCTAATTTATTCTAATTAAAATCAAATCGTCCTAATTGTGCTCCAAGTGAGGTCCAAACACCCAAAGCCCAAACTACCCATGCGTATTTGACGCCCAACTTAAAAAAGGGCTAAATGCATCATTAGTCCTTAAACTTTGACCAAACCAATCATCAGTCCCTTAACTTCAAAAGTGATCACCATTAACCAAACATCGCCTTTTTTGTTCACCGTTAGTCCCTAGCTCTATTGTCGTTAGTGTATTGTCATTAAGTGAGCATGTGCCACTCACATGCACAAAAATTAAGGGCAAAACAGACTTTTTCATTTCAAATAAGGGGTCAGTTTGTTATCATCATCAAAACAGGGGGCTATGGATAACATCATAAAAATAAGGGAAAAATTCGACTCCCACTTCATCACCTTCCTCTTCAGCTTCCGCGACCTCTTTCCGTCACCGCTCTCCTCCGCAAACAAATCATTCTCGGTCACCCTCCCCAATGAATAATCCTTCTTCTTCACCAACTGCGCACTGGAATCACAAGTTGCCATGGACGTCCACACTGAATTATACAACCTAGACATCAACGGCGTCAAGGATTACCTTCCCGCCGGCTTAACTCAACTTCCAACGATTTACTTCACCACGTTTCTCACTTACATTGTATTTCTAGGTTTCTGGGGTTACATGTGCCTGCAAAGTTATCGAATGAGATCGGGGTCCGTATACAGGATCCATCTTCTAATGGGCGGGTTTCTCATCGCGAAAGCCTTGAACTTAATCTGTGCTGTGGAGGACAAGCATGGATGACACGATAGGGTTGGTGGTCAGATACGTGGGCTTCGTAGAGGAGGAAGATGAAGACGAAGATGATGTTAGGGAGAGGGGATGAGAGGACTTAGAGCATCACCATTGTACATTCTTCATATCCATCTTCTTAGCTGGGTCTCACTGCCACCTACACATTTTTCTCTTTTTACCCACTTAAGAATATATCTTGCCATTGTATAATCTTCTTACACAAAAAAATAATTAAATTTAACACATCCAAAAAATAAATAAATTCATTTTGTCTCCCCTCCCCCTAAAACCCAGTCACATATAACCTAGGAAGATTCCATTTGCTTTCTTCCTAAATTGGAAGATAACATTTTCTCTCTCCTAGTTAGAGACCTTAATAAGTTTCTCCCCATTGTTTATTTGAGCTTCTTACTTAAGAAGATTGGCTTTTTCAACACAATGGGGATGCTCTTAGTGACACATAGAGATGGCGCGGTAGATATCGGGAGGGGTGAGGCCAACGACGGAGATCGGGAGGGAGTCTGGGTAAAGATGAACTGAGTATTAAAATTTTCAATTGGACCCTTATTTTGATGATGGTATCCATGACCCTTTGTTTTACGATGATAACAAACTGACCCCTTATTTGAAATGAAAACATCTATTTTTCCCTCAATTTTTGTGAATGTGGGTGACACAAGCTCACTTAATGACAATACACTAACGACATTAGGGCTAGGGACTAGCGGTGAACAAAGAGTAGGATGTTTGGTCAATGGTGATCACTTTTGAAGTTAGTGGACTGATGATGAGTTTGGCCAAAGTTCAGGGACTAATGGTGCATTTAGCCCTAAAAAAGAAGAGAAATCCTAAATTTTTTAAATGACTTATATGAAATCAATATTCAACAAAGATTGAATTTATTCTAATTTATATTATACCATTATAGAAAATTGCTAGTTTATGTTTCATTATCATCAACTTCATATGTAGTCTTGTCCATCTCCATGGCATCAAACTCCTCTTTTGATAATGAAACACAGCTTAGTGGTAAGACAATTCACCTACACCAAATAAGAGCAATTCCAATGGGAGCATAGAAAAGGTTGATAGACTTTTATAAAGCTTTACCAAAAGCATCAAACCATTGTGAGATGCCATGTCACAGGTCCAAAACATCAAAAGGTTGATGTTTATCAACCGGTTTAAACTTGCTGACTGGACACTTTTTATTTTTTTGGGTTAAATGTATATAGAGAAAGAATAAAATATTTTGTAGTGGGTTCATACTATAAAGCATTTATGAGTTTATGTATAGTAGATAATAGATTTATAGAGAAAATGTTTATAAGCTGATGATGTGGCATGACATGGCAGGATGAATAAACCTTTTGATGAGTTTATTATTATGGATGCCCTAAGTTGTGAGGTCGAGTTCCAATGATGGTAAATGAAGAACTACTATTGATCCTCTTTAAAAACAAAAAAGACAAAAAAAAAACCCTCCCTATCCATAATTGAGTGGTTGGTTCATGATCTCACATTTCTCAAGAGAAACTGAGATCATCCCAAGGACAGTTTGAGCTGGAAATTTCTCAAATGGTCAAAAGTAAAACCATTTTTTTGAGAGAAAGATTCTCACTTACCTCCATGATGACTCAACCTTACAACCTATTATGTGTAGGTGAAGTGTCTTTATCATTCAAGTTACTTTTCATTGTCAAATGGTCAAAACCTAATCAAAACATTGCGTTGCTCAAAAACATCTTCTTCTGGACATCGAAATTCAACCAATCTTTTAACGATCCGCCACCAAATGAGAATTTAATTTCTTCACAACCATGTTTCACCAAGCATATGCATGCAGTCAAATTTAGATTCATAGAAATGAAACATCTAAATTTCAAAGTTTGACTTGCGGGATTGTTCAAATATTATTAATCGAACACATTAATTTAAAATACATGATACATCAGACTTATAAAAAATTTGTACAGACTATAGTAATAGTTTTTTTAAAAAAAATATTTTTTTCTTTAAAAATATTCGTAAGATCGTCTTACCTAAAAAAAATTATCTTTTTTATTTAGGTGGGAGTGGGTTTGGGGGAGGGGAAGAAAGATGGGATGGAAAAGATCCGATTAATGACTTAATCGAGAAAGGAGATGTGGAAATGGGTACTGTGGGTATTTTCGAAAATCACTAGCCAAAATCCAAAATTGACTGTAATTATTATCTTAGGTAAGCTACTTTAGTTTGCATTGTCAAAAGAGCTAATAAATCCAAACATTTTAGTTAAAATTTAACCAACCTAACCAAAAAAAAGGTGGTCAAAACTCAAAAGTGAACACTTTGCATAAAACAGATGGAGTATGTATATATATATATATATATATATATATATATATATATATATATTCTTTTTTTTTTTGAAACAATAGATGGAGTAATTGTTAAAAGATACCTTTCTCTCCGATTTCAAGTTTCAACATGTGCGATCGATGTATATGTAGTTGGTTAGAGGTGGCCCCCACGATGCATTTTTAGACACGTGTTGGCCACGTGCCCAAAGAATTACTCCAACTAAGTGCGTTTTTAACCTAAATTGTACTTTTGTGATGGCCATGTGTCCACTTTAACTCTCTTTTTATGACACCTTGAATGTCGACAAATTACTTGTCTTCTACAAGTTTTCCCTTGGCATCGTTCCAAATTATTGATGCTTATATTTTTTTTAACATTATCATTCACAAGTTTACCCTTGGCATAGATGTAAATTAGTAACATTAGATACCTTTCTCTCCGATTTCAAGTTTCAACCTGTGCGATCGATGTATATGTAGTTGGTTATAGGTGGCCCCCACGATGCATTTTTAGACACGTGTTGGCCACGTGCCCAAAGAATTACTCCAACTAAGTGCGTTTTTAACCTAAATTGTACTTTTGTGATGGCCATGTGTCCACTTTAACTCTCTTTTTATGACACCTTGAATGTCAACAAATTACTTGTCTTTTACAAGTTTTCCCTTGGCATCGTTCCAAATTATTGATGCTTATATATTTTTTAATATTATCATTCACAAGTTTACCCTTGGCATAGATGTAAATTAGTAACATTAGATACCTTTCTCTCCGATTTCAAGTTTCAACCTGTGCGATCGATGTATATGTAGTTGGTTATAGGTGGCCCCCACGATGCATTTTTAGACACGTGTTGGCCACGTGCCCAAAGAATTACTCCAACTAAGTGCGTTTTTAACCTAAATTGTACTTTTGTGATGGCCATGTGTCCACTTTAACTCTCTTTTTATGACACCTTGAATGTCGACAAATTACTTGTCTTCTACAAGTTTTCCCTTGGCATCGTTCCAAATTATTGATGCTTATATTTTTTTTAACATTATCATTCACAAGTTTACCCTTGGCATAGATGTAAATTAGTAACATTAGATACCTTTCTCTCCGATTTCAAGTTTCAACCTGTGCGATCGATGTATATGTAGTTGGTTATAGGTGGCCCCCACGATGCATTTTTAGACACGTGTTGGCCACGTGCCCAAAGAATTACTCAACTAAGTGCGTTTTTAACCTAAATTGTACTTTTGTGATGACCATGTGTCCACTTTAACTCTCTTTTTATGACACCTTGAATGTCGACAAATTACTTGTCTTTTACAAGTTTTCCCTTGGCATCGTTCCAAATTATTGATGCTTATATATTTTTTAACATTATCATTCACAAGTTTACCCTTGGCATAGATGTAAATTAGTAACATTAGATATCTTTCTCTCCGATTTCAAGTTTCAACCTGTGCGATCGATGTATATGTAGTTGGTTATAGGTGGCCCCCACGATGCATTTTTAGACACGTGTTGGCCACGTGCCCAAAGAATTACTCCAACTAAGTGCGTTTTTAACCTAAATTGTACTTTTGTGATGGCCATGTGTCCACTTTAACTCTCTTTTTATGACACCTTGAATGTCGACAAATTACTTGTCTTTTACAAGTTTTCCCTTGGCACCGTTCCAAATTATTGATGCTTATATATTTTTTTAACATTATCATTCACAAGTTTACCCTTGGCATAGATGTAAATTAGTAACATTATGAATTTGTTTTTGTAAAAAATAATTTTAAATAGGCAAAAACTTGGGTAAAACTGTCTTACAAATATTTTTTGTAAGACAGATCCTCCTTACCCAATTCACCCGTGTGTTGGTGTGTTAAGCTATGAAAGAGTGTAGCACCATCTTACGAATTAAGATCCATAACATGGTCTTACAGGAGACCTACTCTTTTAAATATCTTAAACTATGTTGATCATCTTAAGACTTTGGATATAACATCATTATAGAAGGACACATATACTATGAAAAATGCTACAAAATCTGATGTAGCCTTGCCACATAAATTTAAACAACTCCTCAGATATATTAAATGATAAATATTAACAACAAAAATGTGAACAATGTTTTACTGCATCACTCCTTATTTTTTAGTTTAGGGTTTAACTATTTACTTCTAACAAAACCTACCTAGTGAATATCACTCGGTCGCCGCCACTGCCGCCTTTTACATAATAAATTTGTCACTTTCTTACATTTTCTCCAATTAAGGGTACATGTTTTTGCCATTGTGTTGTAGGTTATAATTGTCGTCATTGGCGTCATACCTTTATCATTCTATAACCGCCGCCTTTCACATAATAGATCAACTTCCGACGTTTTCTCCAATGAAGAGTACAAGTTTATGTCATTGTGTCGTAGGTTGGAATTGTCGTCGTTGATGGAACCTTCGATTGTGGGGGGGGTGAATTCCATTATGATTATATACCGTTGAGTAAATTTGGAATGAAATAGTAAAATTCTTAAAATAAGTATGGTAATTGAAAAATCATAGTAATTACCAATTAGATTAGCATGGTAAGAATTGAACATCGAAATAATTTAATAAGTAAAATTTCTAAGAATTTGGACTTTTGATTGGTGGATAATTATTTTTTGTTCACTTGACACTAAAGTTCATATTAATTTTGTATGAGCGAATAGAGAGAGGACGCCGAACCACCATAATTGACTCCACATTGGTGGTGAAAGAGACAGTGACGAGTGCGCACAAGAAAAGAGAGAGCGATAGAGAGTTTGTATGGGAAGAGAAAAGAGAGGAACTGAAAAACTATTATTGAAGATTACAAATTAACTATTCATAATTACACTATTAAATTTACTTATATTTAGGGCCAAAATGGGCTACAATTAACAAACAAATCAAATGGGCCTTTTAGGCCTAAGAACATTATTTTCAACACTCTCCCCTCAACTCGTACCCGGAATTTTTGTGAATTGAGCGAGTTGGAAAGACTAAAGTAGAAGCAATTTCAGAACATTTGTAGTTGAGATAGTGCTTTGTCAATGAGCCGATTCATATTGAATCATTTGATAGTTTGGACCAATCCACATTAACACATTCGATGATTTTTTTTTAAAAAAAAGCCCAAATAAGATCCATGCAACCCCAATAGTTCTTCCAAATAAGTGGTACATGTTGTGAATACTCCCCCTCATCTTAATACATGAACATATGATGAAATGTATAGAGTTGAGGATTAATGAAGTGTTCAATCTTTGTACAAGAGGGCTACCCAAATTGTTGTAGAAACAACAGCAGCAAATGTAGAGAAGTCCAATCAAGAGACAATCCCTAAAACTCTTTATGAATAATTGGCAAAGTTGAAGAAAGAGAAGAAGCCCAAAATGAACATTTTGTTGGAAAACCTCCTTAATTCAAGTGTTTAAAGCTTGGATTGAACACACCATCCACACAAAAAATTCAACCAAGTCATTAATTGGCTTTGGTAATCAAAGTTGAAAAGCAAACTTTTTTTGAACTTTGATTTTGAGTAACTTGTTTAACCCGATGAGTCAATTCAGTGATTCGGTAGCCTAACTCGGTGAGTAACAACAAATCTCAAACAAACTGAAAAAAAAAAAAAACATTGCATAAGAGATCTAACAAAGTGTAATTCATGATTGATTAACAAAGTGTAAATTGATTATCGCAGAGGAACGAAAGACCACAGATTATTTATCAACACAATTTGACTCCCTAAGAGTCTGGTTGCTGTAAACCACCCATAGATTGCAGGATGCAACCTACTTAATTTTGTATGAGAGAATTGAAAGAGGACGTTGGACCACCACTATTGACGGTGGTGGGCGAAAGTGACAGTGATGAGTGCACTTAGGTTGAATGGACACACCTTTAACCTAAAATATCTAGAAGTATATGTGTCATAGATTCCACCGAATACGCTAGGTTGAAGGAGTGTCCGTGCAACCTAGCGCACAAAAGAAGAGAGAGAGAGAGAGAGTTTGTATGGCAAGAGAGAAAGAGAAACTGAAAAAATGTTATTCAATATTGAAGATTGCAAACTATTCCAAGTTACACTATATATTTAGTCTGTGCTCCCCATGAGTACAATGTGAGATACATCATTTTTTGTAATAATAATATAACTTTTGAACATTATAATTATTAAACTCTTTAATTGTTATAATAATTTAACATCTTTTATTGTTACTAATATTAAACATTTTTTTACCTAAATACTTTTAAAATTAATATAATTTTCAAACTAACGTGAGATGCATATTCCCTATGGGTAATAATAGTAAAAATATTTGATATAAAAACTTTTAAAACTAACATCTAACTTGATAATAATAGTAGAAGTTTTTTGTTAAACACATTTAAAATCATTATTCATTTTTAAACAATATGATATACTTGTTTTCTAATTTTATTAGTAATAAAAATGTAAGTCTTTTATCTAAAACTTTTTAAAACCAACATCACTTTCTAACCACATGGTATACATATTTTATATTGGTAGTAATAATATTTTTTAAATCAACATCAAATTCTAACAAATGTGGGATACATATTTTCTATTAGTAATAATAGTAGTCTTTTTATCTAAAGATTTTTAAACCAACATCTCTTTCTAAACAATGTGTAATACATTTTTTCTATTGGTAATAACATACAAATTCTTTTATCTAATGACTTTTATAGCAAATACACATTTCTATATAATGTGAGATACATCTTTTTGTAACAAATGTAAGATACATCATCTAAAAACTTTTTAAATCTATTTCACTTTTCTAACCAATGTGAAATACTTTTCTTCTATTTTTAATAATGGTAGACTTTTAAAACCAGCATCACTCTCTAATAATGTGAGATACATCCCCTCATTTGGTAATAATAGTTAAAGTCTCTTATCTTAACAAAATTTAAATCAAAATCTCTCTCTAAACAATATGGATACACCTCTTATTTTCTATTGATGATAAAAGTAGAAGCCTTTCATCTAAAGACTTTTAAAACCAACATCACTTTATAATCAATATATGATATATTTCTTTTATTGGTTATAATAGTATTTTAAAACCAACATATACATTTCTAAAAATGTGAGAACTATCTCTTCTATACTTAATAATAGTAAAAGTTTTGTATCTAAAATTAAAATCAACATCACTTTCTAATCAATGTGAGATATACATTTTCTATTGATAATAATGGTAGAAGTTTTCTATCTAAAGACTTTGAAAATTAACACACACACACACACACACACACACACACACACACACACACATATATATATATATATATATATATATATATATATATATAATACAATACAGCTCACTCTCGCACGCTTATAATTGACTTGGGATAAAAAGGGGTCAGGATTTACTGTTTTACAGTGATCCAACGGTCCTTATTTCCCTTAGCTCTCACATGTGCGAATAACATTTTTCTAGTTTTATGTTATCAGGGTTTACTGTTTTACGATTTTACAGTTTTATGTTATCATAATTAACTTAATCAATTTAATTTTTTTCCGATCCGTAATTTCGTATACAAATTAATTGAAATATTTGTTTTTTTCTTTTTAACTGTTATCGTAATCTTTTTGTCCGGCCCGTTTTTTCCGACCCGTAATTTCGCATACAAATTAATCAATTTACTGTTTTACCAAGATTATACGGCTATTGAATAAAAAATTATTTTGCAACACCAATTTCCAAATAATGTCTCTAAGTTTTTTTTAAAGAATTTTCATTTTAGTTTTTAAAAAGTTGATGAATGTCAAATTTTTAAACGAAAAATTATGTGCGGGCATTCATTTCAATGTAATATTTATATATATGAAATATAAAGAATGTCTCTCTGTCACGTTTAATCTCACAATCTCAACCGTTTTTATCACGTTTTTTCCATCCCTATTTTATTACTGCGAAAATCATTGAGATATTACGATTTACAAGACGGTTTACAGTTATTATTTTACATTTAATATTTTTACAGTTAATATTTTACGGTTTTACAGTTATTTGCAAAAATTAGTTACTCTTCTACTGAGATATTACGATTTTACAGTTAATATTTTACAGTTTTACAGTTTTATGGTTGCGAAAACTTGTATTTGTATTTTTTTTCTTTTTAATTGTTTAACTTAATCAATTTAATTTTTTTCCGACCCGTAATTTCCTATACAAATTAAAAAAAACAAAAAAAAAACGTAAGTTTTGTAATTTGAAATATTTAATTTTTTTATTTTTAACTGTTATCGTAATTAACTTAAGCAATTTAATTTTTGTCCGGCCCACAATTTCGTATACAAATTATTAATTAATCCATACGTTCCGGGCAAAGAGACCCCGTTTGAAAGTCAATTTTTTTAAGAAGATAATATTTTTAGTAGTTCATTTCTACAATATTTGCTTCATTTATTGATAAATTTTCAAACTGACGTCGTGCCATCGGCACGGACAAGAGTACTAGTATATATATATATATATATATATACACACACACACTTATATTTATGACCAAAATGGGCTACAATTAACAAACAAATCAAGTGGGCCTTCTAGGCCTAAGAGCATTAACTTCGGCCAAAATGGGCTAAAATTAACAAACAAACCAAGCTGACCTTCTAGGCCTAAAAACATTAACTTCAAGTCTTCAACAGCTCAAGTGATGACCATTTCCACTTTTGAGTATCTATCGGTGGTGTAATTGTTTTTTTAAACAATCAACCTTTGGATCATGACACGTAACAATCATAATCTTTGCCTTTTAATTTGGTTTCGAGTTTAGCTGACCACGTGTTATAATCTAAAGAGCCGGTGATTGAATATTTATTTTTTTCAATTTTACCTCAAACCTAATGTTTTCTCTTTTCCATTGTTGTGCCTATCATGTAAGAAGGATTCATAGCACCCTACACTGAACCTCACCAACGTAGCACAGCAAGTATTTGACCATTTGCCACAAAGAAAAACATTTAAAACCCAAATCGTATTAATTCTACACCAAGTGAAGTCCAAACACCAAAAGCCCAAACAGCCCAAGCCTATTTGAGGCCCAATTTTTTTAAAAAGGCAATCCTATTTTTCTAATGACTTATATTAAATCAATATTTGACAGAGATTACATTTATTTTAATTTATAACTTAATAAGGGGTGAAACCAAGGCCGGTTCCCTCCTTATAACCGCTAAAAACCCATATATTTTTTAAACTGGAAGAATGCACTTTTAGAGCAAAAGAAAGACTATACCCTTAATGAACAAAACTCATGTGCGCAAATATCAGCATGAATCGCGATACACAAAATTTAATCAAAATAATCAAATTCGATGCATCCCACATGTTTTTCTCCTTCTTTAGCAATCAAATGACTGTACTCTCTCTTTTTCTCTCATCACATGTCTGGCCTTCATCATCCGTGAATCCATGTAACTAGATAAAGAATGCAACTCAGCCGAAGATGTTTTCTTTCTTTATTATGTAATTTATATCTAATTAAAGATTTCGAGGAAAGAAAGTAGGACACTCGCTTCATCTGGTAATCAACTTATTTCGAATAGACTCGTTTAAAAAAAAAATCACATATCCTTTGAATAATCATAGGTCGATCCCTATTTCATTGCCCTACTAATTGTGATTTTCGAAATATTTAGGAAAAATACGTTGGAGTTATGGAATGAGGCATATCTGAGTATTTTAGGAAGAATATTATAGAAGTACATTTATTTGGTTACAAAAACAAAGGACTAAATATGTTAAAAACTTTCAAAAAAGGATCGGCCATCAATTTTCCCATAATAAAATCTAGGAATAATTGTGGACTAGTCAGCCCGGTCCCCATTACCAAGTTTTTAATCGCTCCAGTCTCGTGTTTTTCTTTTCAACCGCAAAAAGTCACTTTTGATGATAAAATATCTACGATACCCTTAATAAGCCTAAGGCGTGCTACGAAAATGAATCGTGATGTATACAGTTTTGCATCGCCATGCATCAATTTAAATTTACCTTACCAAATTTTATATTGTGATGAATCAATTTTTCCATCGAGATATATCAATTTTAATTATCTAATTCAATTTTATTTACCAAGTCCAATTTTGCATCACGATGCAAAAATTGATGTATCACGATGAAAAAATCAATTTTAATTAAAAATCCAATTTTATTTACCAAGTCCAATTTTGTATCGTAATGCAAAAATTGATGCAAAATCGTTATGAAACAGATATTCATCTATCTTCTTTCCATTACACAATCAACAAATTATTCAAATTTATATGCATCTTTCATGCATCCCAAATCCAAATCAATGCATCACAATTCACAAATAATGCATTGTTATTCAAAATTGATGCATCCAGATTTAAAAAGGTGTCAAACAATGAAAACAAATTGATTCAGGTATTTTAGGAAGAATATCATGGAAGTACATTAATTCGGTTAAAAAAATAAAGGACTAAACAGGTTAAAAACTTTCAAAAAGGGATCGGTCATCAATTTTCCCAAAATAAAATTTAGGAATAATTGTGGGGCAGTCGGCCCGATCATTTTTACCAAGTTTTTAATCATTTCAGTCTCGTGTTTTTCTTTTCAACCGCAAAAAGTCAATTTTGGGGGCAAAATGATTTCGATACCCTTAATAAGTCTGAGACGCGCGGAAATGCATCGCGATGCATACATTTTTGCATCGCCATGCATCAATTTAAATAAAATCAATTTTAATTTACCTTATCTAATTTTGCATCACAATACATCAATTTAATTGCCTAATTCAACTTTATTTACCAAGTCCAATTTAGCATCGTTATGCAAAAATTAATGCACCGTGATATAAAAATCAATTTTAATTAATAATCCATTTTATTTACTAAGTCCAATTTTACATCACGATACAAAAATTGATGTTTCATGATGCAACATCGTTATGAAACAAACATTAATCTATCTTCTTTCCATTACACAATCAACAAATTATGCAAATTTCTATGCATCTTTCATGCATCCCAAATTCAAATTAAGGATAACAATTGGGTCTTATTGTTTAATTTGGATAAAACCATTGTCTACCCAATATAGTTAATTGATAGTTTTGGATATTACTCAATAAACCCATTAACCTTAATGGGTGTTATAAGGAACATCATTTATTGTTTTGAATATTACTCATCTACTTATATTATGATTCACTAAGCATAACATACACACACAAATCCACCCAAACACACACGCAAAAAAAAAAAAAACACACACACACACACATGGCAAAAACACGCACATGCACACACACACACACACACACAATGATAAGTTAATAACTTAATTTTCATAAATCGTAATATTTTCATCAACTTTTCATATTTAATAAAAATTCACGGGCCTCATTTTCAACAAAGACCGAGATATTCTCCTAATTATGAATTTTATCTTTTCTTTCATTTTTTTTACTCCTCAAATAAAAAGTGACATTTGTCATGTCTTCATAGTTGTGAGATAGAAAATATATGTGCTTATTGATTTGATACTAATAAATGATTATGTAAAAGTAATAAAAACTAAAAAAAAGTCAAATACCTTATTAAAAAATTAAATACTTATATTCATTTTAATTATAAATTATAAATAACAAACAAATATTCTTAATCCAAAATAAAATAATAAATACGTTCATAATAATCAACATTTTTTATGATTACTTGTTTATATTTATATTAACTTTCAAATAAATATCGAAAAATAGTTTTGCCTAGTGGTAATAAGTTTTGCTATAAAGCAACTTGATCCAAGTTTGAATCTTGCTAATAGCAAGTTATGTATCTATTTATTATTATTTTTAAGTAAAGAGCATATACAGTGGTGATGGTGGCGGCGATGGGTGGCAGTGGCAGTGGCGGTTGCCGAAAGTTGGTAGTGATGGCCGGCGGAGTTGCAGTGGCAGTAGGTGGCGGTTATCAGAGGTGGGAAGTGGTGGCAGTGTGCGAAGGCGGTTGATGGTGGTATATATATATATATATAATGACAATGATAGATTTATCCCTCAAAAATCTCAATTTTGAATTATTGACTTTTGAGTTACTATTGCACTCTTTCTCTCTCATATCTTCTCTCTATTTTCTCTCTCATCACCACCATATCCTTTCTTTTAATTATGTTTAAATATTTTTCTCTCTTTAAACATTAAAAGTAATAACTAAAACGAAAATAATAGTTTCGGAGTCAAGAAAACAAAAATATAAGAGGAGGTTAGTAAAATAAAAAAATAATTTATGGAACAAGTCACTATAAAAATAAAAGTTACAAACTCAAAAAAAAAAAATTAATGCGGAGGTTAGTAAAATAAAATTATTTGAAGGAACAAAAATAATAGTTACGGAGTCAATAAAACAAAAATAATTTAAATTGAGGTTAGTAAAATTATAAAAATAATTTACCTAACAAAAGTTTAAAATAATTTTTTAAAAATAGGTATGTAAAACAAAAATACGTTAGTAAAATAAAAACACTTGATGGAGCAAAAATAATAGTTACAAAGTCAATAAAATAAAAATAATTTAAACTGAGGTTACTAAAATAATAAAAATAATTTACGGACCACAAGTTTTTCATAAAACTAATTCTTAAAAATAAACAAATATAATAGTTACAAAGTCAATAAAAAATATATAATGGAAGTTAGTAAAATAAAAAAAATAAATTATGGAACAAAAATAGTAGTTAACAGTAAAAATAATTTGGTTATTTTGATTTTAGCTTATTTTTTAATCAGAAATTCCTTTATTCGTAAAATACCAATATAATTTAATAAAAGTAATCATTCAAAATGAAGAACTTATTTGAGTTCATATTCTATTTGCAGGGCGAAAAAAAATCCAAGTTTGTTCGAATACATCATTGTACAGAGTTTTTGAATAATATAAAGTGTTCGGGGTTGACAGACCATGGATTGATACTTTAAATTATTATTCAAGTAATGTTATTGAGAAATATTAACCATGTTGCATGGTTGTGCAATGAAACAAGACTAATTATCATAAATCTTGAGGATCACATTGTTGAAACAAATTTTTTGAAAGGAAGCAATATTAGAGAGAATGCTTTTATCTCAAGATTGTCATTAGCTCCATCATATGTAGACCAGTGTTCTAAAACTCCCCGCCTAGCTCCGCCTAGACCCCGCCTAGGCGCTAGGCCCCTCTCTATCGCCGCGACTTTCTTAGTCGCCGTCTAATCGACCACTCGCCGAACTTAATTTATTTTTGTAGCTTTGATTTTATGGTATGCGGTGACCGGAGAAGGAAGAGGAGGCGAACCGGAGAAGGAAGGAGGAATGGTAATGGTGAGGCAGAGAGGGAGGTAATGGGGGGGCGAACTAGAGTAATATCTTTTTTATTTTTAGTTATAAACTTGACTTGTTTATTGCTTTGGGGCTGTTGAGAATTGAGATTAATGGTAGGTTTGTATATTTTTGTTCATTTTACAAATATAGACATGTGTTTGATAAAATGACAAACATAAAAAAAATTAAATTTGTATTCAATGTGTTTGATATTTGATGTAAATTATCAAAAAATTGTAATTATGTCTTAATTCTAGGCCCCGATTACGCCCTGACTAGTCCCCTAGGCGCTAGGCGCTAGTGTGCCGCCTAGCGACCGCCTAACGATTTTTAGAACATTGATGTAGACCTTAAGAGGTGGCCCAGTGATATAGTTGGAGCTTTACAAAAAATGTGAGGTATGATGTTCGATCATTTCTCATCCTTCCTTAGGGGAAAGGTCTACAAAAATAAACTTAAAAAAAAAAACTCCATCTGATGTCAAAGTCAATAATTGCACGTAGGTCTCTTCTTGAAAAAACTAGTATTTAGCCATGAGCAGTTATGTCGCAGTTTTTAGAGTAACAAATTGTTTTGATTTAAAGATAGTGATATGCGGTGAAGATGAAAAATCAACTAATAAAACAACAAATGTTGTGCATAAGGAAATTTTTTAGAATCTATAATGATTAGTGATATACTGATGTGTATTACTATTTGTTAATAAATCGATTATTCTTATTTTATCCTTTAAGATTTTTTTATCCTTTTATTTTGTTTATGTACAATTTAGTTGAAAAAGAATAATGACGCGAGCTTAACGCACGAGTTAAAAAACTAGTTAGTTGATAAACCCAAAGAGTGGTGGTGACATTAGTGGATAAACCCAATGGATAACCGGTTAATATCCATAATTATTCATTTTGTTATTGATCTCTAATGGGTATTATCCATTAACACCCATTAACTTAATTGGGTGTTAATGGATAACACTCAATACGTCTTTTATAATGGATATAATAGATAACCCAATGAGTTGAATAAATTTTTGTCACCCCTAATCCAAATCAATGCATCACAATTCACAAATAATGCATTGTTATTCAAAATTAATGCATCTATATTTAAAAAGGTGTCAAACAATGAAAACAAATATATTCAGACATTTCATCAAATAGTTTACGTTCATAACAATACAAAACACATAAGTAAACCTATTTTGTATCACACAAGCACAATGATGAAGAATAACAACAACAACAACAACACCTAAAACATGATATGAATAAGTAAAAGAGTGAGAAATTAGAGTGATGAAGAAACAGTAAGTAGTAACCACCATTTTTCTTCACCACCCAACTCCCCACTCTCTTTCCTCTTCATACTTTATTTTTGCGTCTTTGGGCAAACGAATTTAACGACAATAAATAAGAAGAAGAATAATAAATTTGCAACTTTTTTTGACTTTGGGTATTATAGAATATTTATGTCGAAAATGGTCTTTTGCGGTTGAAAAAAAGAACGACGAACTGGAGGGGTTACAAACTTTGCAAAATGGACCAGCCATAATTTTACCTTAGACTGGCCATAATTTTACCCTAAAATCTAGGGTGAAATTTTGGCCGGTCCCTTTTTCAAAATTTGTAACCCCTCGAGTACCCCATTTTTTTTCAACCGCAAAAGATCATTTTTCGAAATATTGTTCCTAAAATGCAATTGTCTCCTCCAACAACTCCGGCAAACACATTAGATTTGAAAATCACCATTGTTGGGCAATGAAATGGGGATCGACCTGTAATGGATTTGTGCGGGGTTGAAGGATTTTTCAGTAGGACGAAGGCGAGGAGGAGGAGGAAAAAAAGGCTCACGATGAAGGAAATGGAAGAAGAAGGTGAAGGACGTGGTCTGGTTATTTATGATCTTGTATCGTGGTGCAAAATTAGATTAGATAATACTTTATATATCGCGGTGTAAAAATTAATTAAACACGATACATAAAATTGGTCCAACGAGATACATTTTGGATTAGGTAATTAAAATTTATGTATCGAGGTGAAAATTTTGATTCATCGCGGTGTAAAAATTGGATTTTGTAATTAAATTTGATTCATCGCGATGCAAAAATCGATGCATCACGACGCATTTTCCGTAGCGCCTCAGGTTCATTAAATTGATTAATTGCGATGCAAAAATCGATGCACTGCGATACATTTCCGTAGTGCGCCTTAGGCTCATTAAGAGTATCGTAGTATTTTTGCCCCCAAAAGTGTCATTTTCCGGTTGAAGAAAAACACGATAGTGGAGCGATTGAAAATTTTTAAAAGTGGACCGACTCGCAATTTCTTCTTAATCAAAAATAAATCAAGGAAAAATTGTGCCCGGTCCCCTTTTTGAAGAATTTAATTGCTAAAGTACCATTTTTTTTTCAAACCGGAAAATGACACTTTTAGTGGCAAAAAGACTACGATACCCTGTAATGAGAATGAGGCGCTACGAAAATGCATCGTGGTGCATTGAATTTTAAACCGTGATTAATCATTTTAATTGTATAAATTTTGCACCGCGATATATCAATGATTGCACCGTGATTCGTTAGTTTAATTACATTAATTTTTGCGTCGTGATTCATCATTTTAATTGTCTAATCTATTTGCATTGCGATTCATCTTTAATTGCATTAATTTTGCACCGCGATTCATCATTTTAATTGTCTAGTCTATTTGAACCACGATTCATCATTTTGATTGCATTAATTTTGCACCGTGATACAAAATAGTAATGAATCAAACCATTTCCTTTTCTTCTTCCTTCTCATCCGTCATAAGCCTTCTTATTTCACCTCCTTCGCATTCGTCCATACTGTGAAAATCCTCCAACCAAACAAATTTTCATTAAAGTTTCGTACTTAATGAATCATAAAACTTGTTTACCTTTTGGGGGCGCTGCCCCCTCGACCCCTACGACCTAACTGGCAGGTTGATCCCCGTTTCGTTGCCCAACAATGGTAATTTTCAAATCCAATGTGTTTGCCAAAAATGTTGAATGAGATGATAGTATTTTCGGAACAATATTTCGAAAAATGGCCTTCTACGGTTAAAAAAAAGAATGGGGTACGAGATGGATTAAAAAGTTTGGAAAATGGATCGATCAGAATTTTTCCCTTAAATCAAAACGTCCTAATTCTACTCCAAGTGAATTCCAAAGGGTAAAATTCTAGCCGGTCCATTTTTCAAAGTTTCTAACCCTAAAAGTCTACTGTTCTTTTTACACCGCGATTCATCATTTTAACCGCCTAGTTTATTTGCATCGCGATTTATCAGTTTAATTGCATTAATTTTGCACCTCGATTCATCATTTTAATTGCCTAGTTTATTTGCATCGCAATTCATCAGTTTAATTGCATTAATTTTACACCGCGATTTAAAATCGTAATGAACCAGTCCATTTCCTCATACTTCTTCTTCATTAAGGGCATCATAGTCTTTTTCACCTCAAAAGTGTCCTTTTCCGGTTTAAAAAAAAACTGTAGCGATTATAAACTTTGAAAAGTGGACCCGTTTGTAATTTTTCCAATTCCAAACACCCAAAGTCTGAACTACCCAAGCTTATTTGAGGCCCAACTTAAAAAAAAAAAAAGAAAAAGAGAAATCTTAATTTTTTAAAATGACATATATTAAATCAATATTCAACAAAGATTTAATTTATTCTAATTTATAGTATACCATTAGAGAAAATTGCTAGTTTATGTTTCATCATCCTCAACTTCATTTGTAGTATTGTCTGTCTCCATGGTAACGAACCCTCTGCTGATAATGAAACACATTTTAGTGGTAGAACGCTTTACGTATATCAAATAAATTATGGATTTGGGTCACAAACTCACAATGACGATAAATGAGAAACCACTATTAATCCTCTTTTTTTAAAAAAAAACCCTCAACCCTATCCATAAATCATTGGTTGGTTCAAGATCTCACGTTTCTCAAGAGAAATTTTGAGATATCATACCAACGACAATTTGAGCTGGAAATTTCTCAAATGGTCAAAACCTTTTCTTTTTTCTAACAAAAGAAAGATTTCCACTTAGCCGCGATGGCTTAAACCCACGAACTTACTAGGTGTAGGTAAAACGGTTTTGCAACTCAAGTTGCATTTCGTTGTCAAATGGTCAAAACCTAATCGAAATATCGGGTTGCTCGAAAACATCTTGTTTTGGACACCAAAATTCAACCAATCTTTTGACGTGATTCGATTGTGATACTCCACCAAATGAGAATTTAAATTCTCCACAACCATGTTTCACCAAGCATATGCAATCAAATTCAGGTTCATAGAAAAAAAAACATCTAAATTTCAAAGTTTTTGACTTATGGGATTGTTCAAATCTTATTAATCGAGCACATTAGATTAGAATACATGATACATCATACAAATATAATTTTTTGTACAGATTATATTAATAGTTTTTTTTGTTGTCTCTTTTTCTTAAAAAAGTTAAGCATTTATTCTTGTTAATGGTCAAGAGCAAGATATTTCCATTTGTCATAGATTTTAGAATTTTTTTGATGAAAAATATTTTTTATTCAATAAGTCTCATATATAATGGTCTTACGGATATTAATTTATAAGACGAAACTCCGCTCTCTCACATCTCAACCCACCAACACACGATAGGTTGGATAAAGATGATTCGTCTTTAAAAAATATCCATAAAACCGTCTAACCTAAGTTTTTATATTTCTTATTATTTGGAGGGGGGGTGTGGGGAAGAAAGACATGATCGAAAAGATCCAATGACTTAATTAGAAAGGAGATGTGGAAATTGGTACTATGGGTAATTTCAAAAATCACTAGCCAAAATCCAAAATTGTAGTCCCTTCGTTTTTAAAAAAAACTTAGGTAATACGGTCTTACTGATATGTTTTGTAATATGGATTCTCCTTATCCGATCTAGCGTGTATTGGTGGGTTGGGTTGTGAGAGAGTGTGACTCCGTCTTACGAATTAAGATCAGTATAACCGTCTTACAGGAGACTTACTCTTATATATATTGGTGAAATGTGTGGTTTTCTTTAATGTCTTTGAGCATGTGACTATAATTAAAGGAGATAGAAAAAGTAAGGGTGAAGTGATAAAAAAATGTTTTCCTAAAAGGGAAAGGTTTGGAAGAGGACAATTATTTTAGAATGGACGAAAAAAGAAAGGATCGAGTGTAACGACCCGAGAGCCCGGTCCGTTACCTGTAGCCCACACATTGGCCCACTGAGCACACAACACCTTGGGTCATCAGGCCCACCACAAGCCTACCCAAAGTCCATGGATAATGTTGGTGCCCAGTAGTAGCGCATAGTTGCCTTATAAATCACACACAAGTCCCACATCTACCCGATGTGGGATTGGGGTATTACAATACCCCCACTTAAATCCTTGACGTCCTCGTCAAGACCAAATCGTACCCCGGGCGATGCAGGATTCAAGAGGTGGCTGGTACGGGGATCAAGTGGTGGCTCCCACCTTCTGCGGTGTAGCACTTTGGCCCGCACAATACTTTGTTCCCACATTTCTGGTCGGGACCCGCTCTGATACCATTTGTAACGACCCAAGAGTCCAGTCCGTTACATGTAGCCCATACTCCCGTTGACGCGAGGTCATCGGGCCCACAAGCCGACCAAAAAATCCATGGATGATGTTGGTGCCCAGTAGTAGCGCATGACTACCTTATAAATCACACACACTGACACAAGTCTCACATCTACCCGAAGTGAGATTTGGGTATTACATCGAGGATGATAATTTGAAAACGGGGGGATTAATTATTATTTTAAAATGTTTTGTTTATAGATTTTAGTTTTAAAAAGTTATGTCTAAATTTTTAATAATCATTCAACCTTACCATTTACATACTTTGTCCGTTCCTTAATAATCGTTATGTTTGATTGGATACACAAATTACAAAATTTAATTCAATGTATTATAAATAATGATATAATATATAGTTTCTTTAGTGTCCTTGTGCATGTGATCATAATTAAATTGAAAAGAAAATGTAAAAATAAGATGATAAAAGTGCATTCCTAAAAGGAAAGTTTAGAACCACAACATATTTTTTGAACGAACAAAAAAAAAACATGATAATAATTGAAGAACATAACGAGTATATTAGGAACATGTTGACTATGCTCGGCAATTTTATGATTATGGAAAAATTTCAATATTATTAATATATCCACGAATTATTAGACTATTTACTGGATTCTTGGGTATGGTAATTGTTATGTTTGGCATGATAGGTGGCTTCCCAAATAGCAGTTTGCTTAGCCCCCTAACTGTGCTATATCAGTTGTTCAGGAACTGTTTCAGCATTCCTCCAATTTGTCTCCGGATGCGAAGGCTCTTCTACCTCGGAATGCTGCTCAAGATATATATATTTGAGCTGTATATTTCTCTATCGAATATGCCGGATCAGGCCATATGGTCTTGTTCTACAAATGGTCTGTTAATCTGTTTACACTTTGTTCTGCTAGGGAGATTGTTCGCACTCCCAAACCTACCTTACTTTCCACCAAGTTTATTTGGCACAAGTTATTACCTAATCATATTGGGGTGTTTATGTGGTGTTTGTTTAAACACAATCTCCCTCTTGAGGAAGCTTTGCGGAGAAAATATATACAGTTAGCCTCTAAATGTGCTTGTTTCATTCGACCTATTAATGAGACATTTGATCATGTTTTCATCTCCAGTTCGGTTGTTGCTGTTGTTTGGTCCTTTTGTGTGCATTCTTTTAACCTTTCAATTCACGGTTACTTCGTCCAACAATGTTGCTTTGCGGACTGGTCTACCTTTCTTCGGTGATTCATGCTTTACTCCGTTCTTTGGAAGAACTGTAATATTGTTGTTTTTGAAGCTGCTCCTAAAACTCCTTAGTCAACTATCTCTGCGGTGCATTTCTCTCTTCATGATATTTTGATTGCAGCAGGGTTTCATGGCATTTCCATAATTCCATCCATGAGGTTATTCCACCTTACGCTATCCATAAGATTGTTACAATTCAGGATGTGTCCTACTGTCCTGGGTAAGCCTCCTTTGAGTCAGCTTAAGCTTAACTCTGATGGTGCGTGTCGAGGTAATCCTAGCCTTGGTAGAGGGGGTGGCGTGATTAGGGATGCCAATGGATGTAACACCCGAGAATTGCATATTTGATTAATTGTGCATTATGATGTATTAACATGATTAGTTATGTGCTCGTGTTATATTTAATGTGTTTTGTGTTATGGACTCGGGTAATTGTCATATGAGAGTCTATTTGAGCTCAAGATATGTTTATCTTGATGTGCGATGTGTTTAAAGTCCATATTAAGACTTTGGTTATGTTGGTTATGATTTATAACCAACGTGAAATAGAAAATGATACATTAAACTAGAAAATATTTATGTTCTGCTAAGTTGACCCTATGTTCAGCCTTGGTTGACTAAGAGACCTTTAGGATTAAGTTTGAATTGTTTTGGAATGAGTTTTGCGTACCTTTCCACGAGCTCGAGTTCGATTTTTGGTTTGAGCCGCGTATGCCCACAGGCCAGAAACAACATGTAGTAAATTGATCGTAGTTTTGTGTAGAAAGCTCGGAATTTGGATCCGTTTGGCATGTTAGAAACTAGATTTCAAGTACTTTCTAACCATATCTTATTTGTAATTTTTGAGCTTGTAGATCAGTCCAGATACGTCTTTCAAGTTGACTGATATTATTTGGACAGTTTTCGGCCTATTGGGCTTTGGTTGGCCCACATCACCTCTTCAAATCCTTTTAAACGTATTTGAGAGAGAAAACCTTCATTTTCCTCTCATTCCTTCAGTCGTGCATCATTTTGTGGGTTTTTGAGGTTTTGACTTTCAGGCTAGATTTGCTACGTTAAATTTACCTGTTTTCAATTGCGACTCCGCAGGGGTGTATGTATTGAGGGCTTTATTTGTAACCAAACATTTTGTATTTCCATCGATATTTTTCAGAAGATGTAAATTACTATTCCCCTTGTTTGTTTATGTATTCAATAATGTGTGCTACATCGATGTTTCTATAGTAATATAGTAGTTAACGAGTAGAAAATACATTACTTGTTAATTGTTTTGAGCTTGGATTTGGTATACATGTTCATAGTAAATACTTATTATGTTTGATCGGTAGAATAACCGATAAAAATGAAATAGGGTGATGCTACAAAATGACAGTTATGACCCAAAATATTTGAGTTATAAAATTTTAACGCTCTGGGATTTGATTTGTTGAATAATTGAATCTATGAAGTCAAATCGAGTTAAATAAATTATATGGAGTAGTGTATCTAACTCTTATGATGTTTGCATTTATTTAGGGGATGAGTATACCTTTATAAAAATTACGATGCGATAATAAGTAATTGTTATTTAATGTCTATGGGCTAATAAATAATTAGCGGTTGTGGCCCAAAAGTGTTATAATATTAATTGACCCTAGAGGGTTAATTTGTATGACAGTAAAGTATTAAAAGAAAGAATGATATATTAGTCTCTAGTTGTTAATAATGTTATTCTAGCATTGTAATTGACTTTACGGGGTCAAATTGGAGTTGACTAATAGTTATGCTTGCTCCTATGATTGATTTGAAGTCCATGACTTGTAAGTTTGAGCATAGTATCAGTGGAGTATGACTAACCTGATTTAGATTAATCGTGGGTATGTTACGAGACTTATTTGAAGTGTTAAAGTACTTATATGTATTGTTTGATATAATTATTAATAGCGGGATCGAGAACTTTCTCTTATTATCATATGTCAACCATTTGGGTACATGATAATTATGAACTAAAATATAAAGTTTATGAAGGATATAGATTTTCATTAGCATCAAGTTGGTGTATTGTGTGTAGTAGATTCATTGATTTTCTCTTGGGCTATCTAATATTTAATACTCACAGATAGCTAGTGACAAGATTGTATGTTATAAGACATAGTGTTCAAATACTCGCTAGTAGTCGTGTAGTATTTTATGATGTAATAGGTAGTGTTCTAAAATTCGACCTAGGTGTCGGCCTCTCCGTCACCGCCATTTCCTTTAAATTGTCAAAAAAAAATCACCAGGAGAAAAATCGTCGTCTAGTCGTGCTAGGCGCTGCTTAGCCGTCCTATGCAATGCTCGTCGCCTAGACATCCGACAGTACAACGCCTTAGAAAGAAGGGGTAAGAGATGGGGAAATGAGGAAGAAGGGGAGGACTTACTGCCACGACGACGACGATTATGGGGCTTCGATGATGGAGAGCAACGGTACATGGAGAGATCTAAGTATCTAACCCATGAGAGATAGAAAGAAAGAGAGAGATGATGTCTACAGTCTAGATGATGTCTACAGTCTGTGCTTTGTCTTTTCAAATGGATCTGCGCATGGAAATCGTCTTGTGTTGTCGGGCAGCTCAGGAGACGGACGGAGTCACTTTCAAAATCAAAAAAAAAGAAAGAAAGGGGAGAAGGTTTAGTCTTTGGGAGGGACAATATGATATATAGATTAGAATAGGCAGTCTTATTAACGTGGGCTCAAGGAAAAACGAAAATAAATGGTATGAGTTGTTGGTTGGGAAATGTGAATTGTGCAGACAAAGAGATATTTAACAAGTAGGAGGAAAATAGGATGTATCAAAGGTCAAACGAGAACCTCGTCTGACACCACTTTGAGAAATGGAAAGATTGATAGGAGGTCGCATGAACTAGGTTTTGCTAAGCCATATTTTCAAACAATGCCCTATAACTTTGTATTCTATTTATTTTTCCCCTTGTTTTCATTCAAATACATAATCGGTAACTTTGACTCAAAATTTCTTGGGATTTGCACTTTATGTAATGAAATTGAATTGTTAGATTTAAATTTTTAATCTTGTAAATTGTAATATAATCATAATTTTAGTATTTTTAGATTATTAGATGATATTTAATATTATTATATATGAAGGTTTTAATATTTGTTGGTTAAATTATATTAGAAAAATAAAAAACTATTATAGTTATCCCTTAATTTATCGGCCCCGCCTAGGCGCTAGGCTGGGGCCTGGCGCCGCACCTGCCTAGCGACTTTTAAAACCTTGGTAATAGGTACTATCGACCTATGTTGGTGATTGAGCATGATGTCCAGTATTTACGGACTCAACAATTGTCTCTTGGTTTGGATGGTAGGACTATGTGTTGATATTGGTGTCCAGTAGCTATGGATACAATTACGATTCTAAGGTAATGTGTGGTTACCTGTGTGTTTTATGAATAATATAGATTCAAGGATCTGCTTGAGATTGTCATAAGAGAGTTTACAAACTTGTTTTCTGTAGTGGGACTTTGTGGTAGGACCAGTGACCTACTATTGTGTTGTTTAATGTTTAGTACTTGCGAACGTTACATTCGTTATCGTTAAGATGATTTAACTATAGTGTTTTTTTTAAAGAAAATACATGCTTGATATATGTGTTAAGCTCTCATACTTAAAACTCAATAACTGTGTTTATTTACGAGTAAACATTCATGATTGGTATGTGTGTTGAGTTCCCATACTTGGAACTCAACAGTTGTGTTTATTACAAGTAAACATCTGCTTTAACATCGCATTGGGTCCAGCTGGCATTTGGGGTTATGTCGACAATGGGACGACATTAATTTTTACGAGGAGTTAAATCTTGTGACCGCTACAGGTCGTTGCATGGGTCTCTCCCTCACTATTGGTCGTAGTGAGGACGTAGCTTCTTGCTAGAGCGATTCGTATGACATTGGGAAGCTAGACTTTTGGGTAAAACTCGGGGTAATAAGACTCCTGGTTAAGTTCCAAGGTCATTGATTCTGAATACTAATGGGTTCATACATGGATACTGGTTCTGGATACTATTTGGTTCAGACACGATTCAGCATGTGTACTGCAGCAGCAACACAACTATGGTAATTGAAAGGCAGGACAAGAGGAAAAACTCTTCTGCAGTTGAATATCCTGGTTTATGTGTTTAATTACGTTGGGTCAATGTACATTGTAACATGATCAACGTGATGTGTACAAGTATATGTACAACTATACTTGATTGACTGATATGATCAATGTAACATCATTTCATGTAGTTGCATGTAGTAACTTACTGAGTGATCACTCACCTCGTGTTTGTTTACTTTAGTGTGCAGTTATCCAGGAATTTGATCCAGCGAGATCGGGAGTTCCCGTGTGCTCGGTGAGACATGTGAGACTTAGCAAGTTGTTTTGAGTTGTAGCTTCTATAAGATTTGTTTTGTATAGTTGTGAGGACGGGGATGTATAGAGTTATATAGACTCTATTTTGGGTTTTGATTGTTACTCGTGTATTCTATTTCACTAGTTGGTTGGCCTAGAGTCATTGTGTTTAGCTCATGAGTAATAGCTTGTTGATTTTTGTTTTCCCGGCTTTTCAGATGTTGTGATGTTTATGTTTTTCACATGAGTGATTATGTTTTATTAGGTATATTTTGTTTATCCCGTAATTAGTATGAGCTTTGCAGGTGTGGGTTTCCCGGGATGCCCCGCGCGCCCCGCGCGCCCTTGGATAGGGGTGCGTGTACGTGCGGAAGCGGGACACCATGCTTTCCATTCCACCCTCCCTTGTTTAGGTGATGAAGAAATTAAAAATGCGGAAAGGGTGCTGTCTAAAAGCGTGTTGAATACGCCTCGGCCATCGAAGTGAGTTTTTGGTCCATTATGAGAGATTTGGGTTTTCTGTATCAAGTTATCCCTTTTTTAGGGGATACCAGGATGCAGGAATACATCACCCTTTCATTCACATCTTCCTTTGTTTAGGGGAAAATGAAAAGTGCAAGAAAGAATGTTGCGAGGCCCCACTATGGATTTTATGAAAATTGCCTTATGGCCTATTTCGGATTACTATGAGTGCTTTGGGTTTTCTATATCAAGTTATCCCTTTTTTAGGGGATACCAGGATATAGGAATACATCACCCTTTCATTTCCACTCTCCCTTTTTTAGGGGAAAACAGAAAATAATAAGAAAGGATGTTGCGATGCTCCAATGTGATCCAAAACGTTTTGATAGAGTCGCTATCTTTATTTCAAGGAAGAAATAAAGAAAAATCAAAAATAAAACCAGAGAATGCAAAAAATGGGTTCGGAGGCTAAGTTACGAGTTGGGAAGGTGCTAGGCACCTAACTCGCCCTTTCGGTCTTAAAAAAATAGTTTTTGGCTAAAGTATGTTTTTTGTTATATTTATCTAGCAAATAAATATAGTATTAAAGAGAGGGAAGAAAACAAATACATCCACATTTACATGATTTACGGACTTGCAACCGTCTCCTTTCAATAATTATAAATATACTTAAAATATTTGGCCATAATAATGGCTCTTTTTAGTGCTATTTCCTAAATAAATCCGGGAAGCACAATAGCTTATATTTTTACATTGGACCGGATGAAAAGTAGCACTTTTTATAAATGAAAACCTTAAAGCTTACCTTTTAGCGAATTAGGGTATGCTCGCTCTGTCCTTCAGGGAGAAGGAGTCTTTTTTTTTTTATGAAGTGGTGTGAAGATTTGGGCATAATAACTGCTTCTGAAAGCTGCTTTTGGCCTCGGGATCCGGGCGAAGCAACTGGTTGAGACTAATTGATTGATTGTTTGAGGGAGGCGGAAATCGGGCAGAGCAACTGCTTGCTTCTGGCGGATTTGGCCTTTGGATTCGAGCAGGGCTATTGCTCCTTTTGAAATTTTTGGACCGGGGGAATAGGGTGGAAACCTAGCTAGAAGGCTATGGCTCACTTTGACCGGTTGGTTTTGAGTTTGGAGGAGATTTGGCAGAGCTTCGAGGCTTATAGGAGGAGGGGAACTCTCTCTCTTTCACTTCGTAAACTCTCAGCGGTTTGAGACGCCGTAAAATTTTGAGTGTGTGAACTGTGTCCCTTTTTTCACTACCGAGAGCCTGTATTTATAGGCATGAGAGAGGCTTTCTTAGCTCTTAAGATTTCTTCTTTGTGCATCATCGGCTTGTACAACGCGCTTGCGAGTTTGTGCTAATTCTCATGCTGTAAACACTATTTGAGGAAGTTGGCGCCACCATTATATAAACTGGGCGCCGAGCCCACTTCTTCCATAGGCGGCACCTGGTTCTGATTTTTGGCCTCCTTTTGGCACTTTGACCCCCTGCATTTCACTGTTTCACGCATCCTGCTTTGTCTTTTGCATCTTTAAACCCTGTAACTTGATATTGGTTAAGATTCAACAGGTCTTGATATTTCATGTCATGTTACATATTAGGGGTACGAAATTGGGGTGTCTACAGCAGGTGTTTTATGCATCCAAGGCTCGTATAGAGATTGGGGGTCGGGGCGCTTCATCAATAGATATTTGGTATTTACTCACTCCTCCTTTTATGGCTCATTAAACACTTTGACTGAGCTTCGGGCCATCCATAGAGGAGTCTTATGGCTTCATACAAATGGGTTTGAGGAAGCGATAATTGAGACGGATTCGAAAGTTCCTTACAATTGTCTTTTGCAGGGATTTAAGCCTCCGTGGTCTTGTATATCTATTTTATATGAGCTATTCTCTCCATGACAAGTATGTGTCACTTCATCTTTAGTCATTGCTTTCGGGAGGCAAATTCTGCTACTAATGGGTTAGCTAAAATGGGGGAGGATTCTTCCACTGAGTTTGAGTACTTTTCGATTGTCACTCTTCCACACGCTATTAAGGGAAACTTATTGTTAGATGTTGTTAGCTTTTCTTATGTTAGAGTTTCTTGATTTCAAAATTTTTTGTTTGGCTTTAAACCCTCTATATTTCTTATCGAGGTAAGGTTCCTCTGTCCCCCCTAAATCGGGTTAGACTAGTTGTCCCCCCCTTCCTTGTAATATTTTTCTCATATCAATAAATTCGTGCAGAGTGCCGCCCCTGTTTCCAAAAATAAAATAAAATTATATTTCTTTAATATATACTCCCCCTGTTTCTAAATTACTGTCTTGTTTGGGAGTTAAGTTTACTATTTTTATATGAAAATTAAACGTATATTTATTTTATTTTATTTTCAAAATTATAAAACACGTAATATTTTATATTACGAATACAGATTAGGGACGGAGAATAATTTTCCACCCAATAATTTAGAACCAAACAAAATATAATTTTACACACAAAACATCAAAACATCTTAATCGCCCAAATCCATTGAGAAAATTACGGACTAGTACACTTTGGTAAATCTTTGAGCTCTTTAGTCCGCGATAAATTTATCAAACCGCTATAGTGTAATTTCATGCATTGTGATGCAAAATCGATGCATCGCGATAACAAATGCGTGTATCGTTTGATATTAATGATGCACATGCATATAAAATGATGCAACACGATTCATGAAAGTGTTTTTTAACAGTTTGAAGAAAAATATTAGGGACTAAAGTGGATGTAAAGCCACCAAAGTGCACAACTTGAATTTTCCCAAATTCATACTCCAAAAAGATACTCTTTATAAAACTTGTTGAATCTTGCATAAAATTAAATTTGCTTAAAATCATTTCACTTGATTGTCAACCAAGAACTTAAAATTTATTTTTTTCAGCTTGCAATTATTTGTCAGTTATTCATTTCAACTGACCATATCGTTTTTAGTGTCAGCTTGCTTTCCTTATTTGATTGATCAAATACTTGTATTGACACTTTCTTGCTTTATGTTTTTGGTAGATATTCTGTTAGATACTCTTTCCCAGGATCTTTTGAGATCTTGTATATATCAAACACATTTTCAAATTCAAAATGTGTTCCTAACGGGTTACTCTTGAAGTTCATCTATAAATACCCACTGGAAGCATTTTTGAAGAAACAAAAGTCTAAAGCCTCATACTTTCAAGAAATTCTCTGCGTTTTAATCTTCTTAAAAACCATAGCTAGATAATATTTCTTGTATACATCTCTCTAGTTATTGTTTAGGCAAACTCTGAGTGATCCCTTTTCATATCTTTTGAATTCAGTCAGTTTGTCTCACGAGTTTGATTGATTCTCAATCATTCTCCACAAACACCGGTCTTTTGTTGTACACTGATCCATTAGAGATTAAATAGATTTTTTAATAAAATTAGTGCACTTAAAAAATCCAAGTCTGACCAACTTGGTAATGGACGTATCAGTTTATCTGTGAACCACTTCAACTAATTTGTCAGCCATTACTCATACTCTTGCAAACTGACTTAACACTTAAGAAGTTTTTCAACTAATTAAGTGTCAGTCAGTTAATAACAATTGTTTGCTTAGTTGTTCAGATAAATTGTTTTTTAGTTTCTTTTCTATATACAGTGATCTACTTTAAAAGCCAATTTTAAAACTGTTGTGTCAGCTAGCTGACCAATTTTCATCAGCTTAAGGCATTTTCAAAGTGTCAGTCAGCTGACCAATTTCAGCTGACTGACCAAACCAGTTTTCCGCTGTCAACTTTACAAGTTTTACAAATCAACCCTCAAAGTTTTAAAGGCTATTCACCCTCCCCTCTAGCCTTAATTGTTGCCTACTGGACTTACAATTGGTATCAGAACCTGCTTTTTGAAAAACTATTTTTCAAGCCTAACAACTTGAAAGCTCGATCATGGCAACTCTAAAAGCTTTTCAATCAAACAATGTTACTCAAGTACCCATTTTTGATGAAGATCACTTTGATATTTGGAAGGAAATGATTACAAGATATATGAACAACATAGATAAACGATTGATGGAATGTGTAAGAAGTGGTCCTATGCAACCTATGAAAATTAATACTAAAGTTGGTAAATCTTCTACTACAGATGATGATACCATAAATCCTCTTGCTCCTGTAGAAGAAGAATATGTCATCAAACCTCAATCAGAATGGACTGAGGAAGATAAAATTACTAATGGTGCGGATGCGAGTTGTACACATTGTCAAGTCTTTGATGATGAAAACTACAAACAAATCTATGGTGCATTGCCAAAGAAGTTTGGGATGCTCTTGTTGAATATGTGGAAGGAGACCAAAACACCAAGGACAACAAGCTCTATGATTGCATACAAGAGTTTGATGCCTTCAAAAAGGACCCAAAAGAATCTTTAAAGAATGCCTACGACAGATTTCTCGAGGTAAGTAATAGATGTTCTTCTCTTGGTAAAGTCTATAGTATGAAAGATTTGAATATGCGTTTTCTTAGTAGCTTGGGAAGTAAATGGCATGTTAAGGTCACTGCCATTAAGGAAGCAAGAGACTTAAACAAAACTCATATACGTAGTCTTGTTGCAAGTCTAAAAATCTATGAAAAAGAAGTTCTCAAGACTCAAGAAATTGAGAAAAATTTTAAGGGTATATCTCTTCAAGCTGAAGAAGAGACACCCAAAACTTCAACAAACTTTCAAAAGTCTTCATCAAATCCTCAAAAACCTTCCTCAAGCTTCCAAAAACCTTCTACTTCAAACTTTCAAAAGCCTTACTTCAAAACTAATGAAGACAAGGTTGAAAGAAAAAGCATTGTGCTTTAACTATAGAAAGCTTTGTCATTTTGCTTCAAATTGTCCTTTTACAAAAATGAGTATTATAAAAGAGCTCTAGAGAAATTTTGAAAAACAAAAGGGTTTGGTTCTTTGAAGATCAAAATCTTGCAACATGGCTATTGAAACAGATTCTGAAGATGAATCTGCTGATTTTGAGCAAGAAGCAAATCTGTGTCTTGTTGCAGAATCAGCAATATATGATTCAGAAAATGAGTTTCCTAGTCCAAAATATTCAAAAGAGTCTGAAAATGAGCTGCCAAGCTCACCTATTATAAACTCCAAACTGACCAAGGTCATCAAACCTGATCAGTTTGTGGTTAAGAAAATAGGAAATGGATTTTATGGACAAGGAATCATATGTCGGTCGAGAAAAGAAAAGTCAAGTCAACTTCTCCAGGGCTGCTGACACCAATGTGTCAAAAAGCGGGGAGGAGAAGATCCTTGACTCTAGTGTTGATGATTCTTTGGAACAAATGCAAAAATGTATTCCAAGTTTGAAACACTTAAAAAGAATCCATGTTTCTTTATGCGGAGATTTTAAAAGAATTTACGAAGAAAGCGTGAGCTTCAAAGATCAATGAGCTTTACAAAGTTCGGCAAAAATTCTTTGCAACTTAAAAGCCTCAATAAAGAAAAACATGAGATTCAAGCAAAAATCTAAGATGCTTTCCGATTCGACCTTGTTGAAAGAAATCTTATTTGACGGCCGACCAATGTTGTTGATACTTACTCAAAGTCAAAAGCCGTTGTAGAAACCATCATCGATCAGCAGAAAAGTCATGAAGACCAACATGGTCTTGGATACTCAAGGATGATGAAGGCGTGGGATCGAGGCAGGTCAAATGGTGAACCTAAGATTACTTGAAAAATGACAAGGGATCGATCTATAATCTTTGTGCCATTCAACTTATCCCAAAAATATGAATCGGCCTGAGAGGTCCATTAACAAAAAGGATAAGCTGAACAATGACACTTGTCAGTCTTCTAGTCACAAGCCTCAAAATCAGTCAGCTAAATCAACAACTGACAAATGTCGGCCCGGTACGACAAATGTCGACGGTGATAAAGAGAGGATTCGAAGAAAGGCAACTAACAAGTTCAAGCCAATAAAATTTGTTGTTGCAAAGACCTCTAAGGCTGAGTCATAAGGAATCAAAAATTCACCTCAAATAGCGATAAACTGGTTATCACAAGTGTAATATTTGTTCTACCTTTGGTCATCGGTCACATGAATGCTTGTATAGATTTAAACCTCTTGAAGCGAGAATCAAGATGCCTAATTTCGAGGCGGGTTTGGTTACCTAAGAAAACTAACCCTTTGGACCCAAAAGTATAAAGGGTACCATGATTTAAATATTCATATTTCGGTATGCTTAATGGCAGATGATCAATCAACTAACATATGGATATTAGACAGTGGATGCTCCAGACACATGACTGGATCAGCTGAACTCCTTACTAACATTATTACAGCAAAAGGACCTTCTGTCATTTTTGGAGACAACTCAAAAGGAAAGACTATTTGTTATGGATCCATTATCAGAGGATCTATAATCATTGAAAATGTCTCATTGGTACAAGGTTTGAAATGCAATCTTTTAAGTACCTCACAATGCGTGATAAAGGTATGTAGTACTCTTTCTCTTCCACAATTGTTTGTTTATCAAAAACGACATCGAAATGAAATTTTACTCACGGTTCTAGAAAAATGTTTTTGCTATCGATTTACTCTCTTTAAATAACAATTACTCAAATTTGTTTGGTAGCAAATAATACTTCAAAAAACTCATGGCTTTGGCATAAAGACTTTCACATTTGAACTTTAAATATCTTTCAAAACTTTCAAAGGAGATTTGGTGAGTGCGCCATCCATAAATTTTCCCTCCCGACAAAAAATGTGATGCTTGCATTTTAGGAAAAATAACAAAAACTTCTTTCAAACCCAAACCATGTCTTTCAACCAAAAGAATACTTGAACTTCTTCGTATGGATTTATTTGGTCCCATTACAACTGCAAGTTTGGGAGGAAACAGATATACCTTGGTTGTTGTGGATGATTACTCCAGGTATACATGGGTTGAAATGATGCAATCAAGGATGAAACTTACAATTCTCACTAGGGGTGAGCTTGGTCGGTTCGGTCCACTTTTTGGGCAGAGAACCGAGGACCCGAGGCAATAGTCCGGTTCTTAAAAAATATAGAATCAGGACCAAACCAATATGTCTGAGAACCAATACATTGGTCCGGTCCAGAACCAATTAAAGACGTACGAGAACCAGGACCGGACCAATACAATGCGTATCTTTGATCAAGAGAATAACTAGATTTTCTAAAAAACAATGATCAATAATCAAATCATGTTCTTCCTTCATACAACATTTTGTTGGGTTCGTTGTTCTTGTGAAAATAAACTAAAGGTAAAAATCATTACTTCCAAATTAATAAAGAGAAACGAAAAGTTGTAAAGAAATTTATTGCAAGTCATCTTCCTCTCCGATCCCCTTATGGTTAATTTAATTACATGTAACAATTCTTCAAACTAATAATGTTTGGAATCACAAAAAGAGGCAGGAAATTAATTAATAGGGAAGAACAATGTTTTCCCTCCTATTTTCTCTTTAATCAAATAAGGAAACTTGGTTGAATATTGAATCAAATAATTATATATTTTCTTTAGGTTGTAAGTTGTATCCCATTTATTATCTTCTTATCAATTTATATATATATATATATATATATATATATATATATATATACATATATATATATATATTATAATTATACTATATTAGTATATTATATATAATAAAATAATAATAAATACACATTGGTCCGGTTCGTCGGTGCTGCGTTTTGGTTTGAACAGGGACCGACCAATTGTCGAGTTACGTAAAAATTCAGATCCAAGACCAATCCAATTGGTCCGGTCCATTTCATTCCGATCCGGTTCCATTGGTCGGGTCCGGTTCGGAAAACTGCTCACCTAATTCTCACTTCCCTATTCGAAATCTTCAAACTCAAAGGAATGTGAGATTATAAGTGTTAGATCCGACAATGGTACGGAATTCAAGAATCTTGGCATGGATACTTGTGATGATCATGGAATTGATCATAATTTTTCGACAGTTAGAACCCCTCAACAAAATGGTATAGGTGAGAAAGAAGAACAGACATACGATTGAAGCGGGTAAAACAATGTTAGCGGTAAAATTGCCAAAATATTTTTTTGGAGAGCTGCGTCAACACAGCATGTTTTACACAAAATAGATCTCTCATAAACAAGTTTCATGGTAAGACTCCCATGAAATATGGAGAGGTAGAACCCCTAACATTGCTTTCTTTAAAATCTTTGGGTGCAAATGCTTCATTCACTACAATGGTGGTGATTACAGAGGTAAATTTGATGAAAAAGCTGATGAAGGTATATTTGTTGGTTATGCTAAGCATAGTAGAGCTTATAGAGTTTATAAAAGAAAACTCAAATAATTGGAATCTATGCATATTACTTTTGATGAATCAAATTTATTTGAATCTACTAAGACTCGATGTTACTAACAATTTTGAGATATTTGAAACATGAAACGGTGTTGGTACTACTCAAAATAATCCCTCATCTTCAACTCCTCCTACGGTAACCTTAGACATTCGAGAATGAACCGGCCGACAACCCCGGTATTGACAATTCTGATTGATCGGTCAGGCGACACGATCGAAAACTAAGCGATCGGTGACATTCATTAGACATTAACCTACATTAACCTACAGTAACCTTAGACATTAACCTACACAACTCCTCCTACAGTAACCTTGAACATTGAGAATGAACGGCGGTGCAACAACCTTCGACGATTGACAATCACCGATTAGATCGATTGACACACGATGCAAACTAAGCGATCGGTGACATTCATTCTTCTCCACCTTTACAAACTAAACCTCTTGGAGATCTTCCTAA
>CM028382.1:56205956-56298221 GCA_013146195.2 Codonopsis lanceolata | reverse complement strand
ACGCTAACTTTACAAGTTTTACAAATCAACCTCAAAATTTTAAAGGCTATTCACCTCCCTCTAGCCTTAATTGTTGCCTACCGACTTACAATTGGTATCGAACCCTTTTTGAAAAACTATTTTTCCAAGCCTAACAACTTGAAAGCTCGATCATGGCAACTCTAAAGCTTTTCAATCAAACAATGTTACTCAAGTACCCATTTTTGATGAAGATCACTTTGATATTTGGAAGGAAAATTACAAGATATATGAACAATATAGATAAACGATTGATGGAATGTGTAGAGAGGTGGTCCTATGCACTTATGAAAATTAATACTAAAGTTGGTAAATCTTCTACTGCAGATGATGATACCATAAATCCTCTTGCTCTCAGTAGAAGAAGAATATGTCATCAAACCTCAATCAGAATGGACTGAGGAAGATAAAATTACTAATGGTCTGGATGCCAGAGTTGTACACATTCTGTCAAGTGCTGTACTGATGAAAACTACAAACAAATATATGATTGTGTGACTGCCAAAGAAATTTGGGATGCTCTTGTTGAATATGTGGAAGGAGACCAAAACACCAAGGACAACAAACTCTATGATTGCATACAAGAGTTTGATGCTTTCAAAAAGGACCCAAAAGAATCTTTAAAGAATGCCTACGATTTTCGAGGTAAGTAATAGATGTTCTTCTCTTGGTAAAGTTTATAGTATGAAAGATTTGAATATGTTTTCTTAGTAGCTTGGGAAGTAAATGGCATGTTAAGGTCACTGCCATTAAGGAAGCAAGAGACTTGAACAAAACTCATATACGTAGTCTTGTTGCAAGTCTAAAAATCTATGAAAAGGAAGTTCTCAAAACTCAAGAAATTGAGAAAATTTTAAGGGTATATCAAGCCGAAGAAGAGACTCCAAAACTTCATCTCTGTCGAGCTGACTTTGATGAAGAATTTGTCGCTTTTGAGACAATTTAGAAAATATAAATCTTTTAAAAAGAACTTTCTTTTAAAAAACTTCAAAGAACTTTCAAAAGTCTTCATCAAATCCTCAAAAACCTTCCTCAAGCTTCCAAAAACCTTCTACTTCAAACTTTCAAAAGCCTTACTTCAAAACTAATGAAGACAAGGTTGAGAAAGAAAAACTGTTGTGCTTTAACTGTAGAAAGCCTGGTCATTTTGCTTCAAATTGTCCTTTTACAAAAAATGAGTATTATAAAAGAGCTCCCATAAATTTTGAAAAACAAAAGGGTTTGGTTGTCAAGATCAAAATCTTGCAACATGGATTGAAAGATTCGAAGATGAATCTGGCGATTTTGAGCAAGAAGCAAATCTGTGTCTTGTTGCGTAATCAACAATATATGATTCAAAATGAGTTTCCTAGTCCAAAATATTCAAAAGAGTCTCGAAAATGAGCCGCAAGCTCACCTATTATAAACTCCAACCGACCAAGGTCATCAAACCTGATCAGTTTGTGGTTAAGAAAATAGGAAATGGATTTTATGGACAAGGAATCATAAGTCAGCCAGAAAGAAAAGTCAAGTCAACTTCTCCAAGGACTGCTGACACCAATGTGTCAAAAAGGCAGGAGGAGAAGGTCACTGACTCTAGTGTTGATGATTTGCTGGAACAAATGCAAGAAATGTATTCCAAGTTTGAAACACTTAAAAGAATCCATGTTTCTTTATCTGGAGATTTTAAAAGAATTTTCAAGAAAACTGTGAGCTTCAAAGATCAATGAGCTTTACAAAGTTCAAGAAAAAGAATTGCCGCAACTTAAAAGCCTCAATGAAAAACATGAGATTCAAGCAAAAATCTCGATGCCCGAATTGACCTTGTTGAAAGAAATCTTCGACCGACCAATGTTGTTGATACTTACTCAAAGTCAAAAGTCAGTAGAAACCATCATCAACAGAAAGTCATGAAGACCAACATGGTCTTGGATACTCAAAGGATGATGAAGACCGTGAGATCGAACAAATGGTGAACCTAAGATTTCGAAAAAGGACAAGGGATCGCCTATAATGCCGTGCCATTCACTTATCCCAAAAATATGAATCAAAGACAAGAGGTCCATTAACAAAAGGATAAGTCGAACAATGACACTTGTCGCCTTCGTCACAAGCCTCAAAATCGCCTAAATCAACAAGCGACAAATGTCAACCGACAAATGTACCGATAAAATAGGAGGATTCAGAAGAAAGGGAACTAACAAGTTCAAGCCAATAAAATTTGTTGTTTCTAAGACCTCTAAGCTAAGTCATAAGGAATCAAAGAATTCACCTCAAATAACTGATAAAACTAGTTATCACAAGTGTAATATTTGTTCTACCTTTGGTCATCAGTCACATGAATGCTTGTATAGATTTAAACCTACTGACAGAATCAAGATGCCTAATTTCAGGCAGGTTTGGTTACCTAAGAAAACTAACCCTTTGGACCCAAAAGTATAAAGGGTACCATGATTTAAATATTCATATTTCAAGTATGCTTAATGGCAGATGATCAATCAACTAACATATGGATATTAGGCTGGATGCTCGGACACACATGGATCGGTGAACTCCTTACTAACATTATTACATCAAAAGGACCTTCTGTCATTTTTGGAGACAACTCAAAAGGAAAGACTATTTGTTATGGATCCATTATCAGAGGATCTATAATCATTTAAAATCTCTCATTGGTACAAGGTTTGAAACGCAATCTTTTAAGTATCTCACAATTTTGTGATAAAGGTATGAGCTGCTCTTTCTCTTCCACACACTGTTTTATCAAAAACATCATCACAAATGAAATTTTACTCACTGGTTCTAGAAAAAGAAATGTTTTTGCTATCGATTTACTCTCTTTAAATAACAGTACTCAAATTTGTTTGGTAGCAAACAATCATGGCTTTGGCATAAAAGACTTTCACATTTGAACTTTAAATATCTTTCAAAACTTTCAAAAGGAGATTTGGTGAAAGGTCTGCCATCCATAAATTTTCCAACTGACAAAAAATGTGATGCTTGCATTTTAGGAAAAATAACAAAAACTTCTTTCAAACCCAAACCATGTCTTTCAACCAAAAGAATACTTGGACTTCTTCATATGGATTTATTTGGTCCCATTACAACTGCAAGTTTGGGAGGAAACATATATACCTTGGTTGTTGTGGATGATTACTCCAGGTATACATGGGTTGAAATGATGCAATCCAAGGATGAAACTTACAACATTCTCACTAGGGGTGAGCTTGGTCCGGTTCGGTCCACTTTTTTGGAAAAACTGAGAGAACCAGGACCAGACGAATAGTCCGGTTCTTAAAAAATATAGAATCAGGACCAAACCAATATGTCGAGAACCAATACATTGGTCCGGTCCGAACCAATTAAAACGAGAACCAGACGGACCAATACAATGCGTATCTTTGATCAAGAGAATAACTAGATTTTCTAAAAACAATGATCAATAATCAAATCATGTTCTTCCTTCATACAACATTTTGTTGGGTTCGTTGTTCTTGTGAAAATAAACTAAAGGTAAAAATCATTACTTCCAAATTAATAAAGAGAAACAGAAAAGAAAGTTGTAAAGAAATTTATTGCAAGTCATCTTCCTCTCCGATCCCCTTATGGTTAATTTAATTAATTTACATGTAACAATTCTTCAAACTAATAATGTTTGGAATGAAATTAATTAATAGGGAAGAACAATGTTTTCCCTCCTATTTTCTCTTTAATCAAATAAGGAAACTTGGTTGAATATTGAATCAAATATTATATATTTTCTTTAGGTTGTAAGTTGTATCCCATTTATTATCTTCTTATCATATATATATATATATATATATATATATATATATATATATATATATATATATATATATTATAATTATACTATATTAGTATATTATATATAATAAAATAATAATAAATACACATTGGTCCGGTTCGTCGGTTTTTTGGTTTCGGGGACCGACCCAATTGTCGGGATCCAAGACCAATCCAAAGTATTGGTCCGGTCCATTTTGACGATCCGGTTCCATTGGTCCGGTCCGGTTCCGATTCTCACTTCCCTATTCAGAAATCTTCAAACTCAAAAGGAATGTGAGATTATAAGTGTTAGATCTGACAATGGTACAAAATTCAAGAATCTTGGCATGGATACCTACTGTGATGATCATGGAATTGATCATAATTTTTCAGCAGTTAGAACCCCTCAACAAAATGGTATAGCTGAAAGAAAGAACAAGACACGATTGAAGCAGTAAAACAATGTTAGCAAAATTGCCAAAATATTTTTGGGCGTAAGCCGCCAACACAAAGATGTTTTACACAAAATAGATCTCTCATAAACAAGTTTCATGGTAAGACTCCCTATGAAATATGGAGAGGTAGAACCCCTAACATTGCTTTCTTTAAAATCTTTGGGTGCAAATGCTTCATTCACTACAATGGTGGTGATTACAGAGGTAAATTTGATGAAAAAGCTGATGAAGGTATATTTGTTGGTTATGCTAAGCATAGTAGAGCTTATAGAGTTTATAATAGAAAAACTCAAGTAATTGTTGAATCTATGCATATTACTTTTGATGAATCAAATTTATTTGAATCTACTAAGACTCCTGATGTTACTAACAATTTTGAGATATTTGAGACATGAAACAGTGTTGGTACTACTCAAAATAATCCCTCATCTTCAACTCCTCCTACAGTAACCTTAGACATTCAGAATGAACTTGGTGACAACCTTGACCGGTGACAATTCTAATTTGATCGAAACTAAACGATGACATTCATTAGACATTAACCTACATTAACCTGTGAACCTTAGACATTCGAATGAACTTTAGAAGTCGACAACCTTCACCATTGACAATTCTAATCTGTCACAGCTTGATCACCACCGACACACCGATTCGAAACTAAACACCGGTGACATTCATTCTTCTCCACCTTTACAAACTAAACCTCTTGCAGATCTTCCTAAAGAAATTAGGGAAGCTAGACATCATCCAGTTTCAAACATCATTGGAGATCCCTTTGCTGGCTTAAGAACTAGAAGTAGCACCAGAAATGAAACTCTTGATTCACATGCCTTTGTCTCTTCCATTGAACCCAAAAAGATTGATGAAGCTTTGGAAGACCCTCAATGGATTGAAGCCATGCAAGAAGAGCTAAATCAGTTCGAAAGATGTAAAGTTTGGGAACTTGTGCCTAGACCCTCAGATCAACAAGTCATTGGAACTAAATGGGTGTTCAGAAACAAGTTGGATGAAGATGGAAATGTTACAAGAAACAAAGCAAGATTAGTAGCCCAAGGCTATAGACAGGAGGAGGGCATTGACTATGATCAAACATTTGCTCCTGTGGCAAGACTGGAAGCCATCAGACTATTTCTTGCTTATGCAACCTTCAAGGATTTCAAGGTATATCAAATGGATGTAAAAAGTGCATTTTTGAATGGAGATCTACAAGAACAAGTATTTGTTGAGCAACCTCCTGGTTTTCTTGATCTCAAAAAGAAAGACCATGTTTACAAACTAAGAAAGGCTCTTTATGGTCTTAAGCAAGCCCCAAGAGCATGGTATGAAACTCTATCCAAATTTCTTATGGAAAAAGGGTTTCAAAGAGGTAAAATCGATATTACTCTTTTCTCTTTAAAGCACAAAGGTAATATATTACTAGTTCAAATTTATGTTGATGACATTATTTTGGATCTACTAATGAAGTTTTGTGTAAAAGATTTGAACATCTTATGAAAGGAAAATTTGAGATGAGCATGATGGGAGAACTAACTTACTTTCTAGGTTTGCAAATTAAGCAAACTGAGGAAGGAATTTTTATTCATCAATCCAAATATACAATAGAGCTAATCAAGAAATACAATCTTCAAGAAGCAAATTCAGCAAACACTCCAATGGGAGTTGAATGTCACTTGGTCACTGATGAAAAGGGTAAATCAGTTAATACAACTGAGTACAGAGGTATAGTTGGATCTCTTCTCTATTTAACTGCTAGCAGACCAGATATCATGTTTGTTGTATGTATATGTGCTCGTTTTCAAGCTAATCCAAAGGAATCCCATATGATTGCTGCAAAAAGAATCATTAGATATTTGATTGATACTGAAAAATTTGGCATTTGGTATCCCAGAGATTCTTCTTTTAATTTGATTGGATATTCAAATCTTCGACCTTGCAGCTTGCGAGTAAAAAGCACCGGTGGAACATGTCGGTTCCTTGGAAACAGGCGATATCATGGGCATGCAAAAAGCAAGCTTCGTTTCAACTTCAACTCGAATATATTTCTTCTTTGGAAGGTTGTGCTCTCAAATCCTTTGGATGAAACAACAACTATTGGATTATGAAATGCCAATGGGAACATGTTCTATTTATTGTGATAATACTTCAGCTATTTCAGTTTCTAAAAATCCTGTTATGCATTCTAAAACCAAACATATAGACATAAGATATCACTTCTTAAAAGACCATGTAGAAAAAGGTAATGTTCAGCTAGAATATGTTCCTACTGAATTTCAATTAGCTGACATTTTTACAAAAGCCTTAAAATCTGACATGTTTGAATTCTTAAGAGGAGAATTAGGAATGCTTATAATGTCATAGAAAGATATTTTGGATTGTCTAATCTTTGCAGGGTATTAGCATTCTTCAGTTTGTCAGTTGATGCTCATCTAGCTGACAAACTATATCAGCTGACATTATGAAGAAATGTGGTCAGCCAGTAGCTGACAAACTATATCAGCTGACATTATGAAGAAATGTGGTCAACCAGTAGCTGACAAACTATATCAGCTGCCATTATGAAGAAATGTGGTCAGCCAGTAGCTGACAAACTATATCAACTGACATTGTAAGGATAACGAATATTGACAGCCAGTAGCTGACATATGAAGTTCTTCAGAAACGAAATTTCACAACTAACAAATATTGACAGCCTTTAGCTGACACATATTCATAGCTGACATCTTTTAGCTAACATTTGTTCAGCAGAAAACTCCTTACTCGCTATTCATTAGGCGATAACACGTTGATCGACACCGTCTGTAGCTCGAGCCTTAAGTCAAAGCTGACCGTATCTCAGCTAAGACTTACTCTAAAATTTATTAAAAACTCTTAATTTATTTCCCGCCTTTTATTTTCCCTTGGAACTCGCAAAGCTTTTTTGAAAAGCCAAAATGACCTTTCCACTATCCCACCAACTCTGGCGGTTGAAATGACGTGTTTTCACAAAAACGGCTCATCATTGTGATAATAACTCTCTGTCATAAATTGCTATTTTTATCACAAAAACCAAAATCTTGTGTACTTTATCACTACACTCCATATCTTCACTTTTAAAACCCACTAACTCATATAAGCATCCGTACATATCTCTTCTCTATTTAAAACCCACTTAACTTACTTTTCACTTATCTCTCTCTAAGAATCTCTTCTTCTTCAAACTCTCTTTTCTTTCAAAACCCTAACCCTAGATTTTCTGGTACTCTCTCTTCCTACTCCTTCTTTATCTCTCTATTCCATCTGCTTTCTTAACTTCTCTGTTGTTATTATTTCAGGAAAATGGCTTCAATCGTAGGATGCATCTTGGACGTAGTCTCTCTAAATGAAGAACCATTAGGGCTTGAGCTCATTCATCTCGTCACTGCATCTGGGTTGATGCCTCTCCTATCCTTTAACATTCGTACCTTCAGTTGCCAGCTGACTGAAGAGTTCTTCATGGGTATGGAGGAAAACCCAGTCGATCCTTTCTCTCTTACGGCACTATCAGAGGAGTCCCGATTGTTTTTGACTCAGAAACCATCACTGCTGCCTTTCCCAATCTCTATGACGATGGTTCAACCACTTATACCATTCCAGACGAAACTCAAAGAGCAGGGTGGATAACCATGAGAGGTGAGGTACCTGTTGAACTGGCTTTTGACAGGCACAAGCACCGATTCGCTCCTCTTCACTATGCCCTGGCTACTGTATTGGACAAGTGCCTCATTATTAAGTCAGGAGGGCACGACAAAATCACAGAAGCACAACTATTCCTCATGGAAGCCATTGTAGAAAACTGCGAAATGAACTGGGGTGCAGTTCTAGTTGAGTGTGTGAAGGTGAACATTGCAAAATATAAGGAGAACATGGCTACTGGGAACCCAAGACTTACCCACCATCTGATCATAAATCAGTTTCTTCGTTCTCTCCTTGCTCTTCAACATCAACTCATCAAGATTGGTGACCTAGAAGCTGTTAAGGTCAAGAAATATGTTGCAGCTGACATCAGGAGAGCCAGTGTTTCAAGTAGATTTGGTCAAGAAATTCCCACAGTCCAGGAAAGCAGAAGACCAAGAAGAACAAGGACCCAAGCTCTTACGGTTGTTTCATCTAGCCAGCCAGCTGATGATGGTCAGGAACCAGAAATTGATCAGCCAAGTGGTCAGCCAACAAGGGGTCAGTCAGCCAGAGGTCAGTCAACAAGAGGTCAGTCAAGAACTGGTCAGCCAGCTGAGGATGCTCAAACAGCTGATGTTGGTCAGCCAGCTGATGTGCAGAACTGATGTACCAGAAAGAAGGCAAACTAGAAGAAGAAGACTGACATTAGCAGCTGACACTGCCACAAAGAGACAGAGAAGAAATCCTGAACTGAATCCAGGTACTTTTGTTCCTTTCTCCCCAACTCATGTTGTCACTGATCCTGCACCAATCTCTCCCCCTTCCAATCCTAGGTCTCCAAACACTGCTCCAATTAAGTTCTTCCCTCCAATTAGAAATCCAACTTTCCACCCTAGACACTCCAACTACCAGGCCAATCTTGTTCCCATTCCCCCTAACTGGATATTTCCAATAGATCATCTCCCTTACTTTGTCCAGTTTCTCCTTTCTTTCCATGAGGAGAAGAAGTCTAAGAAACCCCCTGTCAATCCAATCAAGTACATTGACCACAACCTAAAGAGAAGACCTTATGTTTTGTATCCTGTCACCCCCAACCTAAGTCAAGAAGACCTAGTGGCCAATTATGGCAAGTACTTTGATCCTCTACCCCTGCTCTGGAATAGATTCTATCTCTCAAATGATAGATTTGTTCAAGAAGATTTTCCTATGAAAATATACAACAAAGTACATGATGATTTCCTAGCTTGATGAAGTAAACCAGGACTGGGAACAACCTACTATAGAGCCAACCAAGTTAACCAGAATCCAAAGGACTGCCAATAAATATGTTCAAGATGCTATTTACTGCTAATCAAGCCTATATAGAACTTCACAGACAGATGGCCTCCATGCCAGGAGGAGCTTCTATGAGTACTGCTTTCCCAGATGCCTTGTCTAGTCATCCTGCTCCCTTGATCACTGAATCCATTCCTACCCTACCTCATATTATTCCATCTTTTGTACCTTTTGTTGTCTCATCCACAGCCCTGCCAGTTTCTACCACAACAGAACCAACACCACCTTCAACCTGCACTCTGCAACCCATCTCTCTACCTTCCTTCAGTCCCACTGTTGATGCCTCCACCTCAATAATCCTAGTTACTGTTCCTCTCTCCACACCAACTATACCAATATCAGTTCCTCAAACATCAATCCATGTGTCCACTATTCCCATATCAGTCTCACCAACATCAATCATTCCTGTGTCAGTCACTCCATCTTCTGCCCCAGCTATGTCAGCCATCCCCACTCCAGCTCCAGTTATGTCAGTCCTTCCTATCATTCCTCCTCCCTCTTTGCCTGATACTATTCCTGCTCCTATCCCCACTGTGTCAGCTGCACCTGTTCACCTAGCTCATCCTTCAGCTGCTATAATTCTATCTTCAAACCGACACCGCAATGCTTCTCCCCTCTTCCAAAGAATCGACATTCCTTCTCACCCAAACCAGCCTCCCTGCATTTATCATGCCTGATCTATCCCTTCATACCTCTCTCCCTCTATCTGTCAGCCCTCTGTCTACACATAAACCTACCCAACTTGATTCTTCTTCAGCCAATGCCTCTGATTCTTCTTCTTCTGCTAAGGACTCAGTGGATCAATCCTCTGTAAATTCCTCATCTGATTCTTCCAAATCAACTTCTGAAGATGAGTCCTTTCTCAGTCCTTCCCATCTGGCCAGTAGAAAAGCTAGAAAACAAAGACAGATCATCTCCAAAGCCCTGCTTCACCCCACAGGCACCAAGATTGTCTTCCCTGAAGAAATGCCTCTCCCTGAACCTGTTCCTGCACCTGCACCTGAGCCTGAAGCACAAATCCCAGCCTACCAATTGGATGTCTTCTTTCCTCCAGACCCTGAGGATGCTGACATCCATACCTTTCAGATGTTCTCTAGTGACCCTGGCACCTCTCAGCCACCTGCTCTAGAACCTACACCACCTGGCTCTCTTTTTCTGTCAGCCAAACTACATCCCAACCTTACCCAAATCATCACAACAGAGGTGTAAGCTGCCATTGCTGCTGGTGCTCCTCGAGAAGCTCATATGGATGACTAGAGGACCATCTTACTCTACCAGCAAGAATGGGCCAACAAAGCCTTCAATGCTGAAGCCACACTGCTTCAAACCATTCAGGAGGAGAAGAAGCAGAAAGCAAGGGCTGATGCTTATCTGGCTGAGAACAGAATCCTTAGGAAAAGATTGAAACTTATGCCTGATCAACCAGTGACTGAAGCTGACAAGGAAACTGAAACTGAAGGAGGACTAGAAGCTGAAGGTGAACATGAAAAGGAAGCTGAACCACAAGCATCACAAGGAACAGAAGCTGAAGCTGGACAACAAGCTGAACCAGAGATAGAACATGAGGCTGAAGTTGGTCCATCAGTTGCAGCTCAAGTGGAAAAGCCAACTGAAGGATCTACATCAGCAAATTGAATCTCTCACTCTCAAACTTTGAACTATTTAGAACTCCTGTTTTACTTGTAGCTTACAATTACCTATTTTTAAGTTTTTAAGCTACTTACCTTCATATGTTATCTGCTTGCTATACTAACACCTCTTTTGCAGGAACTTAAGCACTTTTGGCTTTCTGCTTTCAAATGAATGGTTTTAAGCAAATAGGAGGAGATTGTTGAATCTAGCATAAAATTAAATTTGCTTAAAATCATTCCACTTGATTGTCAGCCAAGAACTTAAAATTTATTTTTGTCAGCTTACAATTATTTGTCAGTTATTCATTTCAACTGACCATATCGTTTTTAGTGTCAGCTTGCTTTCCTTATTTGATTGATCAAATACTTGTACTGACACTTTCTTGCTTTATGTTTTTGGTAGATATTCTGTTAGATACTCTTTCCCTAGGATCTTTTGAGATCTTGTATCTGCCAAACACATTTTCAAATTCAAAATGTGTTCCTAACGGGTTACTCTTGAAGTTCATCTATAAATACCCACTACAATCATTTTTGAAGACACAGAAGTCTAAAGCCTCATACTTTCAAGAAATTCTCTGCGTTTTAGTCTTCTTAAAAACCATAGCTAGATAATCTTTCTTGTATACATCTCTCTAGTTATTGTTTAGGCAAACTCTGAGTGATCCCTTTTCATATCTTTTGAATTCAGTTAGTTTGTCTCACGAGTTTGATTGATTCTCAATCATTCTCCACAAACACCGGTCTTTTGTTGTACACTGATCCATTAGAGATCAAATAGATTTTTTAATAAAATTAGTGCACTTCAAAAATTCAAGTCTGACCAACTTGGTAGTGGACGTATCAGTTTATCTGTGAACCACTTCAACTAATTTGTCAGCCATTACTCATACTCTTGCAAATTGACTTAACACTTAAGAAGTTTTTCAACTAATTAAATGTCAGTCAGTTAATAACAATTGTTTGCTTAGTTGTTCAGATAAATTGTTTTTTAGTTTCTTTTCTATATACAGTGATCTACTTTAAAAGCCAATTTTTAAAACTGTTGTGTCAGCTAGCTGACCAATTTTCATCAGCTTAAGGCATTTTCAAAGTGTCAGCCAGCTGACCAATTTCAGATGACTGATCAAACCAGTTTTCCGTTGCCAACTTTACAAGTTTTACAAATCAACCCTCAAAATTTTAAAGGCTATTCACCCCCCTCTAGCCTTAATTGTTGCCTACTGGACTTACAAAACCCAATACAACAACACAACTACTATAGGGGAAATTGGGGACTGGTCCATTTTTCCAAATTTATAACTGCTCCAGTCCCTCATTTTTTTTCAACCGCTAAAATCCACTTTTCGTAATATTGTTTATAAAATGCCCAGCTCGTCTCCTTCCATAGCTCTGGCCAATATTTTTTCGACAGCTCCAACTCCAACGTATTTTTCTAAATTGTTCGAAAATCACAATTGTTGCGCCAACGAAACGGGGACCGACCTTTGATACTTTAATATTCTAAGCAAACTTTCATTCCATTCTACAGAATTGGTTTTTGAGGAAGCCTCGAACATTTCTTCATGTCCTGCAAACTGTTTTAGATATCACAGAGTACAAATTTTAGAAATAACTATGGGACCTGAGTCGGAGGATTTTGCAGAAGGGATGAAAGCGGAAGAAATACAGCTCGAAACTAGTTTGCATCACCAAGTATCAATTTGGATTTGTGATGCATCAATTTGGATTCCCGAAATGAGAGATTTTGATGCATGAAGTGATCTGTAGCGCGCTGTCGATTTATTAAGCGTATCATAGTCTTTTCACTCATAAAAGTGTCTTATTCGATTAAAAAATGTAAAGTTGTGAGTCAGTACCCTTTCCTAAACTTTTAATCGCTAAATACCTTGTTTTTTTCAACCGTTGAAATCCATTTTGGTGAAATTGTTGCTGAAATTCCCGTTAAAAAGAAAGAACGACAGAATGTCGGAAGGATGAAGAGCGAAGAGGGTGGGGAGGTAGGGTGGTCATGTTCTTCTTCATCTTAAATTTGATTAATCCACCACCCTAATTTCTCACTCTCTTTCCACTTCATCTACTTATCTTCAGTTTCACCAGTGTCTTATTCCTATTTTTCTTTCATTGTGTTTGTGTCTTTGATTCAAAATAGATTCACTTTGTGTGTTGTAATGTTATGCATGTAAATTATTCGATAAAATGCCCGAAAAGAAATTTGTTCGTTGTTGGACGCTCTCTTTTATTCTAGATGCATCAATTTTTGAATCTCGATGTATAATTTCTGAATCGTGATTCACCGATTTAGATTTGGGATGCAAAAAGATGGACCAATTTAATTTATTTGTTGATGCTTACAAGAAGAATGGACATGAAGACCTGATTCATTAGGATTTTGCAGCCCAATGCATCAATGGGGCGTTTGACTTGATGTAGTGCGATGCATAAACTTGATTATGTAATTTAAATTGATGCATCACAATGCATGCATCACGATATACTAAGTGAGTTATTTATAGCACGTCTTCGGTTAATTAAAGGTATCGTAGTCTTTCACCCTACAGCCCCATGTGCTTTGTTCTTGTTAAAAAAAAACATAGGGTACTTTAGTCTGTAGCAATTAAAAATTGTTCAGATTGGGGTGAATTCGGGTTAGAGCTGTCAAGGTGGGTTGGCGGGGCGGGCCAACCCGCAACCCGCTATAACCCGCCATTTTGCCGGGCGGGCCAGTAAATTACCAACCCAACCCAACCCATCATGGGTTGTGGGTTAGGCGGGTCAACCCACCAATTTTTTCCCAATTAATCTCAATAATAAAAATAATCATAAATAATACAAAAAAATGTCACAATTCATTGAAAAATTATATTTTCTACTACTATATTTTTAATAGTGGTTTCTAACAATTTTCTCTAATATTAATTGTATAAAATGAGAAAAAAAAAATAAGTAAGGAACTATTTTATCATTACTCTTTTTGTATGTTCTTATAATCATCTTTCTATAAATATTGCGGTTAATATATATTATTATGACATTTTTAGTTGTTATAAGTGTCACTTTTTGAACGAATTCAAAATCATTTACTAATATTTCAGATATAAAAAATAATCTTACATTTTGACCAAAAATGATTTAAACTAATTATTTCAAACTTATGAATTGGTTATTTGAATCTAGTATATGGCGGGTCAACCCGCCCCGCCCCGCCCCAACCCGCCGCGGGCTCAACCCGTTTGACCCACCTCCTAATGGGTTCATATTTTCTCAATCCAACCCACCTTTTTTAAGTGGCGGGGCGGGCCAACCCAACGGGCCCAACCCATTTTGACAGCTCTAATTCGGGTCAGTCCATTTTTCAAAAATTTCTAACCGCTCCAGTCCATAATTCTTTTTTTAAACCGAAAAATACACTTTTAGAGGCAAAAATACCTTAATGAACCGAACACGACGAACACAATTTAAGGCTTGTTTGGTAATCAGGAAGGATAAGCATATTATTGATCTCAACACTATTAGTACCCTCATATATATATCAAGGGTAGATTTGAGATTAAAAAAATGTTAATCACAATTTTTTATAGTGACGGCACTAATAATACCATCCTCTCCATTGATAATATTAGTGAGAGCGTAATGATTTTACCCGTATAACTCGTGTTATTAGTTTCGACTATTTATTGTGTATCAAATATGAGACAACTTGACTTATTAATCACATATTCACATCTAGCATTAATCTTGATAACTAAACGACACATTAAAATGAAGCATTCTAAAATAATATGTTAACCTCTTTGTTTAGAACGGAGGGAGTATGTGATAAGAAAGTCACGAGTTAGTTGTTTCCGAGTGTTTAACATCAAATCGAATAAGGTTTAAAGGGGTTTAGTATATCAAAATATTACTCTTAAATTATGTTAATAAATAATACGCAACACATTTTAATAATCTGCCAAACATAATCGGTAAAAGGCATAGTGATATGATTAATTAAAGAAAAAAATAAAAAATATATAAGGTCATCTTCGTCCTCATAAACAAAGGGGCAAAATGGAAACTAAAGCACGCTGATAATGACCCAATATTTGCCACGTATATTAATTAATCAATCCCATATTACAATATGGAAACAAAAGCAGACACAGAAAAAGACCTAATTTAATTAAGAACAAGTCTCCGGTCTTCTCGATCTTAATTTGTAAAACGGAGTCTGACTCTTTTACTATTCAACCCATCAATACATGATAAATTGGACAAAAATAATCAATTTTATACAAAATATCTGTAAAATCGTTTTATCTAAGTTTTTATCTTTAATTAATATCTTCAACAACCTTGATAAACGAATCTAGAGTCGAGAATGAAACTAATTAGCTATATGGGCATGTTAGTTATTAGTTAATCCCCTTTGTCTTATTATTCAAACTTGTATGGTTTTACATTAGGTGGGAGACTAATCTATGTTCGTGGTATTGAGCATGTCATGACGCAAGAAAATTTGTAGGAGTACGAAACATCTTGCTAAATGTGTTGATCGCTATTAGGTGCGTAAGTTGAAACCATCGAATTATGTAATCGAATCGAATCAAACTAAATTAGTCTGTTTGATTCGATTTGGGTTCATGATTGTTAGATTTCGGTTTCTAATATTAAAAATCAATCGGTTCGATTTGCAGATTTTAATGTCGAACCAAAAAGAATCAAGCCAAACCAAATCTAGATTGATGAAGGCTTTTTTTTTCAATTGTTTGTGTTTATTTTGGAATTTGCAAGAAAATACTGAGTGTGAAGAAAATATTAAACATCCTTGTCTTATTTATGACAATTTACTTTTAATAGGTTATTTTATGATGTTTGATGTTAATTTCAAATTAAAATCTTATTTTTTATGTTATTATTAATATTGGTTAAGTTGATTAATTTTTTTATATAAACCACAAAACCGAACTAAACAAAGTGGTTTAATTTGGTTTGAAAATTTTAAAACTAATAAGGGATAGTTCGGTTCGCGATTTTAAGTTTTTTAACCCAAATCAAACCACTTACACGTCTATTTCCCTCTACACAGAAATCGAGTAATGATCAATCCACTGAATCAACTCATTATATTAATTAACAAGTTTACGAGGGATCTGGTACTTAACCAGGTTTGAAGAGCCAATGGTTTCGATCAGTTATTCTCAACACGACTTAAAATAAAAATGAGCATTTGCACTTGTTTTAGATAAACAAAGTTTACACTTAGTAATCAATAGAGTTTAAGCCTATTAAAATGCAATATCGATCATTGAAGCCAATTGTCCTAAACATTTGTTGCTTAAAAAAAGGAAATTCGATCGGTCTATTTTTCAAAGTTTTCAATCGCTCTAGTTGTTTAGTACACCATGTTTTTTAATCGGAAAACTACATATTTGGGGGTAAAAAAACAACGAAATTCTTAATGAACCCAACAAAGTATCGGTCCATGCATCGTAATACACAAATCGAATCCAATCTATGCATCGGGATTTTCTACTAATTGGATTTTACATCACGATGCACAAATTCAAATCCAATCTGTGCATCGAGATTTTTGCATGGAATCCAATTTGTGCATCAAGGTTCAAATTGATGGATGAACAAATAAATACATCACAATGCATAAATTGATACTTGGCATGTCTTCGATTCATTAAAAACATAATCGTCTTTTTGCCTTCCCAAAATACCTAATATTTGGGACTTCAACGATTAAAAATTTATAAAAGGGACCGATCACAGTTTCCAAAAAAATAACTTGTTGGACACTTGTCTACAAGCTAGATCTTTAAAATAAATGTAGGATCATTTGATAGGCAAGATGGGATTGATATACTTTTTTAGAAGTGGCATCTATATATTTTGTGTTCGTGTCATTACTTGTGAGTTGTGAGATAAAAGAGAATATTTTTGCATATTCTCATTTACACATGGAGGTCAAGGTGGTTATCTACTTGGCTATTTTATTGTTTTTTCTTTTTATAGAAAAGTTGGATGAACATGAACACGTACTAATTCATTATCTCGATCGTTTTATATATCATTCTAATTAGGGTGTACATGACTCGATTTGGTTTAGTTTAGGTCTAAATTGTGAACTGAACCATACCTTATTGGTTTCAAAAATCTCAAACCGAATCGAACTGACTAATTACTGCTTGAAACCGAATCGAACCGAACGATTTGGTTTGTTTGATTCTGTTCAGTTTGGTGATTTGACAAAGAAAAAATTAATCATCTTAGAAAATATTAAAATTAGATAAATAAAATTTTAATCGATAAATTAACATTAAATATTAATATTAATAAACACAAAATCAAACTTCTCTTGCAAACATCAAGTATTAACGAACAATGAAATACAAATCAATATATTATTTAAATTCATGATATTTAGTAAAAACGATATTATTTATTTTATATATGCCGAAAATACATATATATATATATATATATATATATATATATATATATATATATATATATATATATATATATATATATATATATATATATATATATATATATATATATACATACATATATATATATATATATATAATAAAATAAAACATGGTTTGATTCGATTTAGAAATATAAACCATGAATGGAACTGGTCGATTTTGAATTTTGAAAATCAAAATCGAATTGTTATGATCAAAACCGAACCAAACCGTATGTTTCGATTTGGTTTGCGGACAGATTGGAGTAAAACCTCTTCATGAGAACCAAGAGCAACATGTCCCTTCCCCATCTTTTCCTCTTCCAATATATTTTGCTTCTGTTGAACTCCTTTTCAGAAGAAGACAATAAACTTCCTCTTATAGTCTCTCCCTCAACCACTTCATCATATATATAAATCAAGGGCAGCTAGCACCCCACCCACCCTACCCCACCCCACCCCACCCCACCTTCACCTTCACCTTCCAATCTTCCTCCCTCCTATCTACTCCTTTGTTTCTAGCCAGCCATGCACCTTAATTAATCAAAGAACCCCCTTTCACAAATATATATATATATATATATATATATATATATATATATATATATATATATATATATATATGTGTGTGTGTGTGTATGCGCTAATAACATATTCCAATCGGTCCATACTAATATATTTTTTTCTAGGCTTTTCATTACATAGCTCTTTTCTTTGACCAAGTAGAAAGCTACCTTCATCCACTTAATATAATAGATATATATATATATGCATTTACAAGATAACATATTCATAGATTAGATGTAGATCGAATTGCTAAAAGAAGAAGAAAAAGAAAAAAGAGAAACCTACAATATCCTATCTCCTCTAAAAAGTAGCTTGAATAATTTTCCGAGGACACGACATCGACTCGATAACCATGACAACTGATGATCAAAAGTTTGAGAAATGGTTCTGATGCGAAGATTGCACTATCTGTAAGTCCGTGGTTGTTTGGCACGAATTATCGTCACTTATGAGCGTCCTGCCACAATAACAACAACAATAGTATTAGGTTAGTGCAAAGACATGGTTTTCCGACAATTCTAGTAATTATTGTCACAAAACTAATGGAAATGAAATATTTTTAGAGAAAAAACATACTTTGTGATGATACAGAAAATATCATGCCTTCAGAAGAATGATAACATAAAATATGCGGAAGTATATTGTAGTAAGAATCATTATAACATATAGTTTGAAATTGAATTATATGAATATTTGCTTTTAGATCTTACTCTCGTGGACGAGATGCCCAAAGGGAACTCAACGCTCTTAGTCGTCCATAGTACTCGCCAATCACCAAAAAACACCTTGCTGCTTGTCGAACAGTCAATATCCGATGTAGTTGGTGAAGGGTTTGTTGTCTCAAATTATCAGCCTGAATTTTGGGTTTTTCATTAAACAAAAAAATATATTAGCGACAACAAATAAAACCTTAAATAAAGAATAAAGAGACAAGAGTATGCATCAATAAAATAAATGTCGTCAAGCCATGAAATATCAGATGGAGCTTGAACTGGTCCCCATCGCAAACAACTTGCACAATACAGAAATTTTCAAATAATTAAGTTCAAACCCATATATTGTCTTGTCTACAAAATTTGGACTATATCATCATTTTAAAGATTTAAAAGTAGCTCCTCTGTCAATTTTATCATATGATCAACCAATATAATAATTTCTCAGAAATTATTTAGAAGTTTGTTGATAGGTCCGGCGAGTTTTTTGATTCCCACAGGTGTCACGTCCAAACCACCTTGGATAGAAACGTCTTAGAGATGGAAAGATTACATCAAATGTCGAATTGAATTTTAACAAGCTAAGCAACATGTATAATTCACCAAGAAAAATAATTGGATACGAAGTTTTCAACAAGCCAATAAGATGGAATGAAAAGAGAAATAAAGCATATAATAATCTCTCTTGGGTCCAAAGTTGACCCCAAACAAAGAGAGTGACTACCTACATGATCGAAAGGATTATTTCATGGTCAATCTGTTCTTATTTTTCGCCAAATTCTTTTTTATGCGTAAGGCAATCAAAATGTTAAAAAAAACAAGAAGCTGTAAGAGAGCATTAGTGATATGGTAACTCTAGCATTCAAGAATACGTTAAAACTTTTAAGAAAGAAAGGTAGATATCAAAGAATGAATGGACGGAAGACTGGGATTATAAACACCTTTTCATCTTATCTAAATCTATCTTTAGCAGCAATAAAGGAGATTTTATTTTTTTCGAGACACCTCCATCTCCATGTTTGGCTAGTGCATGCAATTGTAGATGCACGAAGATATAAAGTGTTTCAATCAAGAGACGTAATGTTGATTTCTTTATGCGAGACTAAAAAGTGCTTCAATCAACACACATTTCGCAGATTTATTTATGTCATCTCACTTTTCTGTAACTTTTTCTAGGCAACCCTCTTTCTACTTTTAAATCTATTGCATACAGCACTACAGAGTTAATTACTTGAGAAAGAAGTATTATAGCTTTTTTTAATGTTCAGTCCGAGCAATATAACATTTGTCATCTGCCACTAAGTAAAACCAGAGGCTTATGTTATATCCAGAGAAGGTCAGTAATCGAATAAAAGGCCTTGCAAGATTTTTTATGCTCGTCAGAAAACAAATCTATGCAAAATTTCAAACTCAGCTTCATTTCTTTCCTTAACTTATGTAACACAAATATTCATTTTCCTAGACTTTAGTTCATGCAATGAAAAATTATGAACGAGTAATTAAGCCACATCGTAGGTGAAATATTAGCTATGAGAGTATCGAATTTGTATTCAGTATACAGTTATGATAATTACCTGACGAACGAAACCTTCAAGATTAGTGAGCTTGCCAAGTGCAATAGCCATATGATGCATGCCATCGTTGACCGATCCACCTGCAATGGTGTCAATCAGAGACTGTTGTAGCTGATCTAAACCTTGGGACAAAGCTTCCTCTGCCTGTTGTGAGGAATGCTGGAGGCTGTATATGCCCACAACTTGTTGCTCCGTTAGTGGGTCAAGTTGTATTGCTAACATCTGATTGATATCACAATAAGAATTTAGTTAAGAGCATAAAGTATGATAGTCAAACATTAAAAGGTGAATGTCCTAGAATCTAATCCAGGCCGGTAGACCAATCATTGAAATATTCAGCTCAAGGACTGTCTGGTCGATATGAGAAGCACATTTCTTATTTTAGACCACAAATTCCTAGAACATAGGGGACATTAATTAGTCCGTCAATGCAATTGGAAAATCAGCTGGAAAGGAAATGGATAAAATGGTGAAGAATCGTGTACAGTCTTAAGTGCTTTTGGTTGGTTTTGTGAATTACTTTTGTTGTGGGGAAGGGAATCTTCCTTTAAATACTTTCACATTCCCAAAATGACCTTCTCTTTTTTCCTGCATAACTGAAAGGGCTAAAGTGCTACATTAGAGGTTAGCCAACTTGTTTGAAAAATCAACCAACCTTCAATGAGACTATTTAGGTACTATTGGAAAAAAGGGAGTAAGACAGAATATCCGTGACTAAATCTTGGACACAGGCATAACATGTAAGGAATTCGATGACTGCGCGTTATAAGTGAACGACTAGAATGATGGGCCAAAATCATTGATCATGTAAATTTGATGTGACGGAAATTATGTAACTAAGGCAATAGTTTTGGCACTTAAAGATTTCATTTGTTATCAATGATTGGGAACAACCGATAAGTGAACAGAAGCTCAAATAACCACTTAAATTAGCCGGAAAGCCAAACCTTGATCAGCTCTGATGGGCGAAAACCACCCATCCAGAGGAAGCAACGTTCTGCCGGCGTGGTCCACAGCCCCGTAATCAAATGGAAGACATCTGATTTGGCAGCGACTCCCTTGAGGCTAAAAATTTCATCATAATGTGCAATGTATCCATCTACTATAACCCTGAGATCACCATCCGATAGATGTGCATGCAGTCCTGTTCGCAGCTCAGCCATGTGCCTTTGGTCATCATCTAGCCATCTTGCATATTCCATGTCGAATATTGCAGCACCTGCAATCATGAAATCCCTATTATAATCATTTCACTTTTCTTCCAACCCCTAAAATATTGAATAAATAATTAAACTTTGAAATCCATGCATTCAGAGCACTTGACTATATTGTAACTCTTAATTGATTTAGTTAAGGATCTTGCCTAAAGTCAAACGTCGCAGAAAATTAGCATAGAATGATCATGCTTTTCATTAGCACGACCCAACTTCGCAATTTTTTTTAATATCTTTGTCCAACTTTAACCAGTTAAAAATTATATAGTAGCCTTCAAATGAATGCTGCCCCATGGCATGGTTTTTCTATACACCCACCCACCCCACTCCCAACTCCATTAAGAAAATTCAGTAGCCAAAGAACTAATCACTTTCATAAATAGTTTATGACATATCAGAATGATTTAGAAACCAAGATTGTAGGACCTAGACCAGAAAATAACCTTATTCTTGTTATGGCACATGCATTTGTCCACGAACAAACGCCACGTCTATGCAATGTATATATTGCGAATTAAACATCCATACAAATCAGTAGGCCCCATCCATTAGACAACTTGTCTGTACCCCCGTGCAAATATTAGCAACTCATGAATTATTTCCTTAGTTTTCAATGACCAAGTCTAGATATTATTTTTCAGAACCAAAATACGATACTAGTAGACTTGTTTCCAGTATTCAGTACTTTTTTGTTGTTGTTATTGTTGATGATAGGAGCAGGTTAGATGACACCCGCATCACCACTTTTAGGAATAACAAAAGTCACCCAAGAAACGTCTGACTCACGAGAATGACAAGAAAGTATCTTCTTGGGGATCAAGATCCTTTTTAGTCCATAGGGCAGCCCCCCATGTCGAGCTCCTCGTTTGAAAGTAATAACAGTCAAGAAAGAACCACATTGGTAAAAACTAGATTTCAGGTGCGGTTATCATTTATCACACAATAAAGACTGTCTGGTGATTACAATCATAACCAATTATTTTTGTCAAAGGAAATGACTGAAATTTGAAATTTTACTAAAGGTCACAATTTGAGATTAAATGGACATTTGGGTAAGCAATTGCGCAAATAATAGACTGACCAGAACTAATGCTCCCGCCTGCACCTCCTCCCATGAACAACCCCTACAATTTACAAACCAAAAAGATGAAGTCATCATAAATCAACAAACAAACAGTTTTTAATAAACATTTTTCTAATTATTATTAACCTGAGATCGAGCTCGTTGAAGATCTTGCTCCAGTTGAGTCAGCCTTATTCTACTTGACTCTAGCTGCTGTACGTAGGCCTGCTCAAAAGCACATATTCATAGTAAGAATAATAAGTTGGCTTAATCAGTGGGCACTTCGCCTAAAATTCTAATATTCAAAATAATAAACGACTAGATTATTAGTTTACTTTTTTAGGTGAATAATAAAACTGTACATTGAAAACAACGGCAGACCTTTTTTCTGAGCCTGCTTTTCCTAGCTGCTTCTCTGTTTTGAGCCAAGCGTCTCAATGTCTGTAAGGAAATGGAATTAAATAAAATTCAGCCTTATATTCCATAACTTTATTTTGTAGCTCCAAACAGTAACTAATTTAACTATATAAATTAATTAATGGGGCATTCAAAAGGAAAAAGAAAAGCCTTGAAAAATCATTGATGTCCTGAGAACCTTAGCATCCAGTACCCTTGCTGATGTTGAACCAGCACCCTTTCTCTGCAACATTTAGAAAAAGATTAGAAAAAAAAATTATTTTTTAGTGGATTACTTAAACAAGTTTAATGACCAGATAGAGCCCACATGTGGGCATATGCAGATTATTTATTTGTGATGGTGATATAATTAATGGCACAGTCTTCAAACAGTGAGATGCCTAATGTTATGATTACCTGAAATTCTTTCTATTCAGATTTGGGTACTCTACTTCCAAGAAAGATCATGGCCTAAAAAAATAGTACTAAAACTTAAAACTGCAGTTCTGGGGATTTGAGTAAAGTATATTATAATATGATAAAGAAAAGAAACAGTAACAACTTGAACTAAAGTTTTGGAGATTGAGCTAAAAATGGTCATTATATTAGTAATTGAAATAGTGACAAAAAAAATATTAAGAAAATGTTGGTTAATTGGCTCGACCACACCTAATTTATGTATGAAGCTCTTCATTAACGAAATGTCTCGTGTTCGACTCCAAAAAAAAAAAAAAAAAAAAAGGAGGAAAGATAACAAGAAAATGCTATTTTATTGTTTAATCAAGCACTCTACATGATTTATTTTACTATCATTAAATATATATCTTGATAAAACAGTTGAATGAAAATAGCAATAAGTTGATAACTATTGTAAAGATTCTTTAGATGGTTTGGAGACACTGTAGAGCTCTCTCTCTCTCTCTCTCTCTCTCATACTCATTGCATGTCAGACAAATTATATCTAAAAATCACTTCAAGATCAGAAAAAACACTGCCTTTGCTTGATTTTCTGTAAGTTGTTGGGATATGCAGAGGGAGGGTGAAAGAGTATGAAACCCATATCCAAACGCACTATCGACTTTTTCTTGGGTTAATTTGAATAGTAAATAGAGAAGTTGTGGGGGAGATTAGAAAGTAACCTTTTCTAAAGTGGTTTTGGGAGCAGCTGGTTGAGACTGTGAAGATCCTCCTGTTCTTGGACTATCCTCACTATCCATGTCTACTTGAAGAAGGTGGTGATGCTGGTCAAAGGCTTGTTGTTGACCTGAAGATGTTTTGTTACTACTAGAACTAATGGGAGACTCTGGCTCCAAATGATCCTCCTCCTCTTCCTCCTCCTCCAATGCTTTACTTGCAATTGTATTATTCAATGCTGACCCTGAATCTGTACTCTCTCCAACCCCTCCTCCTCCTGACTTTGAAGAACCACCCTGTATTAATTCAACAAAAGTCATTCAAATGGGTGCTCAAAACTCATCCCAAATATTTCTTCAAATGGGTTTTTAAAACTCATCTCAAACATCATAAAGAACCAATCTTTCTCAGATCACTATTCAAGAATCATCAAAGAAAAGCTCAGAAAAAGACAATCTTTGAAATGGAGATTAAATTAAAAAGTTAATTTCTTTCACAAACCCACAAAAAGGAGAGCTTATTCATGGGGATATTGATGTTGGAATTTGTTTGTATGTTGTAATGAGAACAAATGAGTCAAACAAGTTTGGGAAAGAAGAAGAAGAAGAAGTACAGTTGGGGTTTGATGGAATCTCATGGGCCAAGAAGGGAACATTTCCAGTGTAGCTGCAGGTGCAGGCCTTGCTACTGATACTGCTGTGTATAAAGCTGCACAAAATCACAAAAGCAAAATCTCTTTGAGAATCAGCAAAAAATATTAAAGGCATCTTCAGAAAATTCATAAAGTTGGGGAAAACCTAATCCCCTTTTTCAATTTTTCTTTCTGCAGTTATGGAGTCAGTAAATCATGCAGGATTGGCTTAGTTTCCTTTTCTGAAACCCCACGCCACCCAATTCCTTCCTCTAACTATCATCACCCTACCAAAAATGGCAAGTACCCTTCTGTAGACATTTTCAAACCTCTATCTCTCTCTTTTTTTTTTAATAAGGTAGTAAACTTTGGGACCATCCTCAATATCACTCAATCACAAGCCAATTGACGTTTATGCTTTTCTAATGAGTTTGTTACGCCTACCCAACAAAAAGAAAGTAGATATAGCTTGGGGATAAATTAGAGAGCCTACGTAATTTAGATTCATCATTGATGATCTTAATCCCGTGCAGCACCATAGCCTCCTCCAGCTCTCCAAAATCGAAGGCCGGTCCTTCTTGATTACTGAGAGCAAAATTGACCAAAAAAATGAAGAGCCCATGTCAGAAATGAACCAAGAATTCAACACTAAAACCTAAACAATCTGAAAAACTGAAGCAAACCCATGTAGGAAATTAACCAATCTTGAAGTTTGCATATTATGAGTACAAAAAGATTAAACAAGATTTACATGAAGCTTGAATTAGGATGATTTATGCCGGGAAAAACTGCGTGAGGGAGGAGGAGGTGGTGGTGGTGGTGGGGATGGTGGTTTAAGGGTCCTGAGCCTGACAAACCAGCTTCTCCAACTCTATGACTCGCCATGCAATCCACTTTTTCAGACCATTTCTCAAACATCCACACTGCAAAACAACCAGAAAAATAAGAACCCCATACGCTCAAAACAATTTCCCAGCTTATAAAAGTTGGACTAGAAAATTTATTAGTACCGTCCCAAAATGAGTGTTCATTTCTATTTAAACCAAAATGAACGCTCATTTTAGGACAAATTTCGATGGAGATAGTTAAAACTAAATTCAAAACAAGTTTAAAGTACCTTAGTTTACTTGAAGAAGGTCTTTGAAGCAAAACCCAAGAATTGAGAGACAAGCAAGCACAACAATACCAAAATAGAAGATCAAAGCTTTCATGTCAAAAGTATATCTAAGTAGCCTCCATAAAGAGGGTCCTGTCTTTTTCTCAACATCTCTTTCTCCTAATTCTCTCTCTCTCTACATATCTCTATCCCTCTCTTTCTACAACTTCACATCTGATCCTCCATGGCTCCCTATCTTCTCTCTCTCTCTCTCTACTCTTTGAAGGAACCTGTAATTGATTATTCTGTTTGGGTTGTTTTTTGCTTTTTCTGTGTAAGTATTACAATGAGATATTGAAAATGTAACCCCCCTTAGTACACAAAATCTTGTCCTTGCAACAAGCCTTTCTCATGCCTTCTACCTTTGTGGGGTTTGAAGACAAAACATCATTAAAGAAATATATTTTTTAAAAATAAAATGGAGTAATTAATTTTGTTTGTTTGTTTGTTTGTTAGTAAAGAAGGCAAAAAAAAACCAAAAAAAAAGGTAGGGTCTTTGGCAGGAACCCACTAGAATCACTGACTCCTACTCCACTTTCCTTCTAACCGCCTGTTCTTTCTTATTGGCTCCTTTACAAGGCCTCTTCATACTTTGCTAGTACTCCTTTCGTTTCCAAATAATCGTTCATTTTGATTCAATACATCGTTTAAAATATAATAATTAAATATATTATAAATATTAATTAATGTTATTGAATATATAACTATAATTAAAATATGTAAAAAAAAATAAAGATAAAATGATATAAATATTTTTTTACAAAAGAAAGTTTTAAAAAATTATGACTCAGTCTCATTATCTCACAATTTAACTCATGAACATATGATGAGTCGGATAAAAAAAATTTATCTTATAAAAAATATCCATAAAACCGTTTTACCCAAATTTTTATTAAAAAAAAAAGATAATTATTTAAAAACAGATGGATGGAGTACCACCATAAAAGAAAATTAATTTAAATTAAATAACTTTCATTTCAAACACTTGTCGCAAATGAGACAAGGTGCCCTTTCGGTTCCCTTTCGTAAAGAAGGTAAAAAAAAAGGTGCAGAAAAAGAAAAGACTCACTCAAGGCCTTCTCTAGGTAGATTGTGTTTTTACTTTGACACCTCCCTCCCACACTCACACTGTGTTTGTATGTGTGAGAGAGAAAGAGAGGAGAGAGAGAGTGGGGATTTGTTTGAATTTAAAGGTTTTAATATTGTTAATATACCCTTTCAACCAAAACATTACAATAATGATACCAATAAGAATACCCACTTGTATTTATAATCTAAGACTTAAGACGATGGATTTGTTTGCTATTATCCCCTTTGTTGATGGGTCAACATCCATTCCCTGTCATGACCTAAAACCATACCACATCAAGATTCTTTTCCGTTAATAGAAACCAGTTATTTACCCCGTGTTTCGCACGAGTACAATATCAGATATATATATATATATATATAATATAACTTTTGAATATTATAATTAGATTGTTAATCTCTTTTATGGTTATAATTTATTTTTTCTATTGTTACTAATATTAAACGATTTTTTTACCTAAATAATTTTGAAATTAATATAAATTTCTAGCTAACATGATATATATATTTTGTATTAATAATAATAATAATAAATTTTTTGATCTAAAGACTTTTAAAATTAACATTTAACTTGATAATAATATTAGAAGTCATTTTGTTAAAAACTTTTTAAATCATAATTCATTTTTAAACAATGTGAGATACTTATTTTATATTTTTATTGATAATGAAAGTTTAAGTCTTTTATCTAAAGACTTTAAAACCAACATTACATTCTAACCATGCGGTATACATATTTTCTATTAGTAATAATAGTAGTAGATAAAAGACTTTTTAACCAACATTCATTTCTAAACAATGTTGATACATATTTTCCAATTGGTAATAACAAAAGATGTCTTTAACTAATGACTTTTATAACCAATACTAATTTTTAAATAATGTGAGATACATTTCTTTGTAACCAATATCACTTTTATAACCAATTTTAAATACTTCTCTTCTATTGCTAATAATTGTAAACTTTTAAAATCTCATTCTAACCAATGTGTAATATATATCCTCATTTGGTAATAATAGTATATAAGTCTTTTATTTAAAAAAATTATAACTAATATCTCTTCATAAATAATGTGTGATACATCTCTTCTATTATATTGATGATAAAAGTAAAAGTCTTTTATCTAAAGACTTTTAAAATCAATATCATTTTTTAAACAAATGTAGGATATCTCATCTATTAGTAATAATAGTAAAAGTCTTTTATCTAAAATTAAAATCAACATCACTTTCTAACCAATGTGAGATATATACATATTCTATTGATAATAACTGTAGAAATCTTATATCTAAAGACTTTAAAAACAAACATGACACTCTACCAAATGTATGATACATCTATTCTATTAGTAGTAATAGTATTTTTAAAACCAACATTAATTTATAACCAATGTGTGATACATCTTTTCTATTGATAATAGTAGTAGAATTCTTTGTAACCAATATGAGATACATGCATCTATTCTATTTGTAACAAAAAGTCTTTAATCTAAAGACTTTTTAAACCAACATTTATTTTTAAACAATGTGAGATACATATCTTTTATTGGTAATAAGAGTAAAAGTCTTTACTATAGGACTTTTAAAACTAACATATTTTTCTAAACAATGTAATATACAACTTTTTCAAATTCTAACAATGTGAGATACTTCTTTTCTATTTCTATTGGTAATAAAAGTTTAAGATTTTTATCTAAAGACTTTAAAACAAACATCTCTTTCTAACCATGTAGTATACATATTTTCTATTGGTAATAATAGTATTTTTAAAACCAACATTAATTTCTAATAAATGTGAGATACATTCTTCTATAGTAATAATAATAGTCTTTTATATAAAAACTTTTGAAATCAACATCTATTTCTAAACAATGTAGGATACATCTCTTAAATTGATTATAACATAAAAATAATAATAGTAGTAGTATTTTATCTAAATAGTTTTGATAATAACATAAAAATTCGTTTATTTATGAATTTTATAACCAATATATGTTTCTAAATAATGTGAATCTCTTTGTAACCAATGCGATGTACATTATCTAAAAACATTTTAAACCAATATCACTTTTCTAACTAATATGAACTACATATTTATTTTTGTATTGGTATTAAGTCTTTTATAAAAAAGACTTTTAATATCTACATCACTCTCTAACCAATGTGTAATACATCTCATCATTTGGTAATAGTACTATAAGTTTTTTATCTAAAAAATATATCTAAAACCAACGTCCCTTTCTATATAATGAGATACATCTCTTATCTACTTTTTTATTAATGATAAAAGTAGAAGTCTTTTTATTTAAAGACTTCTAAAATTAACATTACTTTTTAACCAATGTAAGATTTATCTCTTTTATTGGTAATAATAGTAATTTAAAACCAACATCAATTTATAACAAATGTGTGATATATATCTTCTATTGCTAATAATAGTAAGCCTTTTATATAATCTAAAATAATTAACAATCAACATCATTTTTAACCAATGTGAGATATACATCTTCTATTATTAATAATGATAGAAGTCATTTATCAAAAAACTTTGAAAGCCAACATCACTTTCTAACCAATGTATGATACATCTTTTCAATAATTAGCAAGGTTCTAAAAATCGTTAGGCGGCCTTTAGGCGGCACACTAGCGCCTAGCGCCTAGGGGACTAGTCGGGGCGTAATCGGGGCCTAGGCGGGGCCTAGAATTAAGGCATAATTACCATTTTTTGATAATTTACATCAAAGATAAAACACATTGAATACAAATTTAATTTTTTTTATATTTGTCATTTTATCAAACAATTGTCTATATTTGTAAAATGAACAAAAATATACAAACCTACCATTAATATCAATTCTCAACAATCCCAAAGCAATAAACCAGCCAAGTTTATAACTAAAAACAAAAAAAATATTACTCTAGTTCGCCCCCCATTAGCTCCCTCTCTGCCTCACCATTACCACTTCCCCTTCCTTCTCCAGTTCGCCCCCTCTTCCTTATCCGATCACCGCATACCACAAAATCAAAGCTATAAAAATAAATTAAGGTCGACGAGTGGTCGATTAGGCGGCGACTAAGAAAGTCGCGGCGGTAGAGAGGGGCCTAGCGCCTAGGCGGGATATAGGCAGAGCTAGGTGGGGAGTTTTCGAACACTGATAATTAGTAATTAATAATAGTATTTTTAATACAAACATCAATTTCTAACCAATGTGTGATACATCTCTTGTATTGGTAATAATAGTAGAATATTTTGAAAGTTCTAAAAATCGTTAGGCGGCCGCTAGGTGGCACTCTAGCGCCTAGCGCCTAGGAGACTAGTCGGGGCCTATACAGGGCCTAGAATTAATATATAATTACCATTTTTTTATAATTTACATCAAATATCAAACACATTGACTACACATTTTTTTTTATGTTTGTCATTTTATCAAACACTTGTCTATATTTGTAAAATGAACAAAAATATACAAACCTACCATTAATCTCAATTCTCAACAACCCCAAAGCAATAAACCAGTCAAGTTTAGAACTAATATATATATATATATATATATATATATATATATATATATATATATATATATATATATATATATATATATATATATATATATATTACTCCACCTACCTACTGCCCCTACAACCAACAGTCTAATATATCATTCCTAATCTCTTCTCATTCTAAATTCTAAGTCTCGAGACAACCCCCTTCTTCTTCATCTTTTTTTCCCTTCTTTCTTCTATCTATCTGGTAGACCGGCAACCTTTTTTTCTTCCTTTCTTTTTTTTTTCTTCTCTCTCTTTCTCCGGCAAACCGACTCTCTTCATTTTTTTCATCTTCCAATTTCTTTCTTCCTAAATCTAACCCTTTAATCTATCTCATCTCTCATCCCACCGAATATCTGCAAAATCAAACCCCTTTTCCTTCTACCTCCCTCTCTACCTCACCATTACCACTCTCCATTCCTTCTCCAGTTCGCCCCCCCCCTTCATTCTCCGGTCACCGCATGCCACAAAATCGAAGCTACAAAAATAAATTAAGGTCGGCGAGGTTTGGCGTAGACGCCGACTTGGTCGATTAGACGGCGACTAAGAAAGTCACGGCGGTAGAGAGGGGCCTAGCGCCTAGGGGGAGCTAGGCGGGAAGTTTTAGAACACTGATTATTATTTTGTAACTATGTGAGATACATATCTTGTAAAAGTGAAAGTCTTTAGTCTAAAGATTTTAAAATCTAACATTTTCTTTTTAAACAATGTGTGATACATCTATTTTATTGGTAATAATATAAAATAATTTAAACTCAATATCATTTTGTAACCAATGTGAGATATATATCTTCTATTAGTAATAATGATAAAAATCTTTTATCAAACGACTTTGAAAATAAAAATCACTTTCAACCAATGCATGATGCATTTCTTCTATTGATACTTAATAATAGTATTTTAAAACCAACATCAATTTCTAACCAATGTGGGATACATCTCTTCTATTGTTGAAAAATTAGTGTTTTTAGTGAAAGAAATTGTACAACTTGAGGCCCAAATTTCTTTACGTGTCATTTGTTTGTTGCCGAACGTAATTACGCAAATGTGTTCTGATCGGTGAGAACATCAAAATGATATATTTATTTGTCCAAATAGAGTTTTGGATAATAAGATATCAAGACTTAAAGTATAATACTTGTTAAAAAAATTAGTGTTTTTAGTGAGAAAAATTGTGCAACTTGAGGCACGAATTTTTTTACATGTCATTTGTTTGTTGGTGAAGGTAATTGCACAAATGTGTTCTACTCGGTGAGAGCATCGAAATGATATATTTATTTGTCCAAATCTAGTTTTGGATGAATAAGATATCAAGACTTAAAGTATAATACTTATTAAAAAAATTAGTGTTTTTAGTGAAAGAAATTGTGTAACTTGCGATACAAATTTCTTTACATGTCATTTGTTTTTTAACAAAAGTAATTGTGCAAATGTGTCCTACTCGGTAAGAACATCGAAATGATATATTTATTTGTCCAAATTAAGTTTTGGATAAATAAGATATCAATGCTTAAAACATGGTGTTAAAAGTGAGTCATTAGAAGTAATATCTCACATTAGTTAGAAGTAAAGTTAATTGTAAAAGTTTTTAAATATAAGTCTTCTACTATTGACAATAGAAGAAATTATATATATACTAATACTAATACCACTTATCATATTGATTATTATTATGTATTATTATTAGGTAATGGCTAGAAAACCAAAAGTTTTTAAAACTTCCACATAGATGCTTTAGAATGAAGATTTATCCAAAGGTGGTGAGGTATATATATATACACATACACACACATAGAGAAAGAGAGAGAGTGAGAGAGATTTGGCTCCCATTAGTATATGTCTATGAAGGTCCATGGCATGAGTGGATTGTGTTACATGTTCTTCATTTCTGTCACTATTATCCAAGTAAGTTTTCAGTAACACCGTCTTACATATCTTTATTCATAAATCGGAACTCAACTCTCTCACAACTCAACTCCCTAATACAGAGTAGATCGGATAAGAATGACATGTATTACAAAAAATACTGTAATACTGTCGTACTCAAATTTTTACCCTATTCCCTCATATACTACGATATTTATGCCACGGAATTAAGGCCCATATATATGACACACCCGAAAACACATTTCCCCTCGTAAAGACAATTTATTTAAAAGATAATATTTAATTGTTCTGGAATAATACATCATCATTTATCGTACTAATTTAAAACTAATATACCTCAAACTAATGAACTACATAGGCACACGTTTCAGACGCTAGAAATATAAAAGAATAATATATTTATATTTATTTGTAATTATTATTTCCTAATTATACTTGTATTTAGATCTCTTAAATCCCTTTTGTATTTAGACTCTTTAGGTAACTTATGTATCAAGTATTGTAATCTTATGAATATGTTAGTATATCAATGGAAAGGCTATGTCATTATTCATAAACTTTATTATTTTCTTACATGGTATTAGAGCTTGAACTCTCCAAACTCTAAACCACCATCGTCATTGTCTAAGACCCCACTGACACCGCCAAAACCTACCAACTCATCAACATCTCCAACCATAATATCACCAAGCTTACCCCCACCAGCTATCTTGCCTAACAACTTCAGGCTGAATCCACGTTCATCGGGCATGATCTGTACAAGTTCGTCGATGGCACCTTCCCTTGTCCACCAACTACCATCACCGCTAATAATGTGTATGTCCCTAACCCGACTTACCTCCCATGATGCGACAAGCCAAACTGCTGTTTGGAGCTCTTGTCAGGTTCCTGATCACCACACCTTTGGTGCCGCTCATTGACCAGGCGGCAACCACTCGAGATGTCTGGCTTATCCTCGCCAACACCTTTCCTTGCCTTTCTCATAGGCACATCAAGCAAATTAAAGACCAGCTCAAGTGGGCTACAAAGGGTTCTCGGTCGATCTCCGAGTATATGCAGTTCATCAAAGACAAATTTGATGAGCTTGCAGCCTTCGGAAAACCCCTTGAACATGAGGATCTTATCGACACAGTGTTGGGCGGCCTGAGAGATGACTATCGTCAGGTCGCTAAAGTAATTGAAGGTCGTGACACTCTTATCCCTTTTGATGAACTCCATGAGAAGCTCATCAATCGCGAGCTTGCTCTAAAGCAATATGCATCCACTCCCCACGCCGCCACGGCTAATACCGTGACCACGAGGCAACATGGATCTGCTTAGTCTCAGTATCCCGCTCCCAGCCACCAGCCTCCACACCTCACTCCTCACAGTCAACCAACTCGGGTTCTCGCAAACTATACCTAGGCAAATGTCAAGGTTACCGCCAACAAGTTAACACGGTGGCTTAATGTCTTGCTTTTCAGTTGGTTCTGACCTCGACATCAAATCCAACTTGTTCTTCATTTGCGGGCAACAACTGGCAACCGCGAGCAAACATAGCCACCACTTCGGGCAACCCTACCCCCAACTGACTCTTGGACAGTGGTGCTTCCCACCATGTCACCAATGACCTCGACAATCTATCTCTCCATCATCAGTACTCGGGTACTGACGACATGGTTATTGGTGATGGCACTAGATTACACATTGCCAACACATGTTCTACTTCTCTCCCTACACCCTCCACTACCTTTCATTTTCATAATGTTGTGTTTGTCCCTAGCATACAAAGAAACCTTATTTCTATTTCCCAATTCTGTACATCCAATTAAGCATCTATTGAATTCTTACATAATTCTTTTCATGTGAAGGATCTATAGAGGGACCTTGCTGCTGACAGGACAGTCCAAGGATGGTGTGTATAAATGGCCGAGCTCTCTCCCTCATCATAAACCCACTGCCTTTGCCAACTCCAAGATGTCCACTCTTGACTGGCATCATCGTCTTGGTCACCCATCCACCCAAGTCCAGAGTTATCTAGAGTCTAAGTTTTCTCTTAAAAATACTAGAGTTACTTCCTTGGTTGCGACCATATTCATCTCACAAACTATATACTCGCTCAACACCTTGTGTCTTCCTCGGGTACTCTCTCACCCAGAGTGCCTATCTCTGTTATGTTCCGCCTACCACCAAGATCTTTGTCTCTCGCCATGTTTGATTTTTCGAGTCTAAATTCCCCTTGTCCAAGGTCGCTCTGGCACTTTCTCAGCTTGATGCCTCAACCCGTAACAGATGGTTACCACCTCATGACATCCTCGCGGCTTCATGCACACCACCGATAGATAGTTCTCACAGTGACCTTTCTAGAGCTTCTCTCGTTAGCTCGGTTCCTCCCACCTCGCCCATCAAGCAACCCTTACCCTTGCGGGCAGAATCATCTACCTCCGAGCACCCCTCACCCTTACAGGTAAAATCATCCACCACCGAGCAACCCTCACCCTTGCAAACAGAATCATCTACCACCGAACTCCCTCAACTCGACCTTCCCTAGCCGCCTGTTCCCCAGTTGCAACTTGCACCTCACCAATTATGTCGAAAAATAACATACATAAACCTCTTTACAAACTCAGCCTCTTTGCTTAGCTCTCCTCGGACATTGAACCGCCCTGTGTAACCCAGGCCATCAAAGACAACAAATGGTGTCAAACCATGTCTGAGGAATATGATTCTCTTATTAAAAATGGCACTTGGGACTAAGTACCTCCCACTGGGGTTCCTAATATTGTCAATTGCAAATGGATATTTTGGATAAAACGCTTTCCTGATGGCAAAATTGACAGGTACAAAGCTCATTTGGTCGCCAAATGATTTCATCAACGATCGGGGGTTGACTATCATGAAACATTCAGGCCGGTCGTTAAACCCACCACAGTCCGTCTCATTCTATCCATTGCTATTAGTCAAGGTTGGGATCTTCGTCAACTGGACATAAATAATGCTTTTCTACAAGGGACTCTCACCGAGGAAGTCTTCATGGCTCAACCATAGGGTGTTGTTGACTCTGACCACCCTCAACATGTTTGTCGCCTATGAAAGGCTATATATGGTCTAAAGTAGGCACCCGTGGCATGGTACAATGAACTCCATCAGTTTTTGCTCGCTACTCACTTCACGAACTCCGTGACTGATACCCCTCTCTTTATATTCATCGAGCAGGGTATCACCCTGTTGGTCCACATTGATGCTCAAATAGACTAGAGGGGGTTGAATAGCCTATGATGCCTATTAAAAACTTTTCTTCTTGTATTCATAAAGTGCAGATTTTAAAGGCATAAGCAGTTTGCACAGCGAGCATGTCTGCTGGTAGTGCTAAACAACAGACTTGTTCTTAGCGGAGTAATGAACTCTACTGGTGAACTACGAGTAAATCAAAAGCATGTTCAAAGAGTTTAAAATCAACATAAATTATAAGGCTTAGATTTAGAGAGAAGTCTTAAGTGGTTGTACACGAATATATGTTCAGAACAACAGCACACTTAATTCTTCTTCCAAATGCAGGTTTAGGAAGTCATGAGAGATTAGCTTTTCAAAGGATTAATCAATTTATAAAAGCTTATGGAGAAGTAAAGGTTGAATATTAGAAGATAAACCATTTGAAAGAAATTCTGAATTTATTCAAGGATAAATTACAGAATACATCAACCTATACTCTCTATGTAAAGTTTCTGTCCTCAACATTCCAAGCCTTAATCTTTATTTAATTATTCATAGACAAATTCTTAAGTAAAGAGATCAACAGGAGACGAGAACGATGAACATATATGAGAAGACAACTTTAAGGGTTGTTCAGATAAAAATTATCTGAACAACTGAGTGCAGAGCACTCGACTTCGTATGATGATCTAATATTGCATAGTCAACAACATTTGTATAGGAATACAAATATGAAGATATGAATGCAATATTTACATATAACTCTTTATCTTCCTTCGGCGCCATCTAAAAATCTATCTTCAAATTGATCCAAGAGATTGACCTCTAACTTTAGGAATAAAATCCTGAAGCTCTGTCAAAGGCTGAGTTCTTCGAAGAAGGATGAAGAACTCAAATCAAGAACTGGGTTCTTGACCAAGAAACCGATCTATGTCTATAGAAATTTTTGATCTCTCTCTTCTTCTCCAATCCTTTTTTTCTTAGCAAACCACAAAGAGTGTTTTGCTAAGGTCAGGTTTTGCTCACTGCAATCTTCTATGGAGATCTAAAATGCGTTGGTGAAGACGATCTCTTGTGGATCTCACAGCTATGTCGAATAGGTTCTTGTTACAGATGTCTATGAATCACTTTGTTGTTCTGCCTTGGTTTGAAGAAGAAGGGGGTTTTCTTTTATAGACCAGGATCCATTTGATCGTTAAGAGATGAGGATAGATTTTATATCCGTTTGAAATAGTGTCTTGGTTGAGGACTGTTGGATAGAGATTTTGTTCGCCGGATCTTTGACTATTGGATAAAAGCTTTGTCCTACAGATCCTGGAACTGGTTGCCCGTAAGACTGTATGATAAGTCTCTAAAAAGTAGGTCTGAATCATAATGCACTGTCAAGTGATCTGTCCAATAAAGTAGGTTCTTTTGACTTTTCCAAACCACGTGACTGAGAGAGAAGATCTTGCAGCATCAGAGATGTCAGGCTTCATAAAGCTTTGAGTGACTTTTGAGGTTTGAACATTTTTGTCTTTTCTTGATCTACTGCAATCTTGTCTTTTTGTAGCACGTGCAGAACCAAGTCTGCTAGTGAGATGTTCAGTACAGAAGAGTGAGTCTTTTGCAAGAGAGGACTGCTGGCTGCTGGTTACGGTATGAACATTCAAACCATAACATGTCTGCTGGTGGCGAGTCTTCAAGGTATTCTTTTGCGCACACGACAAGTCTTCTAAAGATCTTTGACGCCTTAGCATATGTGGTGGTACTAGTGCATATGAATTGCTAGTCTAGTGATCATCATTACGAAGTTAGGACTTGATGAAGACAAATCTAATCTAAGATCTATGTGATGTCAAACAAGTTGTCACACTAATCGGTACACAGACCTTTTAGCCACTTGTTATGTCTAACGGTAATGGGAACAAGTAAATCAAAATATTCAGAATATGCAAGGAGATAAATTACTTATCAACAAGCATATTCCAACAATCTTCTCCTATTTGCTTGGAACCATTACAAAATGACATATACAAAACACTAAAGCATTTATCACGATATAGAAATAACATGCCCACTGTGGGTCGCCCTGCGTGCGCCTGCGCCCCGCGCGCCCTTGAATAGGGGTGCGCATACGTGCGGATGCGGGACACCACTGCTTTCATTCCATCCTCCCTTGTTTAGGGGAAAATGATATTAAAAGTGCGAGAGGAGTGCTGTCTAAAATAGCGCGTTGGAATGCACCTCGGTTGACTTTAGTGGATTTTTGATCCAATATGGGAACTTTGGGTTTCCCGCATCAAGTTATCCCTTGTTTAGGGGATACCAGGATATGGGAATACATCACCCTTTCATTCTCATTCTCCCTTTTTTGACTTTAGTGCAAAAAAGGATGTTGCGACGCCCCCACTATGGATTTTATAAAAATAGCCTTATGGCCTATTTCAGATCACTATGGGTGCTTTGTGTTTCTTGCATCAAGTTATCCCTTGTTTAGGGGATATCAGGATATAGGAATGCATCACCCTTTCATTCTCATTCTCCCTTTTTTAGGGAAAACGGAAAAGTGTAAGAAAGAAGTGTTGCGGCGCCCCACTGGATCCAAAATGTTTTATAGAGTCGCCATCTTTATTTTAAGGCAAAATAAAGCAAAACCAAAAAAAGAAAAACCAAAGATTATAAAACGGGTTTGGAGGCTAAGTTACGAGTTGGGAAGGTGCTAGGCACCCAACTCGCCCTTTCGGTCTCAAAAGCGGTTTTTGGCTAAAGTATGCTTTTTTGTTATATTTATTTAGCAAATAAATAAAGCATCAAAAGACAGGAAAATAAAAGCAAATACATCCGCGGCTACATTATTTACGGACTTGCAGCTGTCTCCTTACAATAATTACAGATATATTTAAAAATATTTGACCATTATAACGGCTCTTTTACATAGTATTTTCTAACTAAATCCAGGCAGTACAACGACTTATATTTTCTACATTGGGCCGGATTTAAAGAACAAATTTTATAAAGATAACGCCCTTAAATGTTATTATCTTTTAGAGCGGAGTGTGTTCGCTCTGTCCTTCTCGAGAGAGGGAGACTTTTATGCTGCTGCTATTGTGATTTGGGCAGAGTGACAGCTTATTTTTGGTGGTTTTGGCCTATTTAGTTGGGCGGAATAACGGCTTATTTTGGGTGATTTTAGCCTATTTACTCGGGCAGAGTAACGACTTACTTTATGGTTTTTGGGCCGAGAAAATGGGGTGGATACCTAACTAAAGGGCTAGAGATCACTTTTAACCGGTGGGTTTTTGGTTTGGCGGAGTTTTGGCAGGGTTTCAAGGCTTTATAGGCTGACCACTCCCTATCTCACTTCACTCACTACTTTCTCAGCGTTAGGACGACGCATAGAAATTTTATCGGCGTTTCTCTCGATCTCTTCCGGGGGGTTCTGAAGTGAGTCCCAACGCCTCTATTTATAGCTGGAGGAGAGGACGCATCGGGGATTAAAAATCCTCTCTGTGCGCTTGATTTCATTGTACACCAGACTTCCCATCTTGCACAATGCGTTAACTTGGAGAGGTACTGTAGCACCTTGGACGCGGATCCAAGGCCTTCTTGGCGCGGCGCCAGATGCCCCTTTTGGCCGCGCCAAGCTACTATTCAACTTCCAAAATTTGCACTTTTATCCCTCGCATTTTACTGTTTCGCGCTTCCTGCTTTGTCTTTTGCATTTTTAACTCCTGTAACTTGACATTTGTTAAGTTTAAACAGTTCTTGATATCACATGCCAGAGTCACATATCAGGGGTACGAAATTGGGGTGTTTACACCCACAACGAATAATCATTTTATCTCAAGGCATGACATATGTTTATAATTATAAGAGCGATGGCTTTAGTATAGTCTACTATTGCTATTACAAACTCGATGAATCAAAGTACTGAACATGTAAAGCAATAGTGAAAAACATTTTAGATCACTTAGGATTTTTGAAAAGGTTTACTCATGATCTAAAAAGTTTTGGGTTTCTTTCTTGCACAAGGATTTTTTGTAAATGAAAGACTGTTTTGGCAAGAAGAAGTGGCAAATCCTTACGTATTTATTTGATTTTGAAAGTTTTACTGTAATGATTGCTTTTGATACCAATTTTTAGAAAACATCACTTTTCATAGAGAGACTATTTTTATAAAGCATTTTTCGAAAGCAGTGTTAGTATCATGATTAGAACATTATCTTTGCTAAAAATATGTTTTTGAAAACTTTCCAAGGTAAGAACTGTTCTGAGAATGTTTTTGTAAAAAACATTTTTGTGTTTTGTTGAAATAAAGTTAAATAGATATATATGTTTTTAAACAATAGTTTTCAACAAAGGCAGAAGGTGATTCACAAAGAATCAGTTGTAAGGATAAAGTTATCACATTATGTGCTTCTTCCATAGTAATTTTGGACAAGGGGAAATTTGATGGTTTTGACCCTTGTTATGAACTCTCCTCCTTAGGTTCATGGACTCTCCTCCTAAGGTTGTTATTCATCTATGTCTTGGACAGTTATGTCATAATGTCTCTTCCTTAAACTCTCTGCCTTGATGAAAATGTCATAACTCTCCTCCTTAATGACGAATATGTCATAACTATCCTACTTAATGGTTGCAAGCAAGAGAAACAAGAGGGATAAGAGAGGAGAACGAAAGTAGACAAAGAAGACTTAAGAGAAAAGAAGGTTAGATTGATAAAGTACTGGTTGAAAAGAAATGAATACAACCTAATTGGAATCCCCAAAGCTACCAGTACTAGAGCCTAAAGAATATTTTCTATCGGTGTCAGAAAAGCTTTGATTGCCGAATAACTCTCGGGTGATTAGCACGTCTCCGGTGACAGGAAGGCGTTCATCCTCTTGAATTGTGGAAAGAATGGGCTGATAGGAGCAAAGAAAATGGCTTATGATCCTAGCATACTTTCGAATGCCAAATCCATTCATTCGTCTTTGCAAGATAGACCGGAAGATGAGAGAGAAGACAACTTCAGACCAGTTCGGGTCATGAGATTTGAGAACAACAACGGTGTAGTTCCGAAGTCTTCTGGTGTCACTGCTTGAGCCTGCTTCATGAAATAGAAGGCATCGACTCAGAATTTCACCAACATAGTACACGTCTGAGGGATAAGTGTTGATGTCCCAAGTACTGTAGTCATCTCGAGAATGGTAGCCAGTTCGTTGGAGCCATGATTCGTTGAGGATATAATCGTCGAGAGCGTTAGGTCCAACAGAAGGAAGTTGGAAGGCTCGTGACAGGCTTTCGACATTGAGTACGATGTCAGTACCTCGAATGCGACCAATGAAACTCTTACCATCTCTAGCCAATTTCATCCTTGAATAAAATTCATCAACCAACCGAAGGCTGTAGAATTCTTCTTAAAAGGGAAGGATGGAGACGAGTTCAGAACTGTGAAGAAGATCGATAATCGTCCCTCCAACAGTATTGTCGAGGAGAAATTGTTCCACTTGAATCGCGTGACCTAGAATGTAGGACTGAGAGCCTCTTCTAGTAACAAAGGAAGATTCAGGAAGAACAAGATGACCAAAGATGCTGTTATAAGATGAAGCGACCATGAAGAGATTTCTAAAGATAGATTGAGAACTTGGCTGATAATGATATCAATTGTTGAAGTAATACCATTTGTTGGGAAATTTCAATTGTTGGATGATTACTATGGATAGGAAGAATTAAAGACTTGGTACTTTTAGAGGACATATTTATTGGAAGAAGACATTTATCATGAATCGTCGTTTTGGTATTCGTTTCAGAGCAGTAATGACAGATATTCTAAACAGTGAACTAATCATGTCAAGGCTCGAATTAGAATGGACATTTGCGTTAGAAGCCGACGATTCATGATGACAATATTAAGTCATTCTAGAAAGTAGTTTTCGATACAGATTTTGACTTAATTCGAGGTTTTCCAATACCAAGAAGGATAGTTAAAATAGAATGAATTCGGTATTGAAAAAGGAGTTGTGTTGATATCAATGACTTTTTGTTGAAAAATAATATTAGTTTTAAAATGCATACCGTTAGGAAATAAGATAGGTTTTTGAATTCTAAATTTCCAAATGATGATTTATGAGGCATTCTGAATCATGTACACAATATTCAGCAATCTCTAAAATCGTTTAGAAATTTTGGAACAAAAACAAAGAGCTTTGAAAATACTTTTAAAGGATTTTGAAATATGTTTTGAAAATCTATCGATATTTCCGTAAGTTGCTTAAGTCAAAGTTATCATCACAAGAAGGTGATCAGCAGAGATGAATGTCTACTAAAACTTTGTTGATAAACATGTAAGTTCAGTAGGGATGAAGGTTTGCTGATATGAGGTTGTATTCAGCAGGGATGGAAGTCTGCTGATACAGATTGTGGAGATGGGACGTAATCAGCAATGATTAGAGTCTGCTGATACCAACTGATAAAACAAAAATGTATACAACATTGATAAAAGTCTGCTGATACTAATTGATAAAAACAGTGGAGTGATTAGTTGAAATGAAAGTCTGCTTATACCAATTTATGAATGGACGGGTTTATCAGTTGTTTGAACACAATGATGTGGTCAACAGTGAAGAAAGTATGCTAAGATCAGTTAAGAAAAATTGTGTTTAACGGTGCTGAAAGTCTACTAATATCATTTGTGGAAATGAGACGTGATCAGTAGTGATGAAGATCTGCTGATACTAGTTGATAGGTGAGAAGTTAATGAACTCAGCAGATATGTGGGTTTACTGAAAAGTGATAGGACAGCAGACATGAAGGTCTATTTAGCCCTATTGAAATGGAGAGTTTTCAACAGGTTTTCCTTTGTGTGCCTTGGCTACTAGAAGGAAGGACCAGAAGCTTCACTGGCATGATTAACTGACGACTATGCTCCTCCTCAACAGAATCATGATTACTGAGAACGACATTAGAGACGAAATGGAAGGTGACAGCCATATTAGTCAGAACATCCGTATCACAAAGACACGAATTATTCATTCTTAATTTGGCAAAGATTGAAAAATTGAAAGAACATATTTCGCTTCTTGGTCAATAGTTAAGATGATGACTACTCTTCGAATTAGGTAGTCATCTTATCAAGACAAGGAAGGGAAGGAAAATCTTTAGAGCAGAGTTGTCTTGATGAGAGGGAACATCAGACATGAAGTACTAACCAGGAATAGAATGCGGGATGCTGCTAGTTCCTCAGAAGGTCATCATGCCAACAGTAGATATAAGGTCTGCTATTGTGAAACAATTTGCAACGAGACCTGATTTTTGGGGAGAATAAAGATCACCAGAACATCATAGGTTAAGGTGAAATCTTAAATTCCTAAGAAAGGAATTGCATTGGGAGCATCGTCATTTCTAAAGAAATCCAAAATCATAGCCGTTCATATTCCAACAATATTTCTTCTGATGAGATTTCTACCAGTACTCTAGAAGTTTTGAAGCACAGAGGTTCTGTTAAACTGAGTTGAAATCAGTTTCAAGAAATCAGTTGGTCTAATCATAATGACATCAGTATATACCAGTTGTTATTATGATAAGAAGCAACATAGTCTTTGATCACTAGAAGTTTTGATGGAAAAATTAATATCTTCAGTGCGATGTTTGAATTTGATCTGAATGAATAGATCAGATTCATAAGACTATTATTTAAAAAGGTAAATCCTGGTTTCTTCTCATACAGAATTATATATTGTTAAATAAGAATACTAATGTTTAAGGATTGGTTTGCCGTTGGGTTAACAGCTGAGTTATGTTTGTTGTTGTGGATTCAGAACAAAAGATATGAGATAAAAACACAAGTACCGAGTCCATAAGAAAAACATAGGATTTCATGCTATCGAAGAGTATGCATACAAAAGCAGATAGACATGAAGTAAAGTTGTCTTTAACAAGTTCTCATTTAGATCAAAATATAATAGATTACAATGAGGATCTAATGATTAGAAGATTCAATACAACTTCTGGTAACTTAACTACTTCTAATAAACTACTAATCTAAACACCGATACATTTTGAAATAAAAATGTTACAAGGATATGTCTATGAAGATCATGGACCAAAATTGTTTAACCAGTGGGCAAACAGAATATAAGTCCGACATCAAGTATTTGAGCCAAAAGAGACAGCCAAACGGGATCTCCACACTGTAAAAAGTGCAGATATGTGATCCCGTTGCCTCCTCTTCCTTCTCCCTTCAGCTAGCTCTCAAGCCAAGGTGACCTTCAAAAGCAAGCGCGACTCCCTTTTGAAAGTCGGCTGACGTGAGTTGTGCTATTCTCAAGAGAGAATCACATCAACGAAAGGATATGTAAAAAGTCTACATTGCTAAGAAGGAGCAGCCAACATGAGCTCGATCACAGAAATTTGGGAGAGGCATGCTAAATGGTTTGAGGTAAATCTTCAGACAAGAGGATTCCTTAAAACTAACCAAACAACTTTCGGTGGATGGGAAATATGATACCAAGTTGTTGAGAGAGAAACTTGATTGAAGACTAAGAATACTCCTAAGTAACATTTTGAAAAGGAAAGGGCATGTATCAGTGTCTATCATAGTGCTTGGAAGTAGTTTGCGAGTGATAGAGAAAAGAAAGGAAGGTCTTTATAAATACTCGCTAAGGCAAGACGAATGACTGGTTAATGAGAAAGATTCATTAAGATCGAGGAGTCCTTTCAACCACTCTCATTAAAATCATATGGAATAACGTGAGAGATGATTTTATTTCTACATATTCGGTAAAGTTTCTCCTTGGAAAGCTAAAAAGATTTTGAAAAGACAAAATAGCTTTCTTGAGAAGATAAAACGTTTTCAATATGACAAAACAACTTTTCAGAAATATTTTGACAAAACAACTTTTTAGAAAAATATTTGATTTTGAAAAAATGACTTTTCAGAAAAAGTTTTATTTTGAACAGATGTCCACTTTTTCAAAATATTTTGTTTTTACCGAAGATCTAATAAATTGTCTTTTACTTTAGGAAATAATCAGTTTCGAAAAGTTTAGCCTCAACCTTTGTAGAAATAGCAAAAATACCCTTGTAAATTGCTTATTGTCTACTAAGGTAAAAACTCCTATAAGTCAGCACATAAAACTGAGCTTATGAAGTGTTGCAGAGCAAGATTGATCAACAAAGGCGAAGGGTTGATATTCACGTAGAAGGTCTAGGTCTGTGATAATAATTATCAACTAGACAAAATGATATCAAACCTGTTGAATAAAGTAAATCATACTTAACAGAGTACATAGAGATCATATGAGCAAAGTATGATAAACAAATATTCAAGCAATATATATGCAGGAGGAAGATAGAGAGAATAAAGTAAGCAGATATAAATGTTGTGCATGGATGATATACTCATGATCCTAGTTAGCAAGACATCGTTGAAACGAAACAAGGATCAGACATCAGAAACCAGAGGAAAGGAGAAATGACTGAGAAGAATAAATAGAAATCTGCAAATCAATCAAGCATATTATCCTATGCTTTTAGAGGAGAAATAAAATTTGCTTAGAGATCTTTGATAGAATATGTGTTCCTGAAGAAGAATCAAGAAGATCATTAGCAACATTTTATGAGCTTTGGAAAGCTCTAGAAAAATCTAGATACAGGGAATACATTTTTCAAATAAATTCAGGGAATATAGGAAGAGGAATCTGGATTTTGAATTTCTTATTCTCTCTTGATCTTATGTGCTCAGAGAAGAGAAAAGATCAAATAAGAGGATTGAACACTAGATAAGGGATGTACATTAAGCGACAGTCGTATTCAGATCGAGGTAGATGTTCTTCAGAAAGATGCCTGTGGAATATGAGCTAATATGTCTGTAATACTTGATAGATTTTTCCTAAAGAACATATTTCCTTTGCAACAACTTATAATGTCTTTAATTCGTATTTCTTAGAAATTGATTGCAAATAACTCTTTGAAATATAGGCCAAGTTCCCAGAAACCGAATATCATATAATAGAGGGATCAATCAATGTTTCATGATATGAAGTTTTTGACTCTGAACCTTTTTCATAAGAAGAAATAAGAATCTTTAAAATTCTTTCATTCTAAAGTTGCAGAATTTTGAACTAAGAAATTTCTCTCGAGAGGGTGTTGGATTGATAACAATCGTTAGCCTATTGTCAAGAGATTTGAATCAAAGGTCATTTTAAGTGAAGCATCCATCGGAGTTTTGTACATCTGAGACAATTTTATTCATAGTGTCAATTGAAGTGTACTTCTGTCATATGAATAAATTTCTCATACTCAAGCAAGGAATCATCATAGGAATTGTCTAACTCAAGAAATTTTTGAAAACAAAATAATTTTTTCAAAGTGAACACGTTTTCAAAAATATATCTCATGAGATCCTTGTCAAAAGAGTTTTTGAAATAAGAAAGAGAAAAACATTTTCTTTTGACATGCATTTGGAGTGAGAAATCGAGGATCAAACTCTCAGGTAGTTAGACCTGACATATAGCTTACAGAGAGAGCTTGGCTCTGATACCAGTTGTTAGTCCCCATTGATGCTCAAATAGGCTGGGGGGGGGGATGAATAGCCTATGATGACTATTAAAAAATTTCTTCTTGTATTCATAAAGTGCATGTTTTAAAGGCATAAGCAGTTTGTACAGCGAGCATGTTTGCTGGTAGTACTAAACAACAGACTTGCTCTTGGTGGAGTAATGAACTCTGCTGGTGAACTGCGAGTAAATCAAAAGTCTGTTCAAAGAGTTTAAAAGCAGCGTAAATTATAAGGCTTAGATTTAGAGAGAAGTCTTAAGTGGATGTATATGAATATATGTTCAGAACAACAACACACTTAATTCTTCTTTCAAATGCAGGTTTAGGAAGTCATGAGAGATTAGCTTTTTAAAGGATTAATCAATTTATAAAAGCTTATAGAAAAGTAAAGGCTGAATATTAGAAGATAAACCATTTGAAAGAAATTTTGAATTTATTCAATGATAAATTACAGAATACAACAACCTAGACTCTCTATGTAAAGTTTATGTCCTCGTCATTCCAAGCCTTAATCTTTACTTAATTATTCATAGATAAATTCTTAAGTAAAGAGAGCAACATGAAACGAGAACGAGGAACAAATATGAGAAGACAACTTTAAGGGTTGTTCAGATAGAAATTATTTGAACAACTGAGTGTAGAGCACTCAACTTCGTATGATGATCTAATATTGCACAATCAACAGCATTTGTATAAGAATACAAATTTGAAGATATGAATGCAATATTTATAGACAACTCTTCCTCTTCCTTCGGTGCCATCTGAATCTTCAAATTGATCAAAGAGCTTGACCTCTAACCTTAGGAATAAAATCATGATGCTCTGTCAGAAGCTGAGTTCTTCGAAGAAGGATGAAGAACTCTAATCAAGAAATGAGTTCTTGACCAAGACACTGATCTCTGTTTATAGAAATTTATGATCTCTCTTTTCTTCTCCAATCTTTTCTTCTTAGCAAACCACAGAGAGTGTTTTGCTAAGGTCTGGTTTTGCTCACAACAATCTTCTGTGGATATCTGAGATGCGTTGGTGAAGGCGATCTCTTTGTAGATCTCACTGCTTAGTCGAATAGGTTGTTGTTGCAGATGTCTACGAATCACTTCGTTGTTCCGCCTTGGTTTGAAGAAGAAGGGGGATTTCTTTTATATACTGGCGTCCATTTGATCGTTGAGAGATGATGATAGATTTTCTATCTGTTTGAAATAGTGTCTTTGTTGAGGAATGTTGGATAGAGATGTTGTTCGTCGGATCTTTGACTGTTGGATAAAAGCTTTGTCCTGCAGATCCTGGAACTGCTTACCCGTCAGACTGTATGATAAGTCTTTGAAAAGTAGGTCTGAATCATAATGCACTGTCAGGTGGTCTGTCTAATAAAGTAAGTTCTTTTGACTTTTCCAAACCACGTGAATGAGAGAGAAGATCTTGCAGCATCAGAGATGTCAGGATTCATAAAGCTTTGAGTGACTTTTAAGGCTTTTTTTTCTTTTCTTGATCCACTGCAATCTTGTCTTTTTGTAGCACATGCAGAACCAAGTCTGTTGGTGAGATGTTCAGTCCAGAGGAGTGAGTCTTCTGCAAGAGAGGACTGTTGGCTGCTGGTTACGATATGAACATTCAAACCATAGCATGTCTGCTGGTCGCGAGTCTTCAAGGTATTCTTTTGCACACATGACAAGTCTGCTGGTGACGAGTCTTCTGAAGATCTTTGATGCCTTAGCATGTCTGTTGGTGTTGGTGTATATGAATTGCTAGTTTGTTGATCATCATTACGAAGTTAGGACTTGATCAGGACAAGCCTAATCTAAGACCTATGTGATGTCAAACAGGTTGTCACACTAATCGGTACGTATATACCTTTTAGCCACTTGTTATGACTGACGATAATGGGAACAAAGAAATCAAAATATTCAAAATATGCAAGGAGATAAATTACTTATCATCAAACATATTCCAACACACCCTCATGTTGCTCATATATGTTGATGGCATCATCATCACTGGCAACAACACCAAGGTTGTCCAGGACTTTATTAACGTCCTCACCGCTCGCTTCTCTTTCAAAGATCTAAGCTTCCTTCATTACTTCCTCGGTGTAGAGGTAGTTCAATTCCCTACTAGTATACTGCTTTCTCAACGAGGATATATTGCCGACATGCTTGCTCGTACTGGTATGACTGATGCTTGACCAGTGAAAACCCCGCTTGCCACCTTCTCTCTCAAAGATCTAAGCCTCCTTCATTACTTCCTCGGTGTAGAGGTGGTTCAACACCTTACTAGTATAATGCTCTCTCAACGAGGATACATTGCCGACCTGCTTGCTTGCACTTGTATGACTGATGCTCGACCAGTGAAAACCCCGCTTGCCACCTCGCTTGTTCTTTGTCTTCAGTCGGGCACGACCCTCACTGACCTTACCGAGTTCCGAACAGTCGTTGGGAGTCTCCAGTATCTCTCTCTCACTCACCCAGATATAGCATATGTGGTCAAAAAGCTTTCTCAGTTCATGTATCGGCCGACCACGACCACAGATCACTGGCTAGCGACCAAACGTCGTCTTCACTACCTCCGTGGCACCAAAAAGCAGCGTACTATTGCTCGATCCTCGACCGAAGTAGAGTACCGAGCTATTGCAGTGACTGCTGTTGAAGTTTGCTGGGTTACTTCATTCATTAGTGTGCTCGGCATCTCCTCCTCGCAACAACCTGTCATCTACTGTGATAATGTCGGCGCCATCAGTCTATGCTCTAATCCTGTGTTTCACTCTCGCATGAAACATGTTGCACTGGATTATCACTTCATTCGCCAACAAGTCCAAGATGGGCTATTACGGGTTTCCCATGTATCCTCGGCAGATCAGCTCGCAGACGCTTTTACTAAGACTCTTCCTTGGCAGCACTTTCAGTATCTTCTTCACAAGATTGGTCTCTCCTTACGGGGATCCATCTTACGGGGATATATAAGAGAATAATATATTTATATTTATTTGTAATTATTATTTCCTAATTATACTTGTATTTAGATCTCCTAAATCCCTTTTGTATTTAAACACTCTAGGTAACTTGTGTATCAAGTATTGTAATTAGTGGTGGTAAATTCTGCCCACGACCATATGCTCGCTCAGACCGCCCACTAAAATATGGGCATGGGCACACTTAAATTTTAATATGGGCGCAAATGGGCATGCCCATTTAGACCATTAAATTTTATGGGCGTAATATGAGCATAAATGGGCGCCCACATTTTCAGCTCGCCAATCGTCGTCACTCACGGTAATAGTACATTTTCGATGGAATTGGTGGCTGGGTTTAGTGTTTGGCAGTTACTTTTTGATATGATTTATATAATCAAGTAAGTGTAGTTTAGTGGTAAGACGCTTCACCGATACCTAAGAGGTCGTGGGTTCGAGTCACCCAGGGGATAAGTGGGGAACTGCTATTGATCTTCTTTTTATAAAAGAAAAAAAAAAGTGGGGGAGCCATTGCAAAAACATAAAATAAATAATATCAAAACTATTCTCTGAAAAAATAACATATGATCTATATAATCAAAACCTTGTACCAAAAAAGAAAAACGAAAAATAAAGATATACTCCATTTCTAAATAAATCCTCTATTTTTTTCATCCGTTCTAAATAAATTAATAATTTTTTAAAACTTTTTATTTTACTAAAATCATTTACTCCCTCCGTCCCTAAATTATCGTCCTCCTTTCCTTTTTCGTCCGTCCCAAAATAATTGTCCACTTTGAAACTTACCTTTTTAGAACATCACTTTTACCACTTTACCCTTACTTTTTCACTCTGCTTTAATTATGGGCTACATATAGATGGACATTAAAGGAAATTACACATTAAACCAATATAAATAATCAAGTCAATTACTTTTTTCTTAAACTGTGCGCCGGATCAACCCAGACGATTATTTAGGGACGGAGGGAGTACTATTTTATACTTACATTTTCTTCAACATGTACACGAGTTTTAAAAGAAACTACATATTATACTAAAGTATTATTTTTAATAGAGTTAATTATTATTTTTTAATTTGTGTGTCAAGTCAAACATGACAATTATTTAAAAACATATTCCTTCAGTTTTGGGCAAAAAGTCCACTATTTCATTTTGGGATGATTCAATTAAAGAGTTCTCTTTCAAAAATTAAGGCATAAAAGTGTCATTTTATTAATAATAAACTACTAAAAGTGTCATTTTCTTAAAAAAATGATTTTCAAACGGGGAGTCAGTCACAAGGCGACACTTGATCCACGTTTAAGACGTGGGTTAGTGGTGGCGAATTCTGCCTACGCTCATATGCTCGCCCAGACCGCCCACTAAAATATGGGCATTGACATACTTAAATTTTAATCTGGGCACAAATAGGCATGCCCATTTATACCATTAAGTTTTATGGGCATAATATGGGCACAAATGGACGCCCACATTTTCACCTCTCACTCTCACGATCATTTTTTTTTCTGTATACCTGATAATCCAAAATTGTTTCTCTATATATTTACATTTCTTTCAATAACCATTCATTAAGACAAAGAGAGTGTGGGGATAGAGAGAGAAACTAGAGAGAGAGATGCATGGTTGCTACTTGTTTTTTGGGTTTGGTTTTTAGAACCAAAAAAAAATAGTCAGCAATGGTGGGAGTAACGGTTATTTTTTAAGAATACAAAATTGACCAATTTTTTAAATTTTTTTCGATATCATATTATTTTTTATAAACGATCAATTACGTATTTTCTGGTTATGAAAAAATATATATATCAGAATTCCATTTAAAAACAATCAATTTGACGTAAAAATTAAAGAACTAAAGGAATATTTTATTTCAATTAACATACGACAAAAGTAAAAATATGTTCTTGTTTTGATATTATTAGTGGTTCTGCTAACGCTAACACGTCATGTAAAGTTTGTGAGTTATTTTTAGAAATTTGGTTGCATTGGAAATGGTGACAGAGGTTAAAATGTTACTAAAAATGTTGGCCTTTTCTAATTATTGTGGTTATATATATATATATATATATATATATATATATATATATATATATATATATATATATATATATATAGTTAGTTAGTTAGTTAGTTAGTTAGTTAGTTAGTTAGTTGTAACTTTTGATAATTTTTTGTAAAAGAAAATTATTTTTTTTATATTTTTTGTATTTATTTGATAAGTGCGTATTAATGAGTAAATGAGCGCCTATGCCCATTTAGGCCCGCCACGCCCACCCATACCCGTTCATTTACCACCTCTAATTATAATCATATAAATATGTTCGTCATATCAATAAAAGATTATGTTATTATTCATAAACTTTATAATTTCCTACAAGAAATGTTTTCAAGATTAAGAATTGAAAAACATGATCCCTTAATCATTTCAATAGTCATTAGATGTGATGACGTAATATTCTAGGAAAACCAAATAAAAAAGAAAAAAAATTGTCAAGTGTAATAGGAAGGATTTTTTTGTATTAGTATTTGATAAACAATTATTTGGAAATGGATAATATATTTATTATTTTTGTGCAGGTAGTATTAAAGGAGGGGTTGGGTTGACCCATCAACTATTTCATGTTCAAGTGGATACTACAAATATTTTATGTTGTGTTCATCTACCAATTATTTCTTCCTAAAAGGCACATAATCGACTCTTTTGAAAGTTAAATTCTCTTTACTATTATCATTGCTACCATGGAAGTAGAAAGTTGTGGTTGGTTGGGGCACATCAAAATTTACTCTCTCTTCTGACATTTCTAAATAAATTTTGTGTTTTAATTTTTAAAGTTAAATTCATTCTTTTCATATAAAAATTAACGATTTTTTTTTCAAAATCATAAAATACAAGATGGGATATTTAATAAGGGCCCCAAATTAGGGGTGCAATTCTTTGAAAAATAGTTGTGTAGAGTTTATCTTTATTTATCTAGGATTAATGATGAGTCGGTCCATTTTCTTAAAATTGTAATCGCTTCATTTCTCTTTTTTTTTTAAAAAATTGCATAAGTCTATTTTTATATTTTTTTCTAATATTGACAGTCTTCTTTACATCGAGTTGAGCCTCATCGCTTTCTCTTTCATATCATCTACCTATTTTTTCACAAAAGTAAAGTAAAGAAGAAAAGTCATTTCCACTTCTTTTCCCCACGTTTCCTACAAAAGTGCTTTTTGGTTTATGTCAGATCCCCCAATGTTCTTGATGGGTCATGGTGCACGCGTCCAGCTTGTTGGTAAACATACACTTTCTTCTTCACCTCATCTTTAATTGTTACAGGTACAACACTCCGATTATGTTGGCTTTTGTCTTCTGTCTCCCTTCCACCTTCATCTCTTCCCCCTACCTCATCCCTTTCAATGTCATCCCCAATTCACCACCTGTCTCCCTTACACCTTGAGTCGGATACTCCAACGCTTGCGTCGGACACTCCAATGTTACAACTACAACACTAGACTCGGATGAAAGGCAAATGGCTTCTTTGGGATTTGGGAAGCTTCAACATCAAATACTTCCTACAGCCTTACTACAGCTTCAACTCGGGGATCTGGAACCAAGACGGGGGCAGTAAGAGTCAAAGTCGATTTCTTAACTACCAAAATACTAAGGCTATAGTCTACAAGTACAACACCCAATCATCTTTCTCCTTCTTCAATGCCCTAATTTTTGCATTGTGATGCCCTAATTTGGGTTAAATTATTGGCTTTACTTTCGATGCTCATTAACATCACAATGCAAAAGCAACATTATTTTCGATGCTCGTTCGATGCCAATGTTTTGAGGGATGCCCAATGTTTTAAGCAATGCCCAAAATTATGCTCGATGTCTAATGTTTTTCCTTGCGATACCCAAATTTGGACAGTGACTTTTGCATTACGATTCTCATAATTTTGACTGATGCCCGATGTTTTTCCTTGCGATGCCCAAATTTGGGCATTGTCTTTTGCATTACAATGCCCAAAATTTTGAGTGATGCCCAAATTTGGACAGTGGCTTTGTCCGTGTGTCTTTCTTTCATTAAAAATATCTTCATCATTTTTCCTCTAAAAGTGTATTTTAACGGTTTAAAATAAATATATGAAACTTTTCCGATTATAATATCATCACAAGGGACCGGCCATGTTATCACCCATTTATCTATTAATATTATTTCAGTATTTATATCATAACTTTAAGGGGTGACTTATTGGTAGAGTAATGGCTTCACCAAATGTTAGATTAGATATATATTAGGTTCAATTCCTTCTTAACTTAACATAGCAATATTTTAACTAGCCGTCATTGTTATGCACATCATTTTTATTCTTCTCAAAAGAATTTTAAATCTTAAAATCATTCATAGAAAATTTATATGAACTTGGTCAAATTAGTATTGCACAAGGAAAAGACGGTCACCGTAGTAGAGCCTCGACTCGAAGATTGAATCGCTTGGGTTTTTGTGGGTAACTTGGTAAATGTATTACATTCATAAAAAAATATTTATTAAAAAAAAGATTTGATCTGCTTTTCACAAAAAAGATAAACATTATTCATGTTAATTTTGGTATTTTTGGTACAATGTGACATTACAATGTGTGGGTTTGTCATTCTGTGTTTAAGTTTTGATTTGATCAATTGATCTATTTTGGAGTAATTTGATTTTTATATTTTTTTTGATCAATTTACGACCTAATTTATAATTTGAGATATAACCCTCAAAATGTGAGGACCGGTCCTATCAGTCGTAATGCAAATTACGAATTTTGAAAAGATAAAGCTAGACAATTATTTGGAAATTGAGGGAATATTATTATTTACTTCTAATTATTCTATCTAATATGATAAAGTCACTTATTATTCATTTCACCTAATTAAAAGGTGTGGCCCAATCTAGTGTAACAAATTTAAGTGATATAGTAAAAATTAAAAAAAAAATAGTGCATGTCCAACTAGTGTTGCAAATTACTCTCATTAAATTTAGACATTATTTAACCAACAAATTTGAAACAAGCAAAAGGAAATATGTCTGAATTTCTTGGATTGAACAAATATCAACAAAATTACACATAATAATGATGGTAATAAACTCACACTATCTCGATATTTGGGTTCATCACTAACTATTAAGGTTATATCGACTTTAATTATAATCACATCTAAGTAGAATAACTACACTTTTTATTTTGAAAAGATCGTTATGTTTGACGTTACACACCGATTGAAAAAATTGATTTTACTATCTATAACACAATATAACTTATAGTTGCACATATGTAATTGGCTAAAGCTATTTAGGGGCTGAGATTGATTTCTTTACTGAGATTCTACGATCATTATCACTCCCCGAGTTCACATGTGTGAACGGCGGTTGAGCAACTACCCCCTCTTTCTTTCCAACTCCCCCCACTATTCACGGTTGGTGGCCGCTAATCTTTCCTCCACCAAACTCACATCCCTTTTCTTTTCGATATTTTAATTAATTAATCAATTTTATACATGAAAATTTGTAAGTTTTGTAATTTGAAATATTTGTTTTTTTTCTTTTTAACTATTATTATAATTAACTTAGACAAATTATAAGTAAATATTAATTCATTCCACATTATCTGCTTCATTTATTGATAAATTCACCAACTGACGTCGTGTCATCAACACGAGCAAGAGTACTAGTAATTATTTAAATAACGTATAATTTTATAATTTTTCAAGGATATCCATATAAAAGTGATGTACAACAGTTAAAGTGATAATCAAATTAAGGGTAAATTGATTTAAAAAAAAACAACTTCTAAAGAAGGAAATATTTGAAAGTTGATAATTTCTTTTTAGAACGGACCGAAAAAGAAATGAGGAATCTTTTTTGTTATGTAAAAGCATGTATGTTTCACATGATCTTTTTTTCGAATGTACTCATTCCGTCTCTAAATAATTGTTCTATTTAAGTTAGCAAACCAATTAAAAAAATAATTGATTGGGTTATTAATATTGATTTTAATATTTAGTTTTCGTTAAAGCATATGTCAATGTGACTCATAAATATAGTTGGAAAAAAAGAAATGATAAAATGATAAAAATATTTTACTAAAAAGAAAACTTTACAAATAAAACAATTTTTTTGACACGGACAAAAAATAAAATCATAACAATAATTTAGGAACGGAAAGAGTAAAATAGGTAAATGAGCCATTATTAGGAAAACAAATAATTGAAGTGAATTTTATATTCCCTCCGTACCAATTTAATATAGTTTCCAAATGTTATAAATTTACTTTTTCTTGCTAGATGAAATTATATCTAAGAGTAAGTCTCATATCTTACGACGGAACCCTTCTTTCACGGCTCAACCTACTAACACAAGATATATCGAATTCAAAAATTTCGTTTTACCGAAATACCCGAAACACTATATTTCCTAAGTTTTTAGCTTGTGGTAATTATATATCTGAAAATTGGTCAAATGTTTTTTTAAAATTGAATATATACCTCTTTAATTGAAAAAAGAGTTAGTAGTTTTATCAAATTAATGGCATTGAGTCACAAAAAAAGTAAATGTTGCTCACTCCGTTATTCCTCCATCCCAAGACAGCCGGCAACCACCTACACCTGTACCATAACCCTTTTCGTTTTCAAAATCTCGGCTTTGAACTGATTCATGCTCAGATTTGAGACTTTTATAGAATTAGGTCTTAAAATATGAGTAAGATAGAGAATGAGATGGAGGAAGTTGGAGAGGTAGTGAATCTGATCTTTGATGGGCGCGGCGCCGCGATGATGTAGAAAGAGCGGCAGCCGGCAGCTTTCCGTGCTTTGCAACATCAAAGTCATCTACGGCTATTATAAACACAAACCATAAAATTGTACAAACAAACATAAAGTTTATCCCCCGAGGTGGTAATCGAAGCCAACTTGCGTACATCTCGACTAATTTATTTTAGGGTTTTGTTCTCTATTTTCTCGCACAAACTCAATAGTGAGTTTCGTTACGTGGTGATCAAAACCAACTTTTGTGTACATCTTCGCTAATGGGTTAAGTGTTTGTTCTAGACAACGGTATTTTCACTTTGTCAATTAATATACACACCCCACTTTCTACTCTTTACACCCCATATCTTGTAAATGGAGAAATTAGGGTGTGTATAGCCCCCACCCTTCCCATATATAGGCACTAAGGCACTAGGCCCCAACAACCCCAAGAGTAGAAAGGGTAAGGCTTTCTTTTGGGGCAGAAAGAAAAGGAACTCCGAACAAGGAAGATTCAGAACCATCAAACTTGTACAATAGTCTTAAACAGAAATGGTACCTGAAAAGAAGCTGAGCTCTGTCAGCCACATTGAACTAGTCTTAAAAGAAATCATGCAAGAAAGTATACCAAGACTTTTCAACCTTATGTACTAGTTCCAGTCTACCACTGTAATAATTATTCATCTGTACAAGCCAAATACACACACACACACACACACACACACACACATATATATATATATATATATATATATATATATATATCATTATGATAGTAGAAAAGATATCTTAATGGGCAGTTGGGAAATCAATTCACATTTCCTAATAGAGCAGAACTCTCTGGAGAATTCTTTATCAAGCTTGACCCCATCAAAGTATTCATCCTATAAATTATAATGACATATGACCATAAACACTTGTATTAGATAAATGAACAAGGAAGTGAAGCAGCTACCTTTGATCCTTTTTTCGCGGTGACCATTGATACCCCTTCGTTATTGTATTTAAAATTCCCGTTAATGTGGATGGTTTGTCTAACTGGCGTCAATGCTATGTGTGGTACTCGTTAACAGAGAGGACTGTATCTGCAAAACGGGGACCATGTTGGAAATGGATACTGCACGATGAAAAATGTAGCGCATGGACCACGGAAAGATCAACCAGGGGAGGTCAGAAAGTAAAAAATTTCTCGGGAGATTGTAGTCTGCAGTGACATAGTATACATCAAGGATTCAAGGTTTTTATTTGAACGAATCAAAGCACACGAGGCATTTCTGAAGTGCCTTGCTCATTACAAGAGAAACATTCGTTCAACTCGTCAACAAACAACTGAACATAATATCGATGTTGAAGCTTTATAATCATAACCAGAATCAGATGTAAAGATGGGTATACAAATATTATCTCAGTGAATAAGCAATACTAGTACCTTAATCTAAGGCGATGAGTGCTTATAATAAGCAAATACCACAGGCAACTTGTTGGCACTTGTTATGATTACCCGGAACAGACGCTGCATCTGAACTCTGAGGACATTAACTCCAAATCAAAGGGAAAAACATGTAAAAATGCACATTCTTTGAAGTAAGCACCCTCAAGAACATGCTCTTCTCCTATACCAAGCAATATAACTGAATTTTACATAAAGATGTCTGACAATAATCTTTCTTCACACCTCATACTTTCACTACTGAGATCGTAGTTGAACACTAAGTTCTATTTGTTCTTCAGAGTCCATTTTGAAGACACAAACCGAGAAAAACAAATACACAAAATAAAATTTGACAAGAGAAGGACTATGCTATTAGCACTCCATTTTTCAACCAAGGTAGTCCCAAGCACTGCTCTATTTCAATTGTACACGATGCTTCCTGTCCTGTTGAACAGTTGAATGACATGGTTGAAAATTGGGTGTTCGTATATCAACAATATTAATAATAGTTACCACTGATGCATTATGAAACAATTGCTGAAAGATGATGGAAATGAAGAAGCACCTTGAAATAGACGAGAGCTAGGCAAGGAGCTGAAAGGGCATGGATAGCATTAAAGTAAAAGAAGGCATATAATCAGCAGTAAGCAACACGTGGCAACTTTCACGTCTCTCATCAGATAAGCCAAATCTAATCTGTCTTGGACGCAACGATTTTAACACATTCCCTTCCGTTGCTACCATGCTTGACACCGATTGATTTAGGAACATAAGAGTTTACAGGTGGGATTTAAATGAAGTAATAAATTTTCGTTAGTTCATTTAGTGTTTGCCATATAGTGCAGAATGACTCAAAAATACAAGAATTTTCAGAAATGAAGCTAAACGAATACAAAGAACATTAAGAATATTCCAGATATCAAAAATTAAACAAAGTTGAGAAAATAGAATAAACTGAAGCTTCCAAACCATGACTTCTTTGGAATACGCAAAGAATAATAAATGGCAGTAAAGGATGAAATTGTAACGAATGAAGTTTCATTTAGAAGGTGCCTAATAAAAAAATGATGAAAAATAACTATAGACAGGGATGAAGGCTATTGCTCCATGTGCAGCATAACTACCTACTTTACTGCTCTGCAATTCACAAGACAAAACTTGAGCCTCCAAGGAAGTCTGCAGAAACTCTATTCATATTCAAACTGCACTTCTACATGAATGTATTTCCTCATGAGCTGAACAATGGATGAAGTAAAGCTGGCCAACATTTGGCATTCTTCATGTGTTTTGGCCTCTGAAACAACCCCATGAATGACTAACTTCTTAAGGTTCGGACACCTCTCAAGTAAACCTGCAACCCACTCCGTGAATAGCTCATTAACTACAGTCCATCCAAGCTCCAACACAACCACATTTTCTAGAGGAGTTGAACCTTGCAAACCATAGAGAAGTACTTCCTCCCTTAAGTCATATCTCAAGTCATAACTCAGTGAAAGATGGCTTAACTGTGGGAAACAAATAGCAACTGTTTCCAAGTCGACATTCTCATCCTCATCATCAAAGACCACATCCCAAAGGCGAAGCCTTCTCAATTTGGACGATTTTGAAATCATCTGATTGAACTTGGACCAGATAATTGTGAAATTGCTAACATCAACAACCTCAAGATCATCTACAGTCTCACCAATATCGAGTTGTAGAACACTAACATCATCTATCTTGAAATACTTCAAGGTCCCTTTTCCACTAAGTTCAAAAAGCTCTAGAGCACAATCTTTCAAGTGTAATCGCTCGAGGCAATCCGCCTCCAGTATGAACTTATCTAAACTTATTGCTTCAACATAGATACCCTTTAACGTTGGACTGATCACCTCAACCGTAACCTGAGCATCTGACATGGCAATCTCAGGACTGACAAGGGCCAAGAACTCAATCCTTGGGCAAGCTGCAAGCAACAAATTGAGATCCAGCGATGAAATACTAACATAACTCAAAGAAAGTGACTTGAGGCAAGGGAACCTTTGGTAATTGGGTTCCACCCCAGTGATCGAATTATGGGCCAAAACCAATAGTTCAAGTCGCTGCCGTGCACATATATCGAGAATATTTACATTTGGGTTCGTCCGAACATTATAAAGCAAACAACGTAAGTTTTCTCTGGTATACATGAGCCAAGCAATCACTGTGGAAGCCGAAAACTCATCCACATCATCCATAATGATAGATAAACCCTGTAACCCAGTGGTTTGAAATATAGTTTGAGTAATTAGTATTTCAAGCCGACTAGTTGTGAGATCGCGATAAACTGGCCAATCATCGGAATTAAACGAAAGCATACGAAGGTGCTTACAACAAGCTTCACGCCATTTCCGACACGTCGCTGAAGCAATTAGCACATCTCGAGCAGCTCCAAGATGGGAAAGTATATTACCAATTACTTCAACAGGAAGATTCTCCATAACGGCATGAAAAACTACTATTAATCTCAAATCCACAAACTATATTTCCCAATTAACTATAAATTAGCACTCCAATGAGACCATAAGTGCTTGATTATTATTAAATTTCCATAAACCAAGATACTTGACCCAACTCGAAACTTCACAGCCTCTTCCCAAGTCGGGCCGGATACATGAATCTTCTGTCCCATTAAACTATGTGCAGAGCAAAAGAGCCAAATTCACAAATCGGAGAAGATTAAAATTAAAGCTAATTTCATGAATCTTGGCCAAATATTTTCTACAAAAAGAGCTACAGCGGATCAATTCACACGGAAAGAGGGATACCCAAATAATATTAGACAGAGATGAATCTAAGGCTAAAATCAGAGACCCAATTGGAGGATGCATCAAATAGAACAAACAAGAACAACCAGAAAGGGTTGTCAATTGGGTGGGAGGTAAGCGAAACGAATCTGGGAAATAATGGACAGTTGGATGATGAATAATTCATACGAGAGAGTAAGCATACTTACCCAGCTGAACTGAGGAAACGCATAAATGAAGATCGAGAAATGCATTGATGTTGGAAGCTCCGCATATAGTGGGGTCGGAAAATCGCCATATGGGAGAATGATTGGGTATTTGGGTGGGGCGATGATAGGCTAAACGTGGGTCAACAAGTACATCAACAACACCCGCGCAACCTACTCTGGGAGGAACGTAAGACGTAATCTAGGGGGGAAAAAAGAAAAAAGAAGGTTAAGTATACCATAAGTCCCTTAATTTTGACAAAATTCATCATCAGTCACTCAATTTTAAAAAGTTTCACTACTGACTAAAGTAGGTATTTTTTGCTTATCAGATGTCCTTAGTTCTAATGCCGTTTGTGTATTTCCATTAAGTGAGCTTGTGCCACTCATATGGACAAAATAAAAGAGTTATGTATAACATTATCAAAATAAGGGGACAATGTGAAATTTTTAATATCATCTCTCTTTCCTAATTGAAGAATCACCAGTATGAAATTAACTAACCATTGCAAGTTCTCTCGCATGGATTGGCCGACAAGAACGATGAGTTACAGGCTCCTCATACTCGCTAAATGTGAACCAACTATTATACCGTAGTAAAACAACAGCTAATAATAAACAAACAAGTGCCAAAAGAATTAAGTCAATCAAAATGGTCATTAGAAAAGAATAAAATTTGTGATGGGTACACAAAAAGTTATATCTCGCTTGGTCAATAGCTATAAGAACACAAATATCTTATACAAGTGATAATTCTTTCCTCAAACGAACTACCACTCCAACAGAAACATGTGCGTAAGTTAATCCTGTTTGAGCCAGGTCATATATAGTAGAACCTTCTGGCATTGCCATCGAATCAGTATCCTTCATCAATCCAACACCAACCCCTTCACTCAGTGGAATAGGATCAAGTATTTTGCATGGCAGCTTTTCTAAGAACGATTTGTTGTACTTGAGGAAATTCTGAAGGAAACAGGAAAAAAAAACACTTAGTATCAGAAAATAATGAAAAACCCAAAACATACAAAGGTATACACATGTAAACCCAATAGTTAGACGTGCAAATCATAAATGCCTCATTATTTCCACGAAACAATTACTAATTAGTAGAAAAATAGGGAGAATATGAAACAACAATCAACTGAACATGAGAACCTGCTATGAAACCAATAACAAAACGAGTACACATCCAAGTAGCGGCAGACCAGATAGATTTTAGGGATCGTGTAATAGAAAACACCGGGGACACCAGGATCCTTGACTGAAGACTTGTACTTGGCACACTTACTGACTTGGGCATCCGTCAACTCGATTAAAGTTAATTGGATTGAGTAACCAATTGATACTGGTAGTGGAATGACGGTGGTGGAGGCCGATGACATCGATTTGGATTTGAAGATTGTGAATTGGATGAGGGACGGTACGATCTAGTGAAACTTTGAAGGAAAAAAAATTGACGGAGGATTAAAGATTGCTAAAATCGTGCTACTATGCCAAAATTGAGTTGCGAGGGCTTGGAGGGCGGTGAACTGGCTGGACGACGTGGCTCCAATGTGATTGATGGTCAAGCTCGGCTTGGAAAGGTTAGTGCTTGTGTTGCGGTGGTGGCGGGTGATGGTGGAGGAATGGAACGAAGACGTGAAGCATGGTGGAACGATCGTTTTGGGAAGACGCCGACGTGACTGATGGCTAGAAAGAGAAGACGCACGGAAGCAAGGGGAGAACGGAAAGGGCATGTGATGATGGTATTAAAATTTTCACTTTGGAGATGATGGAATTAAAATTTTCACTTTACCCCCTTATTTTGAAGATGTTATACATGGCCCCCTTATTTTGTGCATGTGAGTGGCACATGCTCACTTAACGGAAATACACAAACGACGTTAGGGCTAGGGACATCAGATGAGCAAAAAAGGCCAACTTTGGTCAGTGGTGAAACTTTTTTAAGTTGGGGGACTGATGATGAGTTTGACCAAAGTTCAGGGACTATTGGTATACTTAACCCAAAAAAAGAAGCTTAAATCGCAATTTGGTCTCCCTACTTCCCTAATTTTTGTCATATGGTGACTACAAAAAAAAAAATCAATTTAATCACTATACTTGGTTTATAATTTCGATAAGGTCACTGACGTTATTTCCGTTAGTTATGTAAGACGGAAATCTACAAAAAGACTTAAATACCCCTTACCTTAGGCAGATGATGTACACGTGGTGTTTTAACTTTTAATGAAGTCAACAAAATTAATTCCACTTGAGAACCCAAGCGTCTTCTCCATTGAGCTTCCTTTCTCAACCTACTCTCCTCCTCTGTGCAACCCACCCTAATTCCACTCAAGAACCCACATTCTGGCGTGAAGGATGCATGCTTATTTCAAGGGGATAGCGGTCGATGGTACAGTTTTTTGATGAATAATTGAGGGAGGTATCCTCATGCATTAGAAATAGACGCAGGGTCAACAGAGGTGGCTATTATAGTGGTGGTGTTCGAAACCCTAATCAACATTAATGTCGAACCCAACTGAGCCTCTGTTGATTCAAAATTCATTTCTTTATATTCTAAGGTTTCTTGATGCCTAATTTTCTATTTTTTTTCTTGCTTTAATTTGGTTTTCCTGGTTTTGTTTATTTCTTTAGTGGCGGCCTCGTTTCGGATGGCTAGTGGGTTCACTCAACCCTTCTCTTCCCTTCCATCTTTTTCACTCAAAACGCTCACATATACTCACAAGTCGACACTAGAATTTTTATCATGTGTTTGGGTACAGTGCCCCTCCTTAATTATCTTTCATCTCTCTCACACTCTCTTAGTCTCTCTCTCTCAAACAAACAAATTGTGGAAAGGGTGGGTTTGTGATTATAAATTTATTTTCTTTTTTAGATTATTTAATTGCATGGAGCCTTGTTTATTGGATTTATATTTTGATTGGCTTTGTCAATAACTCCTAATTCGGCTTTGGGTTTACTTCTATTTTCTTTCTTGGTTTAAAAGTTTGTATTGCGTTCTATCCTTCTTTTGAAATCTTCCTAATTTCGGTTCAATTTGATTTTGTGGGTTTAAAAGTTGATGTTGTGTTTCTACCAAACCATTGATTTGGGTTCAACTTTTTTTTTTTTTGAAATATTCCAACTTTCGGTGTTTAAAAGGTTGTATCTGTTGAGGCAATAGAAAAAAAAACTAAAGAATCTCATTCTAACTCTGTATCGGGCGAGGTGAATTAATACAAAAAGTAATGGTTTGAGCGAAATTGGTAATGTTGAAATGGGGGTAGGGATCAGCTGAGGAGCGGTGGTGTTGAATTTTTCCTGGTGGTTCATTGTGGGGGCACATAAGTAAAATGCTAGAGAGAAAAAGAAAAATATTAATTATAAAGGGTATTTTCGGGTTTCTCTAAATGTTTAAATATTTCCATCCAAAAAATTGGATGGAGTGATGAACGTGTTGTATGTTGCCAAGTACAATGATTAAATTGAAAAAATAAATTATAGAGTCATTGTATTGCAAAAAGTGGGAAAGTAGTGTGACCGAATTGCGATTTAAGTCAAAAAAAAATTGACTATACTTCATAAAAATTTAGGGGATTTCGTCATATTTTTTGTAAGACTATTCTTTTAACTCGACATACCGCATGTTGGTGGACTGAAATGTATGAGAGTGTGTCTCCTTCCGACGGATTAACATCAGTAAGACGGTCTCACAAGAGACTTATTCATACTATTGTGACACGTTTCATTTACATATCTACTTTTAAAAAGGCCAAAAAAAAAAAAAAAAAAAAACGCTGAAGTATTCATCCAATCTCATAGTCCCCTAACTTGCGAAGTGTGCTTATGTGGTACCTAATGTTTCCATTTGTCCCATGATGACCCCTCCCGCCACTGCCGTTAACGAGGAGGCGTTAAGTGACACGTGAGCCAATACGTTTGTGGCATTTTTGTCATTTTTACATACTTTTAATTTAAGCATTTATGTTCATTATTCAGGGAGATCAAAATCAAAATTTCTTGTTTGTCTCTCTTCAGTCTCTCTCTCTATGCCCCTGCTTCCTCATCCCGCCATCCTGCCTCCTCATCGTCACTGCCACCATTAAATCCCTCTTCAAACTTCCCACCACCTCCACCAACCCAACCACCATGTCTTCGCCACCATCGAGTCTTCTCAACAGTCAGATCTAAGCTTTAAAACTTAGATCGACGCACTTGTTCGAACGTGAAAAAGAGAATATGATCAAACACAAAATCTTAAAATCCTTCATCAGACCTGGCTAAATTTATGACTTTGAGACAGTAGAGGAAGGTAATGGAGGCGGGAAAGTTATCGAAGAAGAGAGATTTGAGGTTGGCGTGTCCGGAAAGATTTGGCCACCAAGTTTGCTGTTGGATTTAATTTTGTTGTGTTGTGTTTTATCTCTCTCTCTCTCTCTCTCTCTCCTCATTCACAGTTTGATTGATTGTAATTTGATGGTGGTGGTGTGTTAGTGGTAGACTCAAAGACTGGGTGATGAGTGGTGGTTATGGAGTTTGGAAAGGGGAAGTAGTCCGGAAAAGGATTATATTGAATCCCACTTTTATAATTTGTTTTAATTTTTTTTAAAAAAATACATTTTTTGAAAAAATTATTTTAATTTTCATAAAACAATTTTTAATTCAAAAATATCTTAAATATCAAATATTTAACTAAATAATGAAATTGCACGCAAATCCCATTTTGCACCTAGAATCAAATGACCAAAATGCCCTCACACGTGACGCTCACATGCCACTTAACATGAATTTCGTAATGACCACTAACGAGAGGGGTAATTATGAGACAAACGGTAACATTAGGTACCACATAGGCACACTTCGTAGGTTGGGGGGGGCTATGTGATTGGGCGGATACTTCAGGAGGGTTTTCATATTTTGGCCTTTAAAAATGAGTAAATTGTTCACTTATTAGCATTGCAGGATTTTTTTTTATACAAATGACACTTACATTAAGATACGTGTCAATCACAATCTTTGTTTTGATTTTTCTAATTTAGTTGGCTACGTGATCCAAATATCATTTGTATAAAAAACATTTTACACTACTAGTTAATGGAAAATTTAATTCTTCAAAATTATTTTTTTAATATTCATGCATTTCAATTTTATCATTTACATTTGATATTAATATATTGATTATACTCAAATATTTTTATAATTATGACCAACTATAATGTTAGTTATATATCTCTTAATTATTAGACCTTTCAAATATAAACTCTTATGATGAAACATAAGGAGTAATTCTAGAAAGAATTGTTCCATGCACATGACGAGCACTTAACTTTGTGTCTTAAATAACGTGGAAATTTATGTGAGGTATATAGAACAAGCAACCGATGCATTTCTATCAAATTGGATGCTTGCAAGGGTTTTGGTCCTTCTAGACTTCTGGTAACAAATTTTGAAGGGGTCGTCGGGGGTTGGGGTTTGTTTACAAAGTGTCGAGTTGAAAAAAAGAGAGGATACTTTAGTGATTAAAACTTTAAAAAGTGGATTGATCCCCGTAATATTTTCTATATTTTACATTGTTGTGGCTCTCTGTGGTGGACTCTCCGGTGGACTTTATATATATATATATATATATATATATATATATATATATATATATGTGGCGACCCGACCCGTCCCGGGCCCGAGGTGGAACCGAGGGCCGGACCGCCCAAATAAGGGGGAAACAAGTGGACAAACAACATGCAAGGACTCATTTTCAAAAAAACGGCGTGACGCAACATTAGAGACGCAACACGCCTCGGCCCTAAAAGGCCGGTATTTAAAACTTTTCAAACCTGATAAAACAGTTAAGCAATTAAACCAAGTCATCGGCGACACTACAAGCCGGGACCCAAGCTAACAGTTCATGGACAAGAATTAAATAAGAGCTAATAGGATGCTCAGCGAAGACTTAAACGTAGTGAACTATTAAACATGATAACCAAAACTCGGCTTACACAATGCCGTCATAAAAGAGGTTACAAGTACTACAAGTGTTAAAGCTACAAGTAGCCAATAAAAGTCACAAGATCAAGTTCTATACAAATTCCCAAGCATAGTCTAATTGACTTGCTTTAACCCATCGTCCTTGCAACATAACAAAAGAAGGGAAGAGGACATCTAAACCACCTCTTCAAACTGCGACGGCAAACAAAAGGAGGAACAAGGCACGAACACCGCAATCCTCAACGAGAAGGACCTGTCTTGCTAGGATCTAAAGCAGTAAAGGGGAATGGGTAAGTCATAAAGACTTGTAAGCTATCAATCATGCATGTCATGGCAATATGCAACATACAAGGCAAGATATAGTCACATGAGCATAGAGATCATATATCCAAGATGCACATTGTTTCACATAGGTGCTCGTAATTAAATCACATAGGATAAGGATATATGGAGAGCCGGGCCGCTACGTAGTTCCTGCATACAAGCGTTATCTGGAGTGTGCATGTGTCGGATGTGTGTAAGTACATCGACCTTCCGAGGGAATGCCCGGGATAGACACCAATGATGCTCGTATTGATTACAGCAAGGGAGCTACTTCCCCACTGTGGCCACAGTGGAGGCGTGTGTGAACAAGGACAGGATGCCAGCTGGACTCATGCAAATGTCAAGTAGTGTCTACTTAACAAATTCTCAAGTAGGGAACGAGGTCGACAAGAGCGATCTCGTTCATGACAAGTAAATATTCTCATCAATAATCAAGCAGGAATGAGTTCGACAAGAGCGAACTCAACATGTCAAATAGGTATTCTATTACATGACATCAAGAATCAAGCATGGTAATCAATCCAATTCAATAGTCTAGAATTATCATTCTTAGAGAAACGTGTTTAGAACGTCGTAGGGATTGATCATTGAGCCGGTATTGTTCAATGGCTCACTAAGTTTAACTCCGTTGAGTCGTCTCTAAAAATTCACCCAATAGAGTTTAAATGCTAAATGCATCCAAAACCCTTTTCTAAGTTCTCGAATCGAGTAGACTAGGCCATTAATCCACTTAACAACCATAGTCAAGAATTATCATTCTTTCAATATTTCATGGGAACTTTAGAATCATTACTTCAAAAGTTATCAAAAGACAAAGGTCCAAGAACATTAGTTAATCCTAGAAAGACATAGAACACATTTGATTCTAAGCATAGGACCCAATCAATAGGATGAACAATTCAAAGCATATGAAACCCTAGAATTCATAATCTCATAGAGTTATCAAAAGTCATTAGTCCAAGAACAATAGTTGTTCCTAAGGAGGCATAGAACACTTTTAATTCTAGGCATAGGACCAAAACAACAAGATGAATATATCATTCAAAATCCTTACAAACTCAACTCATCATCAAGCATGGCATGAACAAGGTAGAAGCATGGGAGTCATGAGAAGAGGGGGACATGGCAAGTCTAACATACATCCTAAGGGGAATCAATAGCTTACCTTTCACCAAGGAAGAAGATGGAAAGAGCACAAACCAATCGGTTGGAACTGTTCAACTCTACAAGCTCAACACTTTTGAAGAAGGAGGCTTGAGCAAAGGATGAAGGGATGATGGAGGACCAAGAGAATACCTTCAAGGAACCATGGAAGAACTTGGGAGAAGAAGAAATTCGTTCTTGGAGAGTGAGGGTGAAGAATGAAGGTCAACCAATCAGATTATGGCTTATATTTGCTGAAAAGCTGAGTGGGACAAGTGTCACTCTCATGTGGTGAGAAAATATCTGATTTTGGTTTGTTTAATGCTCACTAATGGTTGATTAATCCACTCTTAAAACATGCTACAAGTTTTAGGATATAAGCAAGAGGTGTTAGGAAGGTTTTAGTGAGGTTTAAAAATAGTTTGGAATGGGGTTTAAGTGCCAAAGTTCGTACAGCAGCAAACATGGGAAAATCCCGTAGGCAGCCCCCAGTAGTTGAGGCGGGCACCTCACTACTAGCCAGGCAGGCGCCTGGGATCTGATCCGGAGCTGAAATTGAAATGCTCCCAGAAGTTGAGGCGGGCTGGTGCACAAATTTCGATGCGGCCGCCTCGGCAAGCCCTAGTACTTGGTCTAAACATGACCTAAATGATCCCAAACTCATGGGAAACCATTCTAAGGTCTAACCCAACTCAAAACAAGTCGGAAACACACCCAAACAACATCTGGGACAAGGTAAAACAAGGCTCGAATCAAGCGACGAATGGTTAACGAATCAAACACCAATCAAACAACAATCAAACTAGGATAACTTGGACATGAAAAAGGATTGTTTAAACATGGTTATGACTTGAATACAAGTCCAAGAACTCAACGAACATTTCGCACGTCGGAAATACAAGCAATAAGGGCAACGAAGGGAAATCGCTAAGGGCGAAACAAAGCAATCGAACCAGCGATTCAACAAGTAAGCATACATGATTCTAAACATGTTAAGAGCTTCATGAATGATTTAAGAATGCTTCTAAACCATATATAGACTAAGTAAACATGCTCATGATCAACGAGAAAACATGAAGGCAAGCACACAATACACATGCAAGAATCAGGGGTGTTACAATATATATATATATATATATATATATATAGTGTGTGTGTGTGTGTGTGTGTGTGTGTAGCCTAGGCTATAAACAGGCTCAAAGCTAAGGCTTATTGGCCTGATACTATTTATCTCCCTGATTTTCTTGTGCTTACATCTGTTTTGCAGCTTGGTTCTTTTGGAGACTTAATGTTTTGGAGTTTTACTCATGTTTATGTGGTATTGAATCTTAACATTTATTTCATTATTTTCTTTTGGCTTTAATCGCAATTTGGACCATTTGGTCACTCTACTTTGAGGAGTTTTTTTATTTTTATTTTTATTTTTTATTTTTTTTAATTTATTTTTGTTAAGCTCACTTTACTTTCTTTTTTTTCTTTCAATTTAATCAACATACTTTAACTTTACAATCAATAAGCTAACCCAAGTCATTTTCATTCATTATGTTGAACGAAAATCGTCAAAATGACTAAAATACCCTCAAAACTCTCTTCACTTACCAAGTCAAAACACAAATAAATTTTATCTCTCTCTAACCCTAATTTTCAAACATTCATAGTTAGTAGCTAACTAGATATGGGTTTGATTCATAGCTTTGATTCACGAATCGCGTTTCGAAGGTCACAAACTTGTTATTGTGTTAAAACATATATATAATTGTTTATGAAACGTAGTATGCTGCGTGACGAAACAGGGATCGACCTAAATTGTAATTTGAGCATCATCAGACTTTCCTAAATAAAGAGTGCTTTCAGGTTTGATTCGAAATATAACATTTCACGTCAAACACAATCCACTGTATCATGAGAGAGATTTTTATGTAAAGGTCGTTGTGATTCGCAGTTTCATAACTGGAGGCTGAAAACATCTCTTAAAAGATAACTGATTAATTTTCGTGCCTTGAAATCTACCAAGATATTCAATCATTCCCAACAATTTAAAGAGATGTCTTCATCAAAAGACTCAACATTAAATGATTCCATGGCACATGCTATCCAGGTTATGAATCAAGATCTTGTTCATCTCGATCGTTTTGATGGATCGAACTTAACCCGTTGGCGAGAGAAAGTTATGTTCTTCTTGACGACAATCAAACTGGCATACATCCTATATGATGATCTTGCGCCTATTCGTGATGATGGAAACAAGGACACAGATGCGCGAAGACTGGATTTGAAAGCACAAAGACAGAAAAGGAAGGATGATGATTTTCTATGTAGAGGACATATTCTCAATGCATTGTCAGATTTTGTGTATAATGGACATAGGAGTATGGAAACGACAAGTACTGCATCGAAGAGGCAAGCAATTTGAAATTCCTTATTGGTAACTATTTCCATTTTAAGATGACTGATAACAAATCAGTTGTTGACCAAGTTCATGAATTACAATTAATGGTTAGTAATTTTAAAAATGCAAAAATTACTTTACCCGAAGACTTTCAAGTTGGTGCCATAATTTCCAAATTTACTAGTTCTTGGAATGGCTACAAAAAGAAACTTAAACATTCTGAAACCAGACATACTTATGATTCCCTCATGCGTCACCTACGTATTGAAGAAGACTCTCGAAAGAGAGAAAGTGCTGATGATGAGATTGAAAAGGAAAATATGATTCATGGAGGAAACTTCAAAAATCAGGATGCTGGCAACAACAAAAAACCCATACAAATGGCAATACCAGTGCCAAGGGAGGAACTTCAAATAAGAAACTGAAGGGTGAGTGCTTCTATACAATATAAATGTAGATAATAATTATGTTATTATGTATGTAAATATTATGTGGAAATAATGTAGTAAATAAAGTAGTATTGTATATAAATGTATATAAAATATTAAAATAGATAATAGCATGCTTAGATAATGGCTAGCACACCTCAAATACTAAAATGACAAAATAGTTGTTATTATACCCGAGCAATATCCCGACTTGCCAATATATATATAGCAAAGCCCAAATGAGACCAAAAGGGCGAGTTGGGTGCCTAACCCCTTCCCATCTCGTAACTTAGCCCCCAGACCTATATACTTTCTGGTAATATTGGTTTTTCTATGTTTAACCATAAAATAGAGGTCGCGACTCTGTAATTACATTTTTAGAGTCCACGACGACATTTGAGCGTATTCCACGTGCTCTAATGCTTTGAAACCACCCATCTTTCCTCGTGGCGGGGCCGTCTCGAAGCGAGGTTCTCACACCTGGGGAGGATCATATCAATTTGACCCATCCAGCTCCACTACTCAAGTTGCAAGTAAATTCTTTACAATTTCTTGTGTGATTAGTTCAATGCATGTAGCTCTGCATGATGTGAAATCCAGTGATTGGGTTATTGATTCAGGGGCTTCTGATCATATCACTTCTAACTTATCTTTGTTAATTGATCCTATTCTTTCCAGTCCTTCATTAATCTCCCTAATGGTCATAAATCACAAATCACCCACAAAGGAAACATTAAGCTTACCAAACACTTGATACTTTATAATGTTCTATTTTTTCCTCACTTCACATTTAATCTCATGTCAGTTACCAAAATTACATAAGATAGCAATCTTGTATGTTAATTCCTTCCTACACACTGTCTAATACAGGACTCAGCCTACAAGATCTAGATGGAGACCTTCAAAATATGTGATACCTCCATCATGTTCATCCTCTCATGACTCATCACTTCCTATAACACCTTCTGTCCCTTCTCCACATTTAAATTCCTTACGTTCAAGTTAGTTATGTCATCCCTTCTCCATCATCACCGACACATTCCTTAGATCCAAATCTCTCATCACCAATCTTATTGTCTCTCCTTATCTTGCATTGTGTGAGACTTAAGCATGTACCAGACAAGTATAAGGATTATACAGAGTTACCTCCTAGATTTGCAGTTTCTCATTGTTCTACAAGTACGGTTATTTCTTCTTCCATTAACTCTGTTTCTTATTCGGTCATCTTTTCCACATATTACAATTAAATTTGCAATACATCTTCTCTTATTGAACCTACTACCTATCAACAAGCCTTAAAAGACCCCGATTGATGTGAAGCTATAGCTGCAACGCTAAGTGCACTTGAATCGAATCAGACTCGGGAACTTGAAGAATTACCTAGTGGCAAGAGGCCAGTAGGGTGTATATGGATTTATAGGTTAAAATATAATCTTGATGGTTCTTTGAGAAAATACAAGGCCAGTTTAGTTGCAAAGTTGTGGATATGTTCCACACTACCTAGAACAACTCGTACACAAAACAATACTATTTGAATTAATCAAAATTACAGCCTCTAACGAATAACAACCTACTTATAGATTTTACTAAGCTAGTAACGATAAACTGAAACAATGCAACCCAACTATATTGTTCACCGTTAAATTACGAATACACCAATTTCTTGCAAAACAGAGTTAAATAACAACATTAATGGAATTAAACAAAACAAGGAAGAAAGGACACGAAGGTGCCGTTTGGTAGTCAGGATTAAGGCCGGATAGGATTAATAAGCCGAGTTGTCTGATGTTTGGTATGCGATAGGTGGTCAGGACTAATAGCACGAGTTATCCGGATAAAGTCATTATCCCCTCATTATTAATACCAAGGGAGAGGGTGGTATTATTAGCGCCCTCACTAAAAAAAATTGGGATTAACATTTGTAATCTCAAAACTACCCCCGATATACAAGTGAGGATTAATAGCAAGGGCACTAATAGTACTGGGATTAATAATACTGCTTATCCTTGTCCGACTACCAAACAAGCCTGAAGTGTATTGCTATGACACCGTAACCCGAGCACAACTCGCCTTCATTGACCATGAAGGTCTAGGCAACAAACTCTTCAGCTCAAACACCTTTCATCGACCCAAGTACACCAGAGAGAGACCACTGTAATACCAGCAAGCATTACCCAAAGATAGATCCTAAAAAACTAGTCTGATAACACCCTCTGGAAACATAACGAAAGAGACAACCAGAGATCACTCCGGCCAATAATCTCTGATCACAACGAAGGAGATAATCGGAGAAGAGGACTCACTCACCCAACCATTCACTCACTCACTATATCACAGATGGAAGGACGCACCTTCAATCACAGAGAAGAAGAAGAAGAAGAAGAAGAAGAAGAAGAAGAAGAAGAAGAAGAAGAAGAATGGAGGTTGCTGCTTGTATCTCTCTCTCACACATTGCAACAAGAGGCGTTGAAGGAGGGAGTATATATAACGAGTCAACTAGTCAATCAAGGAGTAAACCAAGGGAATACAAAAGGTAAGAAGGTAACCGGTGCACCTAGACACCAAGGAGAAATAGGGCAGACGGTTTTGATGGGCAAGGGATGAAAGAAGGCTACCACCGAATTGGGCCTCCAGTTCTAGCATTCTCCACCTTGGAACAAGTGTTGGTTCACATATATGGACACTCAAGGACATATTTTAAGAAAGGTTTCATCATCGCCTATCCCTGCACTTGATCCAACACAATGTAAGAACAAAGCAGGGAAAACATTTCTAGCACACACAAAGATACAAAAATCAAATACTTAACTAATTCATAAAGCAGAAAACAGAATCAGTCAAGTCACCATAGCTACTCACAAAAACAACCATGGAAGTTTTTTTGGAAAATCATAGGAAAATGGGACAACCTTAATACCGGGATCACCGGTATCCAACATCAAAATTTTCAAGTAGTTTAGAAAAAATTTAACTGGAAGGCACTTGGTTTCCGTATCAGTAGGGTTTAAGCTAGTATCAAATTTATCCAAGTAAATAATGCACTTAGCAACAACATCACAAATGAAATGAAAGAGAACATCAATATGTTTAGCTCTATCATGAAAAATTAGATTTTTACACAGTTGAATACCACTTTGACTATCCTAAAACACTACCACTTTTTCTTTCAAAAAATTGATTTTAGAAATTAAGCTTTTTAACCAAAATGCTTCTTTAAATGATTCAGTTATAGCTATGTATTCAGCCTCAGTTGTGGACAAGGCCACAACGAATTGCAATTGAGACTTCTAACTAATGCAAGACCCACAAAGTGTGAACACATAAGATGTAGTAGATTTCCTATGATCTCTATCATTGGCATAATTCGAGTCAACATACCCAACCAATCTAACGCCATTTTCAGATTTCAAGAATTTAATACCATAGTTCAAAGAGTGTTTCAAGTACCGCAACAACCACTTAACGGCATGCTAATGGGGCAAACCCGGGTTCGACATATATCGGCTAAGACAACTAATGACATAAGCTATGTCGGGGCGTGTACTAACCATCAAGTACATAATGGAACCAATGGTATTAGAATACGAGATTTTACTTATTTGATTCATTTTAAATTGATTGACTGTTGACTATCATTATATATACTCCCTCATTCACACCTCTTGTGCACTATGAGGAGAAAAGCTACAGCAGCAGCATCGTCCTTCTTCTTCCTCTTTATTCTGTGAACGAAGGTTTCATCGTTCCTTCTGTGATATATTGAGTGAGCAAAGGTTGGGTCTGGGTTACAGTTTGGGTTGGTGAGTTCTCTTCTCCAGCTATTTCCTTTTCTATACTGCCGAAGATAGTTGGTCCCGACTGGTTTCCTTGGGATCTACCTTGGTGGATAGTTGCTGGGTTTACTATGGACTCTTTGGTGGACTTTGGTTGGTGAAAGGAATCTGAGCCGAAGAGCTTGTAGCCTAGACCTTTGTGGTTGATGACGACAAGTTGTGCTTAGGTCACGGCGTAATTGTGAAGCTCTTCATTCCTCTGTATTTTTTATTCTTCCCGTAGCCTTTATTTGTTTATTGTCTAACCCACTGTGTTGCAGGTTGAACATAATTGGTAATGAAGTCTCTGTGACTTCATATCTGATACTTCATAATCTATTGGAAGATTAGGAGTTGTACACATTGGTCCTTTGGAGTTCCTTTTCTATTTATACTTCAACCTTCGATATTATAATCTGTTATCCCTCCCCTTGTATGTGTCTCATGTGTGTGTGTGTTGGGCTAGTTAATCTGTATTAACTAGGATTATTATATCGGGTCAGTATTTTTTGGTGACTTCGTTTTTGTATGAGTTGTTCCGGGCAGTGTGACATAAATTCACAACAGTGGTATTAGAGCCCGTGTTCCGTATCGTGAAACGGTAGAGTCTCATTTGATCCAAAATCGGTAACTCTAAAAGTTTATTGGGTGAGCTTCTTTCATCTCAAAATAATTACGTTATTTATTTGCTTGATTGTTGCTCTATTTAAACTGCTACTGTTTGGTTGATACTTGCTTGCTTGAATTTTTTTTGGGTAATTAAATAAAAGTTCTTAAATTCTTATATATTATGATTTGATTTTGTGTTGTTTCTCTAAATGGGTTCTTCATCTAATTATAGTTTGGAACCTTTTAATGGGAAAACTGATTTTTCTATGTGGCAAAAGAAGATGAAAAATATTTTTTAATTAAAGAAAAGGTTTTCAAGGTCATAACTTTAAAATATGTTAAAGACACTTCTGAAGATGTCATGACTGAAATAGATGAATCTGTCTACTCCTCGATTATCTTAAACCTGTCTGAATCAGTTATTCAGAAATGTGGGGAACATGCACATGCTAAAAGTCTTTAGGAAAAATCGGAACAAATTTATTTTGAAAAAACATTGTCAAGTAAAATTTATTTGCTAGAAAAAAATTTCAGTTTTGAATTAGATCTTAGCAAAGACATGGAAGATAACATTGATGTTTTTACCGCATTGGCAGAAAACATAAAACAAACCGGTGATGAACACATAGATGATTACTCTTCGATTGTGCTTTTAAATGTTATACCTAATGCTTATGCTAACGTGAAATCTGCTATTAATTATGGTAGGGATAAGATCACACTTGATACGGTATAATCTAATTTAAAAGGCAAAGAATTAGATTTGAAAGCTAATAAGGGAACATCTAACACTCGTGAGGTTCACATGGTGAGGGGTAGGACGCTTGAGAGAAATAATTGTCATAAGCATAATCATAATCAAAACCAAGGGATTAATCAGAATTCTAGAAATAATATAAGAATAGAAACAAAAGTAGGTCAAAATCTAGGACCAAAGGTAGGAAGTGTTATAACTGTGGTGAAAGTAGACATTTTAGGAAAGATTGCACAAATCCTAAAAAGAAAATTTTGAATCCAGAAAGTGATTGCAATTTGGTTTCTGCTAGTGAGGACTGTGGTGATGTTTTTATGGTAACTGATTTTTGTAAAAGTGTTGTTAATTTTATTCATACTATGCCTGCTTGTGAAAAGGAATGGTTAATTGACTCTGGATGTACTTATCACATGTCACCATTTTTAAACTTCTTTTGTTCTTAGAAAAGCTTAGAAAATGGTTTTGTTTTTTTGGCCAATAAGAAAAAATGTTTTATAGTCGGAATTGGTTATATTTGTTTAAAATTTAATTCTAAACACACTTTTACCTTGAAAAATGATCGACATGTGCCTGATTTATGCAATAATCTAATTTCATGTGCATCATTAGAAGATGATGGTTTAGAAGGTAAGTGGGGAAAAGGAATGATGCAAATTCTAAAGGGATCTTTAGTTGTCGTTAAGGCTGAAAAACGCCGTAACTTGTATGTTTACTTTGCCATGCCTGTTTGTCTTGATGATAACTTTGTTAATCTTGTTAAAGACTTGGACACGTGAGTAGTAAAACAAGTTTGTGGCATAAAAGGCTTGGACATGTGAGTAGTAAGGGTCTTAAAATTTTAAACAAAAATAGATTTTTATGAAAAAGATAAAATTTCAGATTTGCCCTTTTGTGAAACTTGTGTGATGAGCAAACAAAAACGTGTTAGTTTTCCACCTTCCCCTAACCCCAAAATTTTTTCTTCAAAACGTGTACTTGATTATATACATGCTGATGTGTGGGGTCCTGCTACTGTGCCCACTCATGGTGGAAGTCATTACTTCTTGTCGATCATTGATGATTTTTCAAGGAAAGTTTGGCTGTTTTTAATGAGAAACAAATCTGATGTGTTTGAAAATTTCAAAAACTGGAAAACTTTGATTGAAAACCAAATTGGTCTTAAAATCAAGAAACTTCAAACTGATCATGGGTTAGAATTCTGCAACTTTCAAATGGATAAATTTTGTGTTGAAAATGGAATTGAGAGGCACAAGACCGTGCCTTATAATCTGTAACAAAATGGTGTTGCCGAGAGAATGAATAGAACCCTATTGGAACGTGTTAAGAGCATATTAGTCTCCTCGGGTCTCTCCAAAAAGTTTTGGGGAGAGGCAGTCTTGACTGCCGGCTATCTCATCAATAGGTCTCCTTATGTCCCTTTGCATGATAGATGTCCGGATCAAGTGTTTTTTGGTAGAGAAATTGATTTTTCAAACTTGAGAATTTTTGGTTGTGCTACTTATGCTCATAGGAAATTTGATAAACTTGAACCTCGATATGTGAGATGTGTTTTCTTGGGTTACCCCGAGGGTGTGAAAGGATACCGGTTATGGTTGAAAGAGGAACCGGGATTTAAAGTGATAATACGTAGAGATGTTGTGTTTAATGAAAACGAATTTCCATGCTTAAATGTTCCTGTTGAACCTATTCCTCCCCCGGCTCACATTATGGTGGAGCATCCCTTAGGATCCAATGATGCTAGTTCAAGTGTGCAACCTAAAATTGAGAATTCTGAAAATTTGCATGAGTTTGATGAAAATATGAATTTTGAAAATGAGCATGATAATAATGTTAATCCTGAAAATGTTGAACCTAATGAGCAAAATGAAGTTGAAAATGAACAAAATGAAGTGCCTATATTGGATGAATTGCATGACTTGCTCGTGATAGACCTAGATGCATTGTTAGGCAACCCTCTCGTTTTGATGATTTTACTTCATTTGTGTTTAGTGTGTTTGAATCCATTGATAATACCGAGCCTAAAACGTATAATCAAGTCTTGAAATCTGTTAACTGTAATGAGTGGATTAATGTTATGAATGATGAAATGAATTCCTTGCATGTTAATCAAACTTGGTCTTTAGTGCCTAAGTCGAAAAACTATTCTGTTGTTGCTTGTAAGTGGCTCTATAAAGTCAATAATAAATCTGATTAAGTGACATTTAAGGCTAGATTAGTGGCTAAGGGTTTTACTCAAAAGGAAGGTATAGGCTACACTGAAATCTTTGCTCCAGTAGTTAAGTTCACAACTATTAGGATTATGCTTGCTTTGGTAGCTCAATTTGATTGGGAATTGAAACAAATGGACGTAAAAACTGCTTTTTTGCATGATGATTTAGATGAGAAAATCTATATGCGGCAACCCGAGGGTTATGTGGATAATCAATTTCCTGATTATGTGTGTTTGCTTAAAAAAATCCTTATATGGCTTGAAACAGTCTCCTCGCATGTGGAATAAAAAATTTGATCAATGCATGCTTGATTTAAAATTTAGGCGGAGTGCATATTATCATTGTCTCTATTTTAAGAATATTGAATGTGACTGTTTTCTTGCTCATATATGTGGATGATATGCTTCTTATTAGTTCATGTACCAAATCGGTTGAAGTTGTTAAAAATTGCTTGAGTGCTAGATTTGACATGAAATATTTGGGTGATGCTAACAAGATTCTTGGCATGAACATATTTAGAGATCGTAAATCCTCAATTGTTTACTTAAATCAGATTTCATATGTTGAAAAGATTTTGAGTAAATTTTCAATGTTAGATGTCGATTATGTAAATGTTCCTCTTGCTGCCCACTTTGTGCTTAGTAAAGAGCAATGTCCTAAAAATCAATTTGAAATAAATCAAATGAGTAGAATCCCATAATCTAATGACATTGGTTCCATTATGTACTTGATGGTTAGTACTCGCCCCGACATAGCTTATGCCATTAGTTGTCTTAGCCGATATATGCCGAACCTGGGGTTGCCTCATTGGCATGCCGTTAAGTGGCTTTTGCAATACTTGAAACACTCTTTGAACTATGATATTAAATTCTTCAAATCTGAAAATGGTGTTAGATTGGTCAGGTATGTTGACTCAAATTATGCCAATGATAGAGATCATAGGAAGTCTACCACATCTTATGTGTTCACACTTTGTGGGTCTTGCATTAGTTGGAAGTCTCAATTACAATCCGTTGTGGCCTTGTCCACAACCGAGGCTGAATACATAGATGTAACTGAATCAATTAAAGAAGCACTTTGGTTAAAAGGCTTAATTTCTGAAATCGGGTTTTTGAAAGAAAAAGTGGTAGTATTTCCAGATAGTCAAAGTGGTATTCAACTATGTAAAAATCCAGTTTTTCACGATAGAACTAAACATATTGATGTTCGTTTTCATTTCATTCGTGATGTCGTTGCTAAGTGCATTATTTACTTGGATAAAGTTGATACTAGCTTAAACCCTGCTGATATGGGCACCAAGTGCCTTCCTATTAAAAAATTTATAAACTGCTTGAAAATTTTGATGATGGATATCGGTGAACCCGGGAATTAAGGATGTCCCATTTTCTTGTGATTTCCCCAAAAATTCCATGGCTATCTGTGTGCACAGCTATGGTGACTTGACTGATTTTGCTTTCCTCTTTATGAACTAGTTAAGTATTTTGATTTATGCATCTTTGTGTGTGTTAGAAATTTTTTTTCCTGCTTTGTTCTTACTTTGTGTTGGATCAAGTGCAGGGATATACGATGATGAGACCTTTCTTAAATTATGTCCTTGTGAGTCCATGTTTGTGAGCCAGCACTTGTTCCAAGGTGGAGATTGTTAGAATTGGAGGCCCGTAAGTGGCAACCTTGTAGCAAGCCCAACAAACCAATTGGCCCATCTCCTTGGCGACTTGGTGCACCGGTTACCTCTTACCTTTGTTAAATCTCAATCCCTTATGTTACTCCTTGATTGATTGTTGACCATCATTATATATACTCCCTCATTCATGCCTCTTGTGCACTGTGGGGAGAAAAGCTACAGCAGCAGCATCGTCCTTCTTCTTCCTCTCTATTCTATGAACGAAGGTTTTGTCCTTCCTTATGTGATATATTGAATGAGAAAAGGTTGGGTCTGGGTTACGGTTTGGGTTGGTGAGTTCTCTTCTCTGACTATTTCTTTCTCTGTGTTGCCAGAGATAGTTGGTCCCGACTGGTTTCCTTGGGATCTACCTTGGTGGATAGTTGCTGGGTTTACTGTGGACTCTTTGGTGGACTTTGGTCGGTGAAAGGAATCTGAGCCAAAGAGCTTGTAGCCTAGACCTTTGTGGTCGATGACGGCGAGTCGTGCTTGGGTCACGACGTAATTGCGAAGCTCTTCGTTCGTTTATATTTTTTATTCTTCCCATAGCCTTTTTTTTTACTAGTAAAAGGCACGTGCGTTGCACGCATTGCCTTGTTAAAACACAAGTCTATTGCATTGTTTGTGTAATGTTTTTTTCATTAAGTTAAGGAAAAGTGAGGTTAATTACAGATATTCAAATTTATCATTGATTGTGTAATGTTTTTTTTTCATTAAGTTAATGGTAAGAGAGGTTAATAACAGATATTCAAATTCAGATAAAGTAAACATATTAAATTAAAGAAAAATGTCCAATGATGAAATGTATATGAATGCAAGCTATGAATAGTTATTCAAATCCTGAATAAGTAAACATTTTAAATAAAAAAAGATTGTCTAATGATCAAATGCATATAAATGTAATGTACGAATATAATTCCTTGTTCATATTAGTTCTTTTCTTTTTTGATTTGAATGCCTATCGAAAAGTTTGTATTTTTGTTGTTTCGTTGGATTCTTAAATTTTTTTCTTCCACATTGTGAGGGTTTCTTCATCATCGCTTGAAATCTCCACCTTGCAAACTTCTTTGGTCTCCTCTTGCTTTGTTGTATTTTTTCCCTCTCCCTTTTCTGTTGAGTTAATTTTTGTCTTTTTTCCATTCCCTTCATTAGGTGTCAATGCTTTTCCGTCTTGTGTTAAATTTTTTGGTAGTCCGCGTTTGGTTGCTTTTGGTTTTGCATTGTTGGTGCTCCTCTCTTCTATATGACTGCTCTTTTCAATTGCTTCTGTGTCGCTTGAAATCTCCACCTCACAAACTTGTTTGGCGTCCTTCTTCTTTGTTGTATTTTTTCACTTTGTATTAAATTCTTTGGTAGTCCGCGCTTGGTTGATTTTGGTTTTGCATTGTTGGTGCTCCTCTCTTCTATATGGTTGATCTTTTCAATTGCTTTCGCTACAGCTATGAGTTTTCCGCTGTCAACTCTTGTCTTATGGTTTAGAGTGATAAGGAATCAGACTTCTGTTGAAACATGTGTGCTCAATTTTCGGTAATATTTAGAAGCATGTTCTCTCTGTATTAGTCCTAGATAACTTAGTCTATGAATTAAATTTAGATTATCTATTAAATTGCACATTTTTACCTCCTCTATTGATGATATATATTCTTGGATTTAGCATCCCACAAATATGGTTGCGGCCTCTTCAAACAGTGTTATAATTGCACTTTGGTCACCTTCCACCACATTTAATGTGACTCTATACCTGGCAATAATGGAACATTTTTTGTTAATAACATTGTAGAAATTATTATTAAAATGTTTGGAGGAATAATTTGGTTGTTACCTTTGCACAATTTCAACATCTTCTTCATCACACTTGTTGCACTTTGGGGTTCCTCCATTCTTCATAATAGAAGTTGCACATTTCTTTTTTTTATTAAAATGCTAGATTTTTATAAAAGGGAAAATAAGGAAAACAAGCTAAAGGGGAACAACCAACCTTACCCTTAAAAGGGGGGACAAAGGAGCCTTACCTTGGAGAAAGAAACAGAAAAAAACTGACAAAAGAAATTAAAGCTAGATAAAACAAAGAAAGAAAACTAATAATGACGATAACGACTCTTCGTACGACGCTTTGACCTTATGAGATTTGGAGTGTCAAGATCAAGGGCTTCAAATTGGGCGTGATTGTTATCAGAGTCTTCATCTTCAATAGTTTGCAGAATGACAAATTTATTAGGGGAGACTGGATTGTTCTGCATAGTAGCTTGGGTATTTATACAAGGACTGAAAGGGAGGGAGTTGGGGCTCAGGTTGGAAGAAAGATTTTTATGACTATGAGATGGAGAAATAACATCATTAATGACTTTCTCAACAGCATCAATATCGGGGCCTGCAGTCGAAGTACCATCTGTCTGCTGAACACAATTGCTAGATGGGGCTGTAGTGGGAGATTCCCTACACTCAACAGGAACACTAATAGGAGGATCTTCGGTGGTATCATCAATATTGATGGGAGAGGAAGGGATAGCATTGATAGGGGCTTTATTGCCACTAGCAGGTTCTTGGGTAGATTGCCTTTGATCAGCCGAGGGATTATCTTGCTTGGGAGGCAGGTCTTGCATGGTGGCATTACTTGGCTCTTTGACTTTCCAGGTAACAACTTTTTCTTTTATCACAGGATTGGAACTGGTTTGCAAATTAATATCATTCACTACTTCCTTACCTTTTTCCTTATTGGGCAGATTGACATCAGGGGCCTTAAATTCTGAGGATGTCGAAGGATCGGTTTTCTCCACATTGGGCTTGTGAACTTTGCAAGTAGAATCATCGTGGCCTTGTCGATGGCAGCAATTGCAATACAGTGGCAAACGTTCAGCCTCAATAACTTGCCAGAATCCAGCCGTAACACCACTATCTATCCACATGCGTCTAGGGATATGTTTGGTCAAGTCGACCTCAATACAAATCCTAGCTACGCTTGGCCTCGAGAGATTAGCTGTTGGATTATCGATGAGTAAGGGGGTGCCGATCATATTTCCAATCGAGAAAAGAGCAACCTTATTAAACAAATAAATCGAAAGGTGTGGAAGGGAAAACCAAACCGGGACTATGGGGCTTTCAATATCTGAACGGAAGGCCGGAGTCCATTTAAAAACTCGCATGGGATAGGCACCTACAAACCATTGATCTTTGATCCATAACCTCTGAAAATCGGCTTCATGTGTGGTTTGAATCAAAACATGTTTCGAATCGAGATGTCCCAACATAACATCACTTTTAAGGCCAAAAGTAAGGAACTCTTTACGCATAACTTCCATGGACGGGTGACCATGTGAGAATTTGCCTACCAAGGTTAGTTGGAAGGGTTTGGCTAAGTCGGTGACTTGCGCTGGCGAAAGACGAAGGGCGGGTTCACCCTTAAACAATGAAGGAGGAATAAAAGAAGGAGGGGAGTTCTGCGAAGAGGAGGCATCACCTGAGAATAATGAAGCAAAGGATTTCCTATGGGAAGGAGAAGGAGGCGCTGGAGGGGCACCGGTCTCCATCTCAGCCGTGGCCATGGCCGAAGCCATGCAAGGCCGTACACTCAAGACGGCAGAGGGCTCAAGACGACAGAGAGAATTTTTTTTAGAGAGAGAAATATTTTAGGGTTTCCCCCTAAAGTTGCACATTTCTTGCATGCGTCGTACCAAATAATTGACTCATTCTCTACTCTATCAATTATTCCTTTCACACAACAATATTTATTCTGCACATTTAATATTAATTTTTTGTATGTTAAGATTGAGTCAAATAAATACATTGCTTATTATTCTTTATATCAAATAAATTTAATATACGAAAGAAAAACATATTTTTTGTTTGTGATAGTGTTACATCAAGTAAAATAGATTTTATTTTAAGAAATAATATTTGCATATTCAATTTACCTCTAATAAATTTTGGGTGTTATGAATTATTTCTTGAAGCGTCATTTCTATTGCGCCTTTGATCCTTTGTGTCATTGATTTTCTTTATATTTCTAATGTATCGTCGATAGTGTTGAACCTGTGTTTTTGTAAAATTAAAAAATTAATAATTTTTCATTTCGTAATTTTGTAATTTTTTTTGAATATACCTTTCGTGTAAATTCTCCATGCTCGTGCCTTTTGGTGCTATTTGTAGAATTGATGCAGCTGTTGTTTGCAATTGTAGCTCACCAGCAAAATTAATAATAAGAATAATAATTTATGAAATGAGTTTTGACGAGCATTAACATTTTTATTATTGAATTATTACCTAGATATTTCATTTCTATGACTCTTGTGATGGCAATGATTGGATATTGAGTAACGATTTCTTGCAATTCACCGCCTTCATTTGTCGCTAAATCTTCCCAAAGACTGATAATTATTGGTTGGTACCTGTATATTTTTCTCTATGATTATTAAGTAATGATATACAAGGTTTTGTTTTATTATAAGTTAGGTCAATATGACCGCTTTGTTGAATGAGTTTCATTCTTGTTTCTACTTTTTTATATATAAAACAACAATTTATCAATTTTTTTTTGGAAAATAACATAAGAATCTCACGACTTCATTGTTTTTTTGTGTATTGTTCTTACTCATTGTTTATTACTGTTATTTCTCTTAAAGCATTCTGTGCTCCTCTTGAGGTCTCAATGGTTCCGGAATCTTTCACTTTGGTGACTATACTGCAAAAATCTGCAATTATAAAATAGCAATGAGATATTGTTGTACAACATGTTTATAAGTGAATAGTTGTTATGTGGAAGTCAATTTAATTACCCATGTCATCATCCCAATGATGGTGATCTTGAATGGCTTTGATGACCTTGAAATTATTACTAATGTTGCCGGTGATATCTTGGGATGCAACTTGGATGTTTGAATATTTTTTTAGCACAATTTCCTTCTCGGGATGTACATTCGGAAACATGGGATTGATTTTTTTGACATCACCGTTAGAGATTTGATATGTTTTGTTGGCTTCACAAGTTTTGGCGAAGTGATTGTTGTCTTCGTTGAAAATTATGATACCAATTTGAACACCCTACAATGTATTATCTCACATTTAGTACAATGAAGATATTTAATATTGGGTGGGTGAAGTGTGTATACATAATCTAGGATTTTGGAGATATTAAAAGTAAAATAAAAATAAATTATAATTTTGATTAATTTAACACTTACTTCGTCGTCAATCATTATCAGCTTTCAGATTTTGAAAGAGAGGGTTGGTCCACATGTTGTTTCTAATCCAACTCCAAAGCTCTTAATCGTGTCGTGAAGGACTTTTGATTTATTTGGAGGTGCTTTACTTGAATAGCTGAGTTGGTCAACATATTGTCGTGTTGTTTGTTTGGCGTTATGAATGCCAATAAATCATTGTAAAGAAACATAGCGGACATAGGAATAGTAACTGAAAGAAATATGACCAAACCATATTAAAGAATTGTGAGCAATGTCATATGATAGGTTTAAATAACTAAGGAAGTTGTATTAGCAAAATGTAGGAATAAAAATCACATTTAAAATCCAATTCCCAAGTCAGTGCCTTTCCCTTCAATTGACAGACCCGCTAATTGTAATGTCAGAGCTTGAAGGAGAAACTCATACGCCCGCGTAAATCCAGCTGGATCTTTTGTTGTGATTGTTCCGTGTTGTTTTTTAATTCATGCATGGAGTTGTGATATACATGAATCCAGACCATAGTAACTTTTATACAAAATTGAGCATGATCAGAACTTAGAAAACAAATGTTAATTACTGTCAAAGGCACTCGTGTGATTGAAATAGTATTTGCCTATGTGGTGCATTAAATAAGCTAAATATGATGAATGGAGACTGTTCATTATCGTGAAAATATTGAGAACAAGCTATACAGCAGCATCGATGCACAGTGCAATTGAAAAAAAAAACAAAGAGAGAGAGAGAGAGTGAGAGAGTGATACTCCCTGATCATGTTAGTTTGGGTCTATGAAATTATTCATGTTAGTAATGAGCTGTGAATTTGGTGAGAAGGGAGACATTGCATACAAATCGAAATGAAAAGTGAGGGTAAATAAAAGTGAAATAAAAAAAAAAGGCTGTAATCTTCATCCAATTAATTTAATGTTCAAGTGTTGATTTGAACAAGTTGTTTCCATAGATAACATCACTGTTATGGCTTATTTGATCTTGTTAGAGCTGAATTGGCCATTTTAGATACCTCAGTAAGCAGACATGAATAACTTGGGGCATATTGATAAAGGAGAAAAAAACTAAGCTGATATGTGAATACATAGGGGCATACCGAGTAGTCTTCTTTACGAGAGAAAAAAATTAGATAACGAAGTGCCATCAGTTTGCGTCAAAGTCCTGAATTGTTGGTTAAAGAGCTAATCAAACCATATACTTTCACACTAGATACTCCAAAATTGTGATTCATCGTGATGTGAAGTCTGCCAATATATTGGTAGATGAGAAGTTGATGGCAAAGGTTGCTAACTTTGGGCTTGCTTGAGCTTTATCTGACCCATGTGAGTACAACAGTCAAAGGGAGGTTTGGATACTTTGAGCCTGAGCACTTGAGATGACAAGAGCTAACAGATCAATCAGATGTGTACTCATTTGGAGTGGTTTTGTTTGAAGTTTTATGTGCGAGACCTGTGATAGATCCATCTCTACCTATGGAAATGGTCAACTTAGCTGAATGGGTGATGAAATGGCAGAAGAAAGAACATCTGGATCAAATAATTGACTCTAATCTTATGGGGAAAATAAAGTTGGACTGTCTTTGTATGTTCGTAGAAATAGGTATAGTAAGAAATGTTTGGTCGACTTTTGCGTGGATAGGCCTTCTATGAGAGATGTGTGTTGTGGAATCTTGAGTATGTTGTTCGGATACATCGGTTCTTCGTAATGACCACGATGAAAACAACACTAATGTCATAAGGCGAGTCTCTAGTCTCTCCACGATCAATGATTTCAACCACGTCGAGACTAATGCTTCACCACGGTTTCAATGTCTAGTGTGGATGATCTTTCGGTGCTTCCATGAGTAAGGTGTTCTATCGTTAGTCAAATCGAGGTAAGATAAGCGATTGGATAATACTACAGTCGACTTCTCTTTTTTTTAACTGCTATTTTGCTCATCAACTGCGAATCTCCTCTCTCACATCAAGCAGAAGATGTGTGTTTAAAATCAGCAAAAACAACACAATGCAATTAAAAAATGAGTGGATGTCTTTGAAGAGGTCCTCGATCCGCATCTTGATTTTGAGAAGAGGCTCTGAATCGGGCTAGCTACATGGATTATTGTTGGTTTGTTTTGTAAAAAAGGAAGAGCGATGTTTGGGTTAGTTGATATTGTTCGTCTATTAGATAATAAGTTGCATTGTCGAGTTTATTATGTTTTTCATGTCTGATCATACAGTAAACAAAATAGGTTCACAATAAGTACTTGTTGTTTTTTCTTTAATCCTATTCTCTTAGACTTAAGGGTTTTTGTTATCTTATTACTTGGCTTTCAGGTTAATAGAGTTACATTCTGCACGAATATGGTTTATGTAATTTGGGGACATATTTCCATAAGTCAATGATAATCTTCCATGATGGATCGGTTAATATTTTGCGGTTAAGTTATTGGATGGTTTGAGTTAATATTTTGGTGTTAAGTTATTGGATGGATTAGTTAACAATTTTTTTGTGGCGATTTCTTCATGTTTACTGATTCGCCAAAATTGGACGGTAACAGTCTTGGCATGTGAAGAAAATTTCACTTCAAAATGTAGCAAGCTGAGAGAAAATTTCACCATAATATAATGGCCCAATTTTAAGTAAAGGAAGAAGAGGGAAACAAAATAGCTGGTCCCAGAGAGAGATAGAGAGGAATTATAGTGGGAGTTCTGCTACAAGACTGCTACGTACAACTGAAGCAAACATCAACAGCGTGTGTATGCGCCTTTTCTTGTACCCATTTTTTCTTGAATCATGGGATTAATTTTCATTTATGAGGATGATGACAACTATCTGCAATATTCAGCATTCTAGTGGTTTATTCTTCTCACAAATACAACACTTTATTTTATGTCCTAGATGTATTCATGTGCTTTTAATTATAGTTTTATTCTATTGTATCCAAGTACTTTTGCTGTTTTATTCTTGTGGTATGATCCTTGGGGATAATATAGAAAATTAACAGCATCAGTCTTGAACGCTTACGCATGGACCTTTTCCTACAAAATCTTAGAAAAACCAAAGAAAAGGCAAGGTTACATTTTCCTCACAAGTGTCAGATCCAAAGGTAGGTGCTAAGAAAGATATGGATAAAAGTTGAAAGAGGATAGTCTTAGTATATATTCAGATGAATCCTATGCCAGAAGATCAGCACTCTTGTTCCAAACTTTGGAGATCAAGGTTTATTAAGTTTGATTATGACTATTCTTTGTATGTATCCTGACATGTTAGACATGTTTGCATTTGTCTTGACAAAGAAGTGATTTGATTTTGTAGGTATTGACGAGCCTGAGTCAGTTCATACATCTTTAGCTAATCATTTGAGATCCCTGTTGCTCCATTCATGGAATGTGAGAAGAAATGTTCCATTTACAGAGAATGCACAGAGCACGGAGAAGAAAACTAATTGGAGAGACATGTTGAGGTTACTAATTGATTTTGACATTAATTGTAAGTTTCTTAGCTACTGATCATCGGTGATGATACATTTTGAATGGCATAGGGTTTCATGTGGAAGCGGGTTTGAAAACATCAAATATACACAACATTATCACTATTGAAAAGATCTTTGGATGGGTAGTTCAAAAGGATTGTCACTTCTTTGTTAAACTCTTATCTTGATCATTTTATGGTAGCAGTGATAAGTGTGTATTATGAGAAACAAAGTTTAAAAAAGCGTGGAAGTAAGCCTAAATCAACATCATTCATCAACAAAGTTCAAAGCAATCGTCATACCAATTCAACAAGTACTTTAAGAACCAAAATAGATAGACAACGGCTACAAAAACACGCTAAGCTAACCTCATAACTTCAATGCCTTGCCCTTTTTTCGGTTGCCTCTGCTCCACCGTCTTTCGTGCTCCCCAAAATATTTCCGACTTTTCTAGCAAAATGAACTAAGGAGCATTCCCAAGAACTTAGAAGCCTTTTTATAGTTTGTTACTTTGGCATTAATTGTCCCCTTCTTTCGCGCCAGCTGTTTTCCCTCATTCATTGTATGAAACGGCTACCACCATTACCTGGGAAATAATTTTTACAATTAATGCATGCTAGTAATTGTAATAATGGGCCAAGCTTAAGGTAATTAATGGGGGCGATGTAGGCGGTACGTGTGGGATAAAAGAGTTGGATTTTTAGCCTAATAATAATTATCTAGGGTTTAAATTTACAATTTTTTTAAATTAGGAACTAATTAAACAAGACTTAGTACATATTTTGGTCACTCTACCTTGGGGTGATTATTGTTAAAATAGGTTAGTGGACTTCAAAATCTTGGTTATTTATGCTAATACTATAAGAGAATATAATATATTTAATATATATTATATTTATAGTATTAGTGAATATAATATATTTGTAGTATTAGTGAATATAATATATTTGTAATATATTATAATTATCTTTAGACTATACTTTCCTAATTTACTTGTATTTAGGTTTCCTAGTTCCTCTTGTATTTAGGTTTCCTAATCCCTCTTGTATTTAGACTATCTAGATTAAACTTGTGTAGCAAGTATTGTAACCCTATAAATATGTTCACAATATCAATGGAAAAGTGATGCCATTATTCCAAAACGTTATTAGTTTCTACATGGTATCGAGCCTCGCTCTTAAAACCTACAACCACCATCTTCCGCAAACCCAAGACTTCCTCAACCCTAAAACTTCATCCCATATAGTCGTCGCCAACCCAATCCCACGTTCAGATCCGGCGACTCTCCAAAGCCAAGCCGGTTTCCACCTCCCCTCCCTTTGAGCAACCAAAGGACACCTTGGCCAACCAAGCTTTGACAAGCTCGCTTTGGTCCTTCCTAAGCCGCCTCTCCGTTAGCACCCCTAAACCACCAACCTTCCACCTCCTTATATCTTCATCCCCGCCAACCCAGATCGGAGTCAAACCCAAAGTTCGAGATCCGGCACCCCATCACCAGTGCGCCAGTTCCCCCGAGCAATAACAAGGACACCTGCCAACCACGCTCGGCGAGCTCGCCGTGGACCTTCCTCGGCCACCCTTAACCAAACTTCGCAACCACAAACCTTCATCCCACCACAACCGACACCGCTTCACACCTCGGCATCATTGCTTCTCACACTGTCAAAACCCTCTTCACGCTAATCGAGCACCCCCAAGGACTCCTCGGCAAACCCAGTTGTGATCGGTTCGACGCCCTCCTCACTCACAAATGCGCGAGAATCTAGATTCCTTGGCAAACCCAGCTCGCCCTCCTCGGACGGCAAGCTCGCCAACTCCCTCCCTCAACAGCTCGCCGAGGCCCCCTCTCTTTCCACACGCCCTCCCTCAACCCGCTCGTTCCTCGAGTAATTCTGGCATCCTTGGCAAACCCAGCTCATCCTCTTCGGAAGGTAAGCTTGCCACTTCCATCCCTCGACAGCTCGCCCTAAGGCCCTCCCTCCAACAGATCGCTCCTCGAGCAACTCACGGACTCTTCAGCAAGCCCGGCTCTTACCAGCTTGCTGAAGTCCTCACTCAACAGCTCGCTCATCGAGCTCCTCACGGCTTCCTCGGCACACCTATCGTTCACCAACTCGCCGAGGCACTCTCAACTAGTTGGCTTCGCATTGAGCAAGCTCAGGACTCTCGACAACCCGGCTTTCACCGGCTTCGCCCAGGCGACACTCCCTCAACCAGCTCGCTCCTCGAGCAAACCATGTCTTCAGCAAACCAGGCTCTCTCCAGCTCACCGAAGACCCCTCCCTTAACAACTTGTCTTCCTCGGAAAACCCAACTCGCGGACCTCTCCCTCACGAGCTCGCCACCGATCACCCTCTCATTTTTCAACTCGCACTCTGTCCGCATATTCTTCACAAGATTTGTCTCTCCCAACAGCGATCCATCTTGCGGGAGCATATAAGAGAATATAATATATTTGTAATATATTATAATTATCTTTAGACTATACTTTCCTAATTTACTTGTATTTAGGTTTCCTAGTTCCTCTTGTATTTAGGTTTCCTAATCCCTCTTGTATTTAGACTATCTAGATTAAACTTGTGTAGCAAGTATTGTAACCCTATAAATATGTTCACAATATCAATGGAAAAGTGATGCCATTATTCCAAAACGTTATTAGTTTCTACAAATACCGTTAACTTTAATTTTAATTTTTGGTCACCAATTGTTGCTCCGACAATTATTCTAACATTTGATGACTTCTTTTCTCCTGTATGTAGTTTCTATATGAGAGGCTAAATTGATTGAGATGTGTGTGCGAGTGTCAGTGCAAGCATTGTCTCATATTCAGTACAATGAAGATATTTAGTATTGGGTGGAAAAAAATATAATTTTGATTAATTTAACACTTACTTTGTCGTCAATGATTATCATCTTTCTGGACTTTGAAGAGGGCTTAGAATCCGTTTGTTTCACGAAAAATGTTTTCCAAAAAATGATTTCGGAAAAATGATTTCTAGAAATTGAAAAGATTTAATTTTCACTTGTTTGGTAAATTTTTTGAAAATATGTCAGAAAACATTGTAGGATGTTTGACAAATACACGGAAAATGTTACGGAAAACAATATATGAATAAATACAAAAAATATATTCTAATATTAATACACATATTGAATATAAAATAGTGTTGAAATTTTAGTAATTTTCTTTTAATAACTCTTAATTTAGCATTAATGGTGTCAAATCAATAAGGTTTATCTATTTTCAAGCTCACAAATAATTTTTTTTGATAATTGATATGAAAAATTGTTTTAAAAAATAAAATTAATAATGTTTGAGACGTCCTTAAATAATAATATGATATAGTGGACACTAATTTAAGGACGTGGTGAGTATTTATTTTTACATTGACCACATTTTCCTAAGGTTACCAAACACCGGAAAATGAGGAAACCGTTTTCCGGAAGTTATTTTCCGTGAAACAAATGGAGCCTTAGTCCATATGTTGTTTCTAACCTAACTCACAAAGCTCTTAATCGTGTAGTGAATGACTTTTGATTTATTTGTATTTACTTATTATATATATATATATATATATATATATATATATATATATATATATATATAAGTTACTAAACCAAACCAGTTTTAGATTGTTGAAGAACTTTTTTTTTGTTTGTATTTATTTTGGAATTCACATTGTTTTATTTATGATAATTTATATTTAATATGTTATATTTTAATGTTTGATATTAATTTTAAATTATAATATTATTTTTATTGTTAATGTTGATTAAGTTGATTAAAAATAATTTATATAAATCACATAACTGAATAAACCAAAAAAAGAGTAAGAGAAAATTGACTCCAACGAACACATATTGCTCACAATTGCATCATTTGCAACATGAATTTGCATGATGCAAGAGTAAATCTTAATGTTTATCAATTAGTTATATCTTACATTTCTGTTCATAATAATGCTTTATATTTCAATAAAGTATTCCTAACTTTAACATATTAACATATATGTTATGTTATATATTGGCTATATACAATCTCTGCGTCAATTACATAGTATCAATTCAATCATGTACAGGTAAACATACAAGGCATACTCTGTATAGCCTTCTTGTACTCTTACATAATCAATCTCATGGATCCGAATTCTTTAATAAATTGATAAGAGTACAAGAATTCTTTAACGCTCCTGATAGGTTGGGGAAATTGATAAGAAAATCAAAATACAA
>CM028382.1:56155806-56205856 GCA_013146195.2 Codonopsis lanceolata | reverse complement strand
GGGAAGATGAAGATAAAGACTCAAGCAACCATGAAGAGTCTTGGAGAAGATGGAAAATTCGTTTTTGGAAGAGGAGGGTGACGAGAGTCAAAATCTGAAATGTGGTTTATATTTGCCTAGATTTTGAGTGGGACAAGTGTCAACAACTTGTGGTCCCTTTTCTAATCTGATTTTGGCTTAATTGTCACTAAGGTGATCTTAATCTATCATTAAAACTAGTTAGGGATGTTAGACTTAAGTAGGAAGTGGTTAGTGGAGGTTTAGGATAGGTTTAGATAGGCTTTGAATGTAAGTCGCCCAATTTCAAAACAGGAGAAAATCAAAGCAAAGACAAAGCAGTGAGGCGGGCGCTCACCCAAGGCCATGCGGCCGCCCAACTACCGAGGCCTCCCCAAGTTCGCACCATTCAGCAATTACCAAAGATCTCGAGGCGGCGCCACCAGCCTCCCATGCCCGCTCCGTAACCTCTAAAACTTGATCTAAACTTGATCTAAATGGTCCCAAACTTGGGCAACCATTCTAAGGTCTAACCCTACTCAAAACAAGCTGAAACGCACCCGAACAACCCCTAACAAGATAGAACAAGGCGCAAACCACGCGACTAATGAACAATCTAATCAAACTCAAATCAAACACCAATCAAACTAGATATCTTGGGCATGAAAAAGGTTTGTTTCAACATGATTAAGACCTGAATATAAAGCCAAGAACTCAACGAACACTTCGTGACGCCGAAATAGAAGCAAATACGAGCAACGAGAGGAATCGCTAAGGCCAAATTCAACGCGATTAAACCTAAGATTCAACAAACAAGTTTATATGATTCTAAACATGTTATGGACTTCTAAAATGATCTATGAATGATTCTAAAACATTTATATAACAAGTAAACATGCTCACAATCAACCAAGAAAGTATAAAGACAAGCATAGAATGCACATGCAAGATTACGGGCGTTACACTCTCCCCTCCTTTAGAATTTAGTCCCTAAATTCTACCAAGTTCGTCAAATAAATGTGGATGCTTCGCGCATCTCCGCTCCGCCTCCCAAGTTGCTTCTTCAATGTTATGATTCCTCCAAAGAACTTTGACTAAGGGAATTCTCTTGGTTCGAGAACTTGCTCTTTGGTATCCAAAATCTTCACTCAAGCTTTTCAACGATGACATATCCTCAAACGTGATCTCTTCATACTCAAGTACATGGGACTCGGCATCCTTCAAATACTTCGCAACATGGAAACATGGAATACATTATGAGTCTCCGAAAGTGAAGGTGGCAATGCAATACGATACGCAAAGACCCAACTCTCAAGAACCTCGAATGGACCAATGTACTCTGTAAGCTTCCCTTTCTTGCCGAATCTCTTAGTACCTCTCCTCGGTGTTACCTTCAAGAACACGTAATCACCCACTTGGAACTCAAGATCTGCCTTCGATTGTCCGCATAACTCTTTGTCGACTTTGAGCGGTGCGCAAACGATCTCTAATCAACTTCACGCTCTCAACCGATCATGTTGCACTAACTCTGAACCCCAAAGTTTCGCTCTCTCCAACTTCATCCCAACAAATTGGCGATCTACACTTACGCCCATACAAAGCTTCATACGGCGCCATCTTGATACTCGACGGTAGTCTATTATACGCAAACTCGGCTAAAGGTAAGTGAGAATCCCAGCCTTCCCTTGAAATCCACTGCACAAGCTCGCAAAGATATCCTCCAAAATCAATCAATCGCTGACCGGCCATCCGCTTATGGATGAAAAGTCAGCATCAAGTCCAATCTAGTCCCCAAAGCTTCCTCGCAACGACTTCCAAAATCTTGACGTGAACCTCGGATCTCTATCTGACACAATACTAACCAGACGCCATGAAGTCTCACAATGATCTCCTCGGATACAAAGTCGCTAACCGAAGTCAATGAATAAGTGATAGCTATCGGAATGAAGTGCGCACTTAGTCAACCCTGTCGACTATAACCCAAACCGCATTAAAACCTCTCGCGCGCGTAACCCTGTCACAAAATCCATGGTAATGAACTCCCATTTCCACTCAGAATCTCCAATGGTTGTAGAAATCCGCAGCCCTCGATGCTCTCTCTTAACCACGACAAGTCAAACACTTTGACACATACTCCGCCTCTTCATACCCTTCCACCAAAACTGTTTTTTTCAAATCTAAGTACATCTTCGTGCTCCCTGTGAATGGTATACTTGCCTTATGAGCCTCATCAAGAACCAACCTCTTCAATTCAAGTTAGAAGGAACACAAATCCTACCTCGAAATGTCAAAGTACTCGCTATTAACCACAAAGTCAGCGATACATTCTCACCAACCCATCAATAATTTTCTTCAACTCCGGATCATTCCTTGCTCTTCTCTAATTTTCCCAAATAAACAGCGTAGCACCTAACATTTGCAAAAATCACACCTCTATCAAAAACACTAGGACTCCAATCTCGCAAATCCTCCAACATCTTCCACTCCTTAACCATCATACACGACATATATGAACCTTTCCTACTCAAGGCATCCGCTACCACATTTGCCTTCCCTGATGATACAAGATAGTACAATCGTGGTCCTTTAACTTTTCCATCCACCTTCGTTGTCTCATGTTCAATTCTTTTTGAGAAAACAAGTATTTCAAACTCTTATGGTCGGTGAAGATCTCAAACTTAGACCCATACAAGTAAGTGTTTCCATTTATGCAACGCGAAAATAATCGCAGCCTAACTCCATATCGTGTGTCGGGTAATTGCTCATGAATAGACAACTTCCTCGATGCATAGGCGATCACCCTTCCATTCTCGCATCAAAACACAACCCAAACCTTCCTTTGAAGCATCACTATCAGATCACAAAATTATCTCCTCCACTAGGCAAAGCCAAAATAGGTGCCGATGTCAACCGATTCTTAAGCTCTTGGAAACTAGACTCACATTTCTCGCTCCAAACAAACGGCACATTCTTCTGTGTCAACCTCGTCATAGGAGTTACAATTCTAGAAAAACCTTCAATAAACCTCCGTAATAACCCGCCAACCCCAAGAAACTCCGAACCTCAGTAATCGAACTAGGCCTCTTCCAATTCATCACCGCTTCAATCTTAGAAGGATCAACGGCTATCCCGGCGCTAGAAACTATATGCCCTAAGAAAGATACTTCCTCGAGCCAAAAGGCACATTTGCTAAACTTGGCATAAAGCTGCTTCTCCCGAAGAATAGATAAGACAATCCTCAAGTGTTTCTCATGCTCCTCCCGAGATTTCGAATACACTAAGATATCATCAATGAAGACTACAACAAAGCAATCAAGATAACGTGGAAAGACACGGTTCATCAAATCCATAAACACCGCCGGCGCATTCACAACCCAAACGGCATCACTACAAATTCAAAATGCCCATACCTAGTGCGAAAAGTCGCCTTCTGAACGTCTTCCTCTCTAACCTTCAATTGGTAGTAACCCCATCTCAAATCAAGCTTAGAGTAGACAATAGACCCTTGCAACTGGTCAAAAAGATCATCGATGTGGGGTAGAGGATACTTATTCTTAACAGTCACCTTATTCAATTCTCGGTAATCTATACATAACCGCAAACTCCCATCTTTCTTCCTCACAAATAAGACCGGTGCGCCCCAAGGCGACACACTTGGTTTAACAAAACCAATCTCGAGGAGTTCTTGCAACTGAGTTTTCAACTCCCTAAGCTCCGCAGGCGCCATCCTATACGGTGCCTTAGAAATCGGTGAAGTCCCCTAATAAGCTCTATACGTAATTCTAGTTCTCTATCGTGGCATAGCATGATCGGTAGAAAACATCGGAAATTCACACACTACCGACCTCTTCTAAGTTAGGCGAAGACTTCCTCTTATCAACTACGCATGCAAGATAACCCGCACACCCTTGAGACAAGAATTTTCTAGCCCTTAGCGCAGTAAATAAAATGCACGCCACTCGAAGCATGATCACCCACAAAAGTAAACTCAGCACACCCAAGATATAAAAGGTAACCCTTCTATGGCAACTATAGCATGATAAGCACATAACCAGTCCATGCCAAGAATCACATCAAAATCACGTATGGGAAGAACTACCAAGTCCGCATGCAAAGTGTGGTCACCCACCAAAACATCACAAGATTTAAATACTTCAGACGCGAGCATAAATTCCCCGAGCGGGGTAGAAACTTCAAGCAAATATGGCAAAGATTGAGGCAATACGCAAAGATTCTCAACAAAGTGCGAAGCAACATAAGAATGCGAAGACCCTGGATCTATGAGAACTCGAGCCTTATGATCGAATATAGAAAGAGTACCTCCTATCACGGCCGTAGACCCCTGAACCTCGCGCTGATCAAGCGCAAATACCCGGCCTTGAACCTTTGGTTTCCCATCTACACTTCTCTTGGCCCATCGAGCCACATTTCCTGCTGAGTTGCCCCTTTCGGGCACTCCTTCCTAAAATGAGTACCATCTCCGCAAATTGTACACTTTCCAAGCTTTGCCCAACACCAATCAACCGTATGTCCTAGCTTCCGACAATAACCTGCAGTCATACTCCCACTACTGCCCCTTGTTGCCCCTAGATGAAGAAGTATTGTTACCTTGTTTCCCATCGCGGCCTAACTTGGCCTCCACTTCTCCTATCACGGTTCCCTTGATATCCCCTTCTGTTACCCGCATTGTTTCCCCGACATCGCTTCCGAGTAGTCCGCTGCACTACTAGCATTATTCTTGACTCGGTGTTCCTCAATGTCTTGCTCTACCTCATATGCTCGATCAACCGCACTCCGGTAATCGGTGAGCTTAAGCGCTAAAATCTGCTTCCTAAACTCGGTTCTTAACCCCTTCACAAACTTGTGTGTTCTCCGTGCCTCCTGGGAATCGATACGCATAATATCGGCTCAATTTCGTGAACTTTGCGAGAATACTCTGCCACTGTCATGCTACCTTGTTCAAGATCATAGAACTCCTTCTCTCTTTGGTTGCGAACTACGTCCGGCACATATTCATTCTTAAACTCTCTTTGGAAATTGGCCCATGTAATGGGAACTTGTTGCATCTCCCAACTCTCCTTCAACACGGTCCACCAATGTTCGGCGGCTCCCTTAAATTTAAAGGTTGCTAACATAACTCTTTCTTCGTCAGTACACCCCAACATGGACAATACTTTGATCATTTCCTCCATCCATAACTCGGCCTCTCTCGGTTTCGGTTCTCCAAGAAACGAACTAGGCTTTAGCTTAAGAAATCTCTAGAGAGTAGTGTCGGCCCTGGTCTCGGTGGTGGAGGTGGTGGTGGTATCGCTCCTCCCGGCTCGACCTCCCCGGCCTGCCCCAAAAAGCTAACAACCGCGATGTAGTTCAGCCATATCCCGACTACCTGATCCTCTGGGCGGCGGTACTCTACTTCGTGTTCAACCGAACTCTCCCGGGTCTACCTCTCCCTCGGATTAACCATCGGACTCCTACAAGAATTCACTCGACGTTAAAATCAACACACAAATAACCAACCCAACTAGGCCATGGAACCTATCCCGCCGATAGCCTAACCTATAGCTCGATACCAACCGGACGACCCCTGACCCCAATGCGAGATCCCGAGTCGTGCCGTCCAAATAATCAATAACACAAGCATGCATAGTAGGATCATAAAATTCATGTGGCGCAACATCGCATACAAACAACAACTCGGCTACACTTGGCCGGAAAAACAACTTAAATTAAACAAGTCTTCGGCGACGCATACTGAACCCAACAACTACTCCTACAATTATTAACACATGCTTATAATAACCTCAACGGCCACAACATGCCGAGACAGACAACAACAACAACAATAAAATTAAACGAGCTTTAGCGGAAGAAAACCGTAGTGAACCATACACATATAAACAGGCTCGACATACAAGTCGGCATACCAAAAGATTACAAGTATTAAGTAGTTAAGTTACATCAACAACAAAACCCCAAGCCAAGTCTACATGACTTGCTTCCCAACGTCCTTTCCAAAATAAAAGATTAACTAATAGAAGTCCAAAAGAGCAACCTTGCGAATACAACCAACCAAATGGAATAAGCAGGTCTAACGTGGACCGTCTCCTCGGCTCGGATCTAAGGAAAGACAAAGCAAACAAATAGGGTAAGTCGAAAGACTTAGTAAGTTACTAAAATGCATGATCATGTTATAACATGGCATTTATCACAATTATAGTTCACGTTCATCATATAGCACTTAGCACATTATTCACGTAAGTGCAAGGAAATAAATCATACAAGTAGGATATGATATAGGCACGGCCGCTTCGTAGCTCCTGCAAAATAGTTTGTTAACCCAATATCGTGACTACGATGCTCGTGACTTGCATCGATATACCGAACTCCGCCGGCTAATAGCAGCCAGTGACGCACTTATTGTTACGGCAAAGGGGCTACTTCCCCATTGCGGCCTACAATGGAGGGGTGTGTGAGGTCCCAGGTACGGCGATCCATAGCGAGCACGAATCTCTCAATTCGTGGAGGCTATACATCGTCCTACCCTGACATAAAAATCAAACCAAATAGTGCCAGCTGGACTTAATGCAATGCACAAGTAGATGTTTACTCGTAAAGACCAAATAATGATCGAATTCGACAAGAGCGAACTCGACCGACCAAGTAGGGTATAATGCTCTACAATAAACCAAGTCAAGGCAATCAATTGCTCATAACCAAATAATCATAACGGGTTCAATTGCACATAAATAAACTCAACTTAAACATTGAGTAAACTTGACCAAACGTTGTCCAAACTTCGTAGGGATTGAAACTAGGGTTCAACACGTTCAAATATTCCCTAGAGTCGACTCCGTTGAGTCTTTGCTCTAAATTCCCAAATTTGGAGAAATTGAAGCTATGTGCTTCATATCCCAACCTAGGTCAATTCTAGGTTCAACAAGGTATTACATTCACCAAGGCAATGCAAAGTGATTCATGTTCAACATAGAGTTCATTTCATAGGATAGAACACATACAACATAACAACACATAATGTAGGCTCCATTTAGGGCATTCTCATATGAACAAACTTCCAACAACAAATAATATACATGTCTCTAACATGTTTAAAATCTTAAATAGACAAGATGAAAGAATAATATAGACTTTCACAAGCAAGAATTCAACCTATACATGCTCCTAACAAGCTCAAAATCTCAACATACAAGAAGATAGCATAGGAAGCATACATGTGCCCTCATTGACCTCAACCACCATAGGCTTTGTTTCCTTAGGGTCAATGAGAACTAAAAGAAGAAGAAGATGAAGAAGGTAACTTACTAGTTATACACCAAAGAAAGCAATGGAAGAAACCAATCGGATGGAAATGCTCCCCTTCTTGAGCTCTACAACTTTAAAGAAGATAGTTTGGGCAAATGATGAATGGATGAGGGAAGATGAAGATGAAGACCTCAAGCAACCATGGAAGAGTCTTGGAGAAGATGAAAATTCGTTTTTGGAAGAGGGAGGGTGAGAATGAGAGTCAAAAATCTGAAATGTGGTTTATATTTGCCTAGATTTTGAGTGGGACAAGTGTCAACAACTTGTGGTCCCTTTTCTAATCTGATTTGTGGCTTAATTGGTCACTAAGGTGATCTTAATCTATCATTAAAAACTAGTTAGGGATGTTAGGACTTAAGTAGGAAGGGTTAGGGAGGTTTAGGATAGGTTTAGATAGGGGTTTGAAGTGTACAAGTCGTCCAATTTCAAAACAGAGAAAATCATCCCCGTAACAAAGCAGTGAGGCGGGCGCCTCACCCAAGGCCATGCGGCCGCCTCAACTACTGAGGCCTCCCCAAGTTCAGACCATTCAGCAATTACTCCCAAAGATTCGAGGCGGGCGCCTCACCATGCGGCCGCCTCGGCTCCAGAACCTCTAAAACTTGGTCTAAACTTGATCTAAATGGTCCCAAACTTTTGGGCAACCATTCTAAGGTCTAACCCTACTCAAAACAAGTCGGAAACGCACCCGAACAACCCCCGGAACAAGATAGAACAAGGCTCAAACCACGCGACGAATGAACAACGAATCAAACTACAATCAAACACCAATCAAACTAGGATATCTTGGGCATGAAAAAGGTTTGTTTCAACATGATTAAGACCTGAATAGAAAGCCAAGAACTCAACGAACACTTCGTACGTCGAAATAGAAGCAAATACGAGCAACGAGAGGAATCGCTAAGGCCAAATTCAACGCGATTAAACCGGCGATTCAACAAACAAGTTTATATGATTCTAAACATGTTATGGACTTCTAAAATGATCTATGAATGATTCTAAGACATTTATATAACAAGTAAACATGCTAACAATCAACCAAGAAAGTATAAAGACGAGCATAGAATGCACATGCAAGATTATGGGGCGTTACAGTTGTGGCTGACCACTTGTCTAGGTTAGAATTTTCACCCTTGTTTGAACGTCAATTTCTTGATGATCCTGTCCCCATTAATGATAATTTACCTGATGAACAACTCTTGGCCATTAAAGATTCTCACCCTTGGTATGCTGATTTTGTCAACTATTATGTATCTGATATCATTAATCCGGATTTTGATCATTACGAAAAGAAGAAGTTTTTGGCGGAAACTAAAAATTATTTTTGGGAAGCTCCTCACTTATATAAAATTTGTTCTGATTCTCTAATAAGAAGATGTATTCCAGAAAAAGACCAACAAGGTATCATGGAATTTTGCCATGGATATTCTTGTGGTGGTCATTTTAGTGGTAATAAAACTGCTCGTAAAATTTTGCAATCAGGTCTGTATTGGCCTACTATTTTTAGAGATTGTGAACTGTTTTACATAACATGCGATAAATGTCAAAGAACAGGTGGTATAGGAAAGAGAAACGAGATGCCCTTACATGTTAATTTAGTAGTTGAAATTTTTGACGTTTGGGGTATTGATTTTATGGGTCCCTTCCATGTGTCCAATAATTGTGAGTATATTTTGGTAGCAGTTGACTATGTCTCTAAATGGATAGAAGCAGTAGCAACCAAGACTAATGATGGAAAAACAGTAGTCAAATTTGTAGAAGATTTATTTGCTAGATATGGAGTCCCTAAGGCCATAATAAGTGACCAGGGAACTCATTTTACCAATAAGTTGTTAAATAATGTTCTTAGAAAGCATGGTGTAACTCACAAGTTAGCTACACCGTATCATCCACAGACATCCGGACAAGTAGAAGTAAGCAATAGGCAGATAAAAGCAGTGTTAGAAAAGACTGTTAGGCCTAATCGTAAAGATTGGGAATCTAAACTCAAGGATGCTTTATGGGCATACCGAACTGCTTTTAAGACACCCATAGGAATGAGTCCATATAGAATGGTATATGGCAAAGCTTGCCATTTACCAGTTGAGATTGAGCATAAAGCCTATTGGGCTGTTAAAGAATTAAATTTGGATTTGACATTGGCCGGAGAAGAAAGATTGTTTCAGTTAAATGAGTTAGAAGAGCATAGACTTAATTCGTATGAGAATGCAAAGACGTATAAAGAAAAGACCAAAAAGTATCATGACATGGGATTAGCCAACAAAATGCTTCATCCAGGTATGAAAGTATTATTGTTTAACTCTAGGTTAAGGTTATTCCCAGAAAAGTTAAAATCCAAATGGTCTGGCCCTTTTAGAATAGTATGAATTTATCCTCATGGGGCTGTTGATATACAAAACCCCAAAAACAATGAAGTGTTTAAAGTGAATGGACACCGACTCAAGCCATATTTTGAGCCGATGTCAGTCGAACGAACAATTGAATTAATCCGTTTGGCTGACAATGAACCACCAAGAGATTAGGCTTGCAGTTTGGTCGAGCCAAAGACGTTAAACAAAGGCGCTAAGTGGGAGGCAACCCACTATTTTGAAAGTTATTTGTTATTTAGTTAGTTTAAATATGCTTTTCTCCGTTAAATTTTATTTTTGGACATTTAATTTTTAAATTAAATATGCCAAAATTCAAGTTTGGGGGAGAAAAACATTTTAGTGTTGTATTTATATGTTACTAATAACTTGTAGTTTAGGATTTTTGTTTAGATTTTTCATACAGGAAATATCCAAGACATAACGGAAGTTAACGAAAGGACTAAACTGCAAGCTGCTGAAAAGTTATAAAAGAAAAAAAACAAGAAGGGAAGTTTCTGGCCACCTTGCGGACGCAAGGTGTGGAGGACCTTGCGACCGCAAGGTCCCCAGTAAATGCGAATCTCGTGCAACGTACAGTCAGTCATGGGGAATCAACGGAATCAGAAACGGTTTGACTGTCCACCTTGCGGACGCAAGGTGTGGCAGACCTTGCGACCGCAAGGTCCCCTTATTTAAGGCCGCCGGGTTTTCATTTGCAGAAACCACACAAACTTCACTCCCTCTTCCAAGCAACAGCAGCAGCAGTTTAAATATCTTCAAAATTCCGACAGATCCTCCATTATTTCGGCACTATCTCCAAGAAAATATCTCTCCTCCCTCCTCAATACTCTTCATCTCCCTCATCCATTATCCACCATTGCACTTCCCAAGTTGAAGATTTTGAAGAAAGGAGAAGGAACCACCATTGTTGCCGACTAAAATCAAACTCCACTCCGGCTGCAATCACTCAATTAAGGCTGCAAACAAGTAACCCTAACACCCTATTTAATTTCATACGTAAAATATTTGCATGCTAGGGTGTTAGATATTTTTAACGTAGATATATTTTTGCATGCTTTAGATTAAATTTTTAATTTTTAAATTTTAAAATACAATTTTAATTGATAAACTTTTAGTTTTCAAAATTTTATATCAAACAAAATGTTTATCTCCGCCCGACTCACCTTGAGTCGAGGCCCAAGTTCCGTCCTCGTTCGTTAGGTGGACCCGCTATCTCCTTTTGATATTTGTCCTTCCCCATCAATCCTCTCATATGTTCCTCTATTTTGAGGACAAAATAGAACTTAAGTTTGGGGGGTGGGGATTTAAAACTTTAAGTCTTAGCAGGTCCTAGCCTAACGAGGAATGGAGTTGGGCTATGTCGTTAGGGTGAAGAAGAATTTCTTTATATGATGACCATTTAACTCTTCACCCTATTTTTCCTGTTTTTATTTTTTCTGATTTTCGGAGGTGTTGCCTTGACCAGAATACACTCACATTTGATACTCGTGGGTTCCTCTTATGGGGACCCATCATCAATTGTGTCATCGTCATCACCTCTAATTTTCGCAATTTCTTAGAAAAATATATAAAAAAATAAAAAAAAAATTTAAATTCAAAATATTCATCCTCGAGTTTAGGTGTGGTAATGCTAGTCGTAGTCAATGAGGAGATTAGTGCAATGAACTGCATAATTAGTCTGTAGATCCCCTTGGAATTTACTTAATTTTGCGAAACTTTTACTTTTCTCCAAATTCTTCATGCACTCACACCAGTCATAACTATGAATTGATTAGAATAGTTTTATAAAGTTTATAACACCTATTTCACTTCAACAAGATATGCACAAGAATATGATGCATAGCCATTCGAACATGATTGTTGCATTAAATTGTAACTTAGGGTCAATTGCATGTTAGTTAGATCCCTTGGATTTTTCTCATTTATATATCTCAAGCACACTTTCGAACCGTGTCTGCATGTTAGTCTCAATTGTCCCTACCATCTCTCTTAGCGAATGCTTATGTAAAATCCGGTGATGCTAAACACTCAACCCAATTCCCATAGTTGATATGATATTTTGTGTTGTCTTACTTGCTTTAAACACTATGTGAGCATTTGGCATTAAGAAATGATTTAGGCCATCTTTGGATCGTTAGAGCCTAAATATTCCCTGACCTATACTAAATATATCCCTAGTGTCCCCTTTGAGCCTAATGAAAAAGAATGGAGTGTGCTAAGCACACTATTTAAACCCCCATTCGCCATCGTTTCTATTACCCACATTAACTTAGCCCTAAAAGCCTATCCTTTGAGAGAGTAGGATTGGGTGGGAAATTGATTTTAGGAGGACCACTTCTTTTCAGTTAGGCTATTTTTCAAAAGGCTTCTTCTTTCCGTCGTCGAAAATAATAATAATAATAATAATAATCATGTGTCGACGAAAAATGAAACGGAAGAAGAAGAGGATAAACAAAAGATTCAAATGAAAGCATAGCTTTCAAGAGAAAATATGTTAGAAAATTCTGCTGATTAGAATGATGATATTTTTAGCATAATCTTAGCTATTACAAGTCATTGGGATAGGAGAGCATTGTATGTCATACATAGAAGTGCATGGGATGGATGTATAAATATTTTGAATCCTTGGGACCTTTCTGTCTGTAACTGACCGGGTTTGGATGGTAGATCTCATACTTCTTAATGCATGATTTTTTATTAAACTGTGATTTTCATATGAATGTGGTGTTTAGCTCAATAAAACTGTTTTAGTTAAGATATTCTTTAAGACTGGTGATCACACACACACGGAGAAATTAAAAGTAGCAGCAGTATTAAGGAAAGACTAGTTGGTTTTATATGACTAAGCCTGCATATATGTGGTGAGCACCAAACTGAGATTACATGCATGCCATACACTTATAACTTGAGGATGAAACCAAAAAGATTTTATGTTGTAATTATGTTTTATTTGTAGTTTTATTTTAGTTTTATGTTTATCTGTTTTTGTATTTATCTTTATAGTCGAGTCACTCGAAAGAGTCTCCTTGAGTTTGTGGGTTTATAGAGGAGTGTAAATAGTGTCACCCTCACAAAAAGATTTTAATTTTTGTTATTTATATGCTTTTGTATTTATAAGTTTATTTGTTTACTCGTGGACGAGCAAAGTTCAAGTTTGGGGGTATTTGATCGATGTATTTTATACGTCGATTTTATATACTTCTATGACTTAAATTATGCTATTTCACGAGTCTTTTGAGTACTAATATATGTTTTCGGTGAGTTTTGTAAGTTTCAGGATTATTGTGAAAATACGCGAAACTCCAGGGTTTTAAGTGCAAATTACAAGGAAGAGAAAAATTGAAGAAAAATAAAGACTGCACAATCTGGACACCTTGCGGACGCAAGGTGCCTCAGACCTTGCGACCGCAAGGTAGGCAGTATAGGCCCCCGAAGTCAGTAATCAAAGAATCAAAAGCCACCCACACTGGAGACCTTGCGGATGCAAGGTAGGCAGAATGCGACCTTTTCGGATTTTCACACAGTCATTCGATCCAATCACAACTCCCGAGTATATATAGAAGTCAGGTGCCGAGCCTAAGAATAAGGAGGACGGCTGGAAGCTCTCTTTACATAGATTTTAGGTAGTTTTAGATTGTATAACATAGTTAGGTTTTGTAATTTCAAGTATTGAAGATCAAATCATGTCTCCCATCATCTCCATGTGTTGTTCATCGTCTATGATGAACTAATTCATCCCTAATCTAGGAGGTGGGAGGTAACTTGTATCGAATTTATGTTTTGATTCATATATATATGTTTATTCAATGCTTGTTGATTGTGTTGTTTATCAATCCCTATATTATTTTGCTTTGAACAAATGAATGTAATCGCAAATAATAAAGGCTTAGAGGTGCGGATAACTGCATGACCGAGTGCATATGTCGCATAATCGGCTCACCAACACAATAAATTGGACCTATCGAAGCACGAGAGTGATAAGTTAGGACCAGGTTCTTACATGATCTAGGTGACAGATAGATCATAAATCTAGGTGACAGCTAGATTGATAGTTCCTGTGCTTAGGATATGGAATGGGTGAATTTTGAGGGGATGGAGGCTGAACCAATTGTTCAACAGACCATATCTATTTTTAGTGAACGAACCCAAGACATTGAATGACATTTTTATGAATTGAACATAAAGGAGATATAAGTGAAACCCATAATCCTAGATTTCCACTCACCATAAGATCTTCATATCTGTTATTACTGTCTAATTAGTTAAACATCTATAACTAGTAAATTAGAGTAGAATTAAACATAAAAACCCCCCTTAGATTAATAAATTGCTATCTATAATCGCACTGTTCGTGATCACTTGTCTCTGTGGGTTCGACCCTTGCTTCCGAGTCTATTCTATAATAGTCTTGTACACTTGCAAGGAAATAGATAAATAAAACAATCGATCAGAAAGCATGACGTGTCCAGCCCTTTATTTGATCAAGCTTTAGTGGATTATTTAATTCAGCCCAACTTAGTTTGAATTTGAATTAAATCTTCTCCAGATCTACGCCTGACTTCTCAGACACGTCCCTCCAGCTTTTTTGAAAAAGCATGAAGACTTTCGCCTCCTGAAAAGTGACAGAGCAGGTGAACAGACTGATGCATACAGACTGTACCAACTATTGCAGGTTTGCAACTCTGATTGCTCACCTGCTAGTTGCTGCAACAACTCTTCACCATTCCTTGCTCAGTATCAGTTGAAGAAGAAGTCCACAGACAGCTCCTGACATTTAATGCATTCAACCTAATAGAGTTGTTACTCTCTTCATCTTCTCCAACAATCTCAAGAATGGCCCAACTATAAATACTGCCTTTAAAGACTGAAGAAAACAATGCTCCGAATCTCTCCAATAACATCAAGTCTTATACATTCAGTGCATTCAAAGAGATCATTAATTGATCAACGAAGTCCTCAACAACAACAATAAGATCTGGATTAACCTTTAATCCTTTGCTTCTTATTGTTGTTCCTTTTACTATTCTTCTGCACATTGAATATTCTGTTTTGTCCAGATATTTAATACCCCCACCCCCAAACACAAGTCAAATATTTTGTACACATTCCATTGCACATTTCTGTAATAGATCTAGTGGAATAAATAGTGCACATTTAAATCCAAGGTTGACTGCCTTGGTGGTGGACGTAGCACTCATTATAGTGCGAACCATCTCAAAATACTTGTGTCATTCTTTCTATATTGATTACTGCTTTAAACTGTCATTTCTTCCTTTAACTTATTCCTTCGGCAACAGACTTAAGTATTCAGTTAAGTCTACCGGTAGTGCTTCACCGACAGACTTGAACTGTCTTCTTTAACAAGACTTCCGCTACTTCAATCTTCTTAATAGATTGCAAGTGCTTGTTCTAGGATTTACTTAAAAAGTTTTTAGTGTTAAATAAGCTATTCAACCCCCCCTCCCTTCTAGCTTATTATTATGCCCTTTGGGACTAACACCTTCCGTCCCTAAATTATCGTCCTCCTTTCCTTTTTCGTTCGTCCTAAAATAATTGTTCTGTTTGAAACTTACATTTTTAGAACATCACTTTTACCACTTTACCCTTACTTTTTCACCCTACTTTAATTATGAGCCACATACACACGAGCTTTAAAGGAAAATACACATTAAATCAATATAAAAAATCAAGTTAATTGTTTTTTCTTAATCGGTGCGCCGAGTCAACTAGAACGAGGAAGTAGCATATAGTGGTGGTGGTTAACGACGTCAGTGTATGGCAGTCAGCGGGGGTAGTTGGAGGCGGCAGTTACCGGAGGCGGCGTTTGCCGGAAGTGGCAGCGGCAGCGGCGATAGCCGGAGGTGTTGGTGGCGGCGGAGACGGTTGCCGGAGGTGGCACAAGTAGTGGTGGTTGAAAGTTGTTGTGGTAGTGGTAAAATGAAAGTGATTTGTTACTATGTAATAATTGATCAAATTTAGAATTTAAATTATTAGGATTTATAATGGAATTAGTTTTATGGAATTGAGTCATTAAGAATTCAAATTTCAAATTTTTGGAATTGATATTGAGGTCTCCAAAACTAATTCAATTGTTTGGGGTACCAAACATACCCTCAGAGAATGTTTCTGAATTGTCGTATTTTAAAATATACATACCTCAAGAATGAAATTTGTATGGGTTACAAAATTACATGTACCTCATAAAAGGTGAATTTAACAACGTGATTTAGTGAGTCAATTCTAAGTTGTTTGTATTGATCGCGTAGCAAAATAATAAATAGATGGAGATTAAGTTAAAGAAGCAAAAGGAGAGAAATTGCAAAACTACAAACCAAGATATTGGATCGGAAACAGATTGGATTCCATTTAATTTTGGTTTAGACTTTGTGAAAAATATGGTCCTACTGATGACTTAGGCAAAGACTTGTGTTGGGCGGCTCATTTAAGAATTCACGGGTCATAACAAATACATAACATGTTACTAAAAATTACAAAAATGGCTTAGCCAAAATGGTCCACCTCAAATGCTTAAGGCTTGGTGAATTGGTGCGCAGGGGTGTTGGGTTTGACTCCCACAAGATGGTTTTAAGTTTTATCACATATTAATGTGAAGTTTCTCATTTTGCTATGGTGCCCCTGCACTTTCAAGGTTTGTCGCCGAAATTCTTATGTTTCTCACGCCTTACAGTTTAATCATTTGTCAGCTCCGTTAGCCATCCGTTAGCATCAATTGCCTTGGGATAATTGACGGACCCTAACAGACTTTAACGAAATTCTAAATGACACATTTAAAGCAAAATGTGACAAAATGAAAAGATAAAAGTGACATATTTTAAGGTTAAAAGTGACACTATAAAGGAGAATTTATTATAATCCTCATTAAAATACAAAGTAACACTCGTAATACTAATAAGTGTCATATTTAATACTAAAAAGTATCACTTTAAAACTAACGTTGACTGCCAAAAGTGACACGTTTAATACTAAAACGTGACACTTTCAATATTAAAAAGTGACACTTTTAAGGTCAATAACGATGATTTTTATTTATAAGGTAAAATGACACTTGTAAGGTCAAAAGTAACACATTTAATGCTAAAAAATGACACTTTAATGTTATAAAGGAACACTTTAATGTCAAACATAATGATTTTCATTTAAAAAAAAAAAAGACACTTTTCAAAGTGAAAGTAACACATTTAAGACTAAAAGTGACACATTTAAGACTAAAAGTGACACATTTAAGCCCAAAAAAGTAACATTTTTTAGGGAAAAAATTATAATTTTTATTAAAAATGCAAAGTGACACTTCTAAGGCCAAAAGTAACACATTTTATACTACAAAGTGACACTGTTAATAATAAAAAGTGACACTCTACATATATAAATATAAGGGGTGGCGTTGTAATTTTCAAAAACCAAGGGGTTGTATTGAGATTTCTGAATTTTGCTCCATTTAACCTGGATAGATCCGTCTTACGTAAGACCACCTCAATGACTTAAGAGGCAATCGGGTTAAGCGATAGTTGCGTAAACATTAGGTTCAAAATTTCCTTGGTTTAGAGTTTAGGAAAATACGATCTCATGGTTGAGTTAGAGGCAAGCGGGTTAAGCCATAGTTGCATGAAGATAAGGGTCAATTTCTTCTGCATTTTTCAGGAACAAAAGGCAAGAAGTGAGCATGTATCCCATAATAGTCACTTTCAATATGAATACATTAGCAAAATACCGGTAATGTGAATGCGATAACCCAATTTTTGCAAAATACCTTCATAAGCAATTTGTAGAACTTTACCTCCCACACATATTTAACAGCTAGTGATGTGGCAACGCCTGAACTTGTTAGTTGTAATCGACTTCGTCAACATGTCTGCAACATTTTTTGTGGTTTGAATATTCTCTAGCAAAATGTCCCCATTATCAATCAACTCATAAATCTTGTGAAACATCACATCGATGTGTTTTGTTCTTGAGTGGTAAATCTAATTTTTTGCTAAATAAATTGCACTTTGACTGTCACAATGCAACATAACTTCACTTTTATGAACACCCAATTCCTTGACTAAGCCCCAAAGTCATAAGGCTTCCTTTGCAGCTTCAATCTGCCTCGACGTAATTAATGCAATAATCGCTTGAATCCTAGCTCTCCAACTTATGGTTCCACTTGCAACGGTAAACACATAACCTGTGTTAGATCTCTTACAATCCAAGTCACTCGCATAGTCTGAATCAACGTATTCCACAACTAACGGTTCCACACTCTACGTCTCAAACATAATGTCATAATCCATAGTGCCCTTCAAGCATTTGAAAATCCACTTCATTGCTTCCCAATTTTGTTTTCCCGGATTTTCCATATATTTTTTTACCACACTAATAGCCGGCGTCAAATCTGGTATAATGCAAACCATGACATACATGAGACACCCCACTGCACTTGCATAAGGGACACTTAACATCTTCTGGATTTCTTCAGTAGTCTTTGGGGAATTTGAGGTAGATAGATTAAAATGATTCGCCAATGGTGTACTAACAGGTTTCACATCTCCCATGTTAAACCTTTCAAACACCTTCTCAATATAGTCGCCTTGAGAGAGCCACAATCTTCTAGAATTTCTATCTCGACGAATCTCCATCTCAAGAATCTTCTTGGCATGCCTGAAATCCTTCATGTCAATTCATCACTTAACAAAGTGTTCAACTTGTTGACCTCATCCATGATATTACCTGCGGTAAGCATATCATCCACATACAGTAACAGAAAAATACAAGAACCACCATCAAGGCCCTTCACATAAAAAATTACACTTGAATTACCTGCGATAAGCATATCATCCACATACAGTACAAGTTTTGTACTTAAGTTTGATTTTCAAACGAGAATTCTTTATCCAGAACAGAGAGAATATTTTTTATTTTACCAACATCAAATCCTCAATGGAATAACCTACACATGAATTGTTTACTTTATTCATCTTCTCCTTGCCCAAAACGGAGGGAATATGTGGTATATAATTATGGGTATAATGATATGAGTACTTATTAAGTACACATATCATTACTCTATGATTATATCTTCTCCTTTCCTTTTTGGGAAATACTTCCGTCGATATTATGAGAAAGAGTGACGAAGGAAAGGAAGTTTCCAAGCAAGGCGAAGGATAAAAATTAGTGGATAGCTATACGTAGGTAGGGAAGGAAGGAGATTGGTAGTGATATATTCTTCGAGGCCCTACTTATTTATTCGTACATAATTGACAGCTTTAATTGGAATTAGTTATTTCGTTTCTAATATTTTTATTTCTATTTTTTATTTTTTGTGAAAAATAGAAATAAAATTACGTTTGACAATCATTTCTATTTCTGATAAACTAGAAACGTTTCTCATTATTCCCCAAAATTTAGAAATGAAAAAAAAATCGTTTCTTTTTTAAAAGAAATGATTCTTTTTCGAAACTTAGAAGAGTCAAGGTCGATCAACTTAAATGAGGTCTAGCCTTCGAACTTATATATATATATATATATATATATATATATATGTGTGTGTGTGTGTGCATTAGGCCTGACAATTACAATCCTGAACTCGTTAACCCACCCGACCTGACCTGAAAATTATCCGACAAAACCGAACCCGTTAATATTTTTGGATTGCACGTGTAACTTGTTTTGACCAAAAAATATTAACGGGTCGGGTTAAAGCGGGTCAAATCCATTACCCATTTTGACCCGATAGCGCTTACTCTATAAAATTATGAAATTTTGGGAGACAATTTGGATTAAGACGAGCCGTCCCGTTTTAACACGTCACTCGTTTAACACGACTCATTTCAATCAATTTGATGTTTGAGTTCTAATGAGTTTCGACCCATCACCCGTTCCAACCCAACCCAACGGATGAGAAGCTGCTTATCCACATTTTTTTAATAATAGATGAAATAATGTGAATTATTATTCTACCCATTCGAATATGATATCATACACTATTATCAAAGTTGTACTGTATTAATTTTTTTAAAAGAATATAACTTTGTGATAGGAAATAAAAATGTTTGTAAAAAATGATTAGCTTTTGTTTCTTTTTCATAATAGAAATAGAAACGACTATCAAACTTGTTTTTATTTTTTGTCTAAAAAAAATATAAACAAAGTGAAACAGAAACATGTGAAAAAAAAAATAGAAATGTTATCAAACGCTACCTTAGTATGTGTTTTGCATGGGTATAATGTGAGATACATTTTTTATTTGGTAGTAATAATATAACTTTTAAATGTTATAATTAGATTGTTAAAATTTTCAATGGTTATAATAATTTAATTTCTTCTATTGTTACTAATATTAAATGTTTTTTACCTAAATATTTTTAAAATCAACATAATTTTCTAACTAACGTGAGATACATCAACATAATTTTCTAACTAACGTGAGATACATAATGGTAAAAATATTTTATTTAAAGACTTTTAAAGCTAACATCTAACATGATAATACTAGTATAATTATTTTTGTTAAAAAGTTTTAAAATCATTATTCATTTTTAAATAATGTGAGATACTTGTTTCTATTTATATTGGTAATAAAAGTTTAAGTCTTTTATCTTAAAAACTTCTTAAACCAACATCACTTTCTAACCATGTGGTATACATGGTAATAATAATATTTTTAAAATTAACATCAATTTCTAATAAATATAAGATATATCTATTCTATTAGTAATAATAGTAGTCTTTTATCTAAAAAAAATTTAAACAAACATTCCTTTCTGAGCAATTTGGGATATATATTTTATATTGGTAATAACATAAAAATTCCCTTATCTAATGAATTTTATAACCATTACTCATTTCAAAATAACGTGGAATACATCTCTTTGTAACCAATTAAAGATATATCATCTAAATTTTTGTAAACATATATCACTTTTTTAACCAATGTGAAATAATTCTATTCTATTAGTAATAATGGTAGACTTTTAGAACTAACATCAATCTCTAACCAATATAAGATACAACTCCTCATTTATAATAATAGTTGAAGTATTTTATCTTTAAAAATATTTAAATCAACATCTCTTTGTAAATAATGTGTGATACATCTTTTATCTTCTATCGATGATAAAAGTAAACGTATTTTATCTAAAGACTTTTACAATCAATATCACTTTTTAACCAATTTATTGACAATAATAGTATTTTAAAATCAACATCTATTTCTTAAAAAGTGTGAGATATATCACTTCTATTGGTAATAATAGTATAATACTTTGTAACGAATGTAAGATATATGCATTTTTAATATTTGTAATAAAAAGTCTTTAATCTAAAGATTTTTTAAACAAACATTTATTTTTAAACATTGTGAAATACATAACTTTTATTGGTAATAAGAGTAGAAATTTATAATATTAGACTTTTAAAACTAACAATTTTTTTTTCTAAACAATGTAAGATACATATCTTCTATGATGATAAAAGTAGAAACTTTTATCAAAAGATTTTCAAAACTAACATCAATTTATAACAAATGTAAGATGTATATCTTTTATTGCTAATATTAGTATAGATGTATTTCATATTGGTTATAAATTGATTTTGGTTTTAATAGTTTTTAGATTAAAATATCACCTTTTATTGCTAATAGAAGAGATGTATCTCACATTAGTTTGATAGTGACATAGCGAAACAATCAAAGGAACTCTTAATACGAGAAATTCTTTAACCAACATAATCTTACCACGAGAAATTTCTTAACCAACCTAGAATTCAGTAGGAAGAAATAACCGGAATCCACCAGATAAAAGAGAAAAACTTTAATTTTATATAAAAAAATCAATTAAATTCGAAATTACAACGAGTCATATTTTTATAGGACTAGTAATGTTTGGAAAACAAGTTAAATTCTATTGAAAAGTAACCTAATCTATATAGTAACATGACTTAAATTCATCACTTATATACTTAAATCTATTCCTAAACATAAAAATATTACCCTATAAAAATTAAATACAAAAATTACAATAAAATAAAAATACTCAAACTTAAAATTAAAACTAATCAAATCTTGTCATACATCAGATTTACAGAGACTAATTTACGGCCCGTAATTACAGCCGAGAGAATGAAGGAGATATATTGAAAATAAAACTAATCAAGAAGAGATCTCGTTTATCCTTATCATCTACACTTCTTTTTTAAACAATACAAGTTAAACATATCATACATTCATCCAAAAAAACATAACCTGGTAAGATTCAATTAACAAAACAATCCTCCTACTTGACGGTAATCTCTATCTGTTCACAGGAACTCGAAGGAATGGACTCATTATTCTGATGCTTTACCATATCACGCCAGCCATCAATATTCACCATAATTTGATCATGATTCAGATTTGAAAGTTTAAGACGTTCATCAAGGATTTCTATGATGTCTTTGGTTTGACCAAGAATTCGAGCAGCAATCCTGACACTTTCCTCCCTCTTTTCAATCGGATCAGTGTAGCACTTGGTCGTTATGACATGAGGTAAATTAGTGAGGCAAGCACCCAATATATCTGCTATCATTACTGATAGTTTCTCAAACATCTCATTAGTATTGTATCCCTTGCTTTGGTTGTCCAGTAGTAGAGTCCGGCTGATTCTGTACATTGAATTAGCAGCAATTAGCGTCTGACGAGCGTCATCTTCTAACCTGCTTTTCTCGTTATTCCGCAACTCTGTAACAATATTCTTAGCTATATCCCCCAACCGTGTGAAAATCTCCGTGGGCCCCCTTACTTGTTGAGCATGTACTTCTTGGAGCTTGTTACCCAGCCATTTCTTGTAGACCTCAACATTTAACCATACGTTACTAGCAGCCTTTGTGATATGTACAAATTCATCCTTGTTGACGAACAAAGTTTCTTCAACAAGAGTGACGTATGAGAGGCCTTCGCTCACACCTCGTAATAAAAGATTGGCCTCGTCTTTTTCAACAAAGGGAAGTGCCAAGGCAACACTTGTTAAGTTTACCACTACTAAGCTCCAACAATTTGAGACTTGTTCTTGAGGTTGTTGATCGTCGTCAAACTCGGCCACTCCTTGAAATCCCGTTGACTTTTTTAGAAGCATCTTGAGGTTCTCGGCTTGATGCTTTTCTGCAGCCTTGTGAATCAATCGATTCACAGCGTTAGAGATGCTTCTCAATGTTCTGCTAGCAAGTTCCACCTCATCTTGAAGGAGCAAAACATAAGGGCTAAGATCAGGCCTAGTACTAACACATTGTTCAGACTCTGACCCCTTGAAACTGTTCAAGGAACTAAGTTTTCCTGTTACTAGATAATGCTTCAACCATTTGAACAAGTGCCAAAAATACAAGGCCATGATTACCAAGAAAATGGGGATGAGCCGAACCGTTTTGCATACGAAAACAGTTGTTACCTGAAACAGTATGATAAAATTCAGAACAAGGTTCCAAACATCATGAACAACTCTTTTGCGGTTGCGGCCACCTATATTTATAGGCACACGAGTGCTTTTCCAGCCTTTAAGCCTTTGTGTCCAGTATTTCTCTACGACGTACACTTTAAGGTGGTTCTTGCTCCATTTCAACGACAACTTGAAAGTTAAGGCACTGAACCATCTGAATGCTGGGGCGATAGTACCCACTATCACTCCAATCGTCTGAATCACGACAATTGGAATGATCGACCAAGTATAATCCGATTCACCATAAACTCGATGCGGTCTTGATGCTCCTGGAACGAGCGTAATTGGTACAAGTATAATGAGAAATAAAGCAATTAAAAGGCAGATTGCTCCACAAGCAGAGCAGGTTGGAGAACACGCCATCAGAAACTGGGGACTGCCAGTTTCTGCCATGATCCAATATTTTTCCACTCGTTGCATCAATATGTCAACAATTGACATCTCAGGGTGCTTGGATTCTTCATCGAAAGCTCCTTTATGCATCTCGTGGTACTTGATTTCTAATATCCTTTTAGAGTCCGGAACTGCAAGAGCTGAGGAACCAAAGATTACCAAGAGTGACAGCATGAAAATGATAACGATAACGTGAAAGGGTACCACCCAACCACCGATTACAGAAGTAGATAACTGGATGCAAATATTGACAACAATGGTTATTACAAGAATAGCCACGGCAATGACATTACTGCGAAGCTCGGGGTTGTTCATAGGTCCCAAAGAAGGCATAAAGTTAGCCAGCATGGTACACATGAAACTTGTTCCGGTGAGCTTTGAAAGCTGATCGACTCTGCGTGGCATGGCGGTAGTTAGATCGACGGGCAGCTTCATTGCTACAGCTATCACAATGAGAGAAGTAGCATTGAGGGTGAAGTATTTGCAGGGGAACCAAAATTTTCGTTGTCGGATGCCATGAAAGATATCAGCAGTCATAGCAAGGGTGCAAACTAGAGATGCTGCTGCAATGTAGAGGCCGATCGTTGGCACTGGTCCGCTGAAGTCTTCTTGTTGCTTCAGTAGGAGTGTGCAGCTAGTAGGCATGAGTGTGCAGTTAGGAGACATGGTTGTTTAAACTTAAGTTGGGAATCAAAACAATTTGTTTGTAAGGTTGTTTTATGGAGGAAAAGGAAACTATTGTTGGCTTGGATTGTGAGTGAAAGGGAAGAGATGAGATTGGGAACTCTGTTGATCAATTTGATTACGAAGCTCGGCCATATTTATACTGATATTTTTTCAATATGCTACCTTCTTTACCAAAATAATTATTTTTTGACAAATGAAGAAAAAAAAAAAAAACAGGACACTTCCTAACATGGAAACTTCACTTGTTTCCGGTTCCCAACATGGAAACTTCCTTCTTTTACCAACTCACATAATTACAAAAAGATTGGTTCGATGTGGAACTATTTTACGCATCCTAATTCATAATATAATTTTTTAGTCTCTTACAACTTAATTCATTAATACGTAGTGAATCAAATTAAGAAAATCTGTCGTACAAAAATACTCATAAAACAAATTTTCTTAAATTTTCCCAAAAAAAATAAATCAATAGCATTAATTTTGGGCAAGAGACCATAAAGAGAGAGAGAGAAAGAAAATATGGCCAGCTCAAATTCTTTTGGCATTATTTAAGTCAATTTGCCGATTTGGGTCCCATAACCCATTAGATAAATTATGATTCAATGAGCGACATTCCTTAAGTCACAGTTACATGTTGGCCGAGTTGTTCACCTTTCCCTTCCCTAGTCAGTGGGCCCAGTTATCAGTCCTATTTTAGGTCTTGCCAAAGCCTTCAACTTTGATTTTTGAAAACCATTTGTGAAATTGAACGCAGATAATCCGTTCGGTTTAAAATTTATACCGGCGCTGCCCCTGTTTCATAAACACTCGTTTACACCTCGTTTGGTGCAGCGTTTTGTAAATGTAATTTTTTTATAACACAATATTTTTAAAATGCAATATTTTTCAAACATAATTTTATTTTTATAAACACGTTTAGAAATTATTTTAAAACGTTATTTTTCATCAACAAAATAGTTATAAATGAATCATATTTTTAAAACGCTTTAAATTGAAGCGTTTTAAAACACTACACATTTTTAAAATGTTACGTTTTAAAATGCTGCATTAAAATACTTTTTTTAAAAATATATTGTGTTTTTTACCAACGTTTTAACCAAATCGCTTCACCAAACAAGCACTTAAGTAAGAACAGGGAGGATTTGAGTCTTTTTAAGTATCACAAACTTTATATTCGTTGGGTCTAAAATTTTCAAATCGAACCAAAGAAATCTTAGAACTGAACCATTCGATTTTATATTTAAATAAATAAATTTATAATAAATTTAATCAACATTAAAAATGAAGCAAATAAGATTTTAACTTGTATTTAAGATAAAACATTGAAAAATAACATTTTAAAAGTAAAAAAGTATTAATAAAATAAGGATGTTACTATTAATGTTTTAAAATTTAAAAAATAAAATATAAAACAAGAACGTTTACTGTTTACCTTCACATATTCATGTCCGGTACTAGGCAGCCACCTAACGCCCCTATTTCGTTCGCTAAAACAATATTTTAGTTTATAATATATGAATAATTACATATTGATCCCTTTTCCGAAGTTTATAATCCCTCCAGTATTTTTTTTTCAACCGGAAAAAGTCACTTTTGTGGGCGAAATAACTATGATACCCTTAATAAACTGAAAACGAGTTACGAATGTTACTTACTCGGTGCATCGCACTGTATCAATTTTATGCACCGTTACACATCAATTTAAATTACCAAATCTAATTTTTGCACCGCGATGCCTCAAATTAATAAATCTAATTATGCATCGCGCTGCATCTTCTCTGTCTCCTTCTTCCTCCTCCTCTGTCGTAAGTCATCTTCTTCATCATCTGACTTAGTCCCTACTGAAAATCCTCAAACCCAACCCAGATACATTCCAGAATCGTACTTAAATGAATCGGAAATATCGAATGGTAAGTGTTGGCCGAGGCTATTGAAGGAGGCAATTCGGTCATTTTAGGAACAATATTTCAAAAATGGACTTTAGCGGTTGAAAAAAAAATCACGAGACTAGAGGGTTATAAAGTTTGAAAAGTGGACCGGCCATAATTTGCCCCTATAATCTATTTGTAAATTAAGGTCGATCCACTTTGATAAGTTTTCAATTGTTACATTACCCTAGATAGTTTTTAACCAAAAAAAGTCACTTTTAGGGGGCAAAAACTATAATACCCTTAATGAACATAAGACACTACAGATCACTTAGTCAGTGTGCATCGCGCTGCATCAATTAATGCACCGTGATGCATTAATTTAAACTACCAAATCCAATTCGTGCACCGCGATGCAACTATTCAATCCCCTAATTGATGCATCGTGTTACAAATATTGATGCATCGCGCTACAAATCATAATGAAACCAGATCTTCTTGTATCTTCATTCAATTACTTGGTGTGCATCGTGTTGCATTAATTAATACACCGCGATGCATCAATTTAAACTACCAAATCCAATTCATACATCGCGATGCAACAAGTCAAGTAATTAATGATCAGCGATGCATCAATTTAAACTACCAAATTTAATTTGTGCACCGCAATGTAACAATTCAAGCCCCCAATAGATGCATCGCACTACAAATATCGATGCATCACCCTGCAAATCATAATAAAACCACATCTTTCTTGGTTTTAAAACCTTTATAGAATAAATTGTTAGAAATAAAACAAAGAAATAGATACGAAGTTACAGAATAAATAACCAATATAAGTTGTTACTTTTTTGAAGACCGCTGATTTGGATCAAGGAAAATAGTCTATTATACTATTTTTAAGACATTTCACTTATATATTACATTTTGAAAAATTATATTTATAATTTCCTTAACTTTTCAACTTTATTCTCTACATTAGATATTAATTTATTAATTATTCTAAAGTAATATTGTAATTATAACCAATTCTACTTTACTGATACTTGCCTATCCTGATATTATTAAACTTTTCAAACGTAGACTTTTATGGTAAAACGATTAGAGTATAAAGTAATAATTAAAGAAATTTTACAAAAGAGAAAAAGTAAAAAAGTAATTTGAGAAATGTGTATTTTTAATATCGAAAAGTGGACCACCAGCAATTTTTCCAATCTATTAATCTATAACTATTACTAAAACAGAAGCCGCTGTTGTCATGTGGCAGCTTTCTGTGAAAAACTAAATTTTTAAAAGGGGTTTTGTGATGCCACATGTCACCATTGAAATCGTAAATGTTTTTTATTTTTTTTCAAAATTGATTAATTTAAGATAAAAATCTTAAATCTAATTAGATAAGATAAAAATCTTAAAACTAATTTGATTTTATTCTGTTTAATTTATACAAGTTTAATTTGACCGAAACTCTTCAATTTTCATCTCTTTTTCATTTTCATACTATTTAATTAATACAAACTATTCACAAGATAATTTTATGTTATTTATTCTTCTACTAATATATATATTATTAATTACTAATATTTTAATTATCTATTAACTATTATTTAAATAAAAGTCACTGCTGCCACATGACGACTTTGTGTTGAATACATAAAGTTTTAAACGAATTATGTGCTTCGACGTGTCAACTTCTTGTGAAGTTGTGATTTTTTTTTCTTTTTCTTTGCTGCCAAAAATTAAAATCGGATAGATTTTAAAACGGGTGCCTCCTTTATAAATGGTAAAAAAATTATTATTATTATTTCGCCAAAATCGGTTAGTACGAGATAGATTTTTATCACATTTGATTTAGACGTGTTTCACTTGATTATGACTCCAAATTTTAATGGTAAAAGTTTTTTTTTTTTTTTTGCGAATAGATTTTATCAATTGTCATAGATTTAATCTTTCAATTACATATTCATATGATCAATTTTAAATATGTACCTTATTTTTCGCTATTTTCATATTATATTAATTAAACAATTTAACTATTTATTACAAGTTTAGAAAATCATCTTATTATAAATAATTTTTACACAAAAAAAACTATTAAAATGGTGCATACGGTACTATATATGTATTTATAGTATTATTTTAAACTAGATATATTTTAAAACTGCTACCTCCTTTATACATGGTAAAAGTTTTTTTTTTACCATTTTCATGCCAAAATTGGTTAATACCGGATATATTTTATCACATTTGATTTAAGCACGTTTCACTTGATTATGACTCCAAATTTTCATGGTAAGTTTTTTTGGTGAATAGATTTTTCATGTTTATATATATATATATCACATTTGATTTATACATGGGAAAAAAAATTACCATTTTTTTCTGCAAAAATTAGTTAATACCGGATATATTTTATCACATTTGATTTAAACGTAGTTCACTTAATTAGGACTCTAAATTTTCATGGTAAAAGTTTTTTTGGCGAATAGATTTTATCAATTCTCATAGGTTTTAATCTTTCAATTACATATTCATATGATCAATTGTGAATATTTACCTTTTTTCGAATTTTTAACTATTTATTACAAGTTTAGAAAATAATCTTATTATAAACAACTTTTTCAAAAAAAAAAAAAAACTACTAAGACTGTGCATACGGTACTATATATATAAATTCTTCTTATTTTTTTTGCTGCCAAAAATTAAAACCGGATTGATTTTAAAAATGATGTCTGCTTATACATGGTAAAATGTTTTTATTTTACCATTTATTATTGCCAAAATCGGTTAACCGAATATATTTTCTCACATTTGATTTAAACACATTTCACCTTATTAGGAATCCAAATTTTCATGGTAATTTTTTTGAAGATAGATTTTATCAATTCTCATAGGTTTTAATCTTTCGATTACATATTCATATGATCAATTTCGAATATTTACCTTATTTTTTGTTTTTTTCAAATTATTCTAATTAAAAATTTTAATTTTTTATTACAAGTTTAGAAATTTATCTTATTATAAACAACTTTTGCAAAAAAAACCTATTAAAACCATGCATACGGTAGTCTCTCTCTCTCTCTCTCTCTATATATATATATATATACACACACACACACACACACACACACACACACACACACACATATATATATATATATATATATATATAAATTGCTACCAAAATTAAAACGTGATAGATTTTAAAACCGGTGCCTCCTTTATACATGGTAATTTTTTTATTTTTTGTTTTTTACAATTTTTTGTTGTCAAAATCGATTAATACCATATAGATTTTATCACATTTGATTAAAACGTGTTTCACTTGATTAGGATTCCAAATTTTTATGTTAAAAGTTTTTTTTTGGCAGATGAATTTTATCACATTTGATTTAGACGTGTTTCAATTGATTAAAACTCTTCAATTTTCACGTTAAAAGTTTTTTTAACCTTTTTTTTCTGCCAATTCGGTTTGTACTGGGTAGATTTTATTACATTTGATTTAGATTAGTTTCATTTGATTATGACTCATTAATTCCCATGGTAGAAGTTTTTTAAATTTTATTATTTTACCAAAACTCGGTCAATTTAAAATAGATGTTATCCAATTTAATTAAACGCGTTTCACCAACACTACAAACAATCACTGCAAAATACTTCCCTCCATCAAATACTTCCTTGACGAGTCTGTCTTCGTAGTACTTCCCCTCCCCTCCCTCCGTCTCACACTCATACTAAAAATAATTGTTCGATTTTATAATTCGCATGAATTTTCGATTTGATGATTTGGTGTGATCTTACGCTTTTTTATTTATTTATTAATTATAAGGATATCTTTTTGTTGTTTGTTCATTCAAATAGCTTGTAAATTATATCTACAAAAATAAGTTTTAGAAACAACACTAAATCAACCGTGCATCGCATGGGTGATAACTTAGTTAGCTTTTATAAACGCACAACCACGTTAATAATTCAAGAAAAATCATTACGCAGACTAAAGTTCCACGTGGTACGTTGTCTTTTTCTAACTAAAGTAGACAATCATTCGAATTAAATAGGGCCAGAGGGGCCTCAGCCTCAGAGCATAAAGGTGGAGAAATTTTTGATTAGCACCGTAAGGTATTGCATTAGCATCGATCGTCATGAAGATGATGTCAAAATTGATGAAAAATATTGACAAAGAAAAATAAATAAGGTCAATAAGGTAAAAGACATATTTTATTCCAAAAAATAAAAATAAAATAAAATCTTCTCCTTTCTCAAGTTAGTGTCAAAGTGGCCTTTTTTTTTTTTTTTGAAATAATTGTGGGTCGATCCTTTTTTGTGAAATTATATCCGCTTTATTCCTCTACTTTTTTTGTTCCCTAAAGTCCATTTTAATAAAATTGTTCATAAAATACTCACCGTCGTCTTTAATGAGATAAGAAGCAGGAAAACAACCTAGTTTCTTACTTCCTCCTTTATTCCTTTCTTTGTTTGAGCTATCTGTTTTTCCCGAAAGATCGTACTTTCTTCCTCTGTCGGAAGTGAGTCCATTCCGGGTTCAAGAAAATGAAGACCAATAAATAGGATTTGAACTATAGAGATAAAGAAAAGAGATAGAGATTTTAATTTCTTCCATGGTGGATTGATTTGCTGACAAGCTTCCAACCTTAATCTTTCTTCTTCGAAATTCCTCCTTGAAAAATACGTCTAGCTATTGAAACATTCCCTTCCACTTTCTTTGTTTCTTTATTACATAAACAAATGTAATCATCTAACAATTGCTTTTAAAGTAGAATGCTTTAGAGCCCCACAAAAAAACACATTAATTGTTGTTCGATGTGTGTGTGTGTGTGTGAAATTGTATAAGACAGAGGGGGATCGAGATCAAGATCAAAATCATGTTGTGTGAAATTGTGAGTGTGTGTGTGCGAAACTGTCGCGTCGTATGCTTTGATTGTTGTGTCGTTGGCTTCAATTATTGCGTCATTGGCTTCGATTGTTCTATTATGGCTTGAACGATAAGCATAAAATGTGATAATGTGAATTAAAATTGTAAGAATGTTGCAATCACAATAGACGTAAGACTCCCAAAGTCGATCAAATATGAATTTCAAAGTCGATCAAATATGAATTATCACTATAGAATCGAATTTCATGATATATACCAAGTCATTCTAATCTCAATAAACCAGGTTGCGTTATCCAAAATAAACGACGCCCAATATTTTGAGCGATACCCAATTTTGAGCATTGATTTTTGCATTTCGACGTACAAATTTTGAGCGATGCCCAAATTTGGGTTGTGGCTTTATCCGCGCACCTGTCTTTCATTAAAGATTTCTTCATCATTTTTCCTCAAAAAAAATTACTTCAATGGTTTAAAATAAATATAATAGATTTTTACAATTATATTTTCTCCACAGTAGATCGCCCTAGATTATCACCCTATTTTTTATGAAACTGGGGCGGCATACTGTATAATTGGTAAACTGATTGAACTGTGAACCGATTATTTGTGTTCAAAGTTGAAGGCTTTGCAAGACGTAAAATTGGACTGATAACTGGGCCCATTGACTAGGAAAGGGGTAAGTGTCCTCATAACTGTGAATTAAGAAGGGTTCAACGAATCAAAAGACATCTAATGGGACGTAAATCATAAAAAATTCGCTCGGGTCGTTTTCCCTATATAAGGCCAAAAGCATGTGATTTGTGGGGGTTCGTTCGGTTTATAGTTTTTTACTAGGTTATTACCCGTGCGATGCACGGTTGACTTAGTATTACTTATGAAACTTAATTTTGTAGATAGAATTTGTAAATTATTTAAATGAACCAACAACAGCAAGATGTCCACATAATTAATAAATAAATAAAAAGTGAGATCACACTGAATCATCAAACCGAAAATCCATGCGAATTTTGTATATTTAATTTGCAAGCTATTTCGTAGTGGTTGTTTATGGTGTTGGTGGAAAACGTTTAATCAAATTGGATAAAATCTATTTTAAATTGACCAAGTTTTGGTAAAATAATAAAAATTAAAAAATTTCTACCATGAGAATTGAGGAGTTCAAATCAAATTAAACTTGTCTAAATCAAATGTGATAAAATCTATCGGGTAGAAACTGATTTTGTAAATAAAAAATGGTAAATAAAAAAAAACTTTTATCATGAGAATTGATGAAACACGTTAAAATCAAATGTGATAAAATCTATCAGCAAATAAAAAACTTTTACCATGAAAATTTGGAGTACTAATCAAGTGAAACATGTTAAAATCAAATGTGATAAAATCCATCCGCAAATTAAAAACTTTTACCATGAAAAAAAAAAGAATTATATAGATATATTTAGTACCATATACATGGTTTTAATAATTTTTGTTTTATTTGCAAAACTTGTGTTGGTCTCAAAATAGGTTCAATCTAGGCTAGAAGGGGGGGGTTGAATAGCCTAGTTATGTTTTTATAAAACTTTTCGTAAACACTTCTTAATGATTTTTAGAGAGGTTTAAATAGAAGTGTTTAGGCAGCGGAAACAAATTAGATTCTGAAATTATCAAGAGTCTTTGTTAAGGAAGTGCGCACTGGAAAGCTTAAGCACAAGCCGTTAATAAGAGTAATAAGACAATTTGAACAAAGACACGGAATTTGAAGTGGTTCGTACTGTGAATAGTACTACATCCACTACCAAAGTGGTTAGCTTTGGATTTTAAAAGTGCACTTGTTTATCCACTAGGTTTATGATTTAGATCTCTAATGGATCGTGTACAAAATGAGTTTTTAACCAAGTGTATAAAGGTGAGAGAGACAATCAATGATTAATTGTTCTCTACACGTGCAGAATTAAAGAACAGTTTAAAGACAAACTAAATGAAACTGAAAACGAATTTAAGTTGGCAGATCTGCAGCTTCAGAAAGTTTGATGAAGTGTTAGTCCTTGTCCTTTGATCTCTTGAATGCTTGAGTATTGAAGATGAAGCTTGAGAGTAAATTGCGCAAGAGTTGTTCTTCAGATCTTCAAGACTTGAATAAATACTAGGAGGAGATCTTTGGACCGTTGGATTGATGCAGGGTAAACTGTGTCCAACGTTCAATTGCATTGAATGCAATTCGGCGCTTTGGAAGATGTAACAGCCACAGTCATCAGAGATGCAAAGTGCAGAGAAGACATTCTCAAATTGAGTAATGTTTCAGCTTGCAGGCTCTGCAGCTTGGAAAGTCTTCTTAGCCAAAACGGGTAATGTATTCGCCTTCGCCAGAAACTTGTCAAGATGCGAGTTGACTTCTTGAAAGTGAAATCTGATTGAAGACATAATGACTAGATATTTTCGAAAATATCAACTAGGTGTCCACGTGTCATAATATCATGAATTGGCTTAACTTGACTGTTCGGCATTGAGCAGACTTCAAAGTCTGCTGGTCCTTCAAGGTCAGTAGGCTTTGCAAAACCGCGCCTAGACTAACACTAAAACAGCTTCTAAAGAAAATTGATTCTAAGACAGTTGCCACACTAATCAGACCTTTACCCAATAGAATCAGGGGATGACTCAACCAAATCTAGAAATAGGAATCAACAACTTGTTTATAATAAGATGATTTTCTAAACTTGTAATAAATAAATAATTTTTTAAATTAGAATAATTTGAAGAAAAAAAAAAAAAAAATAAGGTGAATATTCAAAATTGATCATATAGTTATGTAATTGAAAGATTAAAATCTATGAGAATTGATAAAATATATCCTAAAAAAAATTATCGTAAAATTGGAGTTTTAATAAAGTGAAACGTGTTTAAATCAAATGTTATAAAATATATCCGGTATTAACCAATTTTGGCAATAAAAAATTGTAAAAAAACAAAAAAAAAACCATATATAAAGGAGGCACCGATTTTAAAATTTATCCGGTTTTAATTTTTTATAGGAAAAAAAATTATAAACTTGTATAGAAGGTGACACGTGGAAGCATATAATTCTTTTAAAACTTTAAGCGTACAACAAAAAGTCGTCATGTGGCAACAACGACTTCTATTTTAATAATTATTGATATATAATTAATATATTAGTAATTAATAATTAATAAATATAGATTAGTAGAATAACAAATAATATAGAATTATCCCATGGATAATTTGTATAAATTAAAAATTATGAAAATAAAAAAAGATGGAAATAGAAGAGTTTTAGTCAAATTAAACTTGTATAAATTATATAGGATAAAATCTAGTTTAATTAAGCGATATTTGAAAAAAAAATACCAAAATCCTAAATCTCTATCATAAAATTTCTAGTAAAACTATATCCTAAATCTGTTTTATTTTATCAAATTAGTTTTAGGAATTTTATCATATCTAATTAGAATTAGAATTTTTATCTTAAACTAATCGATTTTGAAAAAAGAAAAACTTTTATCATTTCAAAAATGACACGTGGCAGCAACATTGAACATTTAATTAAAGTAAAAACCTTTTACCATTTCAAATTTGATAAAATCCATCTGCAACAATTGTGATAATATCAAATGTGATAAAAACTAACTTTTTATCTCTAAAACTTTGAAATCAATTGTGATAATATCAAACTTATCATAACTAACTGTATAAAATTTATCATAAACTAATTACAAAATCAAATGTGATAAAACTTTTATGAGTAAAATAAAAAAAAACTATAATTTATAAGAGGGTGACACGTGGCATCACATAATTTTTTTTAAAGTTTTTACATTTCACAGAAAGCCGCCACGTGGCAGTAGCGGCTTCTGTTTTAGTTATAACTAGGTTGTTTTCCTGCTTCTTATCTCATTGAAGACGACGGTGAGTATTTTATGAACAATTTTATTAAAATGGACTTTAACGAACAAAAAAAGTAGAGAAATAAAGCGGTTATAATTTCACAAAAAAGGATCGACCCGCAATTATTTCAAAAAAAAAAAGGCCACTTTGACACTAACTTGAGAAAGGAGAAGATTTTATTTTATTTTTATTTTTTGGAATAAAATATGTCTTTTACCTTATTGACCTTATTTATTTTTCTTTGTCAATATTTTTCATCAATTTTGACATCATCTTCATGACGATCGATGCTAATGCAATACCTTACGGTGCTAATCAAAATTTTCTCCACCTTTATGCTCTGAGGCTGAGGCCCCTCTGGCCCTATTTAATTCGAATGATTGTCTACTTTAGTTAGAAAAAGACAACGTACTGAATTATTAACGTGGTTGTAAGTTTATAAAAGCTAACTAAGTTATCACCCATGCGATGCACGGTTGATTTAGTGTTGTTTCTAAAACTTATTTTTATAGATATAATTTACAAGCTATTTGAATGAACAAACAACAAAAAGATATCCTTATAATTAATAAATAAATAAAAAAGTGTAAGATCACACCAAATCATCAAATAGAAAATTCATGCGAATTATAAAATTGAACAATTATTTTTAGTATGAGTGTGAGACAGAGGGAGGGGAGGGGAAGTACTACGAAGACAGACTCGTCAAAGAAGTATTTGATGGAGGGAAAGTATTTTGCAGTGATTGTTTGTAGTGTTGGTGAAACGCGTTTAATTAAATTGGATAACATCTATTTTAAATTGACCGAGTTTTGGTAAAATAATAAAATTTAAAAAACTTCTACCATGGGAATTAATGAGTCATAATCAAATGAAACTAATCTAAATCAAATGTAATAAAATCTACCCAGTACAAACCGAATTGGCAGAAAAAAAAGGTTAAAAAAACTTTTAACGTGAAAATTGAAGAGTTTTAATCAATTGAAACACGTCTAAATCAAATGTGATAAAATTCATCTGCCAAAAAAAAAAACTTTTAACATAAAAATTTGGAATCCTAATCAAGTGAAACACGTTTTAATCAAATGTGATAAAATCTATATGGTATTAATCGATTTTGACAACAAAAAATTGTAAAAAACAAAAAATAAAAAAATTATCATGTATAAAGGAGGCACCGGTTTTAAAATCTATCACGTTTTAATTTTGGTAGCAATTTATATATATATATATATATATATATATATATATATATATATATATATATGTGTGTGTGTATGTGTGTGTGTGTGTGTGTATATATATATATATATAGAGAGAGAGAGACTACTGTATGCATGGTTTTAATAGGTTTTTTTTGCAAAAGTTGTTTATAATAAGATAAATTTCTAAACTTGTAATAAAAAATTAAAATTTTTAATTAGAATAATTTGAAAAAAACAAAAAATAAGGTAAATATTCGAAATTGATCATATGAATATGTAATCGAAAGATTAAAACCTATGAGAATTGATAAAATCTATCTTCAAAAAAATTATCATGAAAATTTGGATTCCTAATAAGGTGAAATGTGTTTAAATCAAATGTGAGAAAATATATTCGGTTAACCAATTTTGGCAACAATAAATGGTAAAATAAAAACATTTTACCATGTATAAAGCGTACATCATTTTAAAATCAATCCGGTTTTAATTTTTGGCAAAAAAAATAAGAAGAATTTATATATATAGTACCGTATCCTTAGTAGTTTTTTTTTTTTTGAAAAAGTTGTTTATAATAAGATTATTTTCTAAACTTGTAATAAATAGTTAAAAATTCGAAAAAAGGTAAATATTCACAATTGATCATATGAATATGTAATTGAAAGATTAAAACATATGGGAATTGATAAAATCTATTCGCCAAAAAAACTTTTACCATGAAAATTTAGAGTCCTAATTAAGTGAAATACGTTTAAATCAAATGTGATAAAATATATTCGGTATTAACTAATTTTTGCAGAAAAAAATGGTAAAAAAAAAATTCTCATGTATAAATCAAATGTGATATATATATATATATATATATATATATATATATATATATATATATATATATATATATATATATATATATATATAAACATGAAAAAATCTATTCACCAAAAAAACTTACCATGAAAATTTGGAGTCATAATCAAGTGAAACGTGCTTAAATCAAATGTGATAAAATATATCCGGTATTAACCGATTTTGGCATAAAAATGGTAAAAAAAAACTTTTACCATGTATAAAGGTGGTAACAGTTTTAAAATATATCTAGTTTAAAATAATACTATAAATACATATATAGTACCGTATGCACCGTTTTAATAGTTTTTTTTTGTGTAAAAATTATTTATAATAAGATGATTTTCTAAACTTGTAATAAATAGTTAAATTGTTTAATTAAAATAATATGAAAATAGCGAAAAATAAGGTACATATTTAAAATTGATCATATGAATATGTAATTGAAATATTAAATCTATGACAATTGATAAAATCTATTCGCAAAAAAAAAAACACTTTTACCATTAAAATTTGGAGTCTTAATCAAGTGAAACACGTCTAAATCAAATGTGATAAAAATCTATCTCGTACTAACCGATTTTGGCAAAATAATAATAATAATTTTTTTTACCATTTATAAAGGAGGCACCAGTTTTAAAATCTATCCGATTTTAATTTTTGGCAGCAAAGAAAAAGAAAAAAAATCACAACTTCACAAGAAGTTGACACGTCGAAGCACATAATTCGTTTAAAACTTTATGTATTCAACACAAAGTCGTCATGTGGCAGCAACGACTTTTATTTAAATAATAGTTAATAGATAATTAATAGATTAGTAATTAATAATATATATATTAGTAGAAGAATAAATAACATAAAATTATCTTGTGAATAATTTGTATTAATTAAATAGTATGAAAATAAAAAGAGATGAAAATTGAAGAGTTTTGGTCAAATTAAACTTGTATAAATTAAACAGGATAAAATCAAATTAGTTTTAAGATTTTTATCTTAAATTAATAAATTTTGAAAAAAAATAAAAAACATTTACGATTTCAATGGTGACATGTGGCATCACAAAACCCCTTTTAAAAATTTAGTTTTTCACAGAAAGCTGCCACATGACAACAACGGCTTCTGTTTTAGTAATAGTTATAGATGTTTGTATTCGTGGTAGAACGCACGGTATATATGTTTTTCAGCTAAATTATATATACAAAATTAAATAAATAAATTAGGAGACATTGCTTAACTAAAAATATATAACAATAAGTTAGTTATTATAGAATTTGAAAATTAACATCATTTTATATATGATTATTCAATTGAAAAAAAACAAACACCAAAATGATCATTTAGTCACTATATGATTTTGACATGGATCAAATAATTCAAACATTAACATTACCACATCCGTCCCAAAAGAAAGGATGACAATAATTTAAAAAGGGATGTGCATTTCATTTTAATAATTTTTGGATGGACACAAAGAGAACACTGAATAATAATTTTGGGTCGGAAGAAGTATATATTTGCTGATTTAATATCATATAATAGAAAAAGGCAATAATATGTACAGTTGGCCCAAAAAAAGTCATTAAATACCATGTTAATTACATGCTCCCTCCGTTTCGGGCAAAAAATCCTTGTTTGAAAGTCATACTTTTGAAAAAAACTAAGATACTTTTAGTAGTCCATTAGTAATAATAAACTAAATAATTGCGGACCGATCAATTGAAACACGTCTAAATCAAATATGATAAAATCTATCCACAAAAAAATTTATCATGAAAATTTGGAATACTAATCAAGTGAAACACGTTAAAATAAAATGTAATAAAATCTATCTGGTATTAACCGGTTTTAACAACAAAAATGATTTTTAAAAAAAATCTTTTACCATGTATAAAGGAGACACCGACTTTAAAATCTATCAGATTTTAATTTTTGACAGGAAAAAAAAGAATTTATATAGTATATTTAGTACCATAGACATGGTTTTAATAGTTTTTTTTTTGCAAAAAGTTTTTTATAATAATATGATTTTATAAACTTATAATAAATAATTAAATTTTTTAATCACAATAATTTGAAAAAACTGAAAAAAAAAATGAGGTAAATATTCAAAATTGATCATATAGTCATATAATTGAAATATTAAAATCTATGAGAATTGATAAAATTTATCCGTAAAAAAAATTACCATAAAAATTTGGAGTCCTAATCAAGTGAAATGCGTTTAAATCAAATGTTACAAAATATGTCAGGTATTAATCGATTTTACCAGCAAAAAATGAGAAAAAAAAAACTTTTATCATGTATAAAGGAGGTACCAGTTTTAAAATCTATCATGTTTTATTTTTTGTTAGAAAAAAAAATATGTATATTTAGTACCGTATGCTCGGTTTTAATAGTTTTTTTTTTTGTAAAAGTTGTTTATCATAATATGATTTTTAAAACTTGTAATGAATAATTAAAAAAATTAATTAGAATAATTTGACAAAAAATAAATAAGGCATTCAAAATTGAATGTATGAATAGGTAATTGAAATATTAAAATCTATGAGCACGGGTAAAATCTATCTGCAAAAAAACATTTTTACCATGAAAATTTTGGTTTCCTAATCAAGCGAAACGCGTCTAAATCAAATATGATAAATTCTATCTCGTACTAATCGATTTTGGCATCAAAAATTAATAAAAAAAACTTTTTACATAAATAAATGTGGCACCGGTTTTAAAATCTATTCTGTTTTAATTTTTGGCAGCAGAAAAAAATTAAAAAATTTAAAACTTCACAAGAAGGTGACACGTGAAAGCACATAATTCCTTTAAAACTTTAAGCGTTCAATAGAAAATCGTCATGTGGCAGCAACAACTTCTGTTTTAATAATAGTAAATAGATAATTAATAGATTAGTAATTAGTAATTAATAAATATAGATTAGTAGAACAAATAACATAGAATATTCTATCCCATGGATAATTTGTAGTATAAATTAAACATTATGAAAATGAAAAAAAGATGGAAATTAAAGAGTTTCAGTCAAATTAAACGTTTATAAATTATATAGGATAAAATCTAGTTTAATTAAACGATATTTGAAAAAAAAAAACAAAATCCTAAATTTTCTCGTAAAACTATATCATAAATTTGTTTTACCTTATCAAATTAGTTTTAGGAATTTTACCTTATCTAATTACATTTAGAATTTTTATCTTAAACTAATCGATTTTGAAAAAATAAAAAATCTTTTACCATTTCGAAGGTGACACGTGGCAGCACAAAATATTTTAAAACTTTCAGTTTTTCATAGAAAGCCGTCACGTGACAGTAGTAGCTTCTGTTTTAGTTATAGTTATAGATATATATTTGTGGACCGATTATTTGTATAATAAAGTCAAAATCTTTCTATACATATATTCAAAACTTTGATGTCTTAGGCCGCTCTCTTGTCAGAAATGCCGGTATTTTATATTAAAACTTTCATGCGAATTTTGAAGATAAAATATGTAAGATATTTCGTAGTGGTTGTTTGTGGTGTTGGTGGAACACATTTAATCAAATTGGATAATATTTATTTTAAATTGACTGAGTTTTGGTAAAATAATAAAAATTAAAAAAACTTCTATCATGAGAATTGAGGAGTCTTAATCAAATTAAAGTACTTGTCTAAATCAAATGTGATAAAATCTATCTGGTACAAACCGATATTGTAAGCAAAAAAATGGTAAATAACAAATAAATAAAAACTTCTACCATGAGAATTGTGGAGTTTTAATCTAAGTTCTTACAAAGGAGAATAACATAAGAGATCTAGCACAAGTAGATCAGAAGAGATAATGATCAGTTTAAATAAGATTTAAACTAGAAGTTTAAATTTCAAGTAATCAGATATAAGCAATAAGAGATCATATGAAATTTAAAACTGAATACTTGATAAAACACTTCTGTATTTCAAACAAGTTGTTTTAAATTACAGAGTTTGAACAAAAAGATAGATAAAAGAGAAAGGAAGAAGAGTAATTTTACATAGGAGGATTAGTCTTACATCTTCCTCTTTCCTTTGTCTTTAGCATCAGCAGCTTCTTGTTCTCTACGCTTCCTTTCTTTCTCTTCAACTTTTCTGGCGTATTTTGATGCATCACTCATGCGGAAGTCACGCTGTCGAAGATGAAGTTACTCTCCCAACCTATTGTTCTTATCCAAAAGGGCTTGTGTTGGTTCACAAGTATGCTCAAATAGGCTAGAGGGGGTGAATAGCTGATCGATGTATTTTATACGTCGATTTCGAGTACTTTTATGACTTAAATTTAGCGATTCCACGAGGCTTTTGGCTACTGATATGTGTTTTTCAGTTGTTTTATGAGTTTCAGAGTTTTAGGTGAAATTATACAAATTATAAGGCTTTTTGGTGAAAATTCCAAAAAGGGACCAAACTGTAAATTGAAGATTAAACGGCAGAGGTGAAGGCTAGACACCTTGCGGCCGCAAGGTGTTTCTTACCTGCCTGCAAGGTAAGGCAGAGTTGGGAGGTAACTTGTATCGAATCTATGCTTTAATTATATTTTTATTCATTTAATTCTTGTTGATTGTGGTGTTTATCAATCCCTCTATTATTTCACTTTGAACAAATGAATGTAATCGTGAATAATAAAGACCTAGAGGTGCGGATAACTGCATCAATGTGCATATGTCGTATACTGGTTCACCATCATAATAAATTGAACCTATCGATGCACGAGAGTGATAAGTTAGGATCAGGTTCCATATATGACCTAAGTGATAGTTAGATCATATGTTCTTGTACCTATGATATAGAATAGATGAATTATTTGGAGATGGAGACTGAACGGTAATTCGACAGGCTATATCTATATTTTGTGAACGAACTCAAGAAATTGAATGATACTTTATCAAAATAAGCCATAGAGGAGATACAAGTGAAACTCTAATCCTAGATTTCCCTCCACCATAATATCTTCATAACCTGTAATTGCTGCTAAATTAGTTAACATTAGAATAGTAATTAGTTTAGATTAAAATCAATATAAAAACCCTCTTAGTTTAATAATTTGCTACCGATAATCGTGTTATTCGTGATCTTCTTGTTTCTGTGGTTCGACCCTTGCTTCCCAAAACTATTTTACAATAGTCTTGTCCACTTGCAAGGAAATAATTAAAATAAGACATCGATCAAGTTTTTGGCGCCGTTGCCGGGGACAAGCTAGTTTGCATAGTTAATTTGTTGGTAGCGCAATTTTTAATTTCAGTTTTTATAAAAATAAAAATACAAAAAGATTTTATTCGTTTTTAGTTAGTTGTTTTAAATTGCTTTATTTATTTTATGCACGGTCATAGATCTTTGAATCCTAAACTGGTAGAACTAAATCAAGATATAAATAATATTAGAAAGAATCAAGAAGATCTTGATAATCTAGCAACCCAGCCTGATAATCAAGAACAATTGAATCAAGAGGATCCTTTGGTTGATCCTCCAATGGACAATAATAATATAAATCCTGAAAATCCGGTTCACCCGGCTAATATGAATCAAAGAGAAGAAGAACCTGCTAGAAGAAATATGGAAGTAGTAGTAAATCAAAGAACTATTAATGATTATAGTAGACCTACTTTGAATGTAGCAACATCATGTCTAGTCTTACCAGATGCAGTAAGGAATTTCAAATTAAAAGGTCATTATTTTAATATGATACCTTCTTTTCATGGAATGCCTGCTGAAGATCCAGTAAGTTTCCTTAGAGAATATGAGTATATGATAAGTACATATCCATTAGGAGGATTGACGGAAGACCAAGTAAAAATGAAATACTTTCCAAGTGCATTAAAAGATTTGGCGAAAAGATGGTTTATGAATCTAACACCTAGTAGTGTTTATACTTGAGCTCAATTATATGATTTGTTTATGAGTAAATATTATAAGCATGCATCTCTTACAGAATACAGAAAACAAATCATGTCTTTTCAAAATGAACCAGGTGAAACATTCCATGAGGCATGGGATAGATTTAAAAACTTACTTATTATGTGCCCTCATCAAAATTTGTCTCAAGATGTGCTAGTACTTCAATTCTATCATGCTCTTTCGCATGCTTTACAAACTATGGTTGATAGTGCGGCCGGTGGTTCTATTAATAGAATGACACCAGTTGCACTAGAAGAATTATTTGAGATGTTGAGTGCAAATTCTCAACAGAAAAGTGCAAGAGATAAAAGTAGAGGTTTATACCAAGTTCAAGAAAAACCAGATACACAAGCTCAATATGAAAATTGGTCAATTCAAGAAGCATGTGCCATGTGTGGATTATATTCTCATGCTACTAATTTTTGTCCATCTAGTGCTAGTGCTATGTATTACGAGCAGTGAATGCCATGAACATGTACCCTCAAAGACAAAGGAATGACCCCTACTCAAACACATATAATCCTGGTTGGAGGAATTATCCTAATTTCTCATGGGGAGGAAATAAACCGTTACAACCTCAACAATTCCCAAATCAAGGACAATTGCGAATTGAAGAAGTTTCAAAATCAGATGGAGCAAACAAAGGTCAAGTCGCCCTTAACAAATACTTGCTAGAAGAGTTAGAAATTGTAAGGGAGAAACTTGCAAAAGTTATGCAAAAGTTAGGAACGAGAAAAGAGAAGAAGGGAAGTTCCCTAGTCAAACCGAACAAACAAAGTCTATCACTACTTTGCGAAGTGGTAGAGTAATTGGAGAAGAGGTAGGTGATCCTGTTCAATCTTCTGATGCGTCTGATAAAGTAGATAATTTTGAAAAAGAAGTTGAAGAGGATAAAAATGAAAATAATCAACCAAATAATCAAGAAGTAGAAAAAGATGTGCCAAATAAAGAAATCAAGAAGAAGTAGGTCAAGAAAAAGAACAACAAGAAGAGGAACCTTATGTGGCACCACCACCATATGTTCCTCCAATTCCGTTTCCTAGAAGACTTATGAAAAACAGATTGGATAAACAATTTTTGGAAATTTATAATATGTTATCCAAAGTGAATGTTAACCTTCCTTTGCTTAATGTTATTAAAAATATTCCAGCCTATGCTAAGTTTTTCAAAGATCTTCACTCTAAGAAACACAAATTCGAAAACAATGAAAAAATTATTGTTTCTGAAAACGTAAGTGCTGTTTTACAACTCAAACTTCCCCCTAAGTTGAAAGACCCAGGTAGCTTTAATATCCAAGTCTCATTGGGTAGCTCTAAAAAGATGAAGGCTATGCTAGATTTAGGAGTAAGTATTAATTTGATGCCTTTTGCAGTCTATAAACAATTGGGGTTAGGAGAATTGAAACCCACTAATATGTCTTTACAATTAGCTGATCGTTGAGTTAAACATCCTTTGGGTATAGTAGAGGACATCCTAGTTTAGGTTGATAAATTAATCATTCCGGTCGATTTTGTGGTTCTAGAGATGGAAAGGAAAATATGCACAAATAATGAAGTCCCTATCTTGTTAGGCAGACCTTTTATGGCCACTGCCAATACAATGATAAATGTTAAGAATGGTAAACTCACAATGTCAGTTCTAGGTGAAACTGTAGAAATCTCAGTTTTTGATGCCATGAATAGACCGAGTGACATGAATGCATGTTTCTCAATTGATGAAATAGAAAAACTAACAACTCAAACCTTTGAAGAAAATTGTGAAGATGACGATTATGAGAAAGATGTGTTTATAGTTTATGATGATAGACCTTTCCCTCCCATAAAATTCGACATTGATGAGTTAGAAAGAGAAATTCGAGAGACTGATGAAAGAAAAGAGAGAGAAAGATTAGAAGCTCTTAAAAATAAAGATAAAGATAATATGGAAAAGTCAGAATCAGAATCAGAAAATAATTCTGATAAAATAGAAGAAGTAGAGGATGAAAATAATGAAGAAGAAGAAGTGAAAATTCTAAAATCTCTTTTTGAAGAAATAGAAGTAGAGGAAGAAAAAGTAGAAAATATTGAAGAAGTTAAAGAAGAAACAATTAAACCGGAAAATTCTGAATTTATTCCGTCTGTTAAATCTCCTCCCGAAGAAGAATTAAAGCCATTACCACCCCACTTAAAATATGTATTTTTAGGGGAAGGTAAAACTTTGCCTGTTATAATTGCTGCAGATTTAACAGATGAACAAGAAGCAAGCTTATTAAAAGTTTTATGGACACATAGAGAAGCCATAGGATGGTCCTTAGCAGATTTAAAAGGTATTAGTCCATCTATGTGTATGCATAAAATACATTTAGAAGAAGGTAGTAAACCTTCTAGGGAAAGACAAAGAAGACTTAACCCTCACATGGAAGAAGCAGTGAGAAAAGAAGTTCTTAAGCTTCTCGATGCGGGTATAATTTACCCAATATCTGATAGTAAATGGGTTAGTCCAGTCCAGGTAGTTCCTAAAAAATCAGGAATTACAATCGTTAAAAATGATAAGGATGAATTAGTCCCTACACGAACTATCACTGGTTATATAATGTGCATTGATTTGAGGAAACCAAATACGACAACTAGGAAGGACCATTTTCCCTTGCCATTTATTGATCAAATCCTTGAAAGACTAGCTGGTCATGAATATTATTGTTTTCTTGATGGTTTCTCTGGCTACAACCAAATCCCAGTAGCACTTGAAGATCAAGAGAAAACCACTTTTACATGTCCTTTTGGTACCTTTGCATTTAGAAGAATGCCCTTTGAACTTTGTAATGCCCCAGTTACTTTTCAAAGATGCATGATTTCTATATTTTCAATTTTAGTGGAAAGATGTGTGGAAGTATTCATGGATGATTTTTCGATATTTGGAAACTCTTTTGATCATTGCCTAGAAAATCTAACATCAGTTTTAAAAAGATGTTGTGAAACTAATTTAACCCTAAGTTGGGAGAAAAGCCATTTCATGGTTAAACATGGAATTGTCTTAGGTCATGTTGTGTCTAATAAAGGAATTGAAGTCGATAAGGCAAAAATTGAAGTTATATCACAACTACCTCCCCCAACTTCTGTCAAAGGTCTTAAAAGTTTTCTAGGGCATGCAGGTTTTTATAGAAGATTTATAAAAGATTTTTAAAAAAATCTGTAAACCTCTATGTAATCTATTGGCAAAAGACACCGAATTCATTTTTGATCAAGAATGCTTGAACGCATTTAATTTACTAAAAGAAAGATTGACAACTGCCCCAATTTTAACCGGCCCCGATTGGTCTCTCCCTTTCGAGATCATGTGTGATGCTTCAGATTTTGCAATTGGAGCTGTGTTAGCTCAAAGGGTGGATAGGAAACCACATGTAATTCATTATGCTAGTAGAACATTAAATGATGCACAACTTAATTATACAACAATAGAAAAATAATTTTTAGCAGTTGTGTATACATTAGAAAATTTTAGATCATATTTGTTAGGATAAAAAATCATAATATTTTTTGATCATGCAGCTCTAAAATATTTATTGAGTAAGAAAGAGGCTAAGCCTAGACTCATAAGGTGGATGTTATTATTACAAGAATTTGACATTACTATTAAGGATAAAAAGGGAACATAAAATGTCGTAGCCGACCATTTGTCTAGATTAGAATTTTCACCCTTACTTGAACGTCAATTTCTTGATAATAAAATTCCTGTAAATGAAGACTTCCTTGATGAACAATTATTAGCAGTCAAAGATTCAGATCCATGGTATGCTGATTATGTCAATTATTATGTATCTGATATCATAAATCCTTATTTTGATCACTATCAAAGAAAGAAATTTTTGACAGAAGCAAAGAATTATTTTTGGGAAGAACCTCATTTATATAAAATGTGTTCCGACTCTATAATTAGAAGATGTGTTTCGGAAAAAGACCAACAAAGTATTATGGTATTTTGTCATGAATACTCTTGTGGCGGTCATTTTAGTGGTAATAAAATTGCTAGAAAATTTTTGCAATATGGATTATATTGGCCTTATGTTTTTAGAGATTGTGACATATTTTATAAAACTTGTGATAAATGTCAGAGAACAGGTGGAATAGGCAAAAGAAATGAAATGCCCTTGCATATAAATATGGTTGTTGAAATTTTTGATGTTTGGAGTATTGATTTTATGGGTCCTTTTCCAGTCTTTAATAATTGTGAGTATATTTTAGTTGTTGTTGATTATGTGTCTAAATGGATAGAAGCTATTGGAACTAAAAATAATGATGGAAAAACTGTTGTCAAATTTGTAGAGGATATTTTTGCTCGGTTCTGGAGTACCTAAGGCCATAATTAGTGATCAAGGAACACACTTCACTAATAAATTACTAAATACGCCCTTAGAAAATATGGTGTAACTCACAAGTTGGCTACACCCTATCATCCTCAAACATCTGGTCAAGTAGAGGTAAGTAATAGACAGATAAAAGCAGTTTTAGAAAAGACCGTTAGACCCAATCGTAAAGATTGGCAGTCTAAACTTAATGATGCTTTGTGGGCATGTCGAAGTGCATATAAGACCCCAATAGGAATGAGTCCCTACCGAATGGTGTATGACAAAACTTGTCATTTACCAGTCGAAATTGAACATAGAGCCTATTGGGCTGTCAAAGAATTAAACTTAGATTTAACCTTGGCCAGTGAGGAAAGACTGTTCCAGTTAAACGAATTAGAAGAACATAGGTTAAATTCATGAGAATGCTAAAACCTATAAAGAAAAGACCAATAAGTATCATGATATGGGTTAGCCAACAAAATGTTTCGGTCCTAAGATTAAAAGTGCTTTTTTCAATTCTAGACTCAGGTTATTCCCCGGAAAATTGAAATCAAAATGGTCTGGTCCTTTCACTATAGTCCGAATTTACCCTCATGGAGCAATTGATATTAGAAACCCAAGGACCAACGGAATATTTAAAGTAAATGGTCACCGGCTCAAACCATATCTTGAACCCATGTCAGTCGAGAGAACAATTGAACTAATTCGTCTTGCTGACAATGCACCACCAGATGATTAGGTTTGCAGTTGGGTCGAGCCAAAGACGTTAAACAAGTGCGCTAAGTGGGAGGCAACCCACTATGATGAATTTTATTTGCTTTTGTAGTTATTTTAAATATGATATTCTCCGTTTTACTTAATTTTGGACATTTAATTTAAAATTAAATATGCCAAAATTCAAGTTTGGGGAGAAAAGCATCGAGTGTTGTATTTATATGTTGCTAATATTCTAGTTTAGAGTTTTGTAGAATTTTTAGAGTGCAGAAAGACGTAACGCAACGAATGGCATAACGGAAGGACCAAACAACAAACCGCCAAAAAGTTGAAAGCAAAATAAGGCATGCATGTTTACCGGCCGACCTTGCGACGCAAGGCTTAAGCACTCGCGCCGCAAGGCCCCATTAAATGCGTGAAGCATGACCGGCAGCGCATAATGGAATCGCCCACGCTGCGACCGCCTACCTTGGCGGACGCAAGCATAGAGCGCACGACCTTGCGTCGCTAGGGTCCCTATTTAAGCAAACTTGGCAGCACAGATCATTCGAATTTCCATTTCTCTCAGCGGCAGCAGCGGACTCTCTTCTCTCAAAAAAATTCGGTGAAACTCTTCAAAACCGGCAAGGATCAAGGTAGTGTCTTCTCCTTCAACCTACACACCACTCCATTCACCCTCATCTCCTTCCATTAAGGTTTGAAGAAAGAACTCCATTGATTCATCTTTAAAGGCTTTCCAAAACTGACAACCCTTCATCTTCCAAGGCTTGCAAATTCAAAGAATCTCACCCTCTCACTTTATTTTTGATGCAGAGGTTGAAATTCTAATTTTTTAAAAAAGAATAGAGTATATTTTTGCCCGTAATTTTTTTGTGCCTAAAATCAAATGGCTCAAAGCGTAGAAAACCGGCTGCCCACTGCCTCCCAGGAGAAAGAGTTTGATGCCCACCTGTCATCTCGATTTTGAGGTGTCAGAGAGCTACTCCCCAAGCTTTCAAGACCTTAATCCCTCGAAGGGATTTAAGGCTAGTGACTCTAGGCCTCCACCGGAACTTTAAGAATCGCAGTGGGGTCGCCTAATCGCTTCTCAGGACAGCGGCCATCGTGGCCATTGTCGCGAATTCTACGCCAATGGCCAAATTGGCATGACGGTAATGTTTTAGAGGTTGTTTGCTAGGGGTGTGGCGTTAGTTTTACGTCCCAAAACATTAACCTTGCTATGAAACCTCTAATTTTGGTAGAATGCACGATGACCAGCGCCACCTTCGCCGTCTCTGTCGAGGTGGTCAATGTGACCATCTCAACGCTGGTGCGGTTGGACCCGAATCGAAGCCTAACATTTGGTCCCCACTATGAGAGTCGCTTTCGACGAACACCACCTTGTGTTCAAATTGTTAGCTCCCACCTCATGCCTTCCACCACTACACGGTGACTTGGGCTGCGCCTTTTGATCTACACCATTCTGACCTGGTTTTGTTGGCCTCGCGATCAACGGCCAAATTCATCAATTAGAGGAAAAAATCACAGATTCGTTCCCCGCATTTTTGACACAGACTGCAGATGAGGCCGAGGCAGGTGGGCCCGATGCGGAGAAGATTTGGAAGGTACCCGCCACTCAGGGCAATATTGTTTGAGCACGTTCACACCTCGAGGGTTCTACGAGGAGGCCGTGGGAGGAGGAGGATCTGGTTGGAGGCACTCTCCAACAGGCGAGGAGATTGCCCTCGAAGTTGATATGATAGAGCAACGCTTGGCACAAACGTGTCGACCGCATCACTTTTCTGTCCAACCGGTAAGTGCACGTCTCCACACATTTTGGGATAATTCCACGACACACCCCCGAAGCTCGCCTCGTTCGTTATTTCTCCCACTGCCATGAGTCGAGACCCAAGTTTCTTCCTCTTCGTTAGGTGGGCCTACCATGTCCCTTGATATTTGTCCTTCCCATCAAGCTCATATGTTCCTCAATTTTGGGGACAAAATAGAAAGGCAAAAACACACCTTCGGGGCCATTGTACTTTTCAAAGGTTGCAATTGGGCACTAAGACGCCAAAATTTTGGGATGGCCACCTACCGGATTTATTTGCACGCACCCCTTTTTTGGATGGACGTTAAGTTTGGACGCAAGGTTAAATGTCTATTTTACCTCGTCTTCATGATCATCAATGCCTTCTAACCCGCATTTG
>CM028382.1:56083938-56155706 GCA_013146195.2 Codonopsis lanceolata | reverse complement strand
TTATTCATGTTAGTAATGAGCTGTGAATTTGGTGAGAAGGGAGACATTGCATACAAATCGAAATGAAAAGTGAGGGTAAATAAAAGTGAAATAAAAAAAAGGAGTCAATCTTCTATCCATTAATTTAATGTTCAAGTGTTGATTTCAAGTTGTTTCCATAGATAACATCATTGTTATGGCTTATTTGATCTTGTTAGAGCTGAATTGGCCATTTTAGACACCTCCGAAGCGACAGAATAACTTGGGGCATATTGATAAAGGAGAAAACTAAGCCGATATGTGAATACATAGGGCATACCGAGTAGTCTTCTTTACGAGAAAAAAATTAGATAACGGTGCCATCGGTTAAGTAACGTCAAAGTCCTGAATTGTTGGTTAAAGAGCTAATCAAACCATATACTTTCACACTAGATACTCCAAAATTGTGATTCATCGTGATGTGAAGTCTGCCAATATATTGGTAGATGAGAAGTTGATGGCAAAGGTTGCTAACTTTGGGCTTGCTTGAGCTTTATCGACCCATGTGAGTCTGGCAACATCAAAGGGAGGTTTGGATACTTTGAGCCTGAGCACTTGAGATGACAAGAGCTAACAGATCAATCAGATGTGTACTCATTTGGAGTGGTTTTGTTTGAAGTTTTATGTGCGAGACCTGTGATAGATCCATCTCTACCTATGGAAATGGTCAACTTAGCTGAATGGGTGATGAAATGGCAGAAGAAAGAACATCTGGATCAAATAATTGACTCTAATCTTATGGGGAAAATAAAGTTGGACTGTCTTTGTATGTTCGTAGAAATAGGTATAGTAAGAAATGTTTGGTCGACTTTTGCGTGGATAGGCCTTCTATGAGAGATGTGTGTTGTGGAATCTTGAGTATGTTGTTCGGCTACATCGGTTCTTCGTAATGACCCTGATGAAAACAGCACTAATGTCATAGGCGAGTCTCTCCACAGATCAATGATTTCAACCACGTCGAGACTAATGCTTCACCAGCTCAGTTTTCAATGTCTAGTGTGGATGATCTTTCAGGTGCTTCCATGAGTAAGGTGTTCTATCAGTTAGTCAAATCTGAGGTAAGATAACTGATTGGATAATACTACACAGTCCGACTTCTCTTTTTTTTAACTGCTATTTTGCTCATCAACTGCGAATCTCCTCTCTCACATCAAGCAGAAGATGTGTGTTTAAAATCAGCAAAAACAACACAATGCAATTAAAAAATGAGTGGATGTGCTGAAGAGGTCCTCAGTCCGCATGCTGATTTTGAGAAGAGGCTCCTGAATCAGGCTAGCTACATGGATTATTGTTGGTTTGTTTTGTAAAAAAGGAAGAGCGATGTTTGGGTTAGTTGATATTGTTCGTCTATTAGATAATAAGTTGCATTGTCGAGTTTATTATGTTTTTCATGTCTGATCATACAGTAAACAAAATAGGTTCACAATAAGTACTTGTTGTTTTTTCTTTAATCCTATTCTCTTAGACTTAAGGGTTTTTGTTATCTTATTACTTGGCTTTCAGGTTAATAGAGTTACATTCTGCACGAATATGGTTTATGTAATTTGGGGACATATTTCCATAAGTCAATGATAATCTTCCATGATGGATCGGTTAATATTTTAATTTGCGGTTAAGTTATTGGATGGTTTGAGTTAATATTTTGGTGTTAAGTTATTGGATGGATTAGTTAACAATTTTTTTGTGGCGATTTCTTCATGTTTACTGATTCGCCAAAATTGGACGGTAACAGTCTTGGCATGTGAAGAAAATTTCACTTCAAAATGTAGCAAGCTGAGAGAAAATTTCACCATAATATAATGGCCCAATTTTAAGTAAAGGAAGAAGAGGGAAACAAAATAGCTGGTCCCAGAGAGAGATAGAGAGGAATTATAGTGGGAGTTCTGCTACAAGACTGCTACGTACAACTGAAGCAAACATCAACAGCGTGTGTATGCGCCTTTTCTTGTACCCATTTTTTCTTGAATCATGGGATTAATTTTCATTTATGAGGATGATGACAACTATCTGCAATATTCAGCATTCTAGTGGTTTATTCTTCTCACAAATACAACACTTTATTTTATGTCCTAGATGTATTCATGTGCTTTTAATTATAGTTTTATTCTATTGTATCCAAGTACTTTTGCTGTTTTATTCTTGTGGTATGATCCTTGGGGATAATATAGAAAATTAACAGCATCAGTCTTGAACGCTTACGCATGGACCTTTTCCTACAAAATCTTAGAAAAACCAAAGAAAAGGCAAGGTTACATTTTCCTCACAAGTGTCAGATCCAAAGGTAGGTGCTAAGAAAGATATGGATAAAAGTTGAAAGAGGATAGTCTTAGTATATATTCAGATGAATCCTATGCCAGAAGATCAGCACTCTTGTTCCAAACTTTGGAGATCAAGGTTTATTAAGTTTGATTATGACTATTCTTTGTATGTATCCTGACATGTTAGACATGTTTGCATTTGTCTTGACAAAGAAGTGATTTGATTTTGTAGGTATTGACGAGCCTGAGTCAGTTCATACATCTTTAGCTAATCATTTGAGATCCCTGTTGCTCCATTCATGGAATGTGAGAAGAAATGTTCCATTTACAGAGAATGCACAGAGCACGGAGAAGAAAACTAATTGGAGAGACATGTTGAGGTTACTAATTGATTTTGACATTAATTGTAAGTTTCTTAGCTACTGATCATCGGTGATGATACATTTTGAATGGCATAGGGTTTCATGTGGAAACGGGTTTGAAAACATCAAATATACACAACATTATCACTATTGAAAAGATACTGGATGGGTAGTTCAAAAGGATTGTCACTTCTTTGTTAAACTCTTATGCTGATCATTTTATGGTAGACAGTGATAAGTGTGTATTATGACAGAAACAAAGTTTAAAAAACTGTGGAAGTAAGCCTAAATCAACATCATTCATCAACAAAGTTCAAAGCAATCTGTCATACCAATTCAACAAGTACTTTAAGAACCAAAAATAGATAGACAACGGCTACAAAAACACGCTAAGCTAACCTCATAACTTCAATGCCTTGCCCTTTTTCTGGTCGGTTGCCTCTGCTCCACCGTCTTTCTCGTGCTCCCCAAAATATTTCCGACTTTTCTAGCAAAATGAACTAAGGAGCATTCCCAAGAACTTAGCAGCCTTTTTATAGTTTGTTACTTTGGCATTAATTGTCCCCTTCTTTCGCGCCAGCTGTTTTCCCTCATTCATTGTATGAAACGGCTACCACCATTACCTGGGAAATAATTTTTACAATTAATGCATGCTAGTAATTGTAATAATGGGCCAAGCTTAAGGTAATTAATGGGCTGATGTAGGCGGTACCTGTGTGGGATAAAAAGAGTTGGATTTTTAGCCTAATAATAATTATCTAGGGTTTAAATTTACAATTTTTTTAAATTAGGAACTAATTAAACAAGACTTAGTACATATTTTGGTCACTCTACCTTGGGGTGATTGACTGTTAAAATAGGTTAGTGGACTTCAAAATGCTGGTTATTTATGCTAATACTATAAGAGAATATAATATATTTAATATATATTATATTTATAGTATTAGTGAATATAATATATTTGTAGTATTAGTGAATATAATATATTTGTAATATATTATAATTATCTTTAGACTATACTTTCCTAATTTACTTGTATTTAGGTTTCCTAGTTCCTCTTGTATTTAGGTTTCCTAATCCCTCTTGTATTTAGACTATCTAGATTAAACTTGTGTAGCAAGTATTGTAACCCTATAAATATGTTCACAATATCAATGGAAAAGTGATGCCATTATTCCAAAACGTTATTAGTTTCTACATGGTATCAGAGCCTCGCTCTTAAAACCTACAACCACCATCTTCCGCAAACCCAAGACTTCCTCAACCCTAAAACTTCATCCCATATAGCCGTCGCCAACCCAATCCCACGTTCAGATCCGGCGACTCTCCAAAGCCAAGCCGGTTTCCACCTCCCCTCCCTTTGAGCAACCAAAGGACACCTTGGCCAACCAAGCTTTGACAAGCTCGCTTTGGTCCTTCCTAAGCCGCCTCTCCGTTAGCACCCCTAAACCACCAACCTTCCACCTCCTTATATCTTCATCCCACCAAAGCCGCTGCCAACCCAGATCTGACCGTCAAACCCAAAGTTCAGATCCGGCACCCATCACCAGTAACGCGCCAGGTTCCCCGAGCAATAACAAGGACACCTCGGCCAACCACGCTCTGACGAGCTCGCCGTGGACCTTCCTCAGCCACCCTTAACCAAACTTCTGCAACCACAAACCTTCATCCCACCACAACTGACACCCTTCCTACACCTCGGCACATCATTGCTTCTCACACCTGTCAAAACCCTCTTCACGCTAATCGAGCACCCCCAAGGACTCCTCGGCAAACCCAGTTGTGATCAGTTCGTCGACGCCCTCCCTCACCCAGCCTGCTCCTTGCGCAGAATCTAGATTCCTTGGCAAACCCAGCTCGCCCTCCTCGGACGGCAAGCTCGCCAACTCCCTCCCTCAACAGCTCGCCGAGGCCCCCTCTCTTTCCACACGCCCTCCCTCAACCCGCTCGTTCCTCGAGTAATTCTGGCATCCTTGGCAAACCCAGCTCATCCTCTTCGGAAGGTAAGCTTGCCACTTCCATCCCTCCACAGCTCGCTAAGGCCCTCCCTCCAACAGATCGCTCCTCGAGCAACTCACGGACTCTTCAGCAAGCCCGGCTCTTACCAGCTTGCTGAAGTCCTCACTCAACAGCTCGCTCATCGAGCTCCTCACGGCTTCCTCGGCACACCTATCGTTCACCAACTCGCCGAGGCACTCTCTCAACTAGTTCGCTTATTGAGCAACTCAGGACTCCTCGGCCAACCCAGCTTTCACCAGCTCGCCGACGACACTCCCTCAACCAGCTCGCTCCTCGAGCAAACCATGTCTTCAGCAAACCAGGCTCTCTCCAGCTCACCGAAGACCCCTCCCTTAACAACTTGTCTTCCTCGGAAAACCCAACTCGCGGACCTCTCCCTCACCAGCTCGCCACCGATCACCCTCTCATTTTTCAACTCGCACACTGTCCGCATATTCTTCACAAGATTTGTCTCTCCCAACAGCGATCCATCTTGCGGGAGCATATAAGAGAATATAATATATTTGTAATATATTATAATTATCTTTAGACTATACTTTCCTAATTTACTTGTATTTAGGTTTCCTAGTTCCTCTTGTATTTAGGTTTCCTAATCCCTCTTGTATTTAGACTATCTAGATTAAACTTGTGTAGCAAGTATTGTAACCCTATAAATATGTTCACAATATCAATGGAAAAGTGATGCCATTATTCCAAAACGTTATTAGTTTCTACAAATACCGTTAACTTTAATTTTAATTTTTGGTCACCAATTGTTGCTCCGACAATTATTCTAACATTTGATGACTTCTTTTCTCCTGTATGTAGTTTCTATATGAGAGGCTAAATTGATTGAGATGTGTGTGCGAGTGTCAGTGCAAGCATTGTCTCATATTCAGTACAATGAAGATATTTAGTATTGGGTGGAAAAAAATATAATTTTGATTAATTTAACACTTACTTTGTCGTCAATGATTATCATCTTTCGGACTTTGAAAGAGAGGCTTAGAATCCGTTTGTTTCACGAAAAATGTTTTCCAAAAAATGATTTCGGAAAAATGATTTCTAGAAATTGAAAAGATTTAATTTTCACTTGTTTGGTAAATTTTTTGAAAATATGTCAGAAAACATTGTAGGATGTTTGACAAATACACGGAAAATGTTACGGAAAACAATATATGAATAAATACAAAAAGTATATTCTAATATTAATACACATATTGAATATAAAATAGTTTTGAAATTTTAGTAATTTTCTTTTAATAACTCTTAATTTAGCATTAATGGTGTCAAATCAATAAGGTTTATCTATTTTCAAGCTCACAAATAATTTTTTTTGATAATTGATATGAAAAATTGTTTTAAAAAATAAAATTAATAATGTTTGAGACGTCCTTAAATAATAATATGATATAGTGGACACTAATTTAAGGACGTGGTGAGTATTTATTTTTACATTGACCACATTTTCCTAAGGTTACCAAACACCGGAAAATGAGGAAACCGTTTTCCGGAAGTTATTTTCCGTGAAACAAATGGAGCCTTAGTCCATATGTTGTTTCTAACCTAACTCACAAAGCTCTTAATCGTGTAGTGAATGACTTTTGATTTATTTGTATTTATATATATATATATATATATATATATATATATATATATATATATATATATATATTAGTTACTAAACCAAACCAGTTTTAGATTGTTGAAGAACTTTTTTTTTGTTTGTATTTATTTTGGAATTCACATTGTTTTATTTATGATAATTTATATTTAATATGTTATATTTTAATGTTTGATATTAATTTTAAATTATAATATTATTTTTATTGTTAATGTTGATTAAGTTGATTAAAAATAATTTATATAAATCACATAACTGAATAAACCAAAAAAAGAGTAAGAGAAAATTGACTCCAACGAACACATATTGCTCACAATTGCATCATTTGCAACATGAATTTGCATGATGCAAGAGTAAATCTTAATGTTTATCAATTAGTTATATCTTACATTTCTGTTCATAATAATGCTTTATATTTCAATAAAGTATTCCTAACTTTAACATATTAACATATATGTTATGTTATATATTGGCTATATACAATCTCTGCGTCAATTACATAGTATCAATTCAATCATGTACAGGTAAACATACAAGGCATACTCTGTATAGCCTTCTTGTACTCTTACATAATCAATCTCATGGATCCGAATTCTTTAATAAATTGATAAGAGTACAAGAATTCTTTAACGCTCCTGATAGGTTGGGGAAATTGATAAGAAAATCAAAATACAAGACGAAATGAATTAAAGTAAATAATGTAGGACCTAACTTTTAAATAGGTACAAGTTAAGGGATCAAACTATTATTTAATTATTCATTGAATTAATTAGTTTATGACAAATTTACTCTTTTGGCCTTAATTAATGGTGAGTGATTTATTAAGTTAAATGGTAGGTTTGTCCATACATTAAGTTGTAAAAGACAACCAACACTTTTATAAGTAGTTAGATTAGATTGTCTAACCCACTGTGTTGCAGATTGAACAGAATTGGTAATGAAGTCTCTGTGACTTCATATCTGATACTTCATGATCTATTGGAAGATTAGGAATTGTACACGTTGGTCCCTTGGAGTTCCTTCCCTATTTATACTTCAACCTTCGATATTATAATCTGTTATCCCTCCCCCTGTACGTGTCTCATGTGTGTGTGTGTGTGTGTTGGGCTAGTTAATCTGTATTAACTAGGATTATTATTATCGGGTTAGTATTTTTTGGTGACTCCGTTTTTGTACGAGTTGTTCCGGGCAGTGTGACATAAATTCACAACAGTTCATGCCAAGAATCGTTTTAGCATCACCCCAAATATTTCATGTCAAATCTAACACTAAAGCAATTTTTAACAATTTCAACCGATTTGAGACGTGGGCTAATAAAAAGAATATCATCCACATATATAAGCAAGAAAACAGACACATTCTTAAAATAAATACAATTATCATACGCATTCTGCGTAAATTTCAAATCAAGCATGCATTGATCAAATTTTTTATTCCACGTACGAGGAGACTGTTTCAAGCAATATAAGGATTTTTTAGCAAACACACATAATCAAGAAATTGTTTATCCATATAACCCTCAGGTTGCCGTATATAGATTTGCTCATCTAAATCACCGTGCAAAAAAGTAGTTTTTACGTTCATTTGTTTCAATTCTCAATCAAATTGAGCTACCAATGCAAGCATAATCATAACATTTGTGAACTTAACTACTTGAGCAAAGATTTCAATGTAGTCTATACCTTCCTTTTGAGTGAAACCCTTAGTCACTAATCTAGCCTTAAATCTAACCGAATCAGATTCATTCTTGATTTCATAGAGCCACTTACAAGCAACAACAGAACAATTTTTCAGCTTAGGCACTAAAGTCTAAGTTTGATTAACATGCAAGGAATTCATTTCATCACTCATAGCATTAATCCACTCATTACAGTTTGCAGATTTCAAAGCTTGATTATATGTTTTAGGCTCGGTATTATCAATGGACTTAAACACACTAAACACAAATGAAGTAAAATAATCAAAATGAGCGGGTTGCCTAACAATGCATCTAGGTCTATCACGAACAAGTTGATAGCCATGCAATTCATCCATTAGAGGCACTTAATTTTGTTCATTTTCAACTTCATTTTGCTCATTAGGTTCAACATTTTCAGGATTAACATTATTATCAAGTTCATTTTCAAATTTCACATTTTCATCAAATTCATACAAATTTTCAGAATTCTCAATTTCAGGTTACACACTTGAACTAGCATCATTGAATCCTAAGGGATGCTCCACCATAATGGGAACCAGCGGAGGGATAGGTTCAATAGGAACATTTAAGTAGGGAAATTCATTTTCATTAAACACAACACCCCTACTTATTACCACTTTAAATCCCGGTTCCTCTCTTAACCATAACCGGTACCCTTTCACACTCTCGAGGTAACCCAAGAAGACACATCTCACAGATCGAGGTTCAAGTTTATCAAATTTCCTATGAGCATAAGCAACACAACTAAAAATTCTCAAGTTTGAAAAATCAATTTCTTTACCAAAAAACACTACTTCCGGACATCTACCATGCAAAGGGATGGAAGGAGACCTATTGATGAGATAGGCGGCAGTCAAAACTGCCTCTTCCCAAAACTTTTTGGAGAGACCCGAGGAGGCTAATATGCTCCTAACACGTTCCACTTGGGTTCTATTCACTCTCTCAGCAACATCATTTTGTTGCAGATTATAAGGCACGGTCTTGTGCCTCTCAATCCCATTTTCAGTACAAAATTTATCCATTTCAAAGTTGCAGAATTCTAACCCATTATCAGTCCGATGTTTCTTGATTTTAAGACCAGTTTGGTTTTCAATCAAAGTTTTCCAGTTTTTTAAATTTTCAAACACATCAGATTTGTTTCTCATTAAAAACAACCATAACTTCCTTGAAAAATCATCAATGATCGACAAGAAGTAACGACTTCCACCATGAGTGGGCATAGTAGCAGGACCCGACACGTCAGCATGTATATAACCAAGTGCACATTTTTAAGAAAAAAATTGGGGTTTAGGGGAAGGTGGAAAACTAGCATGTTTTTGATTGCTTATCACATAAGTTTCACAAAATGGTAAATCAAAAATTTTATCTTTTCCAAAAAACTTATTTTTGTTCAAAATTTCAAGACCCTTACTACTCACGTGTCCAAGCCTTTTATGCCACAAACTTGTTTTATCTTCTTTAACAAGATTAGCAAAGTTATCATCAAGACAAACAGGCACGACAGAACACACATACAAGTTATAGTGTTTTTCAGCCTTAACGACAACTAAAGATCCCTTTAGAATTTTCATCATTCCTTTTCCCTACTTACCCTCTAAACCATCATCTTGTAAAGATGCACACGAAATCATATTATTACATAAATTCGACACATACCGAACATTTTTCAAGGTAATTTTGTTTCCAGAATTAAATTTCAAACAAACGTCACCAATTCCAGCTATGAGTCATTTTTTCTCATTGGCCAAAGAAACAAAACCGTTTTCTAAACTCTTATAAGAACAAAAGAAGTTTTTAAATGGTGACATGTGATAAGTGTATCAAGAGTCAATTAACCATTCATTTTCGCAAGCAGGCATGATATGAATAAAATTAACAACATTTTCACATAAATCAGTCACTACTAGAAACCGCCCAATTACCGACGGAAGCATCCGTCGGTGTTTACCGACGGAATTTGAACAATTACTGAAAGATATCCGTCAGTAAATAGGTGCCACATTTACTGACGGAAATTTCGTCGATAATCCAAAAAATTCCGTCGGTAAAACAAAAAAGTTCGTCAGTAAATTCAATGGAAATGAGCGCCATATTTACCGATGAATATTCCATCAGTAATAACCATTTTCCGTCGGTAATTACCGACGGAAATTTCCGTCAATAATTACTGACATAAATTTCTGTCGGTAATTACAAAATAAAAAGTGATATCAGTTTTCCCCTAATTCAGACGTTCACAATCTCTCTCTCTTCACAATATTTCTGAATCGCGACGTCCCTCCACAACGCTTCCGCCTTCGACGCTCTGCCTCTGACTCCAACGTTCCGCCTCCAACTCCGACGCTCCGCCTCCGACTCTCAGGTACGCTCTCTTCTCTATTTCCTCTTCCTTGCCCTCGTTAGGGTCCGATCTCGATTTAGTTTTTTTTCCTTTTCTCTCTCTGATTTCGCACTCTCATTGTCCTCTTTATGGCGCGTGTCTGATTGCTTCTATCATGTTTTATGTATCCGTGTCGGTGGCATGGTACAGCTATAAATCAATTTATCAGTTCATTCAACAATGGTCGTTTCGCTCTCTAACAATTTCTCACTTTGCTCGCCTCGCCTCACAGGCCACAGCTTCCTCGATTTCATCTAAACATATATTGTCAACGAATCTTCTTCACCAGTACTCGTCTTCTAGTGTCCTCTCTTGGCTTCGACAGACAGCACTAGGTAAGCTCAACCTAATTTGTGATTTTACAGTTACAGATTAGGGTTTTTGAAAACTTAAATTAGGAATTTTAGTTTGTGTTGTTCGATTATGCTATCATGTCAGTTTAATCAAGATTTTTTAGTATTTATATTTTGTAAAATTAGGGTTTATGGTAGTTAAAATTAGGGCTTTTGTGTTTAACTTGTGTATGCATTTTCATGTGAGTTCAATTACGGTTATTTCTTGTAATGCAATATATTACAATATAGGACATGTTGTATTAGGTACCCCTCGATTCTTTTAATTGTTATGTTGCTTGGCCCCTTCCCCACCACTTTAGTGTTTTTTTGTTTGTGAGTGTTTTGTCAAATTAATGATTATGCACATGCTCCCACTACTCTGTTGTTACTCGTGCATCGCACGGACTTGATATCTATATGAATAAAATAATTAACAACTTTAATGCTAACAAACAATAGTAACCTATCAAACAAATGTCTGATCAGGTTCTAAATTTAAACAATAGTACACTTTGACGAATTTTCGACCTCTCAAGTCCTTGATATTTTTGTTTCAAACTGCTAATGTGCAATTGCTTGCATCATGAATCGTCATAACAAATGCACACATAGTCTATTATCAAACGATGCATATATAGCCTTATCTGATGATGCATGCATGACGATATATGAAAGTGCTTTCTAGCGGTTTGAAAAAATATAGGGCACTAAAGCGGATAAAAATCTGACAAAGTGTACCGACACGAATTTCCCCCAATTATTACTCCCTTTGTATGATACTATCAAATGTGAAGAGTAAGATTGAAATGTATGAAAATGCTAAATATAATTTTTTTTAAAGAGAAGTTTTAAAGTGAAACATTTCAAAATAGTGCAGTCGACTCATTGTCCGAAATAGTGGGAGTAATATATATAACTTTAGAAGACAATTTAATATACAAATATTCTTTTTTTAAAGGAGAAGTATAATAAGTAAAATACAGATTGCTAATTATTATTTCTTTATAGCTAGTAGTACCCATTCAATGTGGATCCATCTTAGGCTAACCCTCTCCTCTCCCAACCAACTAACCACCCCCCCTCCACCCAAAAAACAAATAAATGACACCCAACTCGATAACTTGTCTCTGAAATCCCTATGAGTGCTTGCTTGTTCGATGAATACAAAATTCTACTTTATGTTATTTTAGTATAAATTTTAGTTTGGTAATAATTTAAGTGACTCTTTCCTTGCCTAAAAAAAGAGTTCATATTTTCTTTTGAGTAGGTGAAATTATTCACTTTATAATATTGCTCTAGTTATAAATTATCTTTATAATTTTATCAATGGTTTGATTTTCACTTTAATTAATGGATCTCAATCTCATATGTATCTTTGAAAAATATGCAATATTTTAAAATTTATTATAGATTCAATTATCTTTTCTTAAATCATGTGTCGAGTTCAATATGACACTCTTTTAGAAACATATGGAGTTTGATAACACATGTTTTTCAAGATACACATGTGAGAATGGACTCTTTCATAAATAAAAAAAAAGTGAGAATCAAATAAAAAACAGAATGATTTCAAAAAATCTAAAAATAAGCATTTTTAAAAAATGAATTACACTCTGTTCCCGGCTAACAGTCCATTATTTCATTTTGGGACGTTTCACTTAAAGGCAACTTTCAAAAAATAAGCTATAATTTTTTTAGAATTTCCAAATATACCCTTATTAAAATTTTATTCATTTGCATTTAAAAAATGACAAAATTCTTTACTCCCTTCGTTTGAACATGATGAGCCACCTCTTCGTTTGAGTGGTGAAACTGTCTTTGAGAGGTATCAAAAATGGCAGATACTAGGTGGGGGAAGAAGTTTTCTAAGGACAGAGTACAAGGGTTTGGGACTTTACATAACTGGACTAAAAAGAGTAGTTTTTGGGAATTTCCCTACTGGAAGACCAATTTGATTCGACATAACCTTGATGTCATGCACATTGAGAAGAATGTGTTTGAAAATGTATTTAACACATTGATGGATTTTAAATGCACTACTAAGGACACAGTAAAAGGTCGAATGGACCTTAAGGAAATTTGTAGACGACATGCCTTGGAGTTGGCTGAGATGAATGGTAAAATAGTGAAACCGGTGGCTGCATACATGCTTAGCAAGGAGAATAGACTTAGCGTTCTGAAATGGCTAAAGAGTTTAATGCTTCTTGATGGTTATGCGTCTAACATCGGTAACTGTGTGGATGTAGAAGAGGGGAAATTTTAGGGATTGAAGATTCATGATTGTCAAGTGTTATTCGATAGGTTACTTCCAATTGCACTCAGGGACTTGCTGCCCGACAATATTTGGGTGGCCCTAACTGAGCTAAGTAAGTCTTTCAGAGCGTTGTCATCCAGTACTTTACGTGTTAATGACATGAAAAAGCTCGAGGAGGGCATTGTAGTGACAATGTGCAAACTTGAGAAGAACAGAGTTAGTGCTTCAGGATCGGGGGTGAAGCATACTACAGGGTCGATTAATGTTGTCGAGCACCAGTCCCGCATGGTATGTACTCTAATTTATATTGTATTGCTTGTCTTCCTTTTTAATCTTAAATAGTTGGGTAGCCATGTGGATGCTATGAAATCCATGGCTTTAATAAGCATGTAGGTTTTGTTTTTACCTGCTTGTTTTATAAATTTGGTTTTGTTTTGTTGGAACTTGGTTGCATGGGCTGATATATTACTGGGATCGAATTTGTTTGTTTGTGGGTGCATACACTAGAAGACGTCAAGTCGATAATTTATTTTAACGCAGTTCTTAAAATTTTGGGGGCTTTACATGTGTTTTCCATTCAAATATTTGTCTGGTTAACATTCAATAATAATTAAGAATGAATCATTTTGATCTACTATAGTAGTGTGACCTTTCCGGTTAATTTGATGACAAGCTATGATGTCCTCCCAATTTTGTTTCTTGGGTTACTATCAATGCATTGTTCTCAAGTAGTCAAGTGGCATGTATACCTTTATTACTGTTGTTAGATAGTCCCTCCGTCCCCAAAAGGCCATGCTTTCCTTTTTTTTGTTTGGCCCTATAAAAAAAATCACATTTATAATATTCTAAGCTACAAATCTTCTTACTTTTTTTATTCTTTATTTTTGAAAATACGATATTCATCTAATGTGGCATGCAAAAAAAAAAGATATCTGTTGTGTAACACCTTGGAACATTATATATTCGTCTAGCTTGAATGGTAGACTTATCATGCGGGATTTCGTATGTTAGAGTAGGCCAAGGTATGGTCAACACTTAGAATTGTTGGAGTTGCGATGCGTAACTTGTCGAATGAGGGAAACACAACTCGGTAGAACGTCTACTTAAGTCGTCTTACTCGCGACCTTTGAGCGATACTAGGTGTTCATGTACTTGCTTGGATGCATTTACATTCACTATAATAGTGTTTAGAAAGATTACATGTGAAGATGACGTTCAAACTATAATCGTCGCCATAAGTTTGATTTTTGTGATTCACGTTTCGTTAACGTACCGCCTTTCATGCTTTGGTTGCACTTAATTTGGTTTGACTTTTTCTAGTAAATTACACCCCTACCGTTAATGGATATTACCTTAAACAAGTCCTCACATGATTAATTAAATTTAAGTGTGGTCTAAATGGGAGTAATGAGATCAATTAACCACCAAAAATCATATTTTTATCTACCATAATGTTTTGACACATGTCCCACTACCCATTTGACTTCACCAACACCACAAATCAATCTTGGAGACTCTCATTTTCTGCCTTCTTCACCAAAAACGTGGAGAGAACTTCCATGGGAGATTGAGAGAGTTCTTGGCTGCTTGAGCTTGGTTTCCTTAGCTCTACTTATTCATTCTTCAAGCCGAGACTGTAGAATCGAAGATCTCGTCGACTAGTCTACTTCCTTTCGGTTGTAATTTCGTTTCTTTACTTGTTTAAAGGATGAAGGTACGTTACTAAGCCTCTTTCTCTTGTGGTAAGAACTATTATGTCATTTTCTCATGCTTCCATGGTAGTTTGCTAGATTGTTTGGGGAGAATTGGTTTAACAAGTTTACAAGCTCAGTCTCAGTTTTGAGCTGACTTCGGGAATTTACTGGGAGCAATCTACTATAGGTAATTGTCTACAAATATTATATGTTGTACGTGTATAAGAGAAGCATTGCTCTGTAAATTTTTATTAATTTTCGAGTTCGGTAAGTATTTTTAAATAAATCACGAAATGTGACAGTGACAGTACTCTGCTACCAGGAAGTCAGATTGTTAACATGATTTTGATGTGATCATAAATTGACTAATACAAGTCTGAATTGAGTGTTTTAAAAGGCTAAACTATATTTAAAAGAGTCTAATTTCTGGAAACGTAAAATTTATGAGATTTGGAGCTATGAGGAATTTTTGGTGAATTTTGTATGACAGACACACAGAGTAAGTCATACCAGGAAATCAGATTGTTAACATGAGCTTGAGGTGACCATAATTTGTTGAATACAAGTTCGAATTGAGTATTTTAAAATACTAAATTGTAGTTTGAAGAGTATAGTTTCTGAATATGTAAAATTCATGAAATTTAATGTCGTGACAAATTATTCGTCGAATTTACAAGATTGGTGCGCAGAATAAGTTTTAACAGAGAATCTGGAAATTAACTTGTCATTAGAGAATTTTGCGTTTGATGATTTGGGACTTCATTATATGTCACTATGAATGCTTCAGTAACATCTAATAATCTTATACGGCTCTCTACCATAATTAGAATAAAAATTAATGGGAGCATTGAATTTTGGGAAATCTTGTTAGTGAACGATAGTGCACCGACTTGTTAGAGAATCTAAGATGTGATACTTGTGTGATGAATGGTGAATTGGGAATGTGATTAGAGGACCAATTCATATGTGATGTTTATGAGTGTACTTTTGGGAGCTCTATGATTAGAGACTATATAGAATATCGATTGAGTTATGATTGGGTGGATTTTATGATTGAATTCAATAATGACCTAAAAGATGAATTATAGAGAGTTAAGATTCAACGGAGTCGAATAGAGATTTATAACACACTAAACAAGGTAGTGTTGGAATCCTACGATGTTAGAGACATGTATGATCTTGTGTGTGAAAACCCGAATGATTTCTTTGTGAGTGTCCAATGTGACACCTAAATCTTAAGTGTTATTATTATCAGTGGCGAATCCAGGAAAATTCTAAAGTGGATTCACCAAAGTTAACTTATGTTGAAAGGTGGGTCACCTTGTAAAATAACATCATTTTACAAGGTAAAAATAAATAATTTTTAAAAAAATTTGGGTGCACTTGCACCCAATTAGGAATACATGGATCCGCCAGTGATTATTATGATGATAAGTTAACGCTTAATTAACTAATAAACCATACGACCAAGATACTTGAAGTTGGGATTTGTGGAATTGGTTTAGTAACTCAAGAGAGTTAGTTGACTACGAATGTGCATTTTATGACACTGAGATATTAGAGACTATTAAAGTCTAATATGTGTTTGGAATGATGGGTAGAATACCATTCCTTAAGAATTGAGGTTGAGTACACTTACGAGTACTCGTGTGTGTGAGATTATAGGATAGTTTTGTTTATGCTTTAAGTATGACTTTAAGTGTAATTATTAGTGCACTATGGTTATGAACTAAATGACTAGTTATGTTAATGGCTAAGTAGGTAGCCTCGTAATATGGGTGTTTATGGACTACCATAGTAGTCTACACTTGGGTGCAAGTTGGGGATCTCGGAGAACGTCAATACATGATTATTGGACTAGATAGAGAGTCCCGATATGACTTTGTATGAGGGCTAAGTATACGGCCTAGTGTTTTAATTGTATATGGACTCACTTAGTAGTCTTGGTATATGGCTTGAGGTTAGAACTAATTAGTCACCTCGGTATACGTGAGTATTTATTCATGACATAGATAGGCATGATTGTGATATAGTAGTAGAGTGTGAAACCTACTTGGCTTGGATTGATTGGGAACTCAATCCGAATTTGTAAAATTTGTGTTTAAGAATCTTTAAGAACTCAATATGTATATGGTTGATAGACTAAATAAATAGTCTTGGCATTTGTGTTATACTTACGAATATATGCATGTATGTGATATTAATTACCTTCAAGTGTGTGTAAGGTAATGTGTTGAAGTATGAATACTAACCTGCTTGATTTGGACAGGGTGATCAGATATCGGAGCATTGTTGAGTTTTGGTTTTTGGTTAGGGTTACCGGATATAGGGGCCTTAACGGGTTTTGTGGTGTGGTTAGTCAATGATGGGACGACACATGGTCTTCACAAGTTATGGGACTCGTGATTGCTGTGGGTCGTCGTATCGGAGACTAAGGGTCCCACACGCCCCCACTGCGGCCGTGGTGGGGAAGTAGCTGTCCATTGTTTATAGTAGGAAAGCATGACCTTGGAAGCTATGGTACTTGAGAGATGTCTCAAGGCCAACGATACCTGAGAATCGGTGTCGGGAGCACATGTGATTGTACACGTGAATTGCAGGAGCAGTGCGACAAAAGCGGATCAAGGAAGAATGTCTTGATTCCATGGGTTTGTTAAAGTTAAAGAAGTAAACTCCAATTTATATTGTGGCTTATATGCATGCTTATAATTATTATTTTGTTGCATGATTGCTTTGAGAAAAGAAGGAAATAGTTATATTATGGTTTTTAGCATTTCATGAATATCATTGTATTGCCTGAAGGTTCTGGAAACATGAAAAGAAAAAGGGGTATTCTATGAAGTATTGAGAATATTGTGATACATGTTCACTGTTTTATTATAGTAACATGATGCCATGATTATTTAATAACTGTGCATATTATCATGTTATTTGTAGTAGCCTACTGGGTCATTATGACTCACTCCGTACTTTGCTTTAGTTTGCAGATGCTCGTTAGCCACGTAGAAGTCGAGTAGATCGAGACTATAGCAGTGCGCAGCTGGTCGATAGGTCGAGTTGAGGTCGTGTGCTCGTGTTGGTAGCAGCTGACTCCTTCGAGTAGTAGCTCGCGGAGTCCCATTTCTTTATAGCATCGTTATTTCATTTTATGTACGTTGCTATTCTTGTGAGGCCGATTTTATGTAAAGTTATATAGACTTTACGGTCGGTTAGAACACTTGTGGATTTGTCAGTTGTATTTTTGTAGCCGACGTGTATCGTCGAGCTTGTGTATTTTTAGTTGTTTGTACTCATTCAGTTGTCCCGCGGCCACGCAGTAGTCACGGGGCATATGGTCGTAGTAGTTGTTGTTGTTGTTGTCTCCGACATGTATAGCCGTTGAGGATTATATATATTAGGTTGGGATCTTGTTGTTTCGTCGGCTTTGTGTTGCCGATGGTTTGTTACCTGTGCACAATGTTGCGTCACGCAAATCAAATTTTTGGAACAAGAGATTTACTATCTCTTTGGTCGTGCTTAGCTTGGAACTTGATAGCTCGGGCATGTTATTATTATTATTATTTTTTTGCTTCCGAAGTTTTGAATTTGTTGTTCTGTATTGTCGTTACGGCTTTATTTCCTTGTTGGAGCTCGTGTAGCTCGACTGTTTGACTTGTACCAACATGCTTAGCAGGCACTTGTCGGTTGTTTAGCTTCTTTTGGCAGTACGACCTTGGGATTCCATATTGGTGTCCGGGTCGGGTCCTTTCATGTTGTTAGTAAAGCAAGTTCGCTCTTGTTTCAGGATGTTGATTTAGGTATCAGCTTGACTGCAGAAGTAATTTCAACTTTTACATACCTTTCCTGTCCTCACATACTCACATGTTGACACCTTACATTTTGTTGTTACTTAAATAAAATTTGATACTATAGACGTATACTCACAAGGATTTTGGACTCTCACATGCTGGCCTTCCATCTTAAACTGTGTCATTTTGAACTAGTCAGTATAAGAATCTGAATTATTAGCTCATTCTTTTATTTTCCTTTCTGGGAAAAGATTTACTACGACTGAAAATAGTAGGATGCACACACAATAACCATAGTATCAGTTTATCTCATATGTTGTTGTGAACTCATTGTTATCGATTGTTTAACCGTCTCCACGCTAAGCACACGTTTAATCCGCCAATTTGGGCTAATCTTCAAACCCATGTCATTTCTAGAGATTGTTGTATATCCACAACTAAATGGTTGTTTGTACCTGGTTTCTGTGTTAAATTTTAGGAAAAAGGAAAACTTGTTATCCTAGTAAACTTTCTTGTTAAACTTACTTGTGAACAAAGTGGACCAAACGGATGCAAAATGAAATGTCTATTACAAAATCAAAGACCTACTACATTGGTCAGTTGGAGATCGAGTAATGGACATCATTTCTCTGTACCTTTTTATTGTTCATTTCATTTAAATGGCTTCATACACCTTTATAAGTCTTAAACACCTTGACAAGAGTAATGAGTTTTGTATGTGATAAGCTTGTAAATTCCCAATAGCTTAGAATATTAGTTTTGTATGAACGCTAATTAAGTTATATTATTATTGTGATGATTGAAGATTCAGACATATGGTCCTCATGTTGATTATTCAGATGTATTTGTAAGTACTCACACCACCTCCAGTACTACCGGTGAGAGTCGTGTATGGGTTGATCAAATAGCTGAGACTACATATGTAAGTATCATGGTTAATGTTAATTAAATTGAATTATGTATTGATTATGTAAAGTGTTTTAATTTACTATTGTGTTTTTATGACAGAATGCCTATAGGGAGCGTAGGGAGTGTGCTGGGCAATTTGATGTGAACGCACGAAAATCTGTCGTTTCTTCTCAGGGACGTAAGAAGAGGGGCGAACGACTATCCGGGCTAGGCGAGCATGGGGTTGCCTTATTTCCATCTTCTTCCCAGGATTCACTATTTTCTGCAGAATCTCATCCTCAATCCACTCCAGCTGTCATGGAAGAGTTACAAGCTGGAATGGCTCGCCAAGACCAAACCATGGCTGAGCAAGCACGAACCATGGCTGATCAGCAACGTGCCTTGATTGAGAGCCAACAAGCTTTAGCTACCCAAGCAAAAATGATGGCAGAGATAAAGGCACATATGGAAGCATTCATGAACAACCAATCGGCCTCCTCGTCACCTAGTACTCCCTCCCCTTCTTCCTTTATGCGTAATATGTTTCCTCCCCCATAGTTTGGACAAATACTACTTTGTAAAGGATATGTTAACAGCTTTTGTTATGGGAATGATGTTATGATGACATTTGATGTTAAGGGTATGTAATAGTTAGGGATTGATGTTAACTTTCTGTATCTTTTGAATGTTTTATGTTTTTGGAATTCGATCGCCTTCTTTTACACAATATGTTAAATCAGGTACCCAAAACGACAAAATTTTCATATTTTTTTGATATTTTTTGCAATTTTTTTTTTTAATTTTACCGACGGAAGCTGGGTTTGTTGAATAGGTTTCAAAATTTTAATACTGACGGACTATACCGTCGGTAATCACTGACGGAAAAGAAAATTACCGACGGAAATTGTCGTCGGTAATTACTGACGGAATATCGACGGATTATGTCGTCGGTAATTACTGACGGGATACCGACGGATTATGTCGTCGGTGATTACTGACGGAAGATCGACGGATTTTGTCGTCGGTGATTACTGACGGAATATCGACGGATAATGTTGTCGGTAATTACTGACGGAATATAAAATCATTGACGGAAATTACTGACGGAATATTCTGTCGGTAATTACCGACGGAAATGTTGTTTCCGTCGGTAATTACCAACGGAAAATCTCCCCCGACAGCAATTATCGACAACGGTTTACTGACGAAATTCTCCGTCGGTGTTCCGTCGGCAATGGACTTTTACCGACGGAATATATATTTTACCGACGGAAATGGTCCGTCGATAATCACTGTTTATCCAGTGTGAGTTACCATAAAAACGTCACCATAGTCCTCACTAGCAGAGGCCAAATTACAATCACTTGTGCTGATTCAAAATTTTATTTTTAGGATTTGGGCAATCGTTCCTAAAATGTCTACTTTCACCACAATTGTAACACTTCCTACCTTTAGTCCTTGATTTTGACCTACTTTTGCTTGTACTCTTATTTTCAGAATTTTGATTATTCCCTTGGTTTTGATTATGATTATGCTTATGACCATTATTTATTTCAAGCGTCCTAAACCCTCACCATGTGAACCTCACCGGTGTTTGATTTACCTTTATTATCTTTCAAATCAAATTCTTTGTCTTTTAAACTAGTTATCACCATATCAAGTGTGATCTTATCTCTACCATACTTAATAGTATATTTTACGTCAGCATAAGAATCATGTATAACATTTAAAAGCACACAATCGAAGAATAATTATCAATGTGTTCATCACCGGTTTGTTATATATCTTCAACCAACTTGTAAAAGCATCAACATTGTCTTCCATGTCTTTGTTAAGATCCAGTTTAAAACTTAAAAAAATTTAGGAGATAAATTTTACTTGGCAACGTTTTTCCAAAATAAATGTGTTCCAATTTTTCCCAAAGACTCTTAGCATGTACATATTCACCACATTTCCGAATAACCAATTCAGACAGATTTAAGATAATCGAGAAGTCGACAGATTCATCCATTTCAGTTATGGCTTCTTCAGAAGTGTCTTTAGCATATTTTAAAGTAATGACTTTGAAAACTTTTTTCTTTAATTAAAATGCTTTTCATTTTTTTTTTTGCCACATAGAAAAATCAGTTTTCCCATTAAAATGTTCCAAACTATAATTAGATGAAGAACTCATTAAGAGAAATCACAAAATAAACCAATCAAACTAAATCAGAATTTATAAGAAGTTTTGAAACAATGATTTTTAATCACCAAACAATTCAAGCAAGCAAATCCTAACAAAACAGTAGCAATTTAAATAGAACAACAGTCAAGCAAATAATTACGATACATTTTTTTTATCAGCTGATTAAACACAGATTCAATCAATAATGTAAGAAAAAATAACGTAATTATTTCGAGATGAAAGAAACTCACCCAATAAACTTTTAGAGTTACCGTTTTGGATCGAAGGAGACTCTACCGTTTTATGGTACGGAACGCAAGCTCTGATACCACTGTTGTGGATATGTTCCACGCTACCCGAAACAACTCGTACACAAAACGATACTATTTGAATTAATCAAAATTACAGCCTCTAACGAATAATAACCTAGTTACAGATTTTACTAAGCTAGTAACGATAAACCGAAACAATACAACCCAATTATATTGTTTACCGTTAAATTACGAATACACCTAGTTCCTACAAAACAGAGTTAAATAACAACGTGCAATAATGGAATTAAACAGAACAATGAAGAAATGACGCGAAGAGTATTGCTATGACGTCGTAACCCGAGCATGACTCGCCTTCATTGATCACGAAGGTCTAGGCTACAAACTCTTCGGCTCAGATACTTTTCAACGACCCAAGTCCACCAGAGAGACCAATATAATACCAACAAGTATTACCCAAAGATAAAGCCTGTAACACCCATGAATTACATATTTTATTAATTGTTCATTAGGGTGCATTAGCATAATTAATTACGTGCTACGTGTTATATTTTATGTGTTTATGTGTTTTGTGTTGTACTCTTGGGTAATTGCCCTACGAGAGTTCATTTGAGGTCAAGATATGTTGGGCTTGATGTGTGACGTATTTAAAATACATATTAGACTTTGGTTATGTTAGTTATGATTTATAACGTTGGGATAGGAAATGACACGTTAAAGTTAGAAAATATATTTTTGCAGCTAGATTGACCTGAAATATATCGTACGTTATGTGTTTCTTTTTATATTGTTAAAATATATTTTTATTTTAACTTGACTAATTAATAATGATTAGTTAATGTTTAATTGAGTATAATTGTTAATTAATTAATTTGACATTATTGACTTTCGACCAAACATAGTATTGACACTTTAATTGACTAACTATCTATTATATAAAACAGATCAGGGTGGTTACAAAAGCTATTTACCGGCCAGGATTTAGTTTTAACAAAGCTATTTACCGACCAGGATTAACTCATATCAAAAGCTATTTATCGGTCAGGATTTGTTTTTACGAAACACAATCAACGGCCAGGATTCCATTTCATCTACAACCGTTTTTTACGTGTTTTTTTCCCACAACCGTTTTCTCTCTCTTCCTATTCATCTATTCATATTCCAATTAATTCTCCTACCCCTACTACATCTAAAACAAATCAGGCCTCATCTCCTATTCTACTCCATCTCTCTGAATCAATTATAATAGGGCCATCCATTCTTCAACGTCGTTCTTCATCCGTCCTCCTCCCTCTCTCCTCTGTCCTGGCCTCCCGGCGTTTCTTCAGCCTCGCCATCTCTCTCCTCTGTTACCCGACTTCCTTAATCTGTTCTTCATCCGTCCTCCTCCCTCTCTCATCTGTCCCGGCCTCTATCCCGGCGTTTCTTCAGCCTCACCTCTCTCACTGTGTAAGTTCGGTTGTCTTCTCGGTTGTCCAGCCTCGCCAGCATCGCAATCTCTCTCTCTCACTGTGTAAGTTCTCCGGTTGTCTCTTCCGCCTCTCCATCTTTCTCTACAGTCGTGTAAGTTCTCCATCTTTTTAGAAAGAGAATTCTAGAGAGATAAAGAAAGAAAGAGAGATTGATTATATTGGAAAAGAAAAGAAAAGAAAGAGAGACAAACAGAAGGGTTAGGAGAGAGAAAAGTCTCTATAAAAAAGCTTTTTTTTCTCCTTCTATCTCTTTCATCTATGGCAGAATCTCAGATCTAACAGTAATTCTTTTCACAAATCTAGAGAGAGAAAGAGAATTCTAGAGAGATAAAGAAAGAAAGAGGGATTGATTATATTGGAAAAGAAAAGAAAAGAAAGAAAGATAGACAAACAGAAGGGTTAGGAGAGAGAAAAAGCTCTTTTACAGAGACTTTTCATCTATGGCAGAATCCCAACATAAATTACTTCTATGTTCTCCCTTTTATTAAATTACTACTGTTATAAAATGTTGATCAATTATAGAATATCCCGTTGCACGGCGCTTGCGATTCCGCACACGCAGTGGACACGTCTGGACTAAATGTTACTAACTGATCTTAACGGTGATTAGTTAAGGACCATCTATGTCTGCGGAGCACACGATCTATCGGGTAGCATATGAACACGAGTCCCGTCTAATCAGTTCTGGTAGTCCACTTTTTTTTCAAATCAAATTGATTAGTATTTTTTAAATAAATTTTGATAAAATATACTCCGTCGGTTCATAAATTATCGACCTATATTAGTTGTTAATTTGAATACTTTGATTGCAAAAAAATTGTTTTTATAAACAATATCATATGAGCAAGCATTCATTATGTATTATCATTTATCAATATCATCAAATATGTTTTTAAAATTATAATTCCAAATATGAGTATTAATTTTCAGCAATAAATTATGGAAAGTTTCGAATAAAAAAAAACAACATTCGATAAATGGTTACAAAATAAAAATTTTATTGCAAACTGAGAGGTCAATATCCCTTTTAACTTTTTTGGAGGATTATACACTCAATGCTCCGTATTCACAACTTTTTGCTTCCTCATAAGTCATAACAAGTCTTTTCCATGGTCTATTACCTTACTTTTTTTTCCAAAGTTCATCTATAATTTTATTTATAATCATTATTTCTCTCACCATTTTGGCCAACAGTCCACTATTTTATTTTGAGATATTTTATTTAAAAAATTCACTTTCAAAAATTAAAGTATAAAAGTATCACTTTATTACTAATAAGATATTAAAAGTGACATTTTTCATTCTTTAGTAAATCATTTTTGACCACCACCCCCTATCTTTAGTTTCAGGAGAGAGAAACTAAAAAGGAAACGAAAATTGGTAGCTGAGTTCTCACTAATTTAAATAAATTTAATTATATATATATATATATATATATATACACACACACACACACACACGCACACAATATATTATTTATTATATTAATTTATTTGAATACTAACACCGTCCTATACTGACATCGTCTCATACTGGCGCCTTGCCATAAGAACGGGCACAGAATCTAGTATATATATATTGAATATATAATTAGTTCCATGTGATCATTCACTTGAATTTCACAATTTCAGTCGGATGACTTGAAACAAGTCTATTTTCTTTTCTTTGTTTTGGTTGGATTAACCTTAGGCGGTGGTGGACCTCATCTTCATTTGATAAACGCAAACTGAGAGTGAGGGAGTTTTCTCTCCTCTCTTCAGCCATACACTTCCACGAATGTTTTAACGACGGTTTAGCTTCCAAGCTTAAATTATTAACAAAATATTACCAGTTTTTAATTTTAACTCCGCATTGGTGTTTTATGTGTTGAGGGCTACATTTACACCCGAATATTTTGTATTTTCATCGATATTTTTCAGTAGAGGTAAGTTACTATCTCCTTCCCTTTGTATGTAATAGTTGCATACATGAACTGTGGGATACTCCCATGTGATTTGTTTTAAATATGGAGTGTAAATAATTTAGTTACGAATTATTATTAATTTAACTGGTTAATGTATTAAATGGTTTTAAATCATTATTATGCCAAGTAACACGTCGGTGAGATTGTATTGGGATTAATCCTACAAATCACGGTGATGCACAAAATTTATAAATATTAAACAAATGACTCAACATGATCGATTTAAGGACAATAAAATATAACAAGTTGCATGCTCTATTCCTACGATAATGGGGAATACTTTGGTGTAGTTTATGATATGTAAAATATTACATACCTTGGTATTTGTGTGGAAGCAAATAAATGCTTAAGTGTTTATTTACAGGCAAATAAACATGCTTGTTACGTGTGTTGTGCTCCCCTACTTTGGGACTCGACAGTTGTATTTATTAGCAAGTAAACAACTACTTGTGCATCGCATTGAGTCTAGCAGGCATATGTGGTTGTGTCGAAAATGGGACGACAAACATAAGGCTAGATTCTTGGGTAAAACTCGGGGTAATGAGACCTTTGGTTAAGTCACAAGGTCATTGGTTCTGGATACGATTGGGTTCAAACATGGTTCAACCCGTGAGCAAGCATATATCAGCGCGTGTACTGCGGCAGCAACACATCTATGGTATTTGAGATACAAGCGAGACGGAAAGCTCGTCTACAATTGTATATCCTAATTATGTGTTTAATTACGTTGAGTCAATGTGCATTATAACATGATCAATGTATACTTGATTTACATATGTATTTATAACATGTGCATAGCAGCATGTCATGCAGTTGCATATAGTAACTTACTGAATTATCACTCACTCCGTTCCTTTTATTTGTGTTCCTTAGATCCCAGCCAAGTAGGGAGTTCGAGGTGAGGCCGGCGAGGCATGCACTCGTGTAGAGCAGGTTGTCTTTTGTTATAAAGCTCCATAGGAGTTTGTATTTGTATAGTGTGAGGATGTGTTGTTGTTATGTAGAGTTATATCAGCTCTACTTTGGGTACTTTAACGTTACTTGTCTTGTACAATCTTTTGATGCCAGAGTTTAACTTCGTGCATGTGTATTATATTACACTAGTTGGTTGGTTATGATGTTTATATTAATCACAGGAGTGACTATGTTTTATCAGGTGATTTTATTAGCCTATTATTAGTGGGGGCTTTGCACGTGTTTTATTGTTTTATATGTTTGTTCGACACTCGACCCGAGGCTCGTATAGAGATTGGGGGTCGGGTTGTCGCATAGCCCCAAAAAACTAGTCCGACAACACCCTCCGGCAACACAACGAAGGAGACAACCGGAGATCAGTCCGGCCAACAATCTCCGATCACAACGAAGGAGATAATCGGAGAAGAGGACTCACTCACCCAACCATTCACTCACTCACTATATCACTGATGGATGGACGCGTCTTCAATCACTGAGAATAGAAGAAGGTAAAGAAGAAGAAGGTAAAGAAGGTAACCAATGCACCAAGTCACCTAGGAGAAATGGGCCAGACGGTTTTGATGGGCAAGGGATGAAAGAAGGCTGCCACCGAATTGGGCCTCCAATTCTAACAAAGGGATTTACACAAACGGAAAGTGAACACTTCTGTGAAACATTTGCTCATGTGGCCAAAATGACAATTACAAGAGGAATATGTATCCATCAACGGATGTACACTTTATATATTGCATCTGATGCAGGACTTATGGCTGCTAAAGCTTCCAAACTACCAATGCAGAAACACTGCAATTTAGCTTCAGATGTAGGCTCTCTTTTATCTGATCAAAACAAGTATAGGAGATTGGTTGGGAGACTTGTGTATTTGACCATCACCAGACCAGACATTACTTATAGTGTTCACATTCTAAGCCAGTTTCTTGCCACCCTCAGAGAACCCCACTGGAATGCAGCTTTAAAGTTAGTAAGGTATCTCAAAGTCCTCTTATGCCAAGAGACAAACAACAGTGTCTAAATCATGTGGGAAGCAGAATACAGGAGCATGGCCCTTGAAATGGTCTGGTTGGTTAATCTTTTAAGGGATTTTGGTGTTGAAAGTCTTACTCTTGTCTCTCTCTTCTGTGACAATAAGTCTGCTCTGAAGAGTGTATTTTGGCTTAGATCATTAACCTGTTGTGGCTGTAATATGAAATAATATATAAAACCCAAATATGAAGAGTGTATTTTGGAAATAGAGAGATATTCATTCATTGAACATACAACCATTAAAATTACACAGATATATTTTACAATGCTTCCTCTGAAATGTAATCTACACTTCTTTTTTAAACAATACAAGCTAAATCATACATTCATCCAAAAAAACATAACCTGATAAGATGCAATTAACAAAACAAGACAATATATATATTTATAATCACTCCGTACAAACATCCATTACCTCCTACCCATCCTCCTACTTTACGGTAATCTCTATCTGTTCACAGGAACTCGAAGAAATGGACTCATTATTCTGATGCTTTACCATATCACGCCAGCCATCAATATTTACCATAGTTTGATCATGATTCAGATTTGAAAGTTTACGGCGCTCATCAAGGATTTCCATGATGCCTTTGGTTTTACCAAGGACCCGAGCAGCAGCCCTGACACTTCCCTCCCTCTTTTCAATCGGATCAGTGTAGCACTTGGTCGTTATGACATGAGGTAAGTTAGTGAGGCAAGCACCCAATATATCTGCGATCATTACCGATAGTTTCTCAAACATCTCATTAGCACTGTATCCCTTGCTTTTGTTGTCCAGTAGCAGGGTCTGGCTGATTCTGTACATTGAATTAGCAGCAATTAGCGTCTGACGAGCGTCATCTTCTAACCTGCTTTTCTCGCTCCGCAACTCCGTAACTTTATTCTTAGCTATATTCCCCAACCGTGTGAAAATCTCCGTGGGTGTTTTTACTTGTTGAGCATGTATTTCTTGGAGCTTGTTACCCAACCATTTCTTGTAGACCTCAACATTTAACCATACGTTACTAGCAGCCTTTGTGATATGTACAAATTCATCCTTGTTGACGAACAAAGTTTCTTCAACAAGAGTGACGTATGAGAGGCCTTCGCTCACACCTCGTAATAAAAGATCGGCCTTGTCTTTTTCATCAATGGGAAGTGCCAAGGCAACACTTGTTAAGTTTACCACTACTAAGCTCCAACAATTTGAGACTTGTTCTTGAGATTGTAGAGGTTGAACTTGATCGTTGTCAAACTCGGCCACTCCTTGAAATCCCGTTGACTTTTTTAGAAGCATCTTGAGGTTCTCGGCTTGATGCTTTTCTGCAGCCTTGTGAATCAATCGATTCACAGAGTTAGAGATGCTTCTCAATGTTCTGCTAGCAAGTTCCACCTCATCTTGAAGGAGCAAAACATAAGGGCTAAGATCAGGCCTTGTACTAACAGATTGTTCAGACTCTGACCCCTTGAAACTGTTCAAGGAACTAAGTTTGCCTGTTACTAGATAATGCTTCAACCACTTGAACAAGTGCCAAAAATACAAGACCATGATTACCAAGAAAATGGGGATGAGCCGAACCGTTTTGCATACGAAAACAGTTATTACCTGAAACAGTGTGATGAAATTCAGAACAAGGTTCCAAACATCATGAACAACTCTTTTGCGGTTGCGGCCACCTATATTTATAGGTACACGAGTGCTTTTCCAGCCTATAAGCCTTTGTATCCAGTATTTCTCTACGACATACACTTTAAGGTGGTTCTTGCTCCATTTCAGCGACAACTTGAAAGTTAAGGCACTGAACCATCTGAATACTGGGGCGATAGTACCCACTATCACTCCAATCGTCTGAATCACGACAATTGGAATGATCGACCAAGTATAATCCGATTCACCATAAACTCGATGCGGTCTTGATGCTCCTGGAACGAGCGTAATTGGTACAAGTATAATGAGAAATAAAGCAATTAAAAGGCAGATTGCTCCACAAGCAGAGCAGGTTGGAGAACACGCCATCAGAAACTGGGGACTGCCAGTTTCTGCCATGATCCAATATTTTTCCACTCGTTGCATCAATATGTCAACAATTGACATCTCAGGGTGCTTGGATTCTTCATCGAAAGCTCCTTTATGCATCTCGTGGTACTTGATTTCTAATATCCTTTTAGAGTCTGGAACTGCCAGAGCTGAGGAACCAAAGATTACCAAGAGTGACAGCATGAAAATGATAACGATAACGTGAAAGGGTACCACGCAACCACCGATTACAGAAGTAGATAACTGGATGCAAATATTCACAACAATGGTTATTACAAGAATAGCCACGGCAATGACGTTACTGAGAAGCTCAGTGTTGTTCATAGGTCCCAAAGAAGGCATAAAGTTAGCCAGCATGGTACACATGAAACTTGTTCCGGTGAGCTTTGAAAGCTGATCGACTCTGCGTGGCATGGCGGTAGTTAGATCGACGGGCAGCTTCATTGCTACAGCTATCACAATGAGAGAAGCAGCATTGAGGGTGAAGTATTTGCAGGGGAACCAAAATTTTCGTTGTCGGATGCCATGAAAGATATCAGCAGCCATAAGAAGGGTGCAAACTAGAGATGCTGCTGCAATGTAGAGGCCGATCGTTGGCACTGGTCCGCTGAAGTCTTCTTGTTGCTTCAGTAGGAGTGTGCAGCTAGTAGGCTTGAGTGTGCAGTTAGGAGACATGGTTGTTTAAACTAAAGTTGGGAATCAAAACAATTTGTTTGTAAGGTTGTTTTATGGAGGAAAAGGAAAGAATTGTTGGCTTGGATTGTGAGTGAAAGGGAAGAGATGAGATTGGGAACTCTGTTGATCAATTTGATTACGATTCGCTCGGCCATAGTTATACTCATATTTTTTCAATATGCTACCTTCTTTACCAAAATAATTATTTTTTGACAAATGAAAAAAAAAAAAAACAGGACACTTCCTAACATGGAAACTTCACTTGTTTCCGGTTCCCAACATGGAAACTTCCTTCTTTTACCAACTCACATAATTACAAAAAGATTGGTTTGATGTGAAACTATTTCACGCATTCTAATTCATAATATAATTTTTAAGTCTCTCACAACTTAATTTATTAATACGTAATGAATCAGATTAAGAAGATCTATCGTACAAAAATACTCATAAAACAAATTTTCTTAAATTTCCCCAAAAAAAAAAATCAATAGTATTAATTTTGGGCAAGAGACCATAAAGAGAGAGAGAGAGAAAGAAAATATGGCCAGCTCAAATTCTTTTGGCATTATTTAAGTCAATTTGCCGATTTGGGTCCCAGAACCCATTAGATAAATTATGATTCAATGAACGATTCAGTCACAGTTATGAAGACACTCAGCCTTAGTCCTTACATGTTGGCCGAGTTGTTCACCTTTCCCTTCCCTAGTCAGTGGGCCCAGTTATCAGTCCTATTTTAGGTCTTGCCAAAGCCTTCAACTTTGATTTTTGAAAACCATTTGTGAAATTGAACGCAGATAATCCGTTCGGTTTAAAATTTATACCGGCGCTGCCCCTGTTTCATAAACACTCACTTACACCTCGTTTGGTGCAGCGTTTTGTAAATGTAATTTTTTTCATAACACAATATTTTTAAAATGTAATATTTTTCAAACACAATTTTATTTTTATAAATACGTTTAGAAACTATTTTAAAACGTTATTTTTCATAAACAGAATAGTTATAAATGAATCATATTTTTAAAACGCTTTAAATTGAAGCGTTTTAAAACACTGCATATTTTTAAAATGTTACGTTTTAAAACGCTGCATTAAAATATTTTTTAAAAAAAAATATTGTGTTTTTTACCAATGTTTTAATCAAGTCGCTTCACCAAACAAGCACTTAAGTAAGAACAGGGAGGATTTGAGTCTTTTTAAGTATCACAAACTTTATATTCGTTGGGTCTAAAATTTTCAAATCGAACCAAAGAAATCTTAGAACTGAACCATTCGATTTTATATTTAAATAAATAAATTTATAATAAATTTAATCAACATTAAAAATGAAGCAAATAAGATTTTAACTTGTATTTAAGATAAAACATTGAAAAATAACATTTTAAAAGTAAAAAAGTATTAATAAAATAAGGATGTTACTATTAATGTTTTAAAATTTAAAAAATAAAATATAAAACAAGAACGTTTACTGTTTACCTTCACATATTCATGTCCGGTAATAGGCAGCCACCTAACGCCCCTATTTCGTTCGCTAAAACAATATTTTAGTTTATAATATATGAATAATTACGGATTGATCCCTTTTCCGAAGTTTATAATCCCTCCAGTATTTTTTTTTCAACCGGAAAAAGTCACTTTTGTGGGCGAAATAACTATGATACCCTTAATAAACTGAAAACGAGTTACGAATGTCACTTACTCGGTGCATCGCACTGTATCAATTTTATGCACCGTTACACATCAATTTAAATTACCAAATCTAATTTTTGCACTACGATGCCTCAAATTAATAAATCTAATTATGCATCGCGCTGCATCTTCTCTGTCTCCTTCTTCCTCCTCCTCTGTCGTAAGTCATCTTCTTCATCATCTGACTTAGTCCCTACTGAAAATCCTCAAACCCAACCCAGATACATTCCAGAATCGTACTTAAATGAATCGGAAATATCGAATGGTAAGTGTTGGCCGAGGCTATTGAAGGAGGCAATTCGGTCATTTTAGGAACAATATTTCAAAAATGGACTTTAGCGGTTGAAAAAAAAATCACGAGACTAGAGGGTTATAAAGTTTGAAAAGTGGACCGGCCATAATTTGCCCCTATAATCTATTTGTAAATTAAGGTCGATCCACTTTGATAAGTTTTCAATTGTTACATTACCCTAGATAGTTTTTAACCAAAAAAAGTCACTTTTGGGGGGGGGGGGCAAAAAGACTACGATACCCTTAATGAACCTAAGACACTACGGATCACCTAGTCAGTGTGCATCGCGCTGCATCAATTAATGCACCGTGATGCATTAATTTAAACTACCAAATCCAATTCGTGCACCGCGATGCAACTATTCAATCCCCTAATTGATGCATCGTGTTACAAATATTGATGCATCGCGCTACAAATCATAATGAAACCAGATCTTCTTGTATCTTCATTCAATTACTTGGTGTGCATCGTGTTGCATTAATTAATGCACCGCGATGCATCAATTTAAACTACCAAATCCAATTCATACATCGCGATGCAACAAGTCAAGTAATTAATGATCAGCGATGCATCAATTTAAACTACCAAATTTAATTTGTGCACCGCAATGTAACAATTCAAGCCCCCAATAGATGCATCGCACTACAAATATCGATGCATCACCCTGCAAATCATAATGAAACCACATCTTTCTTGGTTTTAAAACCTTTATAGAATAAATTGTTAGAAATAAAACAAAGAAATGGATACAAAGTTACAGAATAAATAACCAATATAAGTTGTTACTTTTTTGAAGACCGCTGATTTGGATCAAGGAAAATAGTCTATTATACTATTTTAAGACATTTCACTTATATATTACATTTTGAAAAATTATATTTATAATTTCCTTAACTTTTCAACTTTATTCTCTACATTAGATATTAATTTATTAATTATTCTAAAGTAATATTGTAATTATAACCAATTCTACTTTACTGATACTTGCCTATCATGATATTATTAAACTTTTCAAACGTAGACTTTTATGGTAAAACGATTAGAGTATAAAGTAATAATTAAAGAAATTTTACAAAAGAGAAAAAGTAAAAAAGTAATTTGAGAAATGTGTATTTTTAATATCGAAAAGTGGACCGCCAGCAATTTTTCCAATCTATTAATCTATAACTATTACTAAAACAGAAGCCGTTGTTGTCATATGGCAGCTTTCTGTGAAAAACTAAATTTTTAAAAGGGGTTTTGTGATGCCACATGTCACCATTGAAATCGTAAATGTTTTTTATTTTTTTTCAAAATTGATTAATTTAAGATAAAAATCTTAAATCTAATTAGATAAGATAAAAATCTTAAAACTAATTTGATTTTATCCTGTTTAATTTATACAAGTTTAATTTGACCGAAACTCTTCAATTTTCATCTCTTTTCATTTTCATACTATTTAATTAATACAAATTATTCACAAGATAATTTTATGTTATTTATTCTTCTACTAATATATATATTATTAATTACTAATCTTTTAATTATATATTAACTATTATTTAAATAAAAGTCACTGCTGCCACATGACGACTTTGTGTTGAATACATAAAGTTTTAAACGAATTATGTGCTTCGACGTGTCAACTTCTTGTGAAGTTGTGATTTTTTTTCTTTTTCTTTGCTGCCTAAAATTAAAATCGGATAGATTTTAAAACTGGTGCCTCCTTTATAAATGATAAAAAAAATTATTATTATTATTTTGCAAAAATCGGTTAGTACGAGATAGATTTTTATCACATTTGATTTAGACGTGTTTCACTTGATTATGACTCCAAATTTTAATGGTAAAAGTGTTTTTTTTTTTTGCGAATAGATTTTATCAATTGTCATAGATTTAATCTTTCAATTACATATTCATATGATCAATTTTAAATATGTACCTTATTTTTCGCTATTTTCATATTATATTAATTAAACAATTTAACTATTTATTACAAGTTTAGAAAATCATCTTATTATAAATAATTTTTACAAAAAAAAAACTATTAAAACGGTGCATACGGTACTATATATGTATTTATAGTATTATTTTAAACTAGATATATTTTAAAACTGCTACCTCCTTTATACATGGTAAAAGTTTTTTTTTTACCATTTTTATGCCAAAATCGGTTAATACTGGATATATTTTATCACATTTGATTTAAACACGTTTCACTTGATTATGACTCCAAATTTTCATGGTAAGTTTTTTTGGTGAATATATTTTTCATGTTTATATATATATATATATATATATATATATATATATATATATATATATATATATATATATCACATTTGATTTATACATGGGAAAAAAAATTTACCATTTTTTTCTGCAAAAATTAGTTAATACCGGATATATTTTATCACATTTGATTTAAACGTATTTCACTTAATTAGGACTTTAAATTTTCATGGTAAAAGTTTTTTTGGCGAATAGATTTTATCAATTCTCATAGGTTTTAATCTTTCAATTACATATTCATATGATCAATTGTGAATATTTACCTTTTTTTCGAATTTTTAACTATTTATTACAAGTTTAGAAAATAATCTTATTATAAACAACTTTTTCAAAAAAAAAAAAAAAACTATGAAGACTGTGCATACGGTACTATATATATAAATTCTTCTTATTTTTTTTGCTGTCAAAAATTAAAACCGGATTGATTTTAAAAATGATGTCTGCTTTATACATGGTAAAATGTTTTTATTTTACCATTTATTGTTGCCAAAATCGGTTAACCGAATATATTTTCTCACATTTGATTTAAACATATTTCACCTTATTAGGAATCCAAATTTTCATGGTAATTTTTTTGAAGATAGATTTTATCAATTCTCATAGGTTTTAATCTTTCGATTACATATACATATGATCAATTTCGAATATTTACCTTATTTTTTGTTTTTTTCAAATTATTCTAATTAAAAATTTTAATTTTTTATTACAAGTTTAGAAATTTATCTTATTATAAACAACTTTTGCAAAAAAAAAACCTATTAAAACCATGCATACGGTACTCTCTCTCTCTCTCTCTCTATATATATATATATACACACACACACACACACACACACACACACACACACACACACACACACACACATATATATATATATATATATATATATATATTTATTTATTTATTTATTTATTTATTTATTTATATATATAAATTGCTACCAAAATTAAAACGTGATAGATTTTAAAATCGGTGCCTCCTTTATACATGGTAATTTTTTTATTTTTTGTTTTTTACAATTTTTTGTTGTCAAAATCGATTAATACCATATAGATTTTATCACATTTGATTAAAATGTGTTTCACTTGATTAGGATTCCAAATTTTTATGTTAAAAGTTTTTTTTTGGCAGATGAATTTTATCACATTTGATTTAGATGTGTTTCAATTGATTAAAACTCTTCAATTTTCACGATAAAAGTTTTTTTAACCTTTTTTTTCTGCCAATTCGGTTTGTACTGGGTAGATTTTATTACATTTGATTTAGATTAGTTTCATTTGATTATGACTCATTAATTCCCATGGTAGAAGTTTTTTAAGTTTTATTATTTTATCAAAACTCGGTCAATTTAAAATAGATGTTATCCAATTTAATTAAACGCGTTTCACCAACACTACAAACAATCACTGCAAAATACTTTCCCTCCATCAAACACTTCCTTGACGAGTCTGTCTTCGTAGTACTTCCCCTTCCCTCCCTCCATCTCACACTCATACTAAAAATAATTGTTCGATTTTATAATTCGCATGAATTTTCGATTTGATGATTTGGTGTGATCTTACGCTTATTTATTTATTTATTAATTATAAGGATATCTTTTTGTTGTTTGTTCATTTAAATAGCTTGCAAATTATATCTACAAAAATAAGTTTTAGAAACAACACTAAATCAACCGTACATCGCATGGGTGATAATCCACGTGGCAGTAGCGGCTTCTGTTTTAGTTATAACTAGGTTGTTTTCCTGTTTCTTATTTCATTGAAGACGATGATGAGTATTTTATGAACAATTTTATTAAAATGGACTTTAGCGAACAAAAAAAGTAGAGGAATAAAGCGGTTATAATTTCACAAAAAAGGACCGACCCGCAATTATTTCAAAAAAAAAAAAAAAAAGGCCACTTTGACACTAACTTGAGAAAGGAGAAGATTTTATTTTATTTTTATTTTTTGGAATAAAATATGTCTTTTACCTTATTGACCTTATTTATTTTTCTTTGTCAATATTTTTCATCAATTTTGACATCATCTTCATGACGACCGATGCTAATGCAATACCTGCTAATCAAAATTTTCTCCACCTTTATGCTCTGAGGCTGAGGCCCCTCTGGCCCTATTTAATTCGAATGATTGTCTACTTTAGTTAGAAAAAGACAACGTACCACGTGGAACTTTAGTCTGCGTAATGATTTTTCTTGAATTATTAACGTGGTTGTGCGTTTATAAAAGCTAATGTTTGTGTTGGTGGGTAGAACGCATGGTATATATGTTTTTTATTTAAATTATATATAAAAAATTAAATAAATAAATTATGAGACATTGCTTAACTAAAAATATATAACAATAAGTTAGTTATTATAGAATTTGAAAATTAACATCATTTTATATATGATTATTCAATTGAAAAAAAACAAACACCAAAATAATCATTTAGTCACTATATGATTTTGACATGGATCAAATAATTCAAACATTAACATTACCACATCCGTCCCAAAAGAAAGGATGACAATAATTTAAAAAGGGATGAACATTTCATTTTAATAATTTTTGGATGGACACAAAGAGAACACTGAATAATAATTTTGGGTCGGAAGAAGTATATATTTGCTGATTGAATATCATATAATAGAAAAAGGCAATAATATGTACAGTTGGCCCAAAAAAAGTCATTAAATACCATGTTAATTACATGCTCACTCCGTTTCGGGTAAAAAGTCCTTATTTGAAAGTCATACTTTTGAAAAAAAATAAGATACTTTTAGTAGTCCATTAGTAATAAACTAAATAATTGCGGACCGATCAATTGAAACACGTCTAAATCAAATATGATAAAATCTATCCACAAAAAAAAATTATCATGAAAATTTGGAATACTAATCAAGTGAAACATGTTAAAATAAAATGTAATAAAATCTATCTGGTATTAACCGGTTTTAACAACAAAAATGATTTAAAAAAAAATATTTTACCATGTATAAAGGAGACACCGACTTTAAAATCTATCAGATTTTAATTTTTGACAGGAAAAAAAAAGAATTTATATAGTATATTTAGTACCATATACATGGTTTTAATAGTTTTTTTTTTTTGCAAAAAGTTTTTTATAATAATATGATTTTATAAACTTATAATAAATAATTAAAAATTTTAATTACAATAATTTGAAAAAACTGAAAAAAAAAATGAGGTAAATATTCAAAATTGTTCATATAGTCATATAATTGAAAGATTAAAATCTATGAGAATTGATAAAATCTATCCGTAAAAAAAATTACCATAAAAATTTGGAGTCCTAATCAAGTGAAACGCGTTTAAATCAAATGTTACAAAATATGTCAGGTATTAATCGATTTTACCAGCAAAAAATGAGAAAAAAAAACTTTTATCATGTATAAAGGAGGTACCGGTTTTAAAATCTATCATGTTTTATTTTTTGTTAGAAAAAAAAATATGTATATTTAGTACCGTATGCTCGGTTTTAATAGTTTTTTTTTTTGTAAAAGTTTTTTATCATAAGATGATTTTTTAAACTTGTAATGAATAATTAAAAAAATTAATTAGAATAATTTGACAAAAAATAAATAAGGCATTCAAAATTGAATGTATGAATATGTAATTGAAATATTAAAATCTATGAGCACGGGTAAAATCTATCTGCAAAAAAACATTTTTACCATGAAAATTTTGGTGTCCTAATCAAGCGAAACGCGTCTAAATCAAATATGATAAATTATATCTCGTACTAATCGATTTTGGCATCAAAAATTAATAAAAAAAACTTTTTACCATAAATAAATGTGGCACCGGTTTTAAAATCTATTCGGTTTTAATTTTTGGCAGCAGAAAAAAAATTAAAAAATTTTAAAACTTCACAAGAAGGTGACACGTGAAAGCACATAATTCCTTTAAAACTTTAAGCGTTCAATAGAAAATCGTCATGTGGCAGCAACAACTTCTGTTTTAATAATAGTAAATAGATAATTAATAGATTAGTAATTAATAATTAATAAATATAGATTAGTAGAACAAATAACATAGAATATTCTATCCCATGGATAATTTGTAGTATAAATTAAACATTATGAAAATGAAAAAAAAAAAGATTGAAATTAAAGAGTTTCAGTCAAATTAAACGTTTATAAATTATATAGGATAAAATCTAGTTTAATTAAACGATATTTGAAAAAAAAAATAAACAAAATCCTAAATTTTCTCGTAAAACTATATCATAAATTTGTTTTACCTTATCAAATTAGTTTTAGAAATTTTACCTTATCTAATTACATTTAGAATTTTTATCTTAAACTAATCGATTTTGAAAAAATAAAAAATCTTTTACCATTTCGAAGGTGACACGTGGCAGCACAAAATATTTTTAAAACTTTCAGTTTTTTCATAGAAAGTCGTTACGTGACAGTAGTAGCTTCTGTTTTAGTAATAGTTATAGATAGATATTTGTGGACCTATTATTTGTATAATAAAGTCAAAATCTTTCTATACGTATATTCAAAACTTTGACGTCTTAGGCCGCTCTCTTGTCAGAAATGCCGGTATTTTATATGAAAATTTCATGCGAATTTTGAAGATAAAATTTGTAAGATATTTCGTAGTGGTTGTTTGTGGTGTTGGTGGAACACATTTAATCAAATTGGATAATATTTATTTTAAATTGACTGAGTTTTGGTAAAATAATAAAAATTAAAAAAACTTCTATCATGAGAATTGAGGAGTCTTAATCAAATTAAAGTACTTGTCTAAATCAAATGTGATACGTACAAACCGATATTGTAAGCAAAAAAATGGTAAATAACAAATAAATAAAAACTTCTACCATGAGAATTGTGGAGTTTTAATCTAAGTTCTTACAAAGGAGAATAACATAAGAGATCTAGCACAAGTAGATCAGAAGAGATAATGATCAGTTTAAATAAGATTTAAACTAGAAGTTTAAATTTCAAGTAATCAGATATAAGCAATAAGAGATCATACGAAATTTAAAACTGAATACTTGATAAAACACTTCTGTATTTCAAACAAGTTGTTTAAAATTACAGAGTTTGAACAAAAAGATAGATAAAAGAGAAAGGAAGAAGAGTAATTTTACATAGGAGGATTAGTCTTACATCTTCCTCTTTCCTTTGTCTTTAGCATCAGCAGCTTCTTTTTCTTTGCGCTTCCTTTCTTTCTCTTTAACTTTTCTGGCGTATTTTGATGCATCACTCATGCGGAAGTCACGCTGTCGAAGATGAAGTTACTCTCCCAACCTATTGTTCTTATCCAAAAGGGCTTGTGTTGGTTCACAAGTATGCTCAAATAGGCTAGAGGGGGGTGAATAGCTGATCGATGTATTTTATACGTCAATTTCGGGTACTTTTATTACTTAAATTTAGCGATTCCACGAGGCTTTTGGCTATTGATATGTGTTTTTCAGCTGTTTTATGAGTTTCAGGGTTTTAGGTGAAATTATACAAATTATAAGGCTTTTTGGTGAAAATTCCAAAAAGGGACCAAAATGTAAATTGAATATTAAACGGCAGAGGTGAAGGCTAGACACCTTGCGGCCGCAAGGTGTTTCTTACCTTGCCTCTGCAAGGTAGGCAGAGAGTTGGGAGGTAACTTATATCGAATCTATGCTTTAATTATATTTTTATTCATTTAATTCTTGTTGATTGTGGTGTTTATCAATCCCTCTATTATTTCACTTTGAACAAATGAATGTAATCGTGAATAATAAAGACCTAGAGGTGCGGACAACTGCATCAATGTGCATATGTCGTACACTGGCTCACCATCATAATAAATTGAACCTATCGATGCACGAGAGTGATAAGTTAGGATCAGGTTCCATATATGACCTAAGTGACAGTTAGATCATATGTTCTTGTGCCTAGGATATAGAATAGATGAATTATTTGGAGATGGAGACTGAACGGTAATTCGACAGGCTATATCTATATTTTGTGAACGAACCCAAGAAATTGAATGATACTTTATCAAAATAAGCCATAGAGGAGATACAAGTGAAACTCTAATCCCAGATTTCCCTCCACCATAATATCTTCATAACCTGTAATTGCTGCTAAATTAGTTAACATTAGAATAGTAATTAGTTTAGATTAAAATGAATATAAAAACTCACTTAGTTTAATAATTTGCTACCGATAATCGTGCTATTCGTGATCTTCTTGTCTCTGTGGTTCGACCCTTGCTTCCCAAAAACTATTTTACAATAGTATTGTCCACTTGCAAGGAAATAATTAAAATAAGACATCGATCAAGTTTTTGGCGCCGTTGTCGGGGACAAGCTAGTTTGTATAGTTAATTTGTTGGTAGCGCAATTTTTAATTTCAGTTTTTATAAAAATAAAAATACAAAAAGATTTATTCGTTTTTAGTTAGTTGTTTTAAATTGCTTTATTTATTTTATGCACGATCGTAGATCTTTGAATCCTAAACTGGTAGAACCAAATCAAGATATAAATAATATTAGAAAGAATCAAGAAGATCTTAATAATCTAGCAACTCAGCCTGATAATCAAGAACAATTGAATCAAGAGGGTCCTCTGGTTGATCCTCCAATGTACAATAATAATATAAATCCTGAAAATCCAGTTCACCCGGCTAATGTGAATCAAAGAGAAGAAGAATCTGCTAGAAGAAATATGGAGGTGGTAATAAATCAAAGAACTATTAATGATTATAGTAGACCTACTTTGAATATATCAACATCATGTCTAGTCTTACCAGATGCAGTAAGAAATTTCAAATTAAAAGGTCATTATTTTAATATGATACCTTCTTTTCATGGAATGCCTGCTGAAGATCCAGTAAGTTTCCTTACAGAATATGAGTATATGATAAGTACATATCCATTAGGAGGATTGACAGAAGACCAAGTAAAAATGAAATACTTTCCAAGTGCATTAAAAGATTTGGCGAAAAGATAGTTTATGAATCTAACACCTAGTAGTGTTTATACTTGAGCTCAATTATATGATTTGTTTATGAGTAAATATTATAAGCATGCATCTCTTACAGAATACAGAAAACAAATCATGTCTTTTCAAAATGAACCAGGTGAAACATTCCATGAGGCATGTGATAGATTTAAAAACTTACTTATTATGTGCCATCATCATAATCTGTCTCAAGATGTGCTAGTACTTCAATTATATCATGCTCTTTCGCATGCTTTACAAACTATGGTTGATAGTGCGGCCGGTGGTTCTATTAATAGAATGACACCAGTTGCACCAGAAGAATTATTTGAGATGTTGAGTGCAAATTCTCAACAGAAAAGTGCAAGAGATAAAAGTAGAGGTTTATACCAAGTTCAAGAAAAACCAGATACACAAGCTCAATATGAAAATTGGTCAATTCAAGAAGCATGTGCCATGTGTGGATTATATTCTCATGCTACTAATTTTTGTCCATCTAGTGCTATGTATTCTGAACAGGTGAACGCCATGAACATGTACCCTCAAAGACAAAGGAATGACCCATACTCAAACACATATAATCCTGGTTGGAGGAATTATCCTAATTTCTCATGGGGAGGAAATAAACAGTTACAACCTCAACAATTACAACCTCAACAATTCCCAAATCAAGGACAATTGCGAATTGAAGAAGTTTCAAAATCAGATGGAGCAAACAAAGGTCAAGTCGCCCTTAACAAATACTTGCTAGAAGAGTTAGAAATTGTAAGGGAGAAACTTGCAAAAGTTATGAACGAGAAAAGAGAAGAAGGGAAGTTCCCTAGTCAAACCGAACAAACAAAGTCTATCACTACTTTGCGAAGTGGTAGAGTAATTGGAGAAGAGGTAGGTGATCCTGTTCAATCTTCTGATGTGTCTGATAAAGTAGATAATTTTGAAAAAGAAGTTGAAGAGGATAAAAATGAAAATAATCAACCAAATAATCAAGAAGTAGAAAAAGATGTGCCAAATAAAGAAATCAAGAAGAAGTAGGTCAAGAAAAAGAACAAGAAGAAGAAAAACCTTATGTGGCACCACCACCATATGTTCCTCTAATTCTGTTTCCTAGAAGACTTATGAAAAACTGATTGGATAAACAATTTTTGGAAATTTATAATATGTTATCCAAAGTGAATGTTAACCTTCCTTTGCTTAATGTTATTAAAAATATTCCAGCCTATGCTAAGTTTTTCAAATATCTTCACTCTAAGAAACACAAATTCGAAAACAATGAAAAAATTATTGTTTCTGAAAATGTAAGTGCTGTTTTACAACTCAAACTTCCCCCTAAGTTAAAAGACCCAGGTAGCTTTAATATCCAAGTCTCATTGGGTAGCTCTAAAAAGATGAAGGCTATGCTAGATTTAGGAGTAAGTATTAATTTGATGTCTTTTGCAGTCTATAAACAATTGGGGTTAGGAGAACTGAAACCCACTAATATGTCTTTACAATTAGCTTATCGTTCAGTTAAACATCCTTTGGGTATAGTAGAGGACATCCTAGTTTAGGTTGATAAATTAATCATTCCGGTCGATTTTGTGGTTCTAGAGATGGAAAAGAAAATATGCACAAATAATGAAGTCACTATCTTGTTAGGCAGACCTTTTATGGTCACTGCCAATACAATGATAAATGTTAAAAATGGTAAACTCACAATGTCAGTTCTAGGTGAAACTGTAGAAATCTCAGTTTTTGATGTCATGAATAGACCGAGTGACATGAATACATGTTTCTCAATTGATGAAATAGAAAAACTAACAACTCAAACCTTTGAAGAAAATTGTGAAGATGACGATTATGAGGAAGATGTGTTTATAGTTTATGATGATAGACCTTTCCCTCCCATAAAATTCGACATTGATGAGTTAGAAAGAGAAATTCGAGAGACTGGTGAAAGAAAAAAGAGAGAAAGATTAGAAGCTCTTAAAAATAAAGATAAAGATAATATGGAAAAGTCAGAATCAGAATCAGAAAATAATTCTGATAAAATAGAAGAAGTAGTGTAACGACCCGACCCGGATTCCAACACGAAATCCCAAGGTCGTGCCGCTGGAACTAACTTAATAAGAGGACAAGCACTTGATAAACAGTAGTTCTAGTCAAACAGTCGAGCAAACTCGCTCTAAACATGAACATAACACTGCACTAAAATACGGTATTTCGAAAATCGAATCAACGGAAGCAATATAAGAAAGAAGTCCCAAGCTATGAAGCTCGAAACCAATAACAATGAAACCAAGAGAGACATTATCTCTCAAAGGAGGAAAAACAAAACTCGCGTGCCGCAACATTGCAGACGCTAATCAAACCATCGGCACTCCAAGCTGGCGTTTCAACAAAGAACCAACCTGATATAACAATTACCCAACGGCTAAAGCATACCGGGGTCAACCAACAACTATGAGAAGTAGAACAAGGAAATTCCCCCAAAGCTACTGCGTGCCCGGGAGACAACTGAAATAAATACTAAAACCACAAACAAGGCACGACACAACACGTCGGCCCAAGAAATAACCAATACCAATACCCAAGTATTCTACCCGACTGTAAAGTCTAAATAACTTTACAAAATATCGATCTCACAAGAATAGCAAAGTACATGAAATCAATGACAATGCTAAAAAGGAACAAGACTCCACATGCTGCTACTCGGGAAAGTCGGCTGCTACAAACACGAACCACACGATCTAACCTCGATCTATCGACCAACTGCGCCCTGCTACAGTCACGATCTACTCGACCTTAGTGCAGCTATCAGTTACTGCAACTAAAACAAGTACGAGATGAGTCATAATGACCCAGTACGCTACTACAATATATATGCAACATATAATTATGTAACATAAACATAACCAGGGTGTCATTTTATATATGACAGAAAAACCCGTGAAGAGGCGTCGTATCGTTTCGATACTCCACAAGATATCCACTCCTTCTTACTTACTAAACCGTCCAAATGAACCAGGGTGTAATTCCCTATTCACACACAAATCAAATGAATTAGAAGGCAGTTCCCACAAAACATCATATGCAAGTATACATATCATTATATATATGAATCAAGTTATTCACACTGTTACCACGTGTAAGGGTGCATGTTTGTATATATACACCTATATCAGTATGTATATCTCTAAATATACATATCAAATCTCCCATAAAATCATCATGCATAAGTGTGCATATCTATATATATATACACATCAAGTCTTTCATATATATCTCAAATACAAGTATGCATATCTCTATATATACATATCAAATCTCTCATTTATCATCAGCCAATACAAACATGGTCAATAAGATCTCATGTTCAACTAACACTTTGTTATCACATAAGTGCCCATAGTAAGCCACATAAAGGATAGAGAAGATACCAAATCACTTCCGGCGTATTGCTCATGCAATCACAACTGTTAATCATATCGTGCTAGTGATACCCGTGTTCAGGTATCAAAGTACCGAGCTCTCTTCTCGGGTCTGAGTTCTCTACTTAGGAAAATAGCACTAGCCAATGTGCTCAATTGGTTACGACAAAGGGGGCTACTTCCCCACTGTAGCTAGCAGTGGAGGTGTGTGTGAAACCCGAATCCGGTACGGCGATACATTACAATCACGAATCCCATAATTCGTGAAGGCAATGCATCGTCCCACCATCATCATGAAAACTCAAGTAATGCAAGCTGGACTTATATGCAATGCACAAGTAGATGTTTACTTGCTAATTCTCAAGTAGATATAATGATCTACTAAACTCATACGATTATGCACATTGTTACAATAATCACAAAACCATAATAGGAGCTCATTTGAGTCTCTAAATCATAAGTGTCAAGTTGTTCACTCTCTTCGATTCAAGTCCCAAAAGCTAGTAATCTAGTCAAATGGAATATAATTATCATAGGATCTCACCACGATCCTCGTAAGGTTCAATTGTTCCTTAACTCGACTCCGTTGAGTCTTTACTACAATTCCAACCAAATAGAGTTTGAACACTATATGTGTTCCAAGACTCTTTTCTATGTTCTCATTTGAGGCATAGCAAGGTTCTCATTCCATTTAGGAATCTTGGTTCATGTCCCAAGTCAATTATATAAGGGAAGCCTAAGTTGATTATTGTGAAATCAAGCTTAGTTCAATTTTGATTCATAATTCCACTTAATAGTAGAATCCAAGTTCACCACAATTCATTAATCAGATAATGATCGCACGAAGGCAAATACATTCAATATGCTCATAAGTCATATCATAGAAACACATAGAAGAATCAATTCTTGACAAGGTAGGAAATCATGCATTTAGTCATAATATAAAATATACACAGTATTCCATATTCACCTATGAAATTCAACAGAGTCACAACTTAACCATCAGTCCATTAAGTACTATCCAAGACTACTTCGTTAGTCTCGGATCATGAAGCCATTTACTAAACTCTTCCTAGAGTAGTAACTCATTCAATAACACAAAAGTCGATGGTAGTCAAAGACTTAAGCAACACTAGAGCGGTAATATCCCGTAAGGTCAAACCATACCGGTGAGTCTTAGATAACAACATGGTCATCCTAGCGACTTATACAAGTAGACTCCATGTATAGAGTACTAAAGATAGCCCCAATCCAAATCATCTTATAGAATAGTCCTCAAATTCATTATTTCAACAAGTAGGTGTTTTTACTCATTAAAGAATCAAGTAGGAATTCGACAAGAGCGAATTCAACCTGTCAAGTAGATACATCATTCTACAACATGCTCTCAATGGTGCATTTGCTTCACACAATCACATAAACCACATAAGAACTCGATTGAGTCTTATAATCACTCATATCAAACATGCCCTTCAATCCATCCCAAAGTCACGTAAGCTAATATATTAGTCTAACGCACTACAAACATTGTAGGGATTGAATGTGGAGTCGGTATTGTTCAATAACTCCCTAATCTTAACTCCGATGAGTTTTACTAAAATTCAACCAAGTTGAGCATTGATACTATATGCATCACATTGCCCTTTCCTAAGTTCTCCTTTCATTTAGAACTCGATAACTAGGCCGTTCATGATCTTAAACTAGCCTTAAACACAATCCCGAGTTTCAAACCCTAGTTTCGGTGATTTTGTTGAACCTTGAATTGAAACATATTCCTTCACAAGAGTTATTCCTAAGCTCATTATAAACAACATTCATGATTTACAAAATGTCAAAATCACAACTTCATAGAGAATTCATAAAATCCTACACATGTTTCAAAGGTTGAATTAGAGGATTTCTCTTCACAAAAAATGTGTTCACAATCATTAATAGAACAACTATAATGAAGGGGTCATGTTATTTTATTGAACATGAAAATTTCAAGGAATTGTCAACGTACCTTAGTCCTAAGATTAATGGATGAATGGATGATCAAAGCAAGGATTGTTGTAGAGAAGATCAAGGGCTTCGATTTGGCGGTCTCGGATCGCCGAGCGGACCACCGGAACTCCGGGAAATGGTCTCTCAAGCTAGGGTTTCCTCCATGGATGAAAATGGAGTCTAAGCTCTGAATCTTTGAAGCTTTGTTGATCAATAATGGCTGAATAGGCTGAAAGTTTCTTTTATACTTACCAACTAGACCCTAATCCATGTGAAGGGGGTTATTTGGCTTTCTATTGGCTATGGGATGCTAGCCTTTGATAAGGGTTGATCCAAAGGCTTAGAAGGGTTGTAGAAGAGTCAAAAAAGAGGTCTCAAGTCACTTAAGACGGCCAAGGGGCAAGGGCACTAGGGTCAATAGCCAAAACAACCAAAACAAGTCAAAAACCCAAAATCTGGAAAACAGACTGTCAATCTTGTAAAATCGACCATAAATAGCTCATACCTCAAAATGAGGTGATTATTGATTTTTATGAAACTAGACTAATTAAAATATATTTTAGGATTTTAAATTACTCAATTTGGACTTATATTCATCAAAATATGGCTACTACAACTTCAAGTACAGAAGCTGATTTCCTGAAAACATAATTCTGGCACAGCCGTAAGTCAAGACCTAAATGAGGTACTTATACACCTTGGAAAAATACCATATTTTACAGGGAGTATCCTAACATATGTAGGTAAAACATACTAAATATTTAGAAAATTCTCTTTAGTAGATTGGTACCATAATTTTCCCGAAGTTTTCCCAAAACCGGACCGAATCTGTGAAGTAATATGTTGGTCATCTTATTTCTAAATGCAACAAGTCTATGAACAATGATTATGCAAGAATGGGAAATACTAGTACACTTGGTTTAGAACTCAAATGAACTTCTCGCAAGTTGAAAACACAAACAATACAAGCAACGAAGGCAATCCCGAGAAACCCTAAGGCTCAAACGAAGCAACAATGCTTCTAAACTCTCAACCAAGCATACAACAACTAAGATGAACATTGTAAATCTTATATGCAAGGTACTAAGACTCCAATGAGACTTATTTAGGTGCTATCATGTTAAGACGAACACTCAACGCATTAACAACAAAGCATGCAACACGAGAAAGTCAAATACACGAAGGTTCGGGGTCTTACAAGTAGAGGATGAAAATAATGAAGAAGAAGAAGTGAAAATTCTAAAATCTCTTTTTGAAGAAATAGAAGTAGAGGAAGAAAAAGTAGAAAATATTGAAGAAGTTAAAGAAGAAACAATTAAACCGGAAAATTATGAATTTATTCAGTCTGTTAAATCTCCTCATGAAGAAGAATTAAAGTCATTACCACCCCACTTAAAATATGTATTTTTAGGGGAAGGTAAAACTTTGTCTGTTATAATTGCTGCAGATTTAACAGATGAACAAGAAGTAAGCTTATTGAAAGTTTTATGGACACATAGAGAAGCAATAGGATGGTCCTTAGCAGATTTAAAAGGTATTAGTCCATCTATGTGTATGCATAAAATACATTTAGAAGAAGGTAGTAAACCTTCTAGGGAAAGACAAATAAGACTTAACCCTCACATGGGAGAAGCAGTGAGAAAAGAAGTTCTTAAGCTTCTCAATGCGGGTATAATTTACCCAATATCTGATAGTAAATGGGTTAGTCCAGTCCAGGTAGTTCCTAAAAAATCAGGAATTACAATCGTTAAAAATGATAAGGATGAATTAGTCCCTACACGAACTATCACTGGTTATATAATGTGCATTGATTTGAGGAAACTAAATACGACAACTAGGAAGGACCATTTTCCCTTGCCATTTATGATCAAATCCTTGAAAGACTAGCTGGTCATGAATATTATTGTTTTCTTGATGGTTTCTCTGTCTACAACCAAATCCCAGTAACACCTGAAGATCAAGAGAAAACCACTTTTACATGTCCTTTTGGTACCTTTGCATTTAGAAGAATGCCCTTTGAACTTTGTAATGCCCCAGCTACTTTTCAAAGATGCATGATTTCTATATTTTCAAATTTAGTGGAAAGATGTGTGGAAGTATTCATGGATGATTTTTCGATATTTGGAAACTCTTTTGATCATTGCCTAGAAAAGCTAACATCAGTTTTAAAAAGATGTTGTGAAACTAATTTAACCCTAAGTTGGGAGAAAAGTCATTTCATGGTTATACATGGAATTGTCTTAGGTCATGTTGTGTCTAATAAAGAAATTGAAGTCGATAAGGCAAAAATTGAAGTTATATCACAACTACCTCCCCCAACTTCTGTCAAAGGTCTTAAAAGTTTTCTAGGGCATGCAGGTTTTTATAGAAGATTTATAAAAGATTTTTAAAAAATCTGTAAACCTCTATGTAATCTATTGGCAAAAGACACCGAATTCATTTTTGATCAAGGATGCTTGAACGCATTTAATTTACTAAAAGAAAGATTGACAACAACCCCAATTTTAACCGGCCCCAATTGGTCTCTCCCTTTCGAGATCATGTGTGATGCTTCAGATTTTGCAATTGGTGCTGTGTTAGCTCAAAGGGTGGATAGGAAACCACATGTAATTCATTATGTCAGTAGAACATTAAATGATGCACAACTTAATTATACAATAATAGAAAAAGAATTTTTAGCAGTTGTGTATACATTAGAAAATTTTAGATCATACTCCCTCCGTCCCTAAATTATCGTCCTCCTTTCTTTTTTCGTCCGTTCCAAAATAATTGTCCACTTTGAAACTTACCTTTTTAGAACATCACTTTTACCACTTTACCCTTACTTTTTCACTCTACTTTAATTATGGGCCACATATACATGGACATTAAAGAAAACTACACATTAAACCAATATAAATAATCAAGTCAATTACTTTTTCTTAAACTGTGCGCCGGGTCAAGCAGGACAATTATTTAGAGACGGAGGGAGTATTTGTTAGGATCAAAAATCATAATATTTTTTGATCATGCAGCTCTAAAATATTTATTGAGTAAGAAAGAGGCTAAGCCTAGACTCATAAGGTGGATGTTATTATTACAAGAATTTGACATTACTATTAAGGATAAAAAGGGAACATAAAATGTCGTAGCCGACCATTTGTTTAGATTAGAATTTTCACCCTTACTTGAATGTCAATTTCTTGATAATAAAATTCCTGTAAATGAAGACTTCCCTGATGAACAATTATTAGCAGTCAAAGATTCAGATCCATGGTATGCTGATTATGTCAATTATTGTGTATCTGATATTATAAATCCTGATTTTGATCACTATCAAAGAAAGAAATTTTTGATAGAAGCAAAGAAATATTTTTAGGAAGAACCTCATTTATATAAAATGTGTTCCGACTCTATAATTAGAAGATGTGTTTCAGAAAAAGACCAACAAAGTATTATGGTATTTTGTCATGAATACTCTTGTGGTGGTCATTTTAGTGGTAATAAAACTGCTAGAAAAATTTTGCAATCTGGATTGTATTGGCCTTCTGTTTTTAGAGATTGTGACATTTTTTATAAAACTTGTAATAAGTGTCAGAGAACAGGTGGAATAGGCAAAAGAAATGAAATGCCCTTGCATATAAATATGGCTGTTGAAAATTTTGATGTTTGGAGTATTGATTTTATAGGTCCTTTTCCAGTCTCTAATAATTGTGAGTATATTTTAGTTGTTGTTGATTATGTGTCTAAATGGATAGAAGCTATTGGAACTAAAAATAATGATGGAAAAACCGTTGTCAAATTTGTAGAGGATATTTTTGCTCTGTTCAGAGTACCTAAGGCCATAATTAGTGATCAAGGAACACACTTCACTAATAAATTAATAAATACAGTCCTTAGAAAATATGGTGTAACTCACAAGTTAGCTACACCCTATCATCCTCAGACATATGATCAAGTAGAGGTAAGTAATAGACAGATAAAAGCAGTTTTAGAAAAGACCGTTAGACCCAATCGTAAAGATTGGCAGTCTAAACTTAATGATGCTTTGTGGGCATATCGAACTGCATATAAGACCCCAATAGGAATGAGTCCCTACCAAATGGTGTATGGCAAAGCTTGTCATTTACCAGTCGAAATTGAACATAGAGCCTATTGGGCTGTCAAAGAATTAAACTTAGATTTAACCTTGGCCGGTGAGGAAAGACTGTTCCAGTTAAACGAATTAGAAGAACATAGGTTAAATTCATATGAGAATGCTAAAACCTATAAAGAAAAGACCAAGAAGTATCATGATATGGGATTAGCCAACAAAATGTTTCGTCCAGGATTAAAAGTGCTTCTTTTCAATTCTAGACTCAGGTTATTCCCTGGAAAATCGAAATCAAAATGGTCTGGTCCTTTCACTATAGTCTGAATTTACCCTCATGGAGCAATTGATATTAGAAACCCAAGGACCAACGAAATATTTAAAGTAAATGGTCACCGGCTCAAACCATATCTTGAATCCATGTCAGTCGAGAGAACAATTGAACTAATTCGTTTTGCTGAAAATGCACCACCAGATGATTAGGTTTGCAGTTGGGTCGAGCCAAAGATGTTAAACAAGTGCGCTAAGTGGGAGGCAACCCACTATGATGAATTTTATTTGCTTTTGTAGTTAATTTAAATATGATATTCTCCGTCTTATTTAATTTTGGACATTTAATTTAAAATTAAATATGCCAAAATTCAAGTTTGGGGGAGAAAAGCATCGTAGTGTTGTATTTATATGTTGCTAATATTCTAGTTTAGAGTTTTTGTAGAATTTTTAGAGTGCATGAAAGAAACAGAACGTAACGGAACATAATGGAAGGACCAAACTACAAAACTGCCAAAAAGGTTGAAAGCAAAATAAGGCATGCATGTTCTGCCGACCTTGCGGACGCAAGGCTTAAGCACCCTTGCGACCGCAAGGCCCCATTAAATACAGGAAGCATGATCGGCAGCAGTACAATGGAATCAGTTCCCACGCGTGATCTGCCTACCTTGTGGACGCAAGGCATAAAGGACCTTGCGGCCGCAAGGTCCCCTATTTAAGAAAACTTCGGGCAGCAACACAAATCATTCTGAATTTCTTCATTTCTCTAAAAGCAGTAGCAACATACTCTCTTCTCTCTCAAATATCCGGCGAAGACTCTTCAAAACCGGCAAGGATCCAAGGCTAGGTCTCCTCTCCTTCAACCTACACCACTCCATTCACCCTCATCTCCTTCCATTAAGGCTTGAAGAAAAGAACCTCCATTGATTCCGGCGAAAGGCTTCCAAAATCCGACAACCTCTTCATCTTTCAAGGCTTGAAAATCCAAGTAACTCTCACCCTCTCAATTTTATTTTTGACGTGTTAAAAATATTTACATGCTAGGGTGCTAGAGTATTTTACGTAAAAATATATATTTTGCATGCTTTAGTTGTAGGTTGAAATTTTAATTTTTTAAAAGAATAGAGTAGATTTTTGCCTGTAATTTTTTTGTGCCTAAAAACCAAATGCCCCAAAGCGTAGAAATACCGGTGTGTCCACTTCCCGCTCCCCCGAGGAGGAGCAAGAGTATGATGCCCACCGGTTCATCTCTTTTGAGGCATCGGAGAGCTACTCTGCGAAGCTCTCCAAGACCTTAATCCCTGAAAGGGGATTTAAGGCTAGTGACTTTGGCCTCCACCAGAACTTTAAGAATCGTAGGTGGGGTCCTCTTATTGCTTCTCCGGACGTGGCCATCGTGGCCATTGTCCGTGAATTCTATGCCAATCGCCAAATTGGCATAGACGGTAGTGTTTTAGAGGTTGTTAGTGTTAGGGGTGTGGACGTTAGTTTTACGTCCCAAAACATTAACCTTTGCTATGGCACCTCTAATTTTGTGAGTGGTACCGATGACTTTAGTCGTCACCTTTCTGCCCCTGTCCCTGTCGAGGTGGTCAATGTGACCATCTCAACACCTGGTGTGGTTTGGACCCAGAACCAAAACCCACCATTTGGTCCCCGCACTATGGAGGAGTCCTTTCTGACGAACACGACCAAGGCCGTGTTCAAATTCGTTAGCTCCCGACTCATGCCTTCCAGTCACCAGCACACGGTGACTTGGGCTAAGGCAGTTTTGATTTACACCATCTTGACCGGTGGGTCTGTCGATGTTGGTCGCCTGATCAACGGCCAAATTCAGACCCTGATTAGAGGTAAAACAAATATGGGATTCGCGTTCTCGCATTTGATTACCAGACTGTGTGATGAGGCTGGAGTCAGGTGGGCTCCAGATGCGGAGAGGATTAGGAAGGTGCCCGCCATTACTAGGGCAATATTGTTCGAGCACGTTCGCCAGCCTCGAGATAGGGTTCCTCACGAGGAGGAGCCCGAGGAAGAGGAGGATCCGTTGGAGGCGCTCTCCAACAGGTAGGAGGAGATTGCCCTCGAAGTTGATATGATAGAGCAGTAGTTGGCACAAATGCGTGCCGACCAGACTGACTTCTTTGGTTGGGCCAACTAGGTGGGGCAGAATGTCTCCACATATTTTGGGATGTCACCTGACACAATCCCCGAGTTTCGTCCTCGTTCGTTATTTCCTCCCGACTTGCCGTGAGTCGAGACCCAAGTTTCTTCCTCTTTTTTTAGGTGGGCCTGCTATGTCCTTTTGATATTTGTCCTTCCTCATCAAGCCTTTCATATGTTCCTCAATTTTGGGGACAAAATAGAAATTAAGTTTGGGGGGGGGGATTCTAAGCTCAGAGTCTTAGCAGGTCCTAGCCTAAGGAGGAGTGGAGTTGGGCTATGTTTTTAGGGTGGGGAAAAATTTCTTTTCCCTTTATCGTGTCGTCTCCTCACCCGTCTTTCTTGTTTTTTAATTTTTCTTATTTTCGGAGATGTTGCCTTGACCAGAATACTATAATATTGGATTCTCGTGGGTTCCCATTATGGGGACCCATCATCAATTGTGTCATCATCATCTCCAATTTTCTTTAAAAAAAATTTCAAAATCAAAATAATATATATATATATATATATATATATATATATATTAATTAATTAAAAATTTTCTTCCTCGAGTCTTTTGTGTGGTAGTACTAGTCGATGATGAGTTAATGCAATAAACCACATAACTTTTCCATAGATCCTTCTAGAATTTACTTGATTTTGCAAAAAACTCTTGATTTTCTTCAAATTCTTCATGCACCTACACCAGTCATAATTATGGATTGATTAAAATGGTTTCATAAAGTTTATAACACTCATTTCATTTCAACAAAATATGCACAAGAATATGATGAATAGCCATTCGAACATGATGGTTGCATTGAATTGCAACTTAGGGTCAATTGCATGATGGTTGCATTGAGTTAGATTGCCCTTGGTTTTTCTCACTAAGGCTCATGATAAGTCAGATCCCTTGAAAATTTTTTCTCACTAAGGCTCAAAATCAAAAGATTTCATTTTCAGGTGTTTGGTAAATCTTTTGAAAATATGTCAGAAAACATTTACGGGTGTTTGACAAACACACGGAAAATGTCACGGAAAACAATATTTGAATAAATACAAAAATAAAAATAGAAAATAAACAATGTTTACGATGTCCCTAGAAAATCAGCAAGGACCATCTTTTTTTAATAAGGTCAATCTTTTTTTAATCTCACAATTACAAATAATTCTTTTGATAATTGATATGAAAAAAAATATTTTAAAATAGAAAATAGACAATATTTAGGATGTCCCTAGAAAATGTTATGGAAAACATATATGAATAAATACAAAAAAAATTCTAATATTAATGCACATATTGAATATAAAATAGTGTTGAACTTTAAGTAATTTTTCTTTAGTAACCCTCAATTTATCATTAGTGGTGTCAAATCAATGTCTATATTTTTTCAATCTCACAATTACTAATAAATTTTTTGATAATTGATATGAAAAATACGTTTTAAAATAGAAAATTGAAAATGGTTAGAATGTCCCTAAATAATATAGGTGACACTAATTTTAGAACGTAGCAAACATTTATTAAAATTAGAATTTATAAATATTATGCACAAACGTTATTTATATTTCTAAACAATTTATTTGTTGAGTGAAATATTGTGTGTGTAGGTAAATATGTGCAATTGTGAAAGGGGGGCGGAGGGTGCCCGAACATTTGGAAAATGACTTACGGAAAATGAATCCGTAAGTCATTTTCCGGAAAATAAGCCTTCATTTTCTGTTGACTCGGAAAACCTTTTACGTTGACTGAATTTTCATAAGACTACCAAACACTGGAAAATGAGGAAAACGTATTCCGGAAGTCATTTTCCGTGAAACAAACGGAGCCTAATATATCTCAAGCACATTTTCTAACCGTGTCTGCATGTTAGTCTTGATTGTCCCTACCATCTGTCTTAGCGAATGCTTATGTGAAATCCAGTGATACTAAACATTCAACCCCACAATTCCCACAGTTGATATGATATTTTATGTGCCTTACTTGCTTTAAAAACTGTATGAGCATTTGGCATTAATAAATGATTTAGGCCATCTTTGGATCGTTTGAGCCTAAATATTTCCTGACATTTACTAAAAATATCCCTAGTATCCCCTTTTGAGCCTAATTGAAAAGAATGGAGTGTGCTAAGCACACATCGACCCCCATTCGACTTCGTTTATATTACCCGCATTAACTTAACCCTAAAAGCCTATAAACTTTTAGCCTACCCTTTGAGAGAGTAGGATGTGGGTGGGGAATTAATTTTATGGGACCATTTTTCAGTTAGGCAAGTTTTCTGAAGACTTCTTCTTCTCGTCGTTGTTAATATATATATATATATATATATATAGATCGACGAAAAATGAAACGGAAGAAGAAGAGTGCAAAAAGATTCAAATGAAAGCATAGCTTTCAAGAGAAAATATGTTAGAAAAAAAAATGCTGCTGAGAAAAATGATGAGATATTTTTAGCTTGATATATTGTACAAAACAAGTTTGGGGGGGGGGATAATTAGAAAAAGAAAAGAAAAGAAAAAGAAAACACCCCCCACTTGTGGTCTTTGCAGGTCCTAGCCTAAATTGGGAAAACTTCCTTTTGCTTGGAAGTATTAGGGGTAAAGGGTAGTCTTACTCTCTCACTTTGAATTCCAATCCATTTCCATCAAAGCCCCCAACACCTTGGCCTTACATTACAAGCTATTAAAGACCTAATGATCTTCTTGCCAATGTTTGTGTTTGTTTTCTTTGATAAGTAAGGCATGTAAAATTGATCTAACACTTCATATTCACATTATTCGCAAAGCTCACTATGTTAGCATAATCTTAGCTATTACAAGTAATTGGGATAGGAGAGCATTGTATGTCATACATAGAAGTGCATAAGATGGATGTATAAGTTTTTAAAATCTTTGGTGATCTCTCTTTCTGTAATAGACCGGGTGTGGATGGTAGATCTCATACTTTATGATGCATTGAATTTAATTAAACTTTGATTTTCATATGAATGTGGTGCTTAGCTTAATAAAACTATTTTAGTTGAGATATTCTCTAAGACTGGTGATCACACACACACACGGAGAAATTAAGATTAGTAGCAGTTTTGAGTATAAGTTAGTTGGTTTTAGGTGATTAGTTTGCACATATGTCGTGAGCATTGGACTGAGACTACTTTGGTATGCCATGCTATTATGACTTGAGGTTGAAGCCAAAAAGATTTTTGTTTTATTCTTATCTGCTTTTGTATTTATTAGTTTTTGTATTTATCTGCATAGTCGAGTCACTCGTTAGAGTCTCCTTGAGTTTGTGGGTTTCTAGAGGAGTGTAATTAGTGTCACCCTCCAAAAAGATTTTCGTTATTTCTTTTAATTGTTTTTGCATTTATAAGTATTGTTTACTCGTGGACGAGCAAAGTTTAAGTTTGTGGGTATTTGATCGATGTATTTTATACGTCGATTTCAAGTATTTTTATGACTTAAATTTAGCGATTCCACGAGGCTTTTGGCTACTAATATGTGTTTTTCAGCTGTTTTATGAGTTTCGGGGTTTTAGGTGAAATTATACAAATTATAAGGCTTTTTGGTGAAAATTCCAAGAAGGGGCCAAAGTGTAAATTGAAGATTAAATGGCAGAGGTGAAGGCTAGACACCTTGCGGCCGCAAGGTGTTTCTTACCTTGCCTCCGCAAGGTAGGTAGAGAGTTCAGAGATTAAGCCCCGGAATAATGAAGGCCCTTGCGGACGCAAGGGTGTAATGACCTTGCGGCTGCAAGGTAGTCAGAATCGGTTTTTGTGGGTTTTCAAGCCAGACTGAAAGACCTAAACCCCCTACAACTCCATGGTATAAATAAAGGACAGTAGCCAAAGCTCAAGGGCGGCCAGAAAATAGTTTTTCATAGTTTTAGAATAGAATTTAATGTGTATAACATAATTAGTTGTTGTAATTACAAGTATTGAAGATCGATTCATGTATTCTATCATCTCCATGTGTTGTTCATCTTCAAGGATGAACTAAACACCCATTAATCTAGGAGTTGGGAGGTAACTTGTATCGAATCTATGCTTTAATTATATATTTTTTTTCATTTAATTCTTGTTGATTGTGGTGTTTATCAATCCCTCTATTATTTCACTTTGAACAAATGAATATAATCGTGAATAATAAAGGCCTAGAGGTGCGGATAACTGCATGATCAATGTGCATATGTCGTACACTGGCTCACCATCATAATAAATTGAACCTATCGATGCACGAGAGTGATAAGTTAGGGTCAGGTTCCATATATGACCTAAGTGACAGTTAGATCATATGTTCTTGTGCCTAGGATATAGAATGGATGAATTATTTGGAGATGGAGACTGAACGGTAATTCGGCAGGCTATATCTATATTTTGTGAACGAACCCAAGAAATTGAATGATACTTTATCAAAATAAGCCATAGAGGAGATACAAGTGAAACCCTAATCCTAGATTTCCCTCTACCATAAGATCTTCATAACCTGTAATTGCTGCTAAATTAGTTAACATTAGAATAGTAATTAGTTTAGATTAAAATGAATATAAAAACCCCCTTAGTTTAATAATTTGCTACTGATAATCGTGCTATTTGTGATCTTCTTGTCTCTGTGGTTCGACCCTTGCTTCCCAAAACTATTCTACAATAGTCTTGTCCACTTGCAAGGAAATAATTAAAATAAGACATCGATCAATAGCCAATAATGTCAATTAAAAAAAATCATCTTAAGATATAATATAAAGAGCTAATTATAAGGCATTTACAATCTGTAGTCGAGGCATGTCTGCTGGTCACTCAGAACATCAGACTTGCTCTGAGCAGAGAAATGAACTTTGCTGTCAAATTGCTGATAAACTGCAAGCAGCAAAGAAATATAGTAGCGGAAAGATTGAAGCTTAACAGATTTATCAAATAAGTCTTAAGTAGCTGTATACAAATATATTCAAAACAACAGTGTACTTAATCCTTCTCCAAATGCATAATTTAAGAGTCATGAGAAGATAACTTTTGAAAGATTATAACACTTTATAAAAGCTCATAGATGAATCAAGGTTGAGTTTTAAAGAAGATATTATATGAAAGAACATCTGAAGTTTATTCAAAGATAAACTTATAGAATACATCAACCTAGACTCTCTATGTGCATTATCTATCCTCATGGTCCCTAAATTTAATCATTACGTAATTATTCATAGAAGAAGTTCTTAAGCAAAAAATAGCAATATGAGACGACAACGAAGGATAGATATGAGAACACAATTTTTAGAATCGTTTAGATAAAAGATATATGAACGACTAAGTGCAAAGCACTTGACTCTCTATGATGATCGATGATTGCACAATCAATAACATTTGTAGTGGAATACAAATCTGAAGATATGAATGCAATGAAGACAAACATCTCTTCATCTTCTTTGGGCATCTTTCAAGGTCTATCTTCAAACTGATCTGAAGTGCTTGGTCTTTAGCTTAAGAATAAAGTCTTTGAAGCTTTGGTAGAGACTGAGATCTTCGAAGGAGGTTGAAGAACTCAAATCAAGAAGTAAGTTCTTGATCAAGGCACCAATCTTTGTCTTATAGATTTTCTGATCTCTCTTCTCCTTTACTCTTTTCTTCCTAACAATACATAGAAGGTGTTTTGCTAGTGTCGTAGCTCTTTCATCGTGATCTCTTGTGAAAGATCTAGGAAGATCGTTTGTTGAAGATGACTTCCTTTGCAGATCTCACAACCTTGTCGATCAGCTCGCTTGCTTGCAACTTCCAGCTTCTAGTTCGCTTGCTTCTCGCTAGCTTGCTTTTTGTTGAGAAAGGATGAAAAAGGTTTCTTTTATAGACATGGGTCTTTAGATCCTTGAGATATGTTGAGAGATTTTCTATCCATTGGAGCAGTGTCGATGTAGAGATGTGTTGGATAAAATCTTTCTCTACAGATCTTGAACAATTACCTATCAGACTGAGTTGATGTGTCTATGAAGAGTAGGTCTGATAAATAGGACACTAACAAAATGGTATGTCCAATAAAGTAGTTCCATTTTGACTTTTCAGACCAAATGTAGAGGTAGAATATCTATTGGATAAAGTAGGATAATATCCAATCGATTTTGCAGATCTTGAGATGTTAGGCTTTTAAAGTCGCAATGACTTTTGGAGCTTTAGCACGATATTGATTAGATACAGCTGGAACCTCTTCTCTTTGACACACGTGCAGGATGAAGTCTGCTGGTACCGCAAGTTTGCTGGTAATGTATTTAAATAGCACTGGACCATGTTTGCTGGTGCTGGTGTATAAGAATCGCTAGTCTGCTGATCATCATATAAGCGTAGGACTAAGACATGAACTCACCTAGTCTAAGACCTATGCAATGTAAAACAAGTTGTCACACTAATCGGTACGTAGCTCTTTTAATCACTTGTTATAACATGTAGTAATGGGAACTAGTAAATCATAATGCTCGGAATATGCAAAAGGAATAAGTATTGATTTAGAAGGCATATTCCTAACAATCTCCTCCTATTTGATTGGAACTATTACTCAATGACATATACAAAGCACTAAAGCAATTAATCAAGTCATAGTAATAACATGCCCACAATGAATGATCATTTTATCTCATGGCATGTCATATGCTGATTTTACAAGAGCGATGACTTATGTATAGTCGACTATTGCTATTTACAGACTCGATAAATCAAAGTACTAAAAGCAATAGAAAAACATTTTAGATCATTTATGAGATATAAATGTTCTTGAACATGATCTAAAACATCTTTTGTACCTTTCTTGCACAAGGATATTTGAACGAAAAACATCTTTTGGCAAGAAGGAATATCAAATCCTTAAGTAATAAAATAGGTTTTGGAGAATATCATTTAAGGATTGTTGTGATACCATTTGAAGGAATAATCATTTTGTGCAAAGACGGTTTGTATGAAATAAAATGTTTTTGAAAGCAGTCTTGGTACCACATTTTGAAAGTGTTTGAACAGTTTCTTGATTGAAGAAACATGTTTTTGAAAATATCATTTCAAGAACTGATCTAAATATGTGTTTATTGAGGATGTATGAACGTTGTTGATGAGAGAGTTAGTAAGGTTGGTTTTTAAAAGATCACATCCTTCAATAAGTTTGCTATGCCACAAAGGCAAAAGGATGTATCACTAAGATTCATCTTTTAAGGGGTAAGTTTCACCTTCCTCCTTAATGGTTGCAAGCATTAAGTTTTTATAAAAGCTAGTTTTTCCTTTCGAAGGTATGTCGAAAGAGACTAGTTGGAGATACCAATTATAGAAGGTTGGGAGAGATTTGAGGAGAGAAGAGAAATAAATTTTGATTATCTTACAAAGGAAAGGAATACATCTAACTGGAATCTCCAGAACTCCTAGAACTAGAATCTGAATCAAAATCTTTGTACGTATCCATGGGGCTCTTGTTGCCAAATAACTCAGGGGTTATCAGCAAGTTGCCTTGGACAAGTAGGCGTTCTTCACCCTGGACAGTCTGTCGAATCGTCGAGAAAGGGTAAAGGAAAAAGCTGATGATTCTTGCATACTTTCGAACAGAAGACCGAACACAACTTCCTCGTTGAACTAGGTGGCTGATGAGCGTGAAGACCACTTCAAACCAGTTCAGGTCTAAAGATTTAAGAACCGCAATGTAGAGGTTCCGAAGTCTTCCAGTGAAGATTCTTGAACCTAGCCTATAGAACAGAAGGCACTGGTTTAGAATCTCATTTACGCCGAACAAATCAAGAGGATTTGCGTCGATTTCCATTGTATGATTATCATCTGAAGCGCTGACTCCAATCCTTCGAAGCCATGACCCGTTCACGATAGCATCATTAATAGTGAAGGGGCCATCTAGGGGTAGTTGAAATACCCTTGAAAGGTTTCCGGCATCATGCATGACATGGGTGCCTCTGATGCGGCCAAAGAGACTGTTGCCATTGCGAGCCACTGTCATCCCAAAATAAAATTCATCAACCAACCGAAGACTGTAGAATTCTTCTTGAAAAAAGAGGATGTAGAAGAGTCTAGAGTGGTGAAAGAGGTCAACTAAGGTACCTCCTACCGTGCTGAGAAGAAGCTTCTCTGTCTGAACAGTTTGGCCTAGTATGTAGTTATGATCTCCTACTCTAGTAGAAAAGCTATCCGACACTAAGGGTCTAGAGACAGGTCTGGGGTTGCCAGAATTGCTTCCGGTAGAAGAAGCCATGAAGGAATTGAAAGACTAAAGAAGGATTCAAGATAGGAAGAATTTGACTCTAGATAGAAGGAGAGAGAGAGAGAGAGAGAGAAAAGATGTTGTTTCGATAATCAGTTAGAACAAATTTTAGGAACATTTTATAGAGTGAAGTGTTTTAATGAATCGTTTCGAGGGTGTCCGTTCCAAGAGAGACAAAGGATTTAAGATAAGTGGTTGGAGCGACAGATATTAATTGAAACTGTCATGTTGTTCTCTCGAAAGGAAATTTTTCATTAAGGAGTGTCGATTCATGTAGTGTTTTTAAGTCTTCATTAAATATTCCTCTTGAAAATATTTTTACAAGATTTTGGTAGTTGGGAATAATTAATGCATTTTAGACTTAAAACTAATTTTTGACATCAATCTAATATTTTAGATTAATCTAAGAGAGTGTCTTGATGTCAAAAGGAAAGGAATTTTGCTGATAATTAGAGTTGAGGCACTATAAGGAATTTTGCAAGAAAAAGAAGGGAATGAGGAAGTAGAACAGAAAAATAGCAGTCTCAGTAGAAGTTCTGGGACAAGCGATAAATCAAGTCAACTATTTCAGACAGTAAACACCAAAGAAATATATCAAGGGTTTTAAAAGAAGAGATCGATCTCTAGAACCAATTGTTGATACCAATTCAAATGGTTCTTAGGAAGAGATGGATCTTTAGAAATGAAGATCAGAACATCATGAATTTTCCACTTGTAATTCTTGCTAGAAAGTATGTGAATGAAGTACTCTATAGACTGCAAAAGAATATATATATATATATATATATATATATATATATATATATATATATATATATATATATAAAAGAGCAAATTCTACTAGCATTTGTCTCTTAGCCTCTTCAGGAAGTAGAAAAAAGTTTCATGTTCATTGGCTGATTTTCAGTGACTCCTCCTGAGTTTATGACTCAGTTGGTAGATGATATCCACAATGATACCAATTTAAATGAATGGAATTTTTGAGTATTAGAGCTACCAAAGATCCCAAAAGTTATAATTGAAGCATAAGATGCAAAGGTTCCTTAAGATACCAATTCCTTAAGTACACAGGAACAAGTAGAGATTATATCAGCAAGATACCAATTTTTGGAATGAGCGAGAGATCAGCAGAAATGAGATCTGCTGATACGGGATTAAATGTATGGAGATCAGTAGATGTGGAAGTCAATTGATACGAGGGCAAAAAGTTATCTGATGATAGACAATCATGAAGCATATTAAGACGTTCTGCACAGACTAGTAGGGAAGAAGGTAGGGTTCAGTATTCTAAGGTTCCAGAAGATAATTTAAGGGGCATTCTGAATCATCTATACAATCCTCAGCAATCTCCCAAATCTTTTCAGAATCCAAAGAAAAAAATATTTTAAGATTTAAAATCTACCAGTATCCCAATTTCAAGATGAAGCTTAAGTGTAGTAAATCTCAATAAACTAGACTATCTTTTAAAGCAGATGAGATGATTTGCTGACTAAGGAATTATAGTTTTTGAGAAAGACTACTGATGAAATGAAGAACAGGGCAGCAAATCTTCCTTTTTGCGCCTTGGCGATTGGAAGGAAAGAACCAGAGGCTTCATCGGCAATGATTAACTAAAGACAATGCTCCTCCTTAAAAAAATCCTAATTAATGAGGAAAGCGTTATAAACGAAATGAAGAGAAAAAACCATATTAGTCCGAGCACTTGAATCACAGAGACACGAGTTACTCATTCTTAATTAGGTATAGGTAGAGATTGAAAAGAACAGATTTCACTTCTTAGTCAACAACTAAGATGAGGACTACTTCAGAGAAGACGGTCATCTAATCAAGACATGAGAAAGAATGGGGAGCTAGGAATAGCAATGTCTTGATGGGGAAGATCAGCAGGCGAAGAGAGGTACTAACGTGGAGATGGAAGAACAGGCGCTATTAGTCTTCAGCAAGTCACAAAAGATATCAACAAACTTGAAGTCTACTGATTTGGCATGAAGCTCAAGGACCTGGTCTTGGAGAGAATGAAGATTCATCAAAACATCAAGGGTTAAGATTATATCTTACATTCCGAGAAAGGAGTTGCGTTGAGAGCATCACTCTTTCTTAAAGAAATCCAAAAAATATATAAGTATAGCTTTTCTTAATGAAATATGTCTTCATATGAGATTTATTAGTACTCTTTTGAGGGATGAAGGCATTGGATAAGGTTCTTGTTTACCGAGTTGAATTCAGTTTTAAAGATACCAATTGTTATAAGGCAATTTAGTATTTAGATCAAAAGCTTTCGACATAAGATGTCAACTTTTGAGATGCTAAGATCATGGAAGAATCTTCATCGATGTGAGTTGATCAGATTCATAAGATTATTATCGGAAGTGAAGAGCCTAATTTCATCATATCAGATTTGTATTTCATTGGAGAAGTATTACTCAATTTTTTAAGGATTGGTTTGCTGTTGGGTTATCAGCAGAGTTATGTTTACTGGTATGGATTCAGAACAAAAAATATAAGAATGAGAAATAGGTACTAAATCCATAAAAGAAACATAAAAATTCATGCTATCAAGGAATAGGCAATCAAAAGCAGATACACATGAAGTAAAGCTGATTTGAACAAGTTCTCAAGTAGATCAAAGAGATTCAACGAGATACAACGGAGATCTGCTGATTACAAGTATCAAAACAACTTTATGAGAATTAACTACTTATAGTGAAACAACTAATCTAAACACTGATACATTTTAAGAAAATAGATTACAAAGCACGGTCTATGAAGAGCGCTGACTGAATCTGCTCAGCCTATGGGCATAGGAGATTATTGGTCAGGATCAAGTGGCTGAACCGAAAGAGCCAGCTAAACTGGATCTCTGTACAAGATCCCATTTTTCGCTCTTCCTTCTCCCCATAGTAGCCTCTCTATCAAGGTGACTGTCACCAGATGTACTTCCCTTTCAAAGTTGGCTGGGAGGAAGTCACTTCTCATCGGAACTTGCAAGAGCGAAATTCCGGGAGAACCACGTTTGGATGAGGGAGTGAAGGAAATGGAAGTACACCTAAACGCGAGCTCGATCTTTGAAAAATAGGGAGGGACGTGCTAAGAGGTTGTTTGAGGAAAATCTTCTGGCTAGAGGATTCTAGAAATAGTGCTAAGTAACATTTTGAAACTAAAAGGTAATATATCAGAGTTTATCATAACGATTTGTAGTAGTTTGCAAGTGATAACGAAATGAAGAGGGGAGGTCTCCATTTATACTTGCAGAGGCAAGACAAAAGGACGATTAATGAGAAAGAATCATTAAGATTGAGGTGTCCTTTCACCCACCCTAATAAAGTTAGGCGAGATAACTTAAGGGTAGGGTTTTATTCCTAGATATCCGGTAAAGTAACCTTCTTGGAAAGGTAAAAAAATTTTAAAAGACAATACAATTTTTCTAGAGAAGGTAAAAAAATTTTAATTTGACAAAACAACTTTTCAGAAAAAGAATAAAAAGTTTTGAAAACATAAGACAACTTTTTCAAAATATTTTACGTTATCGAGAATCTTAAGGAACTGTCTTTTACTTTAGGAAAAAGTCAGTTTCGAAAAGTTTAACCTCAATTTTTGTAGAAATAGCACAATGATACCCTTGTATATATTATATATTTGACTACGAAGGTAAAAACTACTATAAGCCAGAACACATAACTGAGCTTATGAAGTGTCGGCTGTAGAAGAAGAGAGAAAGACGAAGGTAAAGTTTTGATATGCACGAAGAAAGTGCAGGTCTGTGAAGAAGCAATTCAACTGACAAAGTAATATCAAAACAATTGAATAAAGTAGATCATACTTAACAGAATGGATCAAAAGATAAGAGCAAAGTATGATAAATATATATTCATGCATTATATCTACAGAAAGAATAGAAACGAAAGATACGGTGAGGATAAATTCATAATCCTGATTAGCAAAGAAAACTGAATCGAAAAAGATCAAATATATCTAACAGCAGGAGAATAAGAGAGATAAGACTGAGAACATTAGATAGAATTCAACACGGCAGTCTAGTACAAGAGAATACACAGATTCAGCTTGTGGAGAGAAATAAAAGTTGCTTGGTGATCTAAAGAATATGTATTCCTGAAAGAGAACTAGGAAATTTATTAGCAACATTTTATGAACTTTTAAAAGATCCAAAAAAATCTAGATACAAGGAATAAGATTTTCAAATAATCAAAGAGAATATAAAAAGAATAACCTGGTGTAGACACCCCAATTTCGTACCCCAGGTATGTAACATGACATAAAATATCAAGACATGTTAAAACATTAACAAATGTCAGTTACATGGTCGAAAATGCAAAAGGACAAGACAGGATGCACAAAACAGTGAAATGTAGGGTTTAAAGTGTCAAAAAGGAAACAATTTACACTAAGCTGGCGCCACCCACACTCAAAGTGGGAGTGGCGCCCAGTTTTCTCAACAGTGCACTACAGTTTGCCGCATTGTGCAATTCCTTCGGTGTTGTGTACAAACAATTGAAGCATGAAGAGGAGATTTTTAATCCCCGATGAATCCCCATCCCATGCTATAAATAGAGCTTTGGGGTTCGCCTTCAGAGACAACAATTCATCCGCAAAACTCTCCGTGTCCTCGTTACGCTAAAGAAATAGAGAGCGAAGTGAGATAGTGAGTGATCTCCCCAAAGCCTCGAAACCCTGCCAAACCTCTCCTAAACATAAAACCAACCGGTCAAAGTGAGCCTTAGCCCCTCAGCTAGGTATCCACCCTATTTCCCGGTCCAAAAATTGTGGAAAGAGCAGTTGCTCTGCCCGATTTAAAAGGCCAAATCAGCCAGAAATAAGCCTTTATTCTGCCCGATTTCCGCCTCCCTCAAACCAACAAACAACCAAACACAAGCAGTTACTCTGCCCAAATCCCGAGGCCAAAAGTAACTTTCGGAAGTAGTCACTCTGCCCGAATCCCCACAACACTTCACAACACACACAGCAAAAAAAAGAGTCCCTCTCCCTGAAGGACAGAGCTAGCACACCCTAGGCCGTTAGTAGGTAAGTTTTAAGTTTTTATTTGTAAAAGTGTTATTTTCAATCCGGCCCAATGTAGATATATAAGCAGTTGTACTTTCCGGATTTAATTAGGAAATAACACTAAAAAGAGCCATTATTATGGCCAAATATTTTCAAGTATATCTGTAATTATTTGTAAAGAGACAGTTGCAAGTCTGTAAATAATGTAGACAATGGATGTATTTGTAGGCAGTTAATGCTTTATTTATCTGTTAAATAAATATAACAAAAAGCATACTTTAGCCAAAAACTGTTTTGAGACCGAAATGGCGAGTTGGGTGCCTAGCACCTTCCCAACTCGTAACTTAGCCTCCGGACCCGTTTTTATTATCTCTAGTTTTCTTTTTTTGGTTTTGCTTTATCTCTTCCTCAAAATAAAGATGGCAACTCTAAAACATTTTGAATCCAATGGGGGCCTCGCAACATCTTTCCTTGCACTTTTCCGTTTTCTCCTAAAAAAGGGAGAATGTGAATGGAAAGGTGATCGATGTATTCATATATCCTGGTATCTCCTAAACAAGGGATAACTTGATGTAGAAAACCCAAAGCACCGATAGTGATCCGAAATAGGCCATAAGGCTATTTTCATAAAATCCATAGTGGGGGCGCCACAACACTTCTTTCTTGCACTTTCCCGTTTTCCCCTAAAAAAAGGAGAATGAGAATGGAAGGGTGATGCATTCCTATATCCTGTTATCCCCTAAAAAAGGGATAACTTGACATAGAAAACCTAAAGCTCCCATATTGGATCAAAAATCCACTAAAGGCAACCGAGGCGTATTCAACACGCTACTCTGACAGCACTCCTCTCACACTTCTAATTTCGCCGTCCCCTAAACAAGGGAAGGAGGAATGAGAGCAGTGGATGTCCCGCATCCGCACGTACGTGCACCCCTATCCAAAGGCGCGCGGGACGCGGGCGCACCATTCCCGGGAACCCATAGTGGCGACTCTGCTGGGGAGATCGTTTTTATTTTAAATAAAAATAGAGGGCTAGACTCAGTAACCAAAACTTTTTTTCTTTTTTTTTTCTGGCTAAAGTATGTTTTTTATATTAATTTAAGCATTTGAATATGACGTTCTTTTAACATCAGTGTCTATATTTGTGGATATGATCCTCCATCTTGCAGCAGTTTCATTCCAATCACTTTTACGAATATACTTAAAAATATCTGTATCTTTCAAAAAAAAATTGCAAAATAAAAATATATATATATATATATATATATATATATATATATATATATATATATATATATATATATATTATATATGTGCAATAATTTTCAAAGACAATAAAAGGGTCGGGGCTTTATTTTTAATATCGCTTCATTTTCGGCCCTATTTATTATTTTATTCTGCTTTATTTTTATTTCGCAAAATATACATATATGCATTCATTCTGCCATTTTATTTTGGGGAAATAGGACAAATGTGTAATTAATAGGAATAGATAGATTCCCTACTTTTCTTTCTATTTCTTGAAATGCTATGCTTGCTTCTTCGCGCTCAAACTAAAAAGCCGAGAAAATCCATAAATAATAGCAAGACAGGCCATATCTGTTTTATTTTCTGCTTTTATATCTTTAAAAAAAAACTTTTTTTTTACTTTTTAGATACAGCACACACGCGCACATGCATATAAATATATTCCGAATTGCTACCCTACACCATGGTCAGCCTACCCCTTGCATAAGTCAACGTTAGATTGCATATAGATTCTCATGACACTTCAAAGACCGACCGGTTTTTGCATTTTAAATCGTGGGTCAGCCCCTGTCAAAAAAAAATCTGCACAAGTCAAGAAAAAATAAAAAAAAAATACACTGGGGCTGATTTATTATTTTCTAATGCTCGACCTAGACCATTTCGAATGGTGGATCTTGGAAAGAGTATAGGCCCTTCGCCTGGGATCAGTACGATCTCGGGGAGTCGAAAGGTAGGTGGAATACGTTGGTCCTATACTCTGGATAAAGAATCCACAGTTCCAGGATAGTCCTGAGACTATCAAAATAAAGCAGGTGCTTATCCGGTAAATTGTAGGGAAAATAAATAATAAATAAAATATACTAATAAAGGCACGCTGTACTCCAAGCCCAGAAAGCTTTCAGCCAGCCTTCTGATACCTCCAAACCCATTTTCCTCAGAAACCTGGCCCGAAATTGGAATGACGTAGATAGTACAGGCCAATTGATACGGGAAATAAGTGCAGAAATCAGAACAAAGGGTATCAGTATCAGATCAGACAAGGGCAGAATCAGTTCAGAGGGTACATATCCGAGCAGTATCGCAGTAGAAAGAGAGCAGTCCGCTATGGGTACAGATATAGGGGCTCCAGGGTACGCTCCGACTCCGGAAATGCAGCAATGGCTAGAACAAAACTTGGGTGCAACGGCTGATTGTATAATGAGCCAAATGGCTAATCTGGTACAAAGCTTGAAATCCAGTGGTGAGGTAATCTCTTCCCCTGCAGTCCCCCAAGAAGCATCGACCTCACATATGCCTCCAAACCTAAACCCTCAGCCAAACACTAACCCACCAAACACTGCCATCACTCCAAATCCTAACCCTCTACCAACTCCCTACTACCCAAATGTCAACCCTTACCCATCATATCCTCCATATCCTTTCCCAAACACAAATACTCCCCAGATTCCAAATGACCTCCCTTTTCTCATAACCAATCCGCTCCAGAACAGTCCACATATGGACCCACAAAGCTATAACTCGTTAGGCCTAAGTTACCACCTACTTACCTTCCAATGATCCTGGCCACCCATCCGAAACCATCCAAAATCTACCAGCCCAGAATCCACCAGCTTATATTTCCCACAACCCACCAACTTATGCTACCCAGAATCCATATCCAACCCAAAATCCACCAGCTTACACTGCCCAAAATCCTTATCCAGCTCAGAATCCTTACCCAACTTAGAATCCTTATCCGAACCAAAATCCATATCTAACCCAAAATCCATATCCAACCCAAAATCCATACCCAACCCAAAATCCTTATCAAGCACCACAACCAGAAATTAACCCAGCCTTCCCTAATCCTGCCAGCATATACCTAAAACCAACTCCCCCAGCCACCAAAATGGAAGCCGACATGGAAAACATGAAAACCATGATGCTCAAACTTCTCAACAAAGGGGAATTTTCTACGCGGGCACTGGCATTACAACCTTCAGCAGTACTGCCTTCAAAATTCAAAATGCCCGACATAGAAAAGTTTGATGGGACTGGATGCCCTATATCCCATTTAAAATCCTATTCCACCGACATGCAGTCAAGGGGAGCTAGCTTTGAAGCTATGGCTTCCAATTTTCACCTCACCCTAGTAGGGGCTGCCAAGCAATGGCTAATGTTGTCAGACAGTAGCACCATGAATACCTGGGACCGGATAGCCGAAGAATTCCTTGAAAGGTACAAAGACAACACTAGCCCAGAAAATAAAAGAGACCTCGAGTCATGCACCCAAAGGGAAAAAGAAACGTGTGTTGAGTTTGCAAAGTGTGGAAAGAAAATTGGCCCGCACTTTGACTGCACTCGATCCTACTGAGTCATGCAGAATGTTCATCAAAAACCTCCAGCCCATATACCTGGAACACATGCGGTATCTCCCTTATGGCAACTTTAAAGAAATAGTGGAGATAGGGGTTCGTATTGATGAAGATATACGGACCGGGCAATTAAAAGTCAATACGCCTCCTAGCTTTTTCTGATACTCTAAAGGAAAGACAGCCGCACCAGCACCAGCCGTCAATATGGTAGGAGATCCATCATCCACTTTTCCTACCCAAAATTACAACACTTCTCCATGGTCCTACGGGCCAGACAGGTCTATCAACTCAGTCAGAGGGAATAATGGCCCAAACAGAATTTCAAAATAACAGGTCAACCGATACTATGATAAATTGCAAGCTTCTCAGTCTGTGATATTACAGGGGCTAATGGCACAGGGAGTATTGAAACCCTTGGAAAACTATAGACCACTAAACCCCCTGCCTGACACTTGGAATCATGCTCAGTATTGTGAATACCACCGCTGCAGTGGTCACCTCACCGACAAATGCTACACGCTAAAAAATGCTATCCAAGATTTGATAGATGATAAGGTGATTGAAAAGCCTCCTCCCGGACCAAATACAGTCAATAACCTTCTACCTCAAATCAACATGATTGAGGTTGATGAAAAAATCAGTGTGCTCAAGTTCGAAAAAATTAACCACCCATTACCATATATCCTCGTTCCTTTCTCTCCATCTCCATCCATAAAAGAGCCTAGATGCAATATGCTCTCTTGGGACACTATCCCGGGTAGCTAGAATACATGTAACATCTGAAAAGCCGCTTGGGTGGGGATGTTAGCCACCTTACTAGATTTGGCCGAGCCTACCAACCAAACCTCGGAAAGAAGTGATCACTCAGCAAAGACCAAGAAACAGATATCGGGGCTAAAGCGTGGAAGATACTCTTTAGCTCGATGAAGAAAACTCAGGCCAACATTTCAATCTGGGCTTACTTTGTGCTTCAAAACCCACCGTGACACTGCTAAATCTATAAGTCAGGCAGTCATTCCTATTGAAACCTCCCCGAATGAGCTTACTCAGATGATCGGAAACATTCATTTTGGAAATATCATAATGTTTACTGATCTAGATTTGCCCAAGGAAGGAGCCAACCACATTGATGCTTTTCATATCACTGTGGGAATAATGGAGAAACGGGTTCCCCAAGTTTTGATAGACAATGGGTCCTCTCTAAATGTATGTCCCGCCATCACTTTAGCCAAATTGGGAACAAAAATATCGAACTTGCTCCTTCATCACGCACAAGAAAGCATATGACAACACCAATGACGTGTCTTGGGGTGGTCACTCTAATGTTGACTATCGGGGCCACTAACCATGCCTGGCCAAATTCCAAGTTTGGACATACCACCACTTTTAGCCCGTTATCGGGACGCCTCGATCCACGGGTAAAGCGGGGTAGCTCTTCATTGCACCAACGTGTCAAATTCATCCACGATGACCACATAGTAATTATTCTCGCCGATGCGATCGTGGAAAATAAGGAAAGCGAGGACATCCCGATACCCGAGATAGAGCATGAAGACACGGTATCTTCCTCGTGGCTTGAGGTTATCCCAATAAGTCGGTCAACGCCATCAATATGGCCGGTGAAACCCACATCACCGAAAGAAAACCACTTCCCTATGAAACATGGTCCCTTTAAACATGTTTAGGAAAATGAATTATATGCCTGCTCCGGGTCTCAGAAACCAACAAGGGTGTAAATTTAGTCCAGATGAATTAAGGAATGATCCTCCCTTGTCTAGGATACACGCCTACTCCAGCCAAGCACAGCCATGCAAGCAAAAACGTGAGAAAAGAAAGGCGTAAAAGAAAAAGCGCCCTACAAATATCCCCTTCTCCAACCATACGTAAAGACCTTAAACGGCTACTTCATAAGAGTGGGAAACATAATCCTATCTCATGTTTCTCGAACCTCGGATAGACCTAAATGGGAAAAGATGCCCGGTTGGGAAATATTTGAAGATGTTAGTCTTCT
>CM028382.1:56024836-56083838 GCA_013146195.2 Codonopsis lanceolata | reverse complement strand
CCTTATGGCATGTAAAGACCCACGGTATGAAAAAGAATCTAAGAACTTAAGCGAGATGACTCTTCGTAGTCTCTCACATGAGTTTAAAGGTTTATGAACTTGAAGTTAATCAAGCTCTAGAGCAAGACAAACAGTTCAGAACTGTGTCTCTGCCAGCCATGGTCCAAGAAGAAATCATTGTTGAAAACAAACCTACTACTTCTTCCAGTGAAAATGATTTTTTATCTGATGAACAATTTGCTATGTTTGTTAAACGTTTTCAAAAATTTGCAAAATATGGAAGGAAGAACACTCACCAACAACCTTTCAGGAAGATTGGTGAAAGCTCATCCAAGGAAGAGCTTGTGTGTTATAACTGTAGGAAACCTGGTCATTTTGCCTCAAAATGTCCTAAGCCAAAATTTGAAGCATACCGAAAACCCTCTTATAGAAAATTTCAAAAACAAAAAGGTATGTTGGCTGAAGACATAGAAGATAAACAGGTTGCTACATGGTTTGAAACTGATTCGGAAGAGGAGGAAGAGGATTGTGAGCAAGCTAACATATGCTTAATAGCTCATGATTCATGTCCTACCTATGACTCTGAAAATGAAGTTGTAGTTTCACCAAGTCCTTTGGACAAAAATGAAACCAGCAGTGATAGCTTCAGTAAGGAAGAACTTCTCAAGGATAATCAGGATATGCTTGAAGAATTTAATTCCTTTAGAGTAGCCTATGTTAAACTGGCAAAGAACTGTGAGAAACTCACAGCTGAGAAATCTTTGATGGCAGCTGAGATTCAAACTCTCAATAGCTGTCGACAAGAGAGTATCAAACTGAAGGAAGAAAACAAATTTCTTCATGACAAAATTGACTGTCTAACTGAGCACATCAAAGGACTAGACCTAGAGAAAATTGCCTTGCAAAAGACAATTGACTCCTGGAATAATTCCAAGGATGCATTTGAAGAAATCCTTACAAGCCAAAAATCTAGCAATGATAAAACAGGCATAGGATATTCAGATATGTCTCTTCCGACAATCTCTTCTGTCAAAGAGAAAGGAGAATCCTCCGAAACTGCTAATGATATATCTTTCTCTAAACAGACATTTGGAAATTTAGGGAAACAAGGCCTTGGTTACTCAAGTGTCCCTTATATTTACCCTAAAGCTCAGAAAGGAAAAGCCAAAATGAATGATTCAAATGAGAAATCTGAGAAGGTAACGGTAGAGAAAGTGAAGTCTACCGGCAACGACTATGCCAAGGCAAAGTCTGCTGACGGTAGACCTGCTAAACCTCTACCGGTAACTATCAAGTTTGTCTATGAAACAGGCAAAGATGCTTTACCTGTTGAAGGTAAACTTAAAGGTATTCTACCGAATCCTCCCGAAAAGGTTCTCAACAGAAAAGCTAAAGCTAAGTCTGTTGGTAACCTACCTAGGAAGAGTCGAAAGAAACCAATTAAGTCTACCGTCAACAAGCAAGCTGAACCGAAAATGAATGTCAAGAAAAGGAATGATCATAAGCACTCTTCAGTTGAAGACGCTAACAATTCTCTATGGTCTTTCCATTTATGTCATTCTTGTCATTGCTTAGGCCATCTGGCACCAGAATGCCTGCTAAGGTTCACTCCAAGATCTGAGAGACCTAGTTCTCTCAAGGTCAAGCAGGTATGGGTTGCAAAAGGTTGCTAATCCTTAGGACCCAAATAAAGGGTACCTTGTTTTGCTTTAACTCTTGTACAGGAATGCTTCATGGCTATAGAATCAGAAATCAAAGACATCTGGTATCTAGACAAGGGTCGCTCAAGACACATGACTGGGAACGTAAGTCTTCTTACGTATATAGTCAAGCAAAAGGACCCACGCTTATTTTCTGAGACAATGCAAGAGGAAAGACAATTGATATGGCTCAATTACTAGAGGAAGTCTCTCCATCAACAAAGTTTCTCTAGTAAGTGGTTTAAAGCACAATCTTCTCGAGCATATCACAATTTCGCGACAAAGGACTTCTATGCCAATTCAATTCCAACCAAGGCCTCATCAAAGACAAGTGAATCGTGTTTCACAATACCGACCGGCAATAGACAAGGAAACGCCTATGTCGTGGACTTAAATCTTCTAGGAGATTCTCAAACCCGTGTCTAGTAGCCAACAATGTTCGTGACAACAAATGGCTATGGCACAAGCTGCCTCACCACCTCAACTTCAAGCACCTCTCCAAGCTCTCCAAAAATGGGCTTGTCAAAGGTCTACCTACGGTGTCCGCCGATCATGACGAAGTTGTAAAGCTTGTCAACTAGGAAAACTTTCCAAGTCTTCCTTCAAAAGAAAGTCTGCTTTTATCAACAAACGCACCTCTTCAACTTCTCGCATATGGATCTCTTTGGACCTATTACAACCAAGATTTCGAGACAAGTACACACTGTAGTAGTAGTTGATGACTACTCTAGATTCACTTGGATTGAAACTATGACATCTAAAGATGAAACATATGATCTAGTCACCGCACTTTTTAGAAGACTTCAAACTCAAAAGCTTGAAGACATTTGTGACATAAGATCGACAACGGCACCGAATTCAAAAACAATGGTGTAGAAAAGTACCGCGATGACCATGGGATCGGCCACAACTTCTCGCCGCATTCTCAACAAAATGGTGTAGCCGAACGGAAGAACGTAACACCGATTGAAGCGGCTAGAACAATGCCGCGTAAGCTAAACTTCCGAAGTATTTTCAAGGCAATACCGCTTGCTTTACCCAAAATAGATCCCCGGTAAACAAGTTTCATAATAAAACTCCATATGAAATATGGAGAGGAAGATCCCCAAACATTGATTTCTTAAAATCTTCTACAGAATGTTTTATTCTTTACAATGGAAAAGAGTATAGAGGAAAATTTGATGCAAAATCGATTTAAGGAATTTTTCTGGGTATTCCAAACATTCAAAAGCATTTCGCATTTTCAAGAAATCTAACTTAAAAATCTTAGAATCAGGCATGTTTCTTTTGATGAATATGATTTGTTAGAGCCTAGAATGGCTCGAACGTTGCTAATGATTCGATAATGATGAGACAGTACAAATACAAAGATCTACTTCCAATCCTTATCGAAAACGGCAACCGCAGATCCCTCCAATATCGGTAACCCTTCACCGGTAGAAGAGACCTCTACCGATACCGATAACAACTCTTCTGCTGACCCCGAACCCATCTCTTCTGCTTTTACCCCAAGCACCTTTACGATCTCTCATCCTTCTTGTTCACCGTAAAATGAAAGTTTTGAAGACTCTATTTCTTCTCGAACTGCATTTTGGTGAATCTCCTTCTCAACCAACCTGCATTCTTAAGGGAAGAATCCTCCGTATGATTTTCCTCCAACCGTTATTGAAGCAAGAGATCATCCCATTTCCCAAATCATTGGTGATCTCAACTCAGAGTCCAGACGAGAAATAAGGTTCGAGAAGAAACGCTTGTTTGCTTACGCATTTGTATCGAACTCGAACCAAAGAAGATTGATGAAGCTATCGAAGATCATAATCGGATTGAAGCTATGCAAGAAGAGCCGAACCAGCTTTGAAAGATGTAAGGTGTGGAGCTTAGTTCAAAGACCGACCGATCATCCACTATCGGCACCAAGTGGGTATTCGTAAATAAAAGAGATGAAGATGGAAATGTCACCGTAAACAAAGCTAGATTGGTTGCTCGTGGCTACCGACAGAAGAAGGAATTGACTTTGATGAAACATTTGCTCCTCGTTGCTAGACTAGAAGCAATCGAATCTTTCTAGCTTATGCCTCGCTCATGGACTTCAAAGTGTATCGATGGATGTTAAGAGTGCCTTTCTCGAATGGTGATCTTCAAGAAATCAGATACGTGAACAACCTCCGTGATTTGTCATCTCTCGACAACCGACCACGCCTACCGACTCAAGAAAGCTCTCTACGGCCCGAAGCAAGCTCCTAGAGCTTGGTATGAAACTCTATCCAAGTTCTTAATTGAACAAGGATTCGTGAGAGGAAGAATCGACACTACTTTATTCATCCTCAAGCACAAAGGCCATTCTCTTCTCGGTACAAATCTATGTGGACTACATCATCTTTGGATCAACTAACCAAAGCCTCGTGCAAAAGATTCGAGAAGCTAATGCAAAGCAAGTTCGAGATGAGCATGATGGGCGAACTTACCTATTTTCTAGATCGCAGATACAACAGACTTCGTAGGAATCTTCATCACCAAACCAAATATGCAAAGGAACTAATCAAGAAGTTTGGTCTTGATTCACCAAAGGATTTGAAACTCCAATGTCTACCGACCGCCATCTTGACAAAGATGAAAAGGGAAAGCAAGAGAACATGACCAAGTATCGAGGAATCATAGGTTCACTTCTTTACCTTACCGCTAGTAGACCCGACATTATGTTTGTCGCTTGTGTTTGTGCTAGATTTCAGTGCAGATCCAAAGGAGTCACATTTGCTTGCCGCCAAACGTATCATCGATATGTTTCAAAAACAACAAATCTAGGCATCTCGGTATTCAAAATCCAACAACTTCAATTTAGTTGGATACTCGATGCAGATTATGCACCGCAAAGTGAGCGTAAGAAGCACCAAGTGGGACTTGTCAATTTCTTGGAAACACTGCCTCATGGTCTTGCAAGAAACAAGGATCGCTGGCAAACTCAACCACGTATGTAATATATTGCCGCAAGCGTTGTTCTCAATCGCTATGGATGAAGCAACAATTGGTGGACTACAACATCAAGACCGAAACCGCCCAATTATGTGTGACAACACATCGCCTATTTCGCCTCCAAAATCCAAGAATGCATTCAAAGACAAAGCACATTGATATTCGTTATCATTTTCTCAAAGATCATGTGGAAAAGGTAACATCACCGAATATGTTCCAACCGAGCATCAATTGGCGTACATTCTCACAAAACCACCGGATGCCACCAGTTTGCTTATTTAAGGAGAAATCTTGGTATGATTGATCCTATCGCTTAATTTTAAAATTTTTGTTAAATATTTCTTTCATACCTAGACCCAAGATTAGACTAATCTGAAGACGAAGTTCTTCTTTACCTGAAGACCTAAAGGTTAGTACTCTTACTTAGTCTATTTTCTCGCTAAAGAGGTTTCTAAAGCAATAAAAGGGGTCAAGGACAAAATTTGGTACTTAAGAAAATATCTTAAGTTCCCGCTTTTTCAAAACCGATATTTTCTCGCCTTTAAATAGTCCTCGAACCGTCATTTCCAAACTTTACGAAACCCTTTGACCGTAAACTCTCTCTCTCTCTCGCATAACTACTTTCAAATTCTCGCTCTTCTTCTTGTTTCTTCTTCTCATCTTCAACAATGGTACGCTTATCTCTACTCTACTCGAAATTTTCCATGTAATCGTTTCTACATTTCAATATCATCTTAAAATCCTTTTGGAATTCAAACCGCCATTTTCGAAGTTTAAACAAGTGATTCGCCATTGTTGTTCTTACATACTTGAATACTAACAAATGCTTTTGTCTAATTCATTGTTCATTCTTATGAAAACTTCGTTATGTTTTTCTCGAGTGTGGTTTCTCTAAACATTCTAGGTTTCAAGTTTTTTGGGTTGAAAATTTCAATTATTTTGGAAAACTTGAAATTCCTACTTGTTTAGATGTCTAGATGAAAAGCCCTAACTTTTATTTTGTTTTTCCTTCGTGCAAGAACCTCAAAATCCAAGCGACAATGGAAGGCTTTTGACCTCGAAAAGTCATTCCTCCCAGCTCAAACATCAATCTTCCAGATATCCAACCTATCCCGCCGCCACGACATCATTGTCGCTTGGACCCCAAGCTATACATTCCTCGGCATGTGCATTGACCTTCACAATCAATTCTATAGCCGCCGAGTAAAAGCTTGCGAGGATATGGACGCCTCGATTCTCGCCTCTTCTCGCCTCAACGACAAAACTTACAAGATCTTCCCCGCGTAAGAATTTTATCAACGAATGGAGCTCATGAACTGCATCGCTTCGTGGGTGGATTCGAGGCCGCCCCATCTCCGCCACCGCCAAATCTATTTCCACCATAATTGGCGTGCATTACTTGAGGAGCTATTTCAAAGAACCACGGCCGAGGCTTTACATGCCCTGAAGCCATGAGGGAGTAGATGCTCTCCTGAGCCTCAAGGGAAAATGCTCAAACTTGTTCCCTCTGACGCCTCATCGCACTGGCCACCTTCTAGACAAGGGGCTTCTATTCAAGAGTGGAGCACATGACATGTTTATCGCCCAACAGATCAAGCCGACAAGTGCTATATTTCTACAAATTGCCTCAACTGGGGCTCATCATCTTCGACGAGCTAAAGCAAGGGTGGAGAAAGCAAAGAGCAACCCCACTTGCAAACGCCCTTCGCCGACTCATCAACGCCCTTCTAAGGGATGATGCAGCCATCAACTCTTCGTTGAAAGAAGATGAGTTGTATACGGTGGCCAAGGAAAACAACTCACGCGTTTTTCAAGAATACACCGAATACGAGAACAAGCGCCGGTACGTAAAGGTCTACCGCCTGCCTCTTGACAAAGTGGCCAAGCCTCGCACCTATCTTGGTCACCCGCTTCAACATGGAAGCACATGTAGCCGCAAGCAAGTCCTTCGAAAAGGCCTCGCCAAATTTGATGATCAAGTGGCCACTGACCTCCATCTAAAGGCCAAAGGTCCTGGCCGATGAGGCAGTAGCCGCCGCTAAGGTCCAAAATAGCAGCCAAAGGCAAAGCCAAAAGACAAGGCCTAAGTGGCACCTCCAACCGAAGAGGAGCAGCCGTGGATCCAAAGAGATGAAGGAAGGCCGAAGAAGAAGGCACCAGCCAATCCACCATTCCTCTCCTCCATCTACCCAAGCCAAGCCTTCTACCCAATCCAACCAACCACCTTCACCACCTCCCCGCACTCCACTCCCAAACCTAAACGAAGGAGACTTCAGAAACCTTTGAAGACCAGCCCACCGCAGCCCCTCCAACCTCTACCGATGAAGCACTGAAGTCTCCTATTCACCGAGGAAGAAAAGGAGAGCTACCTGCACTCCAACCCTCTACCGCCAGCCAACCAACTACCTCTACCGATGCCCAACACTCAACTGTCAACCCTTCATCTATACCATCTACCGAACCCCAACCAACTACCGACGCCCAAACCTTACCTGTCAACCCTTCATCTATTCCTTCTGAGTCATCTACTCGAGGAATTCACCACCTCCTGAGGAGTCTATCCCTCAGAGGAGCTCAAAATCGAGGAGCCCTGTAACCCCAACTCCTCCTCCTCCTTCACCCTTTAACTACTCACCCGACCCATCCACACCCTCCTCACCACCCCAATCCCAACCAACTTCTTCAACCACACCACAACCCTTAGACCCCGCCGCTAAGTTCCTCTTCGAACTTTCGTCAAGAGTGCATCTATTCACCTCTTCTCATCAACCTCCTCAACCTTCTCAACCTCCCCAACCTTCTCTTCAAAAACCAAAATTCCTATTTTACCCTCGCTCTTCTTTCTCGGTTCTCTACCGAACCCATTCCCCAATCCTCCCACATCAGTGAAAATTCTGACACTGATATGGAACTGGATTCCCCACCAACTCCCCCTCCTCCCTCCCCTATAACCCTATCCTCTTCCACCAAAACCATACCAACCCAAGACTCATCCTCTTCTGCCTCCAGCACTCCCCATATCCAATGTACCCCATCAGCTCGCAGACTCGCCTCCGCCGACTCCATTCACATTGGCCAAGCCTCTACTTCCAATCACCACCAATGCCGAAATTTTGTCCCTGCTAGATGCCATCTACCCGGCTAGGCGAACTCACTAGCATATCTACCGCTATACCGAAGTAGCCACCGCAATGCCAAGGCCAACGACCGGATCGCCACTACTCTTCGACAATTTCAAGAGGATGTCCGACTCGTTTGGACAGATGCGCACGACTTCACCGATGTCAAGATCAACGTAGAAGCTCAACGAGATGAAGGCCGCCAGATCATAGGTTCCATTTTCTACGAGCTCTTCCACGCCATCACTCTCCATCTCACCACTGGCCGTATTCTATTATGGAACTCAACAACCTCGCCGAACTCGCTCATGACATTATGAATGCCAACCGGATCGTGATCCGCCATCACGAGGAGAAACAAATGAGATCTATCAACGTAATGCCGATGGAAGAGAACACCGCCTTCGTGAAGAACCGACTACCGCTCGCTCCACCGCACTCCAACCGATGCGATGCCGAATACCAAAGAAGAATGGAAGAGCTAGAGCGAGAAAGAAGAGAAAAGGAGGTCGCAGACAAAGGCAAAGGGAAAAGACCATGGTAGCTTTTGTATCTTTTCTTCCCTTTCCTTTGTATTTATCTTATTTTTGAAAACTCGTCAAATGTAAACATCTTGTTTATGAATACGATGATTACTTGCTTTTTCAAAAATTATGTTGTTTAAATTCTTGTCGCTTTATTGTTTATTTATATGAGAATTTAAACATTCAGCTTTAAATTGATTTAAACCGGCCGATCCGTGTGCTATTCTTTGACTCTCTTATTCTTGTATGCACTTAGATTAGTCCCTTGCATCTCGAGGTGTTATTCTGCTTAATAGAGGCATGTCTACCGCTACGTAATATATAAACTTTCTCGACATGCTATTATCTATTAAATAGCTTGTTTTAAAACCCTCATTTGTAGTAATGATGACCGATATAAATAGGAGGAGATTGTTGATTCTTATGTTAAATTTATATCCGATCAAGACATTACTTTAGTTTTATACTTCTGGCTAATCGGGCAGATCGATTAGCGTGGCAACCTGTATAGAACTTTGCCTTGTATAGTTTTTGTAGGACCTTTTCAGAACATCTGAAGACCACTTCTCTCGCTTCACCTGAAGACTCGCTCAAAGCTTAAGATCGGTAGACCTCGTGTCCACTGATCCGCTTCTACGTGTCCTCTCCAGATCAGCTAGTGGATTAATTCAAACTTATTCTCATTTGATATTTGAATTAATCCAAGTCTTTTTCTCGACATGTCAAGCCGCCGAAAGCAACTTTCCGAAAAGCAGAATACTTTTCGCCCCGAACAAGTAAAGCAAGAAAGGCATCGCCCCTACTTTCTCGCTTCATCTCTCGATCCGACACCAAATCGCCCACCTTTTGAAGATCTCGTAAATGATTATCTCGCTCTAGTTATCTGTGAAGACGAAATTCCTTGATCGACCCATGCATTTAATGCATTTATGAAAAGAGTCGTTGAAGTCTTCGCCTTCTCCAACGGATCTTTGAAGTGCACTCGCTTTAAATACGCCATTGAAGACCGGATCAAAGCGACAACCGCATGTAATCAATCGAACACTTAAAGAATTGCTCAATCTACGTAACTCCAAGTCTTTCACCAAGCATTCAATAGATCCTCAACAGATCTAGAAGTCCTCATCAACAACAAGAAGTCGCTTCTTCAACATTTATTGTTTTATTCTTCTTGTTGTTTACTTCCATTAACTATATTCGCATCTAATTAAATATCTTGTATTTACAGATATTTAATTCCCTAGACCCAAATACAAGTCAATATTTTGTACACGATCCATTAGGGATATTCTTTGTAATTGATCTAAGTGGAAAACATAGTGCACAATTTAAATCCAAGGTTGACTGCCTTGGTGGTGGACGTAGCACTCATTATAGTGTGAACCATCCCAAAATACTTGTGTTATTTCCTTCGTCTGCTTAATTATTGAACCGCTTTCATTGTTTACTTCATCCATTTCACAGTAACTTAAGTAATCTGTAAAGGTCTACCACGGTAGTCCTTATCTGCACTGAACAATTTTCTTGAAGGTCTTCCGCTACTTGATTCTTTTCATAGATTGCAAGTAACTTTCAAGGAACTTACTTTAAAAGTTTTAAAGTGTTAATAAGCTATTCAACCCCCCCCCCTTCTAGCTTATTATTGTGCTCATTGGGACCCACAGATGTGAGTTGATCAGATTCATAAGACTATTATCGGAAGTGAAGAGCCTGATTTCATCATATCAGATTTGTATTTCATTGGAGAAGTATTACTCAATTTTTTAAGGATTGGTTTGCTGTTGGGTTATCAGCAAAGTTATGTTTACTGGTATGGATTCAGAACAAAAAATATAAGAATGAGAAATAGGTACTAAATCCATAAAAGAAACATAAAAATTCATGCTATCAAGGAATAGGCAATCAAAAGCAGATACACATGAAGTAAAGCTGATTTGAACAAGTTCTCAAGTAGATCAAAGAGATTCAACGAGATACAACGGAGATCTGCTGATTACAAGTATCAAAACAACTTTATGAGACTTAACTACTTATAGTGAAACAACTAATCTAAGCACTGATACATTTTCAGAAAATAGATTACAAAGCACGGTCTATGAAGAGCGCTGACCGAATCTGCTCAGCCTATGGGCATAGGAGATTATTGGTAAGGATCAAGTGGCTGAACTGAAAGAGCCAGCTAAACTGGATCTCTGTACAAGATCCCATTTTTCACTCTTCCTTCTCCCCATAGTAGCCTCTCTATCAAGGTGACTGTCACCAGATATACTTCCCTTTCGAAAGTTGGCTGGGAGGAAGTCACTTCTCATCGGAACTTGCAAGAGCGAAATTCCGGGAGAACCACGTTTGGATGAGGGAGTGAAGGAAATGGAAGTACACCCAAACGCGAGCTCGATCTTTGAAGAATAGGGAGGGACGTGCTAAGAGGTTGTTTGAGGAAAATCTTCTAGCTAGAGGATTCTAGAAATAGTGCTAAGTAACATTTTGAAAATAAAAGGTAATATATCAGAGTTTATCATAACGATTTGTAGTAGTTTGCAAGTGATAACGAAATGAAGAGGGGAGGTCTCCATTTAAACTTGCAGAGGTAAGACAAAAGGACGATTAATGAGAAAGAATCATTAAGATTGAGGTGTCCTTTCACCCACCCTAATAAAGTTAGGCGAGATAACTTAAGGGTAGGGTTTTATTCCTAGATATCCGGTAAAGTAACCTTCTTGGAAAGGTAAAATTTTTTTAAAAGACAATACAGTTTTTCTAGAGAAGGTAAAAAGTTTTTAATTTGACAAAACAACTTTTCAGAAAAAGAATAGAAAGTTTTGAAAAGATAAGACAACTTTTTCAAAATATTTTACGTTATCGAGAATCTTAAGGAACAGTCTTTTACTTTAGGAAAAAGTCAGTTTCAAAAAGTTTAACCTCAATTTTTGTAGAAATAGCACAATGATACCCTTGTATATATTATATATTTGACTACGAAGGTAAAAACTACTATAAGCCAGAACACAGAACTGAGCTTATGAAGTGTCGGCTGTAGAAGAAGAGAGAAAGACGAAGGTAAAGTTTTGATATGCACGAAGAAAGTGCAGGTCTGTGAAGAAGCAATTCAACTGACAAAGTAATATCAAAACAATTGAATAAAGTAGATCATACTTAAATGAATGGATCAAAAGATAAGAGCAAAGTATGATAAATATATATTCATGCATTATATCTACAGAAAGAATAGAAACGAAAGATACGGTGAGGATAAATTCATAATCCTGATTAGCAAAGAAAACTGAATCGAAAAAGATCAGATATATCTAACAGCAGGAGAATAAGAGAGATAAGACTGAGAACATTAGATAGAATTCAACACGTCAGTCTAGTACAAGAGAATACACAAATTCAGCTTGTGGAGAGAAATAAAAGTTGCTTGGTGATCTAAAGAATATGTATTCCTGAAAGAGAACTAGGAAATTTATTAGCAACATTTTATGAACTTTTAGAAAGATCCAAAAAAATCTAGATACAAGGAATAAGATTTTCAAATAATCAAAGAGAATATAAAAAGAATAACCTGGTGTAGACACCCCAATTTCGTACCCTAGGTATGTAACATGGCATAAAATATCAAGACATGTTAAAACATTAACAAATGTCAAGTCACATGGTCGAAAATGCAAAAGGACAAGACAGGATGCACAAAACAGTGAAATGTAGGGTTTAAAGTGTCAAAAAGGAAACAATTTACACTAAGCTGGCGCCACCCACACTCAAAGTGGGAGTGGCGCCCAGTTTCACTATGGGTGGCCCCGAGTTTGCTCAACAGTGCACTACAGTTTGCCGTATTGTGCAATTCCTTCGGTGTTGTGTACAAACAATTGAAGCATGAAGAGGAGATTTTTAATCCCCGATGAATCCCCTTCCCAGGCTATAAATAGAGCTTTGGGGTTTGCCTTCAGAGACAACAATTCATCCGCAAAACTCTCCGTGTCCTCATTACGCTAAAGAAATAGAGAGCGAAGTGAGATAGTGAGTGATCTCCCCAAAGCCTCGAAACCCTACCAAACCTCTCTTAAACATAAAACCAACCGGTCAAAGTGAGCCTTAGCCCCCCAGCTAGGTATCCACCCTATTTCCCCGGTCCAAAAATCGTGGAAAGAGCAGTTGCTCTGCCCGATTTAAAAGGCCAAATCAGTCAAAAATAAGCCTTTATTCTGCCCGATTTCCGCCTCCCTCAAACCAACAAACAACCAAACACAAGCAGTTACTCCGCCCAAATCCCGAGGCCAAAAGTAACTTTCGGAAGTAGTCACTCTGCCCGAATCCCCACAACACTTCACAACACACACAGCAAAAAAAAGACTCCCTCTCCCTAAAGGACAGAGCGAGCACACCCTAGGCCGTTAGTAGGTAAGTTTTAAGTTTTTATTTGTAAAAGTGCTATTTTCAATCCGGCCCAATGTAGATATATAAGCAGTTGTACTTCCCGGATTTAATTAGGAAATAACACTAAAAAGAGCCATTATTATGGCCAAATATTTTCAAGTATATCTGTAATTATTTGTAAAGAGACAGTTGCAAGTCTGTAAATAATGTAGACAATGGATGTATTTGTAGGCAGTTAATGCTTTATTTATCTGTTAAATAAATATAACAAAAAACATACTTTAGCCAAAAATTGTTTTGAGACCGAAATGGCGAGTTGGGTGCCTAGCACCTTCCCAACTCGTAACTTAGCCTCCGGACCCGTTTTGTTATCTCTGGTTTTCTTTTTTTGGTTTTGCTTTATCTCTTCCTCAAAATAAAGATGTCAACTCTAAAACATTTTGAATCCAATGGGGCCTCGCAACATCTTTCCTTGCACTTTTCCGTTTTCTTCTAAAAAAGGAAGAATGTGAATGGAAAGGTGATCGATGTATTCATATATCCTGGTATCCCCTAAACAAGGGATAACTTGATGTAGAAAACCCAAAGCACCCATAGTGATCCGAAATAGGCCATAAGGCTATTTTCATAAAATCCATAGTAGGGGCGCCGCAACACTCCTTTCTTGCACTTTCCCGTTTTCCCCTAAAAAGGGAGAATGAGAATGGAAGGGTGATGCATTCCTATATCCTGTTATCCCCTAAAAAAGGGATAACTTGACATAGAAAACCCAAAGCTCCCATATTGGATCAAAAATCCACTAAAGGCAACCGAGGCGTATTCAACACGCTACTCTGACAGCACTCCTCTCGCACTTTTAATTTCGCCGTCCCCTAAACAAGGGAAGGAGGAATGAGAGCAGTGGATGTCTCGCATCCGCACGTACGTGCACCCCTAAACAAAGGCGCGCGGGGCGCGGGCGCACCATTCCCGGGAACCCACAGTGACGACTCTGCTGGGGAGATCGTTTTTATTTTAAATAAAAATAGAGAGCTAGATTCAGTAACCAAAACTTTTTTTCTTTTTTTTTTTCTGGCTAAAGTATGCTTGTTATATTAATTTAAGCATTTGAATATGACGTTCTTTTAACATCAGTGTCTATATTTGTGGATATGATCCTCCATCTTGCAGCAGTTTCATTCCAATCACTTTTACGGATATACTTAAAAATATCTGTATCTTTCAAAAAAAAATTGCAAAAATAAAATTTACAATATATATATATATATATATATATATATATATATATATATATATATATATATGCAATATTTTATGTGCAATAATTTCCGGGCAGCACAACAAAAGGGCCGGGGCTTTATTTTTAATATCGCTTCATTTTCGGCCCTATTTATTATTTTATTCTGCTTTATTTTTATTTCGCAAAATATACATATATGCATTCATTCTGCAATTTTATTTTGGGGAAATAGGACAAATGTGTAATTAATAGGAATAGATAGATTCCCTACTTTTCTTTCTATTTCTTGAAATGGTATGCTTGCTTGCTCGCGCTCAAACTAAAAAGCCGAGAAAATCCATAAATAACAGCAAGACAGGCCATATCTGTTTTATTTTCTGCTTTTATATCTTAAAAAAAAAACTTTTTTTTACTTTTTAGATACAGCACACACGCGCATATGCATATAAATATATTCCGAATTGCTACCCTACACCATGGCCAGCCTACCCCTTGCATAAGTCAACGTTAGATTGCATATAGATTCTCAGGACACTTCAAAGACCGACCGGTTTTTGCATTTTAAATCGTGGGTCAGCCCTTGTCAAAAAAAAAATCTGCACAAGTCAAAAAAAATGCGCAAGTTAAGAAAAAATAAAAAAAAATACACTGGGGCTGATTTATTATTTTCTAATGCTCGACCTAGACCATTTCGAATGGTGGATCTTGGAAAGAGTATAGACCCTTCGCTTGGGATCAGTACGATCTCGGGGAGTCGAAAGGTAGGTGGAATACGTTGGTCCTATACTCTGGATAAAGAATCCACAGTTCCAGGATAGTCCTGAGACTGTCAAAATAAAGCAAGTGTTTATCCGGTAAATTGTAGGGAAAATAAATAATAAATAAAATATACTAATAAAGGCACGCTGTACTCCAAGCCCAGAAAGCTTTCAGCCAGCCTTCTGATACCTCCAAACCCATTTTCCTCGAAACTGGCGAATTTGGAATGGCGTAGATAGTGCAGGCGGTTGATCACGGAACGGAAAAAGTGCAAATCAGAACAAAGGGTATCGATGTCGATGTCGGATCGGACAAGAGGCGAGAATCGATTCGGAGGGTATCGATCGGCGATATCGCGGCGAAAGGGAGCGATCGCTATGGAGTACAGAGGGGCTCGAGTGCGCTCAGGACTCGGCAATGCAGCAATGGCTAGAACAAAACTTGGGTGCAACGGTGATTGTATAATGAGCCAAATGGCTAATCTGGTACAAAGCTTGAAATCCGGTGGTGAGGTAATCTCTTCCCTGCGGTCCCAAGCATCGACCTCACATATGCCTCCAAACCTAAACCATCAGCCAAACACTAACCCACCAAACACTGCCATCACTCCAAATCCTAACCCTCTACCAACTCCCTACTACCCAAATGTCAACCCTTACCCATCATATCCTCCATATCCTTTCCCAAACACAAATACTCCCCAGATTCCAAATGACCTCCCTTTTTCTCATAACCAATCCGCTCCAGAACAGTCCACATATGGACACACAAAGCTATAACTCGTTAGGCTAAGTTACCACCTACTTACCTTCCAATGATCCTGGCCACCCATCCGAAACCATCCAAAATCTACCGGCCAGAATCCACGACTTATATTTCCCACAACCCACCAACTTATGCTACCGGAATCCATATCCAACCCAAAATCCACCCACTTGCCCAAAATCCTTATCCATTTCGAGAATCCTTACCCGACTTAGAATCCTTATCCAGGCCAAAATCCATATCTAACCCAAAATCCATATCAACCCAAAATCCATACCCAACCCAAAATCCTTATCGAGCACCACAACAGAAATTAACTTGACCTTCCTAATCACGGTAGCATATACCTAAAACCAACTCCCCGACCACCAAAATGGAAGCCGACATGGAAAACATGAAAACCATGATGCTCAAACTTCTCAACAAAGGGAATTTTCTCTGGCACGCGGCATTACAACCTTGAGCGATCGCCTTCAAAATTCAAAATGCCCGAGCATAGAAAAGTTTGATGGGACTGGATGCCCTATATCCCATTTAAAATCCTATTCCACCGACATGCAGTCAAGGGGAGCTAGCTTTGAAGCTATGTCTTCCAATTTTCACCTCACCCTAGTAGAGGCTGCCAAGCAATGGCTAATGTTGTCAGACAGTAGCACCATGAATACCTGGGACCAGATAGCCGAAGAATTCCTTGAAAGGTACAAAGACAACACTAGCCCAGAAAATAAAAGAGACCTCGAGTCATGCACCCAAAGGGAGAAAGAAACGTGTGTTGAGTTTGCAGTCAGGTGGAAAAGAAAATTGGCCCAGACTTTTGACAGACCTGATCCGGCTGAGTCATGCAGAATGTTCATCAAAAACCTCCAGCCCATATTCCTGGAACATATGCGTTATCTCCCTTACGGAAACTTTAAAGAAATAGTGGAGATAGGGGTTCGTATTGATGAAGATATATGGACCGGGCAATTAAAAGTCAATATGTCTCCTAGCTTTTTCTGATACTCTAAAGGAAAGACAGCCGCACCAGCACCAACCGTCAATATGGTAGGAGATCCATCATCCACTTTTCCTACCCAAAATTATAACACTTCTCCATGGTCCTACGGGCCAAACAGGTCTGTCAACTCAGTCAGAGGGAATAATGGCCCAAATAGGAATTTCAGGGGCCAGAACAGGGTCAACCGATACTATGATAAATTACAAGCTCCTTAGTCTTTGATATTATAGGGGCTAATGGCACAGGGAGTATTGAAACCCTTGGAAAACTATAGACCACTAAACCCCCTGCCTGACACTTGGAATCATGCTCAGTACTGTGAATACCACCGCTGCAGTGGTCACCTCACCGACAAATGCTACACGCTAAAAAATGCTATCCAAGATTTGATAGATGATAAGGTGATTGAAAAGCCTCCTCCCGGACCAAATACAGTCAATAACCCTCTACCTCAAATCAACATGATTGAGGTTGATGAAAAAATCAGTGTGCCCAAGTTCGAAAAAATTAACCACCCATTACCATATATCCTCGTTCCTTTCTCTCCATCTCCATCCATGAAAGAGCCTAGATGCAATATGCTCTCTTGGGACACTATCCTGGGTAGCTAGAATACATGTAACATCGGAAAAGCCGCTTGGGTCGGTGGGGATGTTAGCCACCTTACTAGATCTGGCCGAGCCTACCAACCAAACCTGGAAAGAAGTGATCACTCAGGCAAAGACCAAGAAACAGATAATGGGGCTAAAGCGGTGGAAGATACTCTTTTAGCTCAGATGAAGAAAACTCAGGCCAACATTTCAATCTGGGGCTTACTTTGTGCTTCAAAAACCCACCTTGACACGCTGGCTAAATCTATAAGTCAGGCAGTCGTTCCTATTGAAACCTCCCCGAATGAGCTTACTCAGATGATCGGAAACATTCATTTTGGAAATATCATAATGTTTACTGATCTAGATCTGCCCAAGGAAGGAGCCAACCACATTGATGCTTTTCATATCACTGTGGGAATAATGGAGAAACGGGTTCCCCAAGTTCTGATAGACAATGGGTCCTCTCTAAATGTATGTCCCGCCAGCACTTTAGCCAAATTGGGAACAAAAATATCAGAACTTGCTCCTTCATCACAGACAGTAAAAGCATATGACAACACCAGCTGATGTGTCTTAGGGGTGGTCACTCTAATGTTGACTATTGGGCCACTAACCATGCCGGTCAAATTCCAAGTTTTGGACATACCAGCCACTTTTAGCCTGTTATTGGGACGCCCTTGGATCCATGGGGTAAAGGGGGTAGCCTCTTCATTGCACCAACGTGTCAAATTCATCCACGATGACCATATAGTAATTATTCTGGCTGATAAGATCGTGGAAAATAAGGAAAGCGAGGACATCCCGATACTCGAGATAGAGCATGAAGACACGGGTATCTTCCTCAGTGGCTTTGAGGTTATCCCACAAGCCGTGGTCAACGCCATTGAATATGGCTGAGAAACTGACATCACCGGAAAGAAAACCACTTCCCTAGGAAACATGGTCCCTTTAAACATGTTTAGGAAAATGAATTATATGCCTGGCCTGGGTCTCGGCAGAAACCAACAAGGGTATGTAAATTTAGTCCAGGATGAACTTAAGGAATGTATCCCTCCCTTTGGTCTAGGATACACGCCTACTCCAGCAGAAGTAGCGGCAGTCATGAAGCAAAAACGTGAGAAAAGAAAGGCAGAAAAGGAATAAGCGTCCTTACAAATATCCCCTTCTCCAACCATACAGAAAGACCTTAAACGGCTACTTCATAAGGAAAGGGGAAACATAATCCTATCTCATGTTTCCTGAACCCTAGATAGACCTAAATGGGAAAAGATGCCCTGGTTGGAAAATATTTGAAGATGTCAGTCTTCTCACAGACAGAATGGAGCAGGTCACCCTGGAGCCCCGTAACACTGCATATGAAACTGCCACTTTTGAAAACACTTGGTCTATAGACCAGGAGACTATGCTCTGGTTTTATTTGATAATGACGGCCTGGGAGACAGCTTCTTGGGTATGATAGACGAAGGCACTGATTATGAAAAGCTCCCTGCTGAGTTCGAGCTTATTACTGATAAGCCTCTGCAGAACTGGTATACTACGACCGATCCGCTCTTGGCTCCCGCAGACATGGTGGACCGTTTTGGATATACTATCCCCCCTCCTTCCCCTAGCTTTACGGATTGGTCATCTACCGATCCGCTCCCTAAAGTTGAGGATCTCAAACCCCAGGTCCTCAATAATGTAATAAACCCTGTACAGTTTGCTATTAATGATAATCTAAATGACTTTGCTTATTCCTTAGTTGCACCTACATTAAAAGATGCATTAAATAAAAATAATAATAAGTCATTTAATGAAATGGACCCAAAAGATAAAAATTATTTGCTTGAGCTTGTAAAATCAGTTGAGCAACAGGAACAACATCATTCGTCAGCAGCAACTGAAGACTTGTCCATCATCAATCTGGGGCTGAACAATCAAATCAAAGAAATCAAAATCGGCAACTACCTGCAAGGCTCTGAAAGGGTAGCGCTCATTGACCTCCTCAAAGAGTTCGTTGACATATTTGCGTGGTCCTATGAAGATATGCCAGGGCTAGATCCAGCCATTGTTGAACACCGAATCCCCATATATCTGGATGCTCAACCAATTAAGCAAAAGCTCCGCCGGATCAAACTAGAATGGTCACTACAAGTCAAAGAAGAAATTATGAAGCAGCTCCATGTCAACTTCATTCGGGTAGTAGAATACCCGATCTGGCTGTCCAACATAGTGACTGTTCCCAAGCCCAACGGGAAGGTCCGGATCAGCGTAGACTTTCGCGACCTCAACAAGGCATCACCCAAAGATGACTTCCCGCTACCCAATATTGATATTGTGGTAGACGTCGTTGCTGTTCACAAAATCAAATCTTTCGTCGACAGCATGCTGGGCTACAATCAAATTAAAATGGCAGCAGAGGACCAAGAAAAGACCTCTTTCACCACTCCTTGGGGGACCTATTGCTATAATGTCATGCTGTTTGGACTCAAAAATGTCGGGGCTACTTATCAAAGGGCTGCCACCACCCTCTTCCACGACATGATCCATAAAGAAATGGAGGTCTACGTTCGACGACATGATCGTGCATTCCAGCAACGCCAACGGTGCCTATATCAAAGAGCTTCGAAAATTCTTCGAAAGGTTAAGAAAGCACCAGATGAAACTTAACTCCACCAAATGCACATTTGGGGTCACTAAAGGCAAAGTCCTGGGATTCTTAGTGATCGAGCAAGGCATCGAGATCGAGCCAGCAAAAATCAAAAGTTATTATAGAGATGCCGCAATCAAAAACTCCAACAGAAGTCAAAGGCTTCTTAGGCTGACTGCAGTATATCAGCCACTTCATCAGACAGCTGACAACCACATGTGGGCCCCTCTTCAAACTCCTAAAGAAAAATACTGACCAAGTCTGGGATGAGAAATGCCAGCTAGCCTTCGAAAAAAATAAAAGCCTACCTTACCAATCCCCCTATGCTAGCTCCACCCCATACACATAAACCTCTCCTCATATACCTAACAGTCACAAACACGTCAGTAGGGGCTATGCTCGCCCAAGAAAAGAAAGATTCCTACATCGAAAATGTCATATATTTCATAAGTAGGAAGCTGCAAGGAAGCGAGATAAATTATTCAGCATTGGAGAAAAGCTGCACCGTCCTAGTCTGGATAACTCAAAGGCTCAAAACTTATCTACAAGGACGATCCATCAAGCTCATATCCAGGATGGACCCTATAAAGTACATCTTCGGCAAGCCATCACTTTCAGTCGACTGGCTAAGTGGTCCTTCCTTCTTAACGAGTTTGACATAACATATGTCACGCTCAAATCTATCAAAGGCAGCGTAATTGCAGACCACTTAGCCGATCTACCTCTAAAAACCGAAGATGCGACTGAGCCCAGCTTCCTAGACGAAGGTGTCTTGGAAATCACTGACCACGACACCAACTGGCATATGTTCTTTGATGGAGCCGCAAACAAAAGTGGCTTTGGCATAGGAATCTTGCTCATCGATCCGACAGATTCTCATACTCCACTGACCATAAGATTGGAGTTTGAGTGCTCAAACAACACAGCTGAGTACGAAGCTTGTATTGCCAGCCTAGAAGAGGCTCTCCAAAGGAAAGCCAAAAATCTCGAAGTCTATGGAGACTCTGCTCTGATCATAAACCAAGTTGGAGGAAAATGGAAGACCCAAGATCCTCAGTTGCAGCTCTATCATGCCAAATTAATAGCACTTGCCGTTCAGTTTGATTCTATCTCATTCCACTACTTACCACGGGATAGAAATCAATTTGCCGATGCACTGGCCACTCTAGCATCATTAGTCCAAATTCTCTGCAGAAACCCAAGTCCAACTCTTTGTAGTCGGGAAGAAAGTCACGCCGGCATACTGCTTCAAAATTAATGCAGCCCCTGAACCAGATCACGAGCCCTGGTACATTGACATCTTAAATCTGCTTCAGGAAGGTATCTATCCTCCCAGCCTAGATAAAAGAGGAAGAGTCTCCCTGCGAAGGTGGGCATCGCAATTTGTATACAGCGGTGACATCTTATATAAAAGGCACTATCAAGGCCTCAATCTTTTATGCGTCGATCAGGCCAAAGCTGAGCAAACCATGGACCAACTCCACGGTGGTACCTGCGGACCCCACATGAATGGCCATATGCTATCCAAGAAAGTTATCCGGCAGGGGTACTATTGGAGCACGCTTGAAACCGATTGCATTCGGTGGGTGCGACATTGCGACAAGTGCCAACGTTTTGCAAATCTGCAGCACGTGCCCCCGCACATCCTATACAACTCCACAGCCCCCTGGCCCTTCTCAACGTGGGGAATCGATGTTATAGGCCAAATTCACCCAAAGGGATCCAATGGCCATGAGTACGTCCTAAATCCTGAATGCCCGAAAAGTGTCCGAATTAATCCGGACCAACATTATATATTGCTATGGAGTGCCTTTCGAGATAATCTCTGACAACAGTACGCATTTTAAAGGGGACGTGAATCGTCTACTCGACGAGTTCAAAATCCAAAGACATAAATCCTCCCCCTACCGGCTGCAAGCCAACGGTGCCGTTGAAGCAGCCAACAAGACACTGAAAAACATTATCAGGGGAATGGCTGACACAGGAAGAGACTGGCCAGAAAAGTTGCCGCTTGCCCTATGGGGTTATCGCACCTCAGTCCGTAGACCCACTGGGGCTACCCCCTATTCTCTAGCATATGGCATGAAGGCAGTGCTGCCTATTGAAGTTGAAATACCATCGTTAAGAGTAATGATGGAATCTGGCATAGCAGAAATTGACTGGGTCAAAGGGCGATTTGAAAAATTAGCCCTGATCGATGAACGACGTTTACTAGCCCTAGAGCATACCCGAGCCTATCAAAGGTGCATAGCTCGGGCATTCAACAAAAAAGTCAAAGGCCGCGACATCTAGGTCGGAGATCTCGTACTTCGAGAAAAACCCCCTAGTTATGTTGATACTAGGGGAAAATAGAAATTTCCGTGGATGGGACCGTATATTGTCAAAAAGATCCGGTCAGGAGGTGCCGTACTCCTCACAAACCAAGAAGGAGAAGACCTTGTTCAGCCCTTCAACCTTGACAAGCTCAAAAGGTACTATGCTTGAGCCAATCTATCCGGCAAGTACTTCCCTCTCCAGCTCGCTAGGTTGAAAACCCGAAAGGGCGGCCTAGGCAAAAGTTAGAGCAAAATAAAAAAAACAATAAAAAGGAGAAATAAGGGCTCGCTAGGTTGAAAACCCGAAAGGGCGGCCTAGGCAAAAATTAGAGCATAAAAAAATCAAGAGAAAAAAGGGGAGGGAAGGCACTCTTTGAATCCCCAGCATCCTATCTCCAGACTTCAGCATGCAAGGGGCTCGACTGACAAAAGAAAAAGAAAAACCACGACAGAGGCTCACATGAAAACACTAAAATATAATATTACAGGTCCTAAGGTGCAACTTAGGAATAATTGCTAAAGAAATTTAGGTTATGCATTATGTGCCTGTACATATCTATTATTGCCTCTACCCCTTTTGTTCCCCCAAACTATCCCTCTTTTGCATCTTAAGCCCCAAGGTGGTCTATTAGTGCCTGCGGCGTCCACCCAGCCGGGCCCATATACTTCTTCTGCGAGGCACAGAAAGGGCTCAGTCTCATCAGAATGAGAAGCACCAGAAGTGTCCTTGTCCTATTCATTATCTGCACTGCCGTTGTCCTGAAACAGCCAGGCGACTTGGGTTCCAACCATTCACTGTTGCCCTATCTGATTGCGAAGAAAAAAGCAGGAGCTATGAGAATAGCCTTATGCCAAGTGTAGCCCTGCAGCAATTATATGGCCGAGAACAGGAGGAGGCGGCTGCCTCTTCCCCCTCCCCGCATATCTCCAGAAAAACCTTCTCAAAGCCGAAGGTGTACTCCTTTAAAGATTCATTTATGAGATACAACATGCCATTACTATTAGAAATTGGTATAGCTTTATTTTCTGCATGTATTTTGAGTCTGCATTTTATTTCCTCGCATCATATAAAATTATATTTCATTACATAATAAATGTATGTACAGACTCCAAAGTAAATAAAGAAAGAAAACAAAAAAAAGAGAGGAAACTAATGTGTGCAGGAAAAAGGAGCTAATAATCGAAAGATGCTCGGCCCATATCAAAACCAGCTCCCATCACTTGAGGGCCCGTACCGCCGCCAAGCCTGTGACCTTTACCTTCCCCCGAGCGCGACTCGACCCGGCATCTGCATCATCATCATCATCACAGCGCCTGGTCAGCCGCATAGCATCATTACCCCGGCAAGAAAAATCATTCATGAGCCGCTGATAAAGCTTGTTGATGTTGACGAAGCCCCACAACAACCTCTTGTACGTAGACACCTTGACCTGAAAAAAAAAGAGTGTCGAAACAACAAAAAAAAAAAAGATAAAAGCATCAGTCCAAAAAAAAATGATGCTAACAAAAATTTTTTAGGGGGAACAATGATATACCGTGCGGGCATGATCAGGGACATGATACTCCTCGGGAATCTCTGCATCAGGAAGGACTTGCTCTATGAGTCTCCCGTCTCGCCGATAGCAGAAGGTCGAAAAGGCATCATCGGGCATGGAAAACTCTGACTGCACATCGGGAACTGAATAAGAAGACCCGGGCCTATCACAAGCAATAGATTCACTCCTAGCAATCGCAGGGGTAGGAGGAGCAGGATGGAGCATCGTCCTCAGAAATTCCTCGTATGACATGACTGGATAATCACTGGGCGGCATCACAAATCTGGACAGGTAAAGATACCTGTTCGGCAGAAGGTCTGGAACGATCACCCACGGGGGAGGTGCAGGAGGCACCACCGAAAATGTCGAAATCAGGACATGCTGCCGATTGACTCGCTCATCCATATACAAAGAATCATTCATAATCGACACCATGAGAATCCGGCAGCGGCTCAATGTAGAAGCAACCTCATATGGCCCTATCAAATTCTGCCAAGGGACCAGATGCACAGAGCCCGAGGTAGAACTGTCTATCCTGTCACGAAGCCCCAATCGATCTAGAAAGTGGCCATCCACTATCCTTTTCTTTCCGGTTCGCGTTTACAAACTTAGCCAAATAAGGCGGCCTGTAAACGTTGTTGCGCAGTGGGCCCGGTGTAAAGTCAAATACAAAATAAGCCCACACCCGAAAAAAAAAAGAAGGGGGAAGCAAAAGTCAGCTATATAAAAAAAAAAAATGCTAATAGAAAGATTGAAAGTGGGAAAAGGAAATATACCTCCCAAGCAGGAGCAAAGCCAGTCATGACCCGTATTTCGGCTCACCTTATCCATAGAGGCATAAAGCTCAGCCAGGCTTGCCTGCCCCCAATCATAATCTATCACATGGTCCAAGTCCCGAAGGCAGCCTAACAGGGAAACTCTCAGAGAGGTGGAGGAATTGGCAAAGAGCGACATCCCCAAAAAGAAAAATAGAAAGGTTTTGGCAACACGAGCCACGACGATGCTATCCCCGGCATCGACTCTTCCAGCATTTGCCACGAGCCATCTTTTCACACTGCTAATCTTGATCTCATCCGTAGTCTTATATTCGGGCACAAAGCCCAGAAGATCCTCCACCACGTCATGATGTTGACGAAGAGTATAATCCGGTGCCAAAGTTTGCCCAATACTGGTAGAAATGCCCGTGATAGCAGCAAAATCACACGGGGTCATAGTAGCTTCCCCCCAACTAAAGTGAAAAGTATGGGTGGTATCCCACCAATAGTTCCACAACACATCAAAAATAGCCACATAGCTGCGGAAGGGACGAAATGCCCGCATAAACACCCCGAGGCTTGTAGCCTCCACTAAAACACGGGCCGGCTCAGGCATTGACTGAAAAATGCTCAACACCATGTCACAACTGACTCGGACCCTGGTCAAGGTGTTGCGCTCCTAAAAAAGAAAAGAGAAGGAAAAAGAGGGAGAAAATGTAAGATTCTCATAAACCCTTTTTTCTTGCATAATCAGTACAGTAAAGAAAAAAAAACACACACACACACACACACACACACACACACACACACACACACACACATATATATATATATATATATATATATAACATTTGTTCTTTCTTTTTGCATCCTAACATAATATTTTTTCTTTGCATTTACATAAATAAAATGTGTTGCAATCACCAAAAAAAATGCATTTGTACATTTTTCAAAAAAAAAAGAGAAAATAATATAAATAGTAAACAATACATCTTTTGCATTCAAATATGCATTTTAGCATTTTAATTAGGCATCATAAAATGTGTACTTTGCATTTAGAAGTGTATACCGCATTTTACATTTTCACATCCATGTTAAAAATAGAATTGCCCATGCATCATATTAAAAAAGGCATCTCATATATATATATATATATATATTGGCATCACAATGGCATCGAACAAAGTGATATATGAATCTACCACTTGCATTTATTGTCCAAATAGCTGCATTTAGCAAAAAAAGGAATAAAATGTCACCCATCATGAAAGAAAGAATATCTCCTTGACATTTCTTATATCCTACAGCGCAAGCATGCATAAAAAGTGAATTCTGGTGCATAAAATATATCTGTTTTGTCCTGCATATATCCGAAAATGTGTCCGAAAAATGTGCCCGAAAAAATTTGCATTTCATTCCGAAAAGTCCGTCTCATAAACATATCGCGCATAAAAATATGTTTTAACCTAAAACATGCATCATATAGCCTTATTTGCATTAACAGTATAAATCATGCATTGAAGGGTCAAATAGTGACTACTAGTTCAATTATGCATCGCAAAAATAAATTGCACAAATTCCATGCATCACTACCAAAATTGCATCATTTTAGCCCAAAATTGCATGCATAAACATTATAGGAAGCATATATATACTCCAAAAAGTCCAAAACAGTACAGGAATTGAGCATCTGAAGAATTAACCAAATGGGTTGATGAAAGAGTATACTTATATCGGGATTCTAAAGATTTGAGACATGTTTGTGCCAATCGCGCACCAGATTACCCCAGTCATTCTTTGAGTAGAAATACTCAACATGATTCGGACCAAAGGAGGAAGTTCCCTCCTCTCTTCACCTGATTCTGGATGCATTGGTGCTTTCCCCTTCCTAAATCTCGAAGAAGAGGCCATCTATGCGGAAAAACAAACAATTTGGCGAAAGAAAATTGAAAAAAGGAGAAAAGAAATGAAAGAAATAGAGAAAATTCACTCCGTCGGCAATGGAGGAAGCCCAGCAAACAGGAAGGAATAACACTACTAGAAACCATGTCTTCAGCGACGGAATTCTCAGCGACAGAAATTTTTCCGTCGCTGATTAGCGATGGAAATTGAGTATCAACGACGGAATTTTCTGTTCCTGAAGGTAACCTTTAGCGATGGAATAAGCGACAGAATTGAGCATCAGCGACGGAATTGAACATCAGCGACGGAATTTGTCAGTGACAAAATTTTCCGTCGCTAAAGGTGACCTTTAGCGACATAATTTTCCGTCCCTGACAATAAACAGAAATTAAATTCTGAAAACTTTCAGCGACGGAAAATCCGTCGCTAAAGGTGACCTTCAGCGATGGAAAATTCCGTCGCTGAATATTTCAGAATTTAATTTCTGTTTATTTTCAGCGACGGAAAATTCCGTCGCTGAAAATAAATTGAAAATTAAATTCTAATTAATATATAATATCAATAATATTTGAAATTAAATTAAAATGAAATTAAAATAATATTTTAAATGTTAATTTAATAATATAATATCAATAATTAAAATGATTAGCATCAATATAATTACAAAAATTAAAACATTCACATTACAACAACAATGTAACTTAACGTAACGTAACGTTAACTTAAATTGAAATTAAATTAAAATAATATTTGAAATGTTAATTTAATAATATAATATCAATAATTAAAATGATTAGCATCAATATAATTAAAAAAAAATTAAAACTGTTACATTATAACTTAACATTAACTTAAATTGAAATTAAATTAAAATAATATTTGAAATGTTAATTTAATAATATAATATCAATAATTAAAATGATTAGCATCAATATAATTACAAAAATTAAAACATTCACATTACAACTTAACATAACATAACTTAACTTAACATAATTTAACTTAACTTAACATAACTTAAATTAACTTAACATAACAAATTAACAACTTAACAACTTAAGCAACTTAGCAACAACAACTTAACTTAACAGCAACTTAACAACATAAGCAACTTAACAACATAACTTAACAGCAACAAGTAACAAGCACGTGGCAACATAACATAACAACACTTAAATTAGCGTGGCGTTAACAAGCTTGGCAAGCGTGATGTAACTTCAGCAACATAATAACTTAATTTAGCAAGCAACAACATGGCAACGTGGCGTAACTAAGCTTAAGCAAGATAGCATTGGCAACTTAACTTAAGCGTGGCGTAGCGTAACTTAACTTGCAGCAACAGCAGCAGCAGCAACTTAACAACAACTTCGCCAGCAACAGCAACGCTTAGCAACAACATGGCTTAACAGCAACATAACAACAGCAGCAACCCAAGCAACAACTTAACAACAGCAACAGCAGCAACAGCAACACAAACTTAACAACAACAATGTGACAACATAACTTAACATAAAGCAATTTAATAGCGTTTAATAGCCGCGTGGCTTGGCAGCAAACGTGGCAACATAACAACAGCTTAACATAACATAACTTAGCAAGCAAGCAGCAACAGCAACTTGTAGCAAGCGTGCGTAACAGCTTAACAACAGCAACAGCAACAACCAGCAACTTGCAGTTTGGCAACAGCTTAACGTGGCGTAACAACTTAACACAACAACTAGCGTAATGTAACAACTTAACATGGCAGCAATTTAGCAAAAACAGCAACCCAGCAACGCTTAACATGGCTTGGCGTGGCGTAACCACCGCAAGGTATAACAACAACGGGCGTGGCGTGGCTTAACCCAACGAAATTTTGGCAGCAGCAGCAACAGCAGCAGCAACATGGAATTAACCAGCAACGCCAACAACAGCATGGCAACTTAACAGCAACTAGCGTGGCAAGCAACAGCGTAACCCAACATAACAGCAACTAGCAACATAAGCAACCCAGCAAGCGCAACTTAGCGTGACTTAACCAGCAACATAACAGGCAACAGCAACTTAGCAACAGCAACAACAGCAGCAGCAAGCAAGCTTAGCTTGAGCAACTTGGCTTAAGCGTAGCGTGGCAAGCAACCTTGGCTTAGGTAGCGTGGCAAACAACAACTTAAGCGTGATAATGTAACTTACAACAGCAACAGCAGCAACAAGCTGGTTAACAACAGCAAAATTAGCAAAGCTTGGCCAAGCAACAACCAAGCAAGCAACAAGCAAGCAACAACTTGGCTTAACCCAGCGATTTGGGGCGTGGCAACATAAACATGACAACAGCAGCAAGCGAAGCAGCAACATCTTAACGCCGGCTTAACTTAAGCAACTAAATTGGCTTAACTGCTTAACACTTAGCGTAACATAACAACTTACCAACCAACAGCAACAACTTAAACAACGTGGCAACATAACATAACAACAGCAACTTAACAACAATTTAGCAGAACATAACTTAAATTAACCAGCAACAGCAACAGCGTGGCAACAGCGTAAAGTTAACACAACAGCAACAAGCAAGCAGCAACATAACATAACTTAACAGCAACAACCAACAAACAACAAGCAATTTAACTTAACTTAGCAAGCAGCTTAACAACAGCAACAGCAGCAACAGCGTGGCAACATAACATAACATAACCAGCAGCAACCCAGCAGCAAGTTAGCGTAACAACAACAAGCGTAACTTGGCATAACATAACATAACATAACCAAATTAGCGTAATGTAACTTAACTTAAGCAGCAATGCGTGTGTAACCAAACAAGCAATTTAACTTGGCAGCGTGGCAACAAGCGTGGCAATAACTAAGCGTGGCAACAACTTAACAACTGCAGCAGCAACCTGGCAAGCGTAGCATAAACTTAGCAACGCGTGCGTAAAGCAAAGCAACGTAACATGGCAACAAATTAACACCTTGCAAGCAACAAGCAGCAATTTAAATTAGCGTGCGTAACTTACAGCTTAAGCGTAATGTAACCAGCAACTTAGCAACAGCAACAGCAGCAATTTTGCTTGGCTTAACGTGGCGTGGCTTAACAGCTTAAAGGTAAAGTAACTTATCTTAACTTAAGCGTAGCGTAGCGTGGCAACTGGCAGCAACAGCAACAGCGTAAACATAGCGTGCGTAACTTGGCAGCAACTTAGCGTGGCGTGGCAACGTAACGTATGTAATGATAATAGCGATATAGCGATGTCGTGGCTTAACTAGCGTAACTTAATGTGGCATAGCGTGGCAATGTAACTTAGCGTGGCAGCAGCAACTTAACCAACTTAGCAAGCAACAGCAACTTGGCAAGCAACAGCGTAGCGTGGCAAACCAATTTAATAGCGTAACATAACTTAGCAATTTAACAACAGCAAGCAACTTAGCTTAACTTAAACAACTTACTTAACGTAGCGTAACTAAACATAACTTAGCAGCAAGCAGCTTAACTAAACTTGGCGTAACATAACTTAGCACTTAGCGTGTAATGTAACTTAACTAATTTAAGCGTGGCAACTTAACTTAACCAATGAGCTCTGGCTCAAGCTGTTATTGTTCTCAACTTCTCTAAGCGGAAGGTCGGTGTTCAAGTCTCACAAGAGACACCAGGACTTTACAACTCTCGATAGAGAGGTCGGTGTTCAAGCCTCTTGGAGGCACAGTTGTTGTAAGCCTTACCAAAGGCCAATTTAGCTACTCACTTATCTTAATGGAAGGTTGAGTGTTCAAGCCCTACGAGGCACCACTGTGCTCGCTACTACTCTCAGCAGAGGTCGGATGTTCAAAGTCTCACGGAGGCACCATTTGTTCGAACACACCAAAGGCATCATATATATAATTGTAGCCTTTCAAGGCATTAACATAATAAAAATTAAGGATTAGAGTCACGGTCTATGTCCCTCAACCTTTAAAAAAAAAAACTTAACAACTTAGCAGCTTAACGTAGCGTAACAGCAACTTAAGCGTGCGTGGCAAATTAACTTAACTTAGCAACTTAGCAAGCAACTTAACTTAACAACTTAAGCGTGCGTAACAATGTAACTTAGCGTGACATAACTTAACGTAATGTAACTTAACGTAATTTAACTTAACTTGAAAGCAAGCAACTTAACTAAACTTAACGTAACATAACTTAACAAGCAATGTAATGTAACTTAGCAACTTAACGTGGCGTAAGCGTAACAACTAAACAATGAAAACACGCTGGCGGCAACAGCTTAACGTAGCGTGGCAACTTAACAATTAACAGCTTAAGCGTAACGTAACAGCAAAGCGTAACTTAAGCAGCAACAACAGCAAGCAAGCGTAGCGTAGCGTGTGCGTAACCAACGTAGTGTAACTTAACGTAACTTAACGTGGCGTGGCGTAGCGTGCGTAACATTACTTAACGTAACTTAACCCAATTGGATCAAATATTTTTTCAAAATTTCGTTTAGCGGGTTACTCTAATTGGAAAACACCTCAATTTGTTCACGACAATGCATCAATTAGTTTAGCGGGTTACCATAATTTTAAATTTTGAAAATATTTAGAGATAGAAAATTTCATTCTTTGAAATTAAATTGAAATTAAATTGAAAATATTTAAGCGTCGAAATATGCTAGAGGCATGCAACAGTATGACCACATGCAAATTCAAATTTACTCTATTTATATAATTTTGTTATTATTTTCTTAAATATATAAATTAATGTGAATATTTTAATTTTGTAATTATATTGATGTTAATCATTTTAATGAATGATAATATTATTAAATTAATATTTCAAATATTAATTTAATAATAAAATATATAAATACAAAGGGATTTTACAAAAATACAAATATTTCAAAACATTATTTATTTTAAATTTACAAAGGGATTTTACAAAAACAAATATTTCAAAACATTATTTATTTACAAAACAAATATTTCAAAACAAATATTAATTCCATCGACGGGATGTATGTTTTGAAATATTTGAGATGGGTCATTTAAAGAGTTCACTTTAAAAAATTAAGATATAAAAGTGTCATTTTATTACTAATAAACTACTAAAGTTGTCATTTTCTTAAAAAATGACTTTCAAAGCGAACTATTTACAGAAGCGAAGAAAGTATTTGAAATTATAAAAATATAATTTCAAGTCAATTAATAATCATGTTCAGAAAAATTAAAACTCCTCCACACCAACCCCAAAATCCCCAAAAATTCATATTACCGCCCAAAAACAATTTTCACTCCTTAGTGAAATCCCTAAATCAGCTATCAAATCTGTTCATTCCAAGACATACCCCTAACATCGATTCTCTCATGTCTCTTATCTCTCTTACTCTCTCACTGTGACATAATACTCCTTAAAGCGCCCCATGGCCGCCGCCACTCGCCCACGTTCGTGAGTCTCCATCCTTCATCTCCTACTGCCCATCATCCTCCATCCCCGCGTCAACCTTCCCATCTCCGACCGATAGTTCTCAACCCCCTAATCGTATCTCCTCTATCTCTCAGATCTGCGCATACTCCTCCAATCTACCTCATCGCCGCCGCTTTCGCCACCGGTCTGGCAACATCTGACCAGCTCACTCATATCTCTCTTCGGCATCTACGACCCAAGATCCGATCAATCGCGCCCTAAAACAGGTTACAGAATCCATGTTTTTATAAATACATATGAATTGCTAACTCTAGAGATGTTATTTTGACTTTTACGTGGTTTTGTTGATACAAACTGAAATATTTAAAGGCTTTTTACAGGATATTTTTGCCTCTTCTCATCTCTTCATTTTTTGTGTGATTGCTCTGATTATAAAAGTATATATTGAACTAAAATTTGTAGCATGTTTAGTGGCATTCTTAAGTTGGGTTGTAATATTTGTGATTCAATTAATTTCCCCTACCACGTCTTTGTCATTACAGGCTGAATTAAATGAGAAATTGTCTAGGATGTACGAAGTAAAAGATCCGAATTCCATCTTTGTTTTCAAGTTCAGGACCCATTTTGGTGGTGGTAAATCAACTGGGTTTGGATTGATTTATGATTCAGTTGAGAATGCGAAGAAGTATGAGCCAAAGTACATGCTTATCAGGGTAATGCACTGTCCTATTTCTTTTAATGTATCTCAGCTAACAATTGGTATTCTACCTTGAAAAGTTTGTGCCCGAATGTGCTACTAGTGATTTTGAAGCTTTATTTTGTTTTAGCATATTGTATACACTAGCATATTTTCAGATCTACCAATTAATACCTATTTTATCAGGATAAACTCTCATTGTTGCTTAATTGGGAATTTGAGTTTAGAACTGTGCATGTGGTGGTGGAAGTTGTGACTCGTGTTCATTTTGTATGTTGGATGGTCCTTGGTTGTAGCAACTACTAATGGTTGTATGAATGTTTAGTAAATATTTAACCATAAAGGTAAAGGACATTGTGGCTTTAGTAGACTTGATGGATATGAGAATATGCAAGTGTTCATGCTCAGGATGCTAGTTTTGGATGTAAGTTTTGCAAAGCATCGGTGTGCTTGAATGACATGCTAACTTGCCTGAGCTATCGATTGTTGTATCAGTTATGGAAGCTTATCTTTGAGCTATCGATTGTTGTATCAGTTGTTTGTTTTACTCGCGTGTCCAAATTTGGGCAACTTAATTTGAGATTTTTGATACTGAGGTGTTATGAGATTTAGGGTATGCACAGTAAGCACTTGACCAGTCAAGTAGAGTGAATATATGTCTTGAGCCCATGGGATGACTTTTAGTTTGGAAAAGAATTCTTTTAATCTATGGAAATAATGTAGTATTGAAACTTATGTTGCTTATCTAAAACAAGTTTAAAATGTTTATATATTTTATCTAAGCCTAAACCTAACCCCAACCCCACCCCACCCCCACCCCCACCCCCAACCCTAAACCCCAACCCTAACCCTAAAACCTAAACCTTAAACTTAAAACCTAAAACCTAAACCTAAACCATAAACCTAATTCGTAACACTAACCTTAAACCAAAACCATAACACTAACCCTAAACTTAACCCTAAACCTAAACCTAACCCCAACTCCACCCCACCCCACCCCAACCCCATCCCACCCCCCAAACCCCACCCCACCCCCAACCCCAACCCTAAACCCTAACCCCAACCCTAACCCTAAAACCTAAACCTTAAACCCAAAACCTAAACCTAAACCTAAACCTAAACCATAAACCTAATTCGTAACACTAACCTTAAACCTAAACCATAACACTAACCCTAAACTTAACCCTAAACCTAAACCTAACCCCACCCCCACCCCCCCCAACCCTAAATCCTAACCCCAACTCTAACCTTAAACCTAAACCTAAACCTAAACCATAAACCTAATTCGTAACACTAACCTTAAACCTAAACCATAACACTAACCTAAAAACCTAAACCTAAACCTAACCCCTAACCCCACCCCACCCCCAACCCCAACTGACCCCCATCCCACCCCCCTATATATCCCCCCCACCCCACCCCTAACACTCCCCTAACTCCACCCCACCCCACCCCACCCAACCCCAACCCACCTAACCTACCTAAACCTTAAACCTAAAACCTTAACCTTAAACCTAAACCTAAACCTAAACCTAAACTATACACCATAACACTAAACCTAAACCATAACACTAAACCTAAACCATAAACCTAATTTGGTTCCTTTTTTGTTTTATATAAAATTCATTAACTTTTAAGTTAATTCCTTATTGTATAAATATACTTGGCAGGTTTGTAGGTGCATACCCTACGCCCGACAAATGGATTGGGGAGTATTGGCGGCGTCGAGTACTCTGTGAGATTTGGCCCTCGTTTAAAAAGTTGCCCAACGAGGAGAAGGACAATATTTGGAAGGCCTTCAAGGTAATGTCTTAATATTTTTTTTTAATTTTTATTAAAAGTTAGTTTTTAATTAAAATGTTATAATTCTATTTTTATATTGTAGATGAAATATACATGGGAGGAGGTCTATGAGGAGGCCACGATGCGTATGCTACGTATGCTAGTGTAAATTTAGTGTATTAATGTTTAAACATCAATTTATGTACGTTTGTTAGCTGGGTAGCCATGTTGATGCTATGAAATCCATGGTTGTAGTTTAATTGACTTTGAAACCAAAAAAGATAATTGTATGTACGTTTGGGGGTGTTAGTGTAAATAGTAAGAAATAAAAGGGTGTTAGTGTAAATTTAGTGTATTAATGCTTAAACATCGATTTATATACGTTTGTTAGCTGGGGGTAGCCATGTTGATGTTAAGAAATCCATGGTTTTAGTTTAATCGACTTTGAAAGAAAAGAAGATAACTATATGTACTTTGGGGGTGTTAGTGTAAATTTAATGTATTAATGCTTAAACATCAATTTATGTATGTTTGTTAGTTGGGTAGCCATGTTGATGCTATGAAATCCATGGTTGTAGTTTAATTGATTTGAAACAAAAAAAAATTGTATGTACATTGAGGGGTGTTAGTGTAAATGGTAAGAAATAAAGGGGGGTTAGTGTAAATTTAGTGTATTAATGCTTAAACATCGATTTATGTACGTTTGTTAGCTAGGTAGCCATGTTGATGCTATGAAATCCATGGTTGTAGTTTAATTGACTTTGAAATCGAACAATATAACTGTATGTACGTTTAGGGGGTGTTAGTGTAAATAGTAAGAAATAAACGGGTGTTAGTGTAAATTTAGTGTATTAATGTTTAAACATCGATTTATGTACGTTTGTTAGATGGGTAGCCATGTTGATGCTATGAAATCCATGGTTTTAGTTTACTTGACTTTGAAACCAAACATAACTTAACTTAACTTAACATAACTTAAATTAACTTAACATAACTTAACTTAACTTAGCTTAACTTAACTTAACTTAACTTAGCTTAACTTAGCTTAACTTAACTTAACTTAACTTAACTTAACTTAACTTAACTTAACATAACTTAACATAACTTAACGTAACTTAACATAACTTAACATAACTTAACTTAACTTAACTTAACTTAACGAAATTAACTTAACTTAACGTAACTTAACATAACATAACATAACATAACTTAACTTAAATTAACGTAACGTAACTTAACTTAGCTTAAACGTAATGTAACATAACTTAACATAACTTAACTTAATTTAACTTAGTTTAACTTAGCTTAACTTAACATAGCTTAACGTAACGTAACTTAACTTAGCTTAAGGTAACGTAACTTAACTTAACTTGAACGTAACGTAACTTAACTTAACTTAACTTAGCTTAACTTAACTTAACTTAACTTCACTTAACTTAACTTAACTTAGCTTAACTTAACTTAACATAGCTTAACTTAACTTAACTTAACGTAACTTAACATAACTTAACTTAACTTAACTTAACTTAGCTTAACTTAACTTAACTTAACTTAACTTAAGTTAAATTAACTTAACTTAACTTAAAGTAACTTAACATAACTTAACTTAATTTAACTTAACGTAACTTAACTTAACTTAACGTAACTTAACTTAACTTAACATAACTTAGCTTAACTTAACTTAACTTAGCTTAACTTAATATAACTTAACTTAACGTAACTTAACATAACTTAACTTAACTTAACATAACTTAACTTAGCTTAACTTAGCTTAACTTAACTTAACTTAACTTAACTTAACTTAACTTAACTTAGCTTAACTTTTAACCTAATTTTAACGTTAATGAACTTAACTTAACTTAAGCTGCAACGTAACTTAACTTAACTTAAACGTAATGTAACTTAACTTAACTTAACTTAGCTTAACTTAACTTAACTTAAATTAACTTAACTTAACTTCACTTAACTTAACTTAACTTAGCTTAGCTTAACTTAACTTAGCTTAACTTAACTTAACTGAACGTAACTTAACATAACATAACTTAACTTAACTTAACTTAACTTAGCTTAACTTAACTTATCTTAACTTAACTTAAATTAACTTAAATTAACTTAACTTAACTTAACTTAACGTAACTTAACATAACTTAACTTAACTTAACTTAACTTAACATAACTTAACTTAACTTAACTTAACTTAACTTAACTTAACATTAACTAATTAATTTTTAACTTTAACTTAATCAACTTAAAGCTTAACTTAACTTAACTTAACTTTAACTTAACTTAACTTAACTTAACTTTAACTAAAATAACTTAAACATAACTTAACGTAACTAACATAACTTAAACATAACTTAACTTATTTAACTAACTTAATCTCAACTTAAACTTAACTTAACTTAACGTGAATTAACTTAACATAACATAACTTAGCTTAACTTAAATTAACGAACATAACTTAACTTAGTTTAAACCTAATGTAACATAATTAACATAACTTAACTTAATTTAACTTAGTTTAACTTAACTTAACTTAACATAGCTAACGTTAACTTAATCAACTTAATTGAATAATTAACTCCTTAATCTTAACTTAACGAACTTAACTTAACTTACTTAACTTAACTTAACTTAATCTAACTTCACTTAACTTAACTTAACTTCTAACTTAACTTAACTTAACATAACTTAACTTAACTTAACTTAACGTGAATCTCTAACGTAACTTAACTTAACTTAACGTAACTTAACTTAAATTAACTTAACTTAACTTAACTTAATTAAATTAACTTAACTTAACTTAACGTAACTTAACTTAACTTAACTTCAATTTAACTTAACGTAACTTAACTTAACTTAACTTAACTTAACTTAACTTAACTTAACTTAGCTAACTTAACTCTAACTTCTAACTTAACTTAACTATCCTTAACTTAACGTAACATAATAACTTAATTAACTTAACTTAACGTAACGCAACTTAACTTAGCTTAACTTAACGCAACATAACTTTAACTTAACTTAACTTAACTTAACTTAACAATTTAGCTTAACTTAACTTAACTTAACTTAACTTAACGTAATTAACGTAACGTAACTTAACTTAAACGCAACTTAACTTAACGTAATTAACTTAACTTAACTAACTCTAACTTAACTTAACTTAACTTAACTTAATTAACTTAACTTAGCTAACGTAACTTAACTTAACTTAGCTCGCTTAACTTATCTTAACTTAAATTAACGTAACTTAACTTAACTTTAACTTAACATAACTTAACTTAGCTTAACTTAACGCAACTTAACTTAATTAACTTATCTTAACTTAACTAACTTAACTTAAATTAACTTAACTTAACTTAATAACGTAACTTAACATTAACTTAACTTCTTAACTTAATTTAACATAATCTTAATCCTAACTTAACTTAACTTAACTTAACTTAACTTAACTTAACATAACTTAACTTAACTTAACTTAACTTAACTTAACTTTAACTTAACTTAACTTAACTTAACTTAACTTAACTTAACTTAACTTAACTTAACTTAACTTAGCTTAACTTAACATAACATAACTTAACTTAACTTAACTTAACATAACTTAACAAAACTTAACTTAACTTAATTTAACTTAACTTAGCTTAGATTAACTTAACTTAACTTAACTTAACTTAACTTAACTTAACTTAACTTAACTTAACTTAACTTAAGTTAACGTAACTTAACTTAACTTAACGTAACTTAACATAACATAACATAACTTAACTTAAATTAACGTAACGTAACTTAACTTAATAACGTTCTAACTTAACTTTAACTTTTTAATTTAACTTACTTAACGTTACGCACTTACTTACTTAAGGTAACTTAATCTTAACTTAACTAAACGTAACTTAACTTAACTTAACTTAACTTAACTTAACTTAGCTTAACCTAACTTAACTTAACGTAACATAACTTAACTTAGCTTAACGTAACGTAACTTAACTTAACTTAACGTAACATAACTTAACTTAACTTAAATTAACTTAACTTAACTTACCTTAGCTTAACTTAACTTAACTTAACTTAAATTAACGTAACGTAACTTAACTTAGCTTAAACGTAATGTAACTTAACTTAACTTAACTTAACTTAATTTTACTTAGCTTAACGTAACGTAACTTACTTACTGCAAAGTACTTACTTCTTAACTTAAATGTAACGTAACTTAACTTAACTTAATAACTAACATAACTTACTTACTAACGAACGTAACTTAATGTAATGTAACATAACGTATTTAACTTAACTTTAACGTAACTATGTAACTAACGTAACGCAACTTAACTTCTAACTTAACTTCTACTTAACTTAACTTAACTTAGCTAACGTAACGAATAGTTAATTTAACTTAATCCATAACTTAACTTTTAATTTAACTTCTAACTTAACTTAGATTAACTTAACTTTAACTTAAACATTAACTTAACTTAACTTAACTTAACTTACTTTATTAACTAACTTGACGTAACATAACTTAACTTAACTTAATTTAAACGTAACTTAACCAATGAGCTCTAGCTCAACTCAAGCACGCTCACTTCTCCTAATAACGAAAGGCTCGGGTGTTCAAGTCTCACAAGAGACACCCCGACTTTACAACTCTCAATAGAGAGGCTAGTGTCTCAAGCCTCTTCGTGAGGCAATCACGTTGTTGTTCAAGCCTTACCCAAAGGCCCAATTTAGCTACTAACTTATCTTAACGGAAAGGTTGAGTGTTCAAGCCCTACCAGAGGCACCCTGGTACTTCACTACTCTCAACCGAGAGGTCGGGTGTTCAAAGTCTCACCAGAGGCACCATTTGTTCGAACCACACCAAAGGCATCATATATATAATTGTAGCCTTTCAAGGCATTAACATAATAAAAAATTAAGGATTAGAGTACGGTCTATGTCCCCTCCAACCTTTAAAAAAACTTAACTTAACTTAACTTAACTTAGCTTAACGTAACGTAACTTAACTTAACTTAAACGTAACGTAACTTAAACTTAACTTAACTTAACTTACTTAACTTAGCTTAACTTAACTTAACTTAACTTAAACGTAACGTAACTTAATGTAACTTAACGTGACGTAACTTAACGTAATGTAACTTAACGTAACTTAACTTAACTTAGCTTAGCTTAACTTAACTAAACTTAACGTAACATAACTTAACTTAGCTTAACGTAATGTAACTTAACTTAACTTAACGTAACGTAACGTAACTTAACTAAACTTAATGAAAACACGCTACGCTTATTGGCGAAATGGTATAATAGAGTATGATGGACCATTATAACATGAAAACACGCTACGCCTAACTTAGCTTAACGTAACGTAACTTAACTTAACTTAACTTAGCTTAACGTAACGTAACTTAACTTAACTTAAACGTAACATAACTTAACTTAACTTAACTTAACTTAAACGTAACGTAACGTAATGTAACGTAACTTAACGTAGTGTAACTTAACGTAACTTAACGTGACGTAACGTAACGTAACGTAACATTACTTAACGTAACTTAACCCAATTGGATCAAATATTTTTTCAAAATTTCGTTTAGCAGGTTACTCTAATTGGAAAACACCTCAATTTGTTCACGACAATGCATCAATTAGTTTAGCGGGTTACCATAATTTTAAATTTTGAAAATATTTAGAGATAGAAAATTTCATTGCTGAAATTAAATTGAAATTAAATTCTGAAAATATTTAGCGTCGAAATGCTAGAGGCATGCAACACAATATGACCACATGCAAATTCAAATTTACTCTATTTATATAATTTTGTTATTATTTTCTTAAATATATAAATTAATGTGAATATTTTAATTTTTGTAATTATATTGATGTTAATCATTTTAATGAATGATAATATTATTAAATTAATATTTCAAATATTAATTTAATAATAAAATATATATAAATACAAAGGGATTTTACAAAAATACAAATATTTCAAAACATTATTTATTTTAAATTTACAAAGGGATTTTACAAAAACAAATATTTCAAAACATTATTTATTTACAAAAACAAATATTTCAAAACAAATATTAATTCCAGCGACGGGATGTATGTTTTGAAATATTTGAGATGGGTCATTTAAAGAGTTCACTTTAAAAAATTAAGATATAAAAGTGTCATTTTATTACTAATAAACTACTAAAGTTGTCATTTTCTTAAAAAAAATGACTTTCAAACGAAGACTATTTACCCGAAACGAAGAAAGTATTTGAAATTATAAAAATATAATTTCAAGTCAATTAATAATCATGTTCCGAAAAATTAAAACTCCCTCCACAGCCAACCCCAAAATCCCCAAAAATTCATATTACCGCCCAAAAACAATTTTCACTCCTTAGTGAAATCCCTAAATCAGCTATCAAATCTGTTCATTCCAAGACATACCCCTAACATCGATTCTCTCATGTCTCTTATCTCTCTTACTCTCTCACTGTGACATAATACTCCTTAAAGCGCCCCATGGCCGCCGCCACTCGCCCCCGTTCGTGAGTCTCCATCCTTCATCTCCTCTGCCCGGCCATCATCCTCCATCCCCGACGTCAACCTTCCCATCTCCGACCGATAGTTCTCAACCCCCTAATCGTATCTCCTCTCTCTCGATCTCGCAAGCATACTCCTCCAATCTACCTCATCGCCGCCACCGGTCCAGCAACATCCGACCGACTCACTCATATCTCTTCGGCATCTACGACCCAAGATCCGATCAATCGCGCCCTAAAACAGGTTACAGAATCCATGTTTTTATAAATACATATGAATTGCTAACTCTAGAGATGTTATTTTGACTTTTACGTGGTTTTGTTGATACAAACTGAAATATTTAAAGGCTTTTTACAGGATATTTTTGCCTCTTCTCATCTCTTCATTTTTTGTTTCATTGCTCTGATTATAAAAGTATATATTGAACTAAAATTTGCAGCATGTTTGGTGGCATTCTTAAGTTGGGTTGTAATATTTGTGATTCAATTAATTTCCCCCACCACGTCTTTGTCATTACAGGCAGAATTAAAGGAGAAATTGTCTAGGATGTACGAAGTAAAAGATCCGAATTCCATCTTTGTTTTCAAGTTCAGGACCCATTTTGGTGGTGGTAAATCAACTGGTTTGGATTGATTTATGATTCGATTGAGAATGCGAAGAAGTATGAGCCAAAGTACATGCTTATCGGGTAATGCACTGCTTGTCCTATTTCTTTTAATGTATCTCACTAACAATTGGTATTCTACCTGAAAAGTTTGTGCCTGAATGTGCTACGAGTGATTTTGAAGCTTTATTTTGTTTTAGCATATTGTATACACTAGCATATTTTCAGATCTACCAATTAATACCTATTTTATCAGGATAAACTCTCATTGTTGCTTAATTGGGAATTTGAGTTTAGAACTGTGCATGTGGTGGTGGAAGTTGTGACTCGTGTTCATTTTGTATGTTGGATGGTCCTTGGTTGTAGCAACTACTAATGGTTGTATGAATGTTTAGTAAATATTTAACCATAAAGGTAAAGGACATTGTGGCTTTAGTAGACTTGATGGATGTGAGAATATGCAAGTGTTCATGCTCAGGATGCTAGTTTTGGATGTAAGTTTTGCAAAGCATCGGTGTGCTTGAATGACATGATAACTTGCACGAGCTATCGATTGTTGTATCGATTATGGAAGCTTATCTTTGAGCTGCTCGATTGTTGTATCGCGGTTGTTTGTTTTACTCGCGTGTCCAAATTTGGGCAACTTAATTTGAGAATTTTAATACTGAGGTGTTATGAGATTTAGGGTATGCACAGTAAGAACTTGACCAGTCAAGTAGAGTGAATATATGTCTTGAGCCCATGGGATGACTTTTAGTTTGGAAAAGAATTCTTTTAATCTATGGAAATAATGTAGTATTGAAACTTATGTTGCTTATCTAAAACAAGTTTAAAATGTTTATATATTTTATCTAAACCTAAACCTAACTGACCCACCCCACCCCCCCCCACCCCACTGACCACAACCAACTAAAACCTAAACCTTAAACTTAAAACCTAAAACCTAAACCTAAACCTAAACCTAAGGTCCTAAACCATAAACCTAATTCGTAACACTAACCTTAAACCAAAACCATAACACTAACCCTAAACTTAACCCTAAACCTAAACCTAAACCTAACTCCACCCCCACCCACCCCCCAACCCCACCCTCCCTGACCCCATCCCCATCCCCAACCCCAACCCCAACCCCAACCCCCCGCCCCTTTGCCCTTTAACTTCTCCCCCCAACCCCAACCCCACCCCCACCAAGCCACAACCCCAACCCTAACTAACCCCACTAACCCTAAAACCTAAACCTTAAACCCACCCAAACCTAAACTTAAACCTAAACCTAAACCATAAACCTAATTAAGTAACACTAACCTTAAACCTAAACCATAACACTAACCCTAAACTTAACCCTAACCTAAACCTAACCCCACCCCGCTTGACCAACCACCCCCCCCTAACTGACCCTAACCCTCCCCTAACCTAAACCTAAACCTAAACCTAAACCATAAACCTAATTCGTAACACTAACCTTAAACCTAAACATAACATAACTAAACTAACCTAAACCTAAACCTAACCCCAACCCACCCCACCCCCCCCCACCCCGACCCCCTTTAATGACCCCAACCCATCCCCCATCCCCAACCCCACCCCCACCCCTATATATCCCCACCCTACCCCCCACCTGACCTAACCTTACCCCCACCCCACCCCCTAACTCCACCCCACCCCCACCCCCCCCACCCCACTGACCCAACCCTAACCCTAAAACCTAAACCTTAAACCTTAAACCTTAACCTTAAACCTAAACCTAAACCATACACCATAACACTAAACCTAAACCATAACACTTAACCTAAACCATAAACCTAATTTGGTTCCTTTTTTGTTTTATATAAAATTCATTAACCTTTAAGTTAATTCCTTATTGTATAAATATACTTGGCAGGTTTGTAGGTGCATACCCTACGCCCGACAAATGGATTGGGGAGTATTGGCGGCGTCGAGTACTCCGTGAGATTTGGCCCTCGTTTAAAAAGTTGCCCAACGAGGAGAAGGACAATATTTGGAAGGCCTTCAAGGTAATGTCTTAATATTTTTTTTAATTTTTATTAAAAGTTAGTTTGTAATTAAAATGTTATAATTCTATTTTTATATTGTAGATGAAATATACATGGGAGGAGGTCTATGAGGAGGCCACGATGCGTATGGTACGTATGCTAGTGTAAATTTAGTGTATTAATGTTTAAACATCAATTTATGTACGTTTGTTAGCTGGGTAGCCATGTTGATGCTATGAAATCCATGGTTGTAGTTTAATTGACTTTGAAACCAAAAAAGATAATTGTATGTACGTTTGGGGGTGTTAGTGTAAATAGTAAGAAATAAAAGGGTGTTAGTGTAAATTTAGTGTATTAATGCTTAAACATCGATTTATATACGTTTGTTAGCTGGGGGTAGCCATGTTGATGTTATGAAATCCATGGTTGTAGTTTAATCGACTTTGAAACCAAAAAAGATAATTGTATGTACGTTTGGGGGTGTTAGTGTAAATAGTAAGAAATAAAAGGGTGTTAGTGTAAATTTAGTGTATTAATGCTTAAACATCGATTTATATCGTTTGTTAGGCTGGGGTAGCCATGTTGATGTTATGAAATCCATGGTTTTAGTTTAATCGACTTTGAAACCAAAAAGATAACTATATGTACTTTGGGGGTGTTAGTGTAAATTTAATGTATTAATGCTTAAACATCAATTTATGTATGTTTGTTAGTTGGGTAGCCATGTTGATGCTATGAAATCCATGGTTGTAGTTTAATTGATTTGAAACAAAAAAAAATTGTATGTACATTGAGGGGTGTTAGTGTAAATGGTAAGAAATAAAGGGGGGTTAGGTTACGTCGGATCAGGTTACGACGTTACGTCGGATCAGGTTACCATGTTGTAGTGTATTAATGCGGACTTGGACCAGCACTCTCCTTATTCTTATTCCAAAGTCGGATCAGGTTACATCGTTTAAGGATCTTCGGCCTATCAGTCTATGCAACCTTTACAATAAGATTATATCGAAATTATTGTCATCCCGGCTAGCTTCTGTTCTTCCTTTGATTATTTCCGACAACCAAAGTGCTTTCACAAAAGGAAGAATCATCCAGGATAATCTCCTATTAGCTCATGAATTGATGCATCATCTTAAGAAGAAAATTAATGGCTCTAACGTTCTTATAAAGCTGGATATGGCAAAAGCTTTCGATAGGGTTTCGTGGCTCTTTCTGATTAAAGTCTTGCGAAAATTTGGCTTTGGGGAAATATTCATTGATTTGATTTGGCGTACCATATCAGAAAATTGGTTTTCAGTGCTTATTAATGGGAGTTCTGCTGGGATTTTCCCTTCATCCCGAGGCCTCCGTCAGGGTGATCCTTTGTCCCCAAGTCTATTCATCATTGCAGCGGAAGTCCTTAGTCGGAATCTTAATAAACTTCAGTCTATGCACCCACATTATGCCTTCTCTTCGATTAGTGGTTGCCCGATCATTTCTCATCTTGCTTTTGCAGATGATGTGATTATCTTTTGTAATGGAAATCGTCATTCCTTGTCCCAGCATAGACGATTGCTTGACAACTATGAAAAATGCTCGGGTCAGCTCATTAATTCCCACAAAAGATGTTTTATGCTTTCTTCTCATACGTCTCGATCTAGAATTGAATCGATTCGTAATCATCTTGGTTTTCCGTTTCGTGATCTTCCAGTAACTTATTTGGGCTGTCCTTTATTCGAAGGAAGGAAAAAAAAGATTTTATTTGATTCCTTAGTTGAAAAACTTCAGATGAAAATTAGTTCGTGGATTGGTGCTTTCCTTAACCAAGCGGGCAAAGTCACTTTAATCAACTCTGTTTTGAATTCTATTGTGATGTATCAGTTAGCCACCCTTGACCCGCCGGCGGCTGTTCTTAATCTGATTAACCGGCTGCTATCAAATTTCTTTTGGGGCTGTATCGAAGGTAAGAATAAAGCGCACTGGATCGCTTGGGATAAGTGTTGTCGTCCTGTTCTGGAAGGTGGTGTGGGGATTAAATCTCTCTCTGATGTTATGCGGTCTTTTGCTATCAAAATTTGGTGGCGATTTCGGACGACTAATAGTCTTTGGTCCCGCTTCATGCATGCAAAATATTGCTCTACATCCCATCCTGTCTCTTCTTGGTCGGTTCTCATATTTGGCGTCGGATGTGTTCTATCCAGAGATATAGCGAAACCTCACATTCGTTGGATTATAGGCAAGGGAACATGTTCTATCGGGCCGACGGTTGGTCGCCGGATGTTACTCTCATCAAGCCCGATTCGAGTCCTTTATCTATTGTGGGTGACTTATTTTCTCCTTCGAGCCGACTTCTTGCCGAGCTATTTCTTCTCTTGGATGCTGCGGTTTACGCCATTCGGTCTCACCGTATTCGACTTTCGGATCGGCCAAATATTGCTTGTTGGAGCCTTCTGCGAATGGTCGCTTCGTTTAAGCTCAGCTTGGGATTTAATCCGTGTTTCTCATCCTCATCTCGGCTCGGCCAAATTTATATGGCACAAACATCTCCCAAGGCAGATTAGCTTATTTTTGTGGCGGCTGTGGTATCGTCGTCTTCCAATTGATGAGAGTATAATGCGGAAAGGTATTTCTCTCCCTCTCGATGTTATTGTTGCAATGAAGGCTATTGCGAAACTTATTTGCACGTGTTTCTACGTCCCCTTGCCCGATATATTTGGAATCATTTTCATATTTTAGGGGCATTACCTCGGCTAGCGATTCTATCCGACAAACTTGTTTTGCTTGGTGGCTTAAAGATAAAGCTTTGATCTTCCTAATCGCGCCTGTTGTTATTTTATGGGAGTTATGGAAGTTTCGAAATACAGCCTTTCATGAAGGAAAGAGAAGTTCAGGCCGTATTTTACTGGCCCGTATCAAACAGGAAATCACTAGCATTCTTTTAGTGGCTGGTCTTCCGTCCTTTTCTTTGGACAGTTGGGACATGTATTTTGCCCTTCCCTTTTGCCGGCGTAGTATTATCCCAAAATCTAATCGTGTTGTGGTGCAGTTGAAGCCTATGCCAGATTGGTCAAGTTAAATACCGATGGCGCTTGTCGTGGAAACCCGGGAAATAGTGCAGGCGGGGGAGTTATTCGGGATTCTAGTGGTGATATAATCCATGCTTTTTCTTCTCATTTTGGTCATTCAACTAGTTTCATGGCTGAGTGTTATGCTCTGCTGCAAGGTGTTGAATGGATTTATTTGCACAATTATGTGGGAGCTCATGTAGAAATTGATTCTAAAGTCCTCTTTGATTGTATCACCGATAAGTCTAATCCTCCTTGGGTCTCTCTTTATCATGTTCGAGCCATCAAATTAATGCGGGATTCTATGCGGCTAGTCTTCTCTCATTGCTTTCAGGAAGCTAATAGTGTGGCTGATGCTCTCACTAACATGGGTTGCGATAAGGGTAGAAACTTCACCTTCTCTTCAGTCTCGGATCTTCCTCGACATATCCGAGGTCTTATTCATCCGACTCGATAGACCGCTTATGTCGTGCAACCTCATTATGTTTCCATCTAGTTATCTTTTGGTTGTACTGTTTTCCGTTTTCGAGGTCAGACTCCTCCGTCCTCCCATTTATAAGGGCAAGGCTGGTTGTCCCCCTCAAGTTTGTCCTATTTTTTTCTTCTTAATAAAATCTAGCAGGGTGCCGTCCCTGTTTCCCTAAAAAAAAAAAGTGTATTAATGCTTAAACATCGATTTATGTACGTTTGTTAGCTGGGTAGCCATGTTGATGCTATGAAATCCATGGTTGTAGCTTAATTGACTTTGAAATCGAACAATATAACTGTATGTACGTTTAGGGGGTGTTAGTGTAAATAGTAAGAAATAAACGGGTGTTAGTGTAAATTTAGTGTATTAATGTTTAAACATCTATTTATGTACGTTTGTTAGATGGGTAGCCATGTTGATGCTATGAAATCCATGGTTTTAGTTTACTTGACTTTGAAACCAAACGACATAACTGTATGTACGTTTAGGGGGTGTTAATGTAAATAGTAAGAAATAAATGGGTGTTAGTGTAAATTTAGTGTATTAATGTTTAAACATCGATTTATGTACGTTTGTTAGATGGGGTTACCATGTTGATGCTATGAAATCCATGGTTGTAGTTTAATTGACTTTGAAACCGAACAACATAGCGTATGTATGCGTTTAGGGGTGTTAGTGTAAATAGTAAGAAATAAACGGTGTTAGTGTAAATTTAGTGTATTAATGTTTAAACATTGATTTATGTACGTTTGTTAGCTGGGTAGCCATGTTTATGCTATGAAATCCATGGTTATAGTTTAATTGACTTTGAAACCAAAAAAGATAACTGTATGTACGTTTAGGAGGTGTTATTGTAAATGATAAGAAACAAAGGAGGTGTTAGTGTAAATTTAATGTATTAATGTTTAAACATCGATTTATGTACGCTTGTTAGCTGGGTAGCCATGTTGATGCTATGAAATCCATGGTTTTAGTTTACTTGAATTTGAAACCGAACAACATAACTGTATGTACGTTGGGGGACTTTGAAATCGAACGTGCTTACTTTCAAGCAACATTCATTCCATTTCTTCTCTTTCCATTCCTCTGGTTTAATACTCATATTGGGGGTGGGGGAAATAGGGTTGGACCCTTTTTGTTATTATTATTAACTAATTGATTTTGGATAACTTGTACATGTTTAGGTTCATCCAGCAAAAAAAGCAAAGAAATGATGATTATGCCATAAATGTATTCCTATGGTAAGCTTCTAAAGCTTCTTGTTTGATCATATGAAAACAATGACTTACTTTTTCTTGTTGATTTTTAATCAAAATAGTAATTTTACTTGGACATGTTTTCTAGCTGATTGTCGTGAAGATGAAGTTTTTCTTGATCCTCATGTCGTAGGATTTTTTTTAATTTTATTTTTAGGTTTTTTTATTAGATATGGTTTACATGGATTGGTATAAGTTTAAATTTCCAAGTTAACTCTAGAAACAAGTTTTTGGTATTAATTGTTATATATAATTTACATGGATTGTTGTAACAACATTTACAGTTTGATGTTTTTAAATTAGTTTTATATTATTGTTTATTTTGTATCTTCAGTTTTGTATTTGTATCTTCAGTTTTGTATTAATTGTTATATTATCAGGTACAAAAATTTATAATAATAGTATTTTTGGGTTTTTTTTAAATTTTTTAACATTATTAGCGACATAATTTTCCGTCGTTGAAATTTAATTTTAATTAATTTTTAAAAGCCTTTAGCGACGGAATTTTCCGTCGCTAAAATTCAAATTTAATTCATTTTTAAACGCCTTTAGCGACGGAATTTTCCATCACTGAAATTCAATTTTAATTAATTTTTAAAAGCCTTTAGCGACGAAATTTTCCGTCGTTGAAATTCAAATTTAATTAATTTTTAAACGCCTTTAGCGACGAAATTTTCCGTCGCTGAAATTCAATTTTAATTAATTTTTAAAAGCCTTTAGCGACGGAATTTTTCGTCGCTAAAATTCAAATTTAATTAGTTTTTAAACGCCTTTAGCGACGGAAATTTCCGTCACTGAAATTAAATTTTAATTATTTTTTAAAAGCCTTTAGCGACGGAAATTTTCGTCACTGATATTAACCTTTAGCGACGAAAATCGGTCCGTCGGACATCGACGGACCAGAGCGGAAAATTCGTCATTTGGGAGCCATTAGCGACGGAATATTGCCTTTAGTGACGGAAAATTCCGTCACTAAATGTCATTTTTCTAGTAGTGGAATGAAGGCTGCTTCTGCCTTCATCCTGTAAGTGAAAAGGAGAGAATTCGAGATTTTTCACTTTTCCCCCTCCAAGCAACTCAAAATCAGCACTCAAGTCCTCAAAATTCCAAAGTTGCAAAATGGCCCTAAAGCTTAACAGAAAGTTAACAAAAGTAATTTTGTTAACCAAATTCGACGGCCTTGCGTCCAAGAGCAAGGAAAATTCATGTCTCCAGCAAGTTAGCCGCAAGACAAGCTGAAAAGCCAGAAAAATCGGTGGCAAGGGTAAGTATTTTTGTAAAAATAAAGTCAAAACAAAAAAAACAAAAAAAAGAAGAAAAGAAAAAGAAAAAAAATAAAGCATGCAAAAGGAAAAAATTGCAAGCAAAAGGAAAATCAAAATGCAAAAAGAAGAAGAAGAAAAAAAAGAGATCCCCAGCATGAAAGAGCCAGAATTGCAGAAATAGCCAAATCAGCTAAACCAGCAGCAGCAGTCAAAGCATGAAAAGGTAAGGAAGGTAAGGTTTGCTTATTATACCTTCAAAAATAAAAGAAAAATCTTTTTAAAAAAAAAAAAAAGAGGAAGAAAAGAAAAGAAAAATCTCGTTGTCGTATCCATCGACGGATTTTGATCGGTTGGATATAGTTTTCGAAAAATTTGAAGAAAATGCCTTTTGTCGTATTCGACGACGGATTTTTATCGGTCGAGTACAGTTTTCGAAAATTTTAAAGTTTTCTTATCGTGTTTGGCGAGGTATTGGACCGGCGAACACGGTTTTGAAAATGCCTCTTAACGTATTTCAATGACGGGTTTTGACCAGTTGAAATATGGTTTTCGAAAAACTCAAAAATCTTCATACCGTTTTTTACGACGGTTTTTGACCGGTAGAATACGACTTTTCGAAAAACATGAAAATCTTTTTTTCATTGTGTTCTCGGATGGGTTTTGACCCAAAGAGCACGACATCCCCGTTGGTTGTTTGTTTCGGCTTAGACCGAACTATGTTTGGTTTGATTTCCTTTATTAAAGAATACGTAGGCAGCCTACATTAGTAGGTCCGACCATCAGAGCACTTAATTTGCATATATGATTAAAAATTGTGATAACTGGTATAGCCGACTAAAAAGTCTAGGATATAGAGGTTTGGTTTACATTATAAGCGTTGCATTATAAGCGCTACATGTTGCATCTCTCTCACCCGTATTAATTGCGCGAAATTGGAGAGTCTATTTCTTATCAAAGATGTTCGTCTACTCAGTAAGATGCGGGTTACCTGTAGACTCCATCGTTGAGGGGATCTGTAGACACCCCAATTTCGTACCCCAGGTATGTAACATGGCATAAAATATCAAGACCTGTTAAAACATTAACAAATGTCAAAGTTCTGAGGTCGAAAATGCAAAAGGACAAGGCGGGATGCGTAAAAGCAGTGAAATGCGGGGTTTAAAGTGTCAAAAGGAAACAATTTACACTAGGCTGGCGCCACTCACACTCAAAGTGGAGTGGCGCCCAGTTTCACTATGGGTGGCGCCCAGTTTGCTCAATAGTGCACTACAGTTTGTCGCATTGTGCAATTCCTTCGGTGTTGTGTACAAACAATTGAAGCATGAGGAGGAGATTTTTAATCCTTGATGAATCCCCATCCCAGGCTATAAATAGAGCTTCGGGGTTCGTCTTCAGAGACAACAATTCATCCGCAAAACTCTACTCGTCCTCGTTACGCTGAAGAAATAGAGAGCGAATATAATATGAAGAAATAGGGTGAATAATCTATAATACCAATTTAAAAAATCATCTTAAGATATAATATAAAGAGCGATTTTATGGAATTTACAATCTTTAGTCGAGGCATGTTTGCTTTGGTCACTCGGAACAACATACTTGCTGGCAGTAATAAACTTTGCAATCAGATTGAATATAAATTGTAAGCAGTAAAGAAATATAGCAGTAGAAAGATTGTGTTGGTCCACAATAATGCTCAAATAGGCTAGAGGGGGGTGAATAGCCTATGATGCCAATTTAAAAATTTTCTTTTGGATATACATAAAGCATAGTTTAAGTGGCAATTGCAGTTTATCGAGTTGAGCATGTCTGCCGGTAAAGGCTATTGGTAGACTTGCTTTAAGCAGAAGTATCAACTCCGCCGGTAAACTACTTAGTCAAATCAAAAGCCTGGTAAAAGGTTTGTATAGCGGAAGGTATAGAGGCTATGATTTGGAGAAGTCTTAAGTGGCCGTACATGAATATATGTTCGAACAACAACACACTTATTACTTCTTTCAAATGCGAGAGTTTAGGAAATCAATTAGAGAATGGTTTTCTAAAGATAAATCATTTATAAAAGCTCATAGATATGTAGGGACTGAGAGATAAAGTATTAGCAAGAACATATGAATTTATTCAAAGATAAATTACATATTACATCAGTCGAAATAGTCTGTATACAGTTTCTGGATTTGTCTTCCTAAGTCTCAATCCTTACTTAATTATCCATTCAATGATCTTTAAGTTGCAAAGGACAATAGGAGATGAAACAGAAGCTGTTATGAGATGGAATGAATTTTCAAGGTAGTGCAAAGCACTCGACCTTCCATGATGATTGATTATTGCACAATCAATAACATTTGTATTGGAATACAAATCTAAAGATATGAATGCAATATCTACAGACAACTTTTCATTTTCTTCAGACATTATCTAACATCAATCTTCAGATCTTGATCTCCGTCTTTTGAAGTTTCTGATCAGTCTCTTCTCTTTTCAAAGCTTTTCTTCCTAGCAATCCACTAAGAGTGTTTTGCTAAGATCTGGATAAGTTCACTGCAATCTGTGTAGAAATCAGAGATACATTGGTGAAGACGATCTCTTTGAGGATTTCTTTTCTTTGAAGTTCTTGATTAGATTGAGTTACTCGTTGCTCACAGTGTATCGTTTTATGATCTTAGATGTCGCTTACACTGTCACGTTTATAGTGAGCAAGAGAGAGGATATATATAGGCGAGAGTCAATATGATCGTTGAGAGATGAAGACTTGAAGTTTTCTATCCGTTGGAGATGTAGTGGTTGAAGACTATCGGATAGAGATCTTTGTCCATAAGATCTTTGATTGTTTGGAGCAAAGATTTAGTCTGTAGATCTTGGAACTTGTTGTGCTGTCGGACCATGTTGATAAGTCTTTGAAGAGTAGGTCGATGTATGTTGCCTTTGTCAAGTGGTCTGTTCAATAAAGTAATTGCTTTTTGACTTTAACAGACTACTTGAGTGAGCGAAAGCCTTGTAGCTTTACGTATGTCAGGATTTTTGAGGCATGAACATATTTGTCTTGATTTGTGCAGTTTCTTGACTTTTCTCTGCACGTGCGATTTTTAAAGTCTGGTGGAATGCTTCGAGCCGGTGAAACAAGTCTTCCGATCGGAGAACTAATGTCTGGCAGTGCGGCAGTTTAACTTGTAGCATGTCCGGTGGTGAGTTCGATCTTGATCACTTAATGCTTTTGCGTAGCTGCAGGTCTTAGGTGCTAAGTGCATCCGAAGTCTTTGTTCTGTTTTAATCATCATGTAGGAAGGTAGGACTTGATCAGGTTGCACCTAATATAAGACCTATGTGATATATACTGAGTTGCCACGCTTAAGTGCAGACCTTTTGGCCACCGTGATGACTCACTTGTAATGGGGGCAAGCAAATCAACATATATAGAATATGCAAGGTGATAACTAAATTATCAAGAAGCATATTCCAACAATCTCAACAATCTCCTCCTATTTGCTTGGAACCATTACAAAATGACATATACAAAGCACTAATGCATTTATCAAACATAGTAATAACATGTCCACAATGAATGGCCATTTTATCTCAAGACATGTCCTATGTTGATAATTACATGGCGATGGCTTGGTATAGTCTACTATTGCTATTACTGGACTCGATAAATCAAAGTCTTGAACATGTAATGCAATAGTTAAAACAATTTAGATCACTTGTAATTTTTGAAAGAGATTTGAACATGATCTAAAAGGTTTTTAGAAAGTCTTACTTGCACATAAATTTTTATAACCTGAAAGCTTGTGTTGGCAAGGAAGAGTAGCAAATCCTTAAGTAAATGTATGTTTTTTGAAAGTAGTTCAATAAGGATTGCTTGTAATACCAATTTTTGAAAAATCAATTTTTTGAAAAATCAATTTTGAAAACTTTTTATTTCATTTGAAAATAAAGGATCTGTTGAAAGTAAGACTCAACAGAGGGTTTTAGTTTTAAACAAGGTTTTCAACGAAGTGCCACAAAGAGGCTGAGCATGATTCACTAAGAATCGGCTTAGGTAAAATATCACATTTGTTGGTGTGTGTGTTCATTTGGAATTTAGTTAAGTCAACTCTCCTCCTTATGAAATGAATGTTATCACTCTTTTTACACTCTCCTCCGTAAGTTATATGTATATGTCATATAACTCTCCTCCTTAATGGTTGCAAGCAATAAAAATAAATATTGAAGAACAGTTGCATGCAAAAATAAGAAGATAACATAAGAGATGCGACATAATAGAGTAGATGACAAAGAGAAAGTGTTGATTCTTATGTTAAATTTATATCGATCGATACATTACATTAGTTTTATACTTGATTGGCTAATCGGTAGCGTATCGATTAGCGTGGCAACAATATAGAACTTTGCCTTGTATAGTTTTGTAGGACTCTTTTCGGGTTCGGCGGAAGACCCTTTCTCGGCTTCACTTAGGAAGACACTGCTTCGGCTTAAGATCGGTAGACCTCGTGTCCGGTGATGCGCTTCTCGTGTCCTCTTGACATAAAGCTAGCTGGATTAATTCAAACTTATTTCCATATATTATTTGAATTAATCCAAGTCGTTCTCGACATGTCAAGCCGAGAAAGCAACTTTCGAAAGCGAGGAAGACTTTTTAGATCTGAGCGATGAAAGCGATAAAGCGGCATCCCTACTTTACGCTTCATCTCTCGGATCGACACCAAATCGCCCACCTTTTTGAAGATCTCGAAATGATTATCTGCTACGGATATACGTGAAGACGAAATTCATGATGCGACCCCATGCATTTAATGCATTTATGAATAAATTTGTTGAAGCCTTCGTCCTCTCCAACGGATTCTTTTGAAGTGCACATGCTTTAAATCGCCATTGAAGGCTGGAACAAACAGACAAGCGTGACGAGAATCAATCGAACACTTAAAGAATTGCTCAATCTATACAACTCAAGTCTTTCATTTCGGTGCATTCAATAGATCCTCAACAGATCTAGAAGTCCTCGTCAACAACAAGAAGGCTGCTCTTCAACATTTATTGTTTTATTCTTCTTGTTGTTTACTTCCATTAACTATATTACTTGCATCAATTAAATATCTTGTATTCTGAGATATTTAATTCCATAGACTAAACACAAGTCAATATTTTGTACACGATCCATTAGGGATATTCTTTGTAATTGATCTAAGTGGAAAACATAGTGCACAATTTAAATCCAAGGTTATTGCCTTGGTGGTGGGCGTAGCACTATTTACGTGTGAACCATCTCAAAATACTTGTGTTATTTCCTTACGTTTGTCTATTCTTAAACTGCATAGTTTCCTTGTTCATTATATCCATTTATTGAGAACTTAAGTAATACGTAAAAGGTCTACTGGGTAGTCCTTATCGGCGGACACAGAACAATTTCTTGAAGGTCTTCCGCTACTTGAAACTCTTCATAAACTTCAAGTAACTTTCAAGGAACTTACTTAAAAGTTTTAAAGTGTTAATAAGCTATTCAACCCCCTTCTAGCTTATTATTGTGCTCATTGGGACCCACAATTGGTATCGAGCCATACTCTTTGAAAACAAGTTTTCCTAGATTAAACTCTTGAGAATCGACATAATGGCACAAACACACTATATCTTTACATCTAATGCTAACCACGTCCCAATATTGGACGAAGGTCATTTTGATGTATGGAAGGATAAAGTAATGAGATTCATGAACTCTATTGACAACAGATTATGGAAATGTGTCACTTGCGAGGTCAACATATACCAATGAAGGCAAATCTTCTCGCCTCCATCATTGGGAACCTGCGAAGTTCCTAAGAAGAATCGAGAATGGACAGGAGAGGGCGATAGCTGGTTGAACTTGACGATAAAGCAATCAACATAATCACCGACTCTCTAGACACAAGCACATACCCGACAGTGATTCGATGTACAAGCTGCGAAAGAGATGTGGGAAGCTCTTGTAGAATACTTGGAGGGAGACCAAGACACAAGAGACAACGAAAATATACATACATCCGGCGGTTTGATTCTTTCAAAAAGGATCCTAAGGAAACAGAGACAAGCATACGATCGATTCGGTGAGGTAATAAATAGTTGCTTTTCTCTTGGTAAAAGCGTATGACAAAAGGAAATGAACATGAGGTTTCTAGGCTCTCTAGGTAGCTTATGGCATGAAGACCACTATGAAAGAATCTAAAAACTTAAGCGAGATGACTCTTCGTAGTCTCTACACGCCCAGTTTAAAGGTTTATGAACTTGAAGTTAATCAAGCTCTAGAGCAAGACAAGCAGTTGAAGCGTGTCTTTGCCCGATGGTCCAAGAAGAAATCATTGTTGAAAACAAACCTCTACTTCTTCTGTGAAAATGATTTTTTATCGATGAACAATTTGCTATGTTTGTTAAGCGATTTCAAAAATTTGCAAAATATGGAAGAAAGAACACCCACAACAACCTTTCGGGAAGATTGGTGGCTCATCAAGGAAGAGCTTGTGTGTTATCTTGTAGAAAACACGGTCATTTTGCCTCAAAGTGTCCAAAGCCAAAATTTGAAGCATACAGAAAACCCTCGTTTAGAAAATTTCAAAAACAAAAAGGTATGTTGGTGAAGACATAGAAGATAAACAGGTTGCTACATGGTTTGAAGCGATTCGAGAAAGGAGGAAGAGGATTGTGAGCAAGCTAACATATGCTTAATAGCTCATGATTCATGTCCTACCTATGACTCACGAAAATGAAGTTGTAGTTTCACCAAGTCCTTTGGACAAAAATGAAACCAGCGGTGATAGCCGATGAGGAAGAACTTCTCAGGATAATCGGGATATGCTTGAAGAATTTAATTCCTTTAGAGTAGCCTATGTTAAGCGGCCAGAAGCGTGAGAAACTTACAAGCGAGAAATCTTTGATGGCGGTGAGATTCAAACTCTCAATAGTTGTCAACAAGAAATATCAAGCGAAGGAAGAAAACAAATTTCTTCATGACAAAATTGGTTGTCATTGAGCACATCAAAGGACTAGACCTAGAGAAATTGCCTTGCAAAGACAATTGACTCTGGAATAGCTCAAGGATGCATTGAAGAAATCCTTTCAAGCCAAAAATCTAGCTATGATAAAGCGGCATAGGATATTCGAGATGTGTCTCTTAGACAATCTCTTACGTCAAAGAGAAAGGTGAATCCTCAGAAGCGCTAATGATATATCTTTCTCTAAGCAGACATTTGGAAATCTGAGGGAAGCAAGGCCTTGGTTACTCAAGTGTTCCTTATGTTTACCAAAGTTCCAAAGGAAAAGCCAAAATGGTGATTCAAATGAGAAATCGAGAAGGTAACGGTAGAAAGTGAAGTCTACCGGCAACGACTATGTCAAGGCAAAGTCTGGCACGGTAGACCTGCTAAACCTCTAGGTAACTATCAAGTTTGTCAATGAAGCAGACAAGGCTTCTTTACATTGAAGGTAAACTTAAAGGTATTCTAGAATCCTCTGGAAAAGTTCTCAACAGAGAAAAGCTAAAGCTAAGAATGCATTAATAACCTACCTAGGAAGATTCGAAAGAAACCAATTAAGTCTACAGAACAACAAATGAACAGGATGAAGAATGATCAACTCTGACTCTCTATGGACTTTTCATTTATGTCATTCTTGCCATTGCTTAGGCCATCGGCACGGGAATGCTGCTAAGGTTCACCCAAGATCGAGAGACCTAGTTCTCTCAAGGTCAACGGTATGGGTTGCAAAGGTTGCTAATCCTTAGGACCCATATAAAGGGTACCTTGTTTTGCTTTAACTCTTTTACGGGGAATGCTTCATGGCTATAGAATCGAGAAATCAAAGACATCACGGTACCTAGGCGATTGGCATTGTTCAAGGCATATATTGGGAGCAGAGTCTTCTTACCAATATAGCGAAGCAAAGGACCACGATTATCTTCGGAGACAATGCAAGAGGAAAGACAATTGGATATGGCTCAATTACTAGAGGAAGTCTCTCCATCAACAAAGTTTCTCTAGTAAGCGGTTTAAAGCACAATCTTACGAGCATATCACAGTGCGACACAAGGACTTCTATGCCAATTCAATTCCAACGGTGCTTCATCAAAGGCGGTGAATCGTGCTCTACAATCGGCCAGGCAATAGACAAGGAAGCGTCTATGTCGTGGACTTAAATCTTCTAGGGAGATTCTCAAACACGTGTCTAGTAGCCAACAATGTTCGTGACAACGGTGGCTATGGCACAAGCGTCTCGATCACCTCAACTAAGCACCTCTCCAAGCTCTCCAAAAATGGGCTTGTCGAGGTCTACCTACGGTGTCTGCCGATCATGACAGAAGTTGCAAAGCTTGTCAACTAGGAAAACTTTCCAAGTCTTCCTTCAAAAGAAAGTGTTTTATCAACAAATAGACCTCTTCAACTACGCATATGGATCTCTTTGGACCTATAACAGGTCGGTATTTCGGAGACAAGTACATTGTAGTAGTTGATGACTACTCTAGATTCACTTGGATTGAAACTATGACATCTAAAGATGAAACGTATGATCTAGTCACGCACTTTTAGAAGACTTCAAACTCAAAAGAAGACATCTGTGACATAAGATCGGACAATGGCCTTGAATTCAAAAACAATGGTGTAGAAAATCTGCGATGACCATGGGATCGGTCACAACTTCTGCCGCCGGTACTCCTCAACAAAATGGTGTAGGCTGAGCGGAAGAACAGAGACACGATTGAGCGGCTAGAACAATCTTGGCGAAGCTAAACTTCAGTATTTACAGGCGGCGATCAATCTTGCTTTACCCAAAATAGATCACAGTAAACAAGTTTCATAATAAAACTCCATATGAAATATGGAGAGGAAGATCCCAAACATTGGATTTCTTAAAATCTTGGTTTGTAAATGTTTTATTCTTTACAATGGAAAAGAGTATAGAGGAAAATTTGATGCAAAATCAGACGAAGGAATTTTTACGGGATATTCCAAACATTCAAAAGCATTTCGCATTTTCGATAAATCTAATTTAAAAATCTTAGAATACGTGCATGTTTCTTTTGATGAATATGACTTGTTAGAGCCTAGAAAGGCTCAGAGCGTTGCTAATGATTCGATAATGATGAGGCAGTACAAATTCATCCTACTTCTCGAAGCGGCAAATGCGAGAACCCATGTATACCGATAACCCTTCACCGGTAGGCGATACATCTACCGATACCGATAACAACTCTTGTTGACCGAACCCATCTCTTCTGTTTTACCCCAAGCACCTTTACAGATATCTCATCCTTCTTGTTCACGAGAAAATGAAAGTTTGAAGACTCTATTTCTTGAACCAGATTTTGGTGAATCTCCTTCTCAACCAACTCCGAATTCTTAAGGGAAGAATCCACCGAGAAGTGATCTTCCTCAAGCTGTTATCGAAGCAAGAGATCATCCATTTCTCAAATCATTGGTGATCTCAATACGGGGAGTTAAATGCGAGAAATAAGGTTCGAGAAGAAACGTTGTTTGCTTACGCATTTGTATCGGAACTCGAACCAAAGAAGATTGATGAAGCCATCGAAGATCATAAGCGGATTGAAGCTATGCAGAAGAGCTGAACGGTTTGAAAGATGTAAGGTGTGGAGTTTAGTTCAAAGCCGGCGATCATCCGTCATCGGCACCAAGTGGGTATTCGAAATAAAAGAGATGAAGATGGAAATGTCACCGAAACAAAGCTAGATTGGTTGCTCGGGGCTGCAGAGCGGGGAGAAGAAGGAATTGACTTTGATGAAACTTTGCTCTGTTTGCTAGACTAGAAAGCAATCGGAATCTTTCTAATGCCTT
>CM028382.1:55907074-56024736 GCA_013146195.2 Codonopsis lanceolata | reverse complement strand
CAAAGGATTTGTGAGAGGAAGAATAGACACTACTTTATTCATCCTCAAGCCGAAAAGGCCATTTCTTACAGTCAATCTATGTGGGCGACATCATCTTTGGATCAACTAACCGCTAAAAGATTCGAGAAGGCGATGCAAGCAAGTTCGAGATGAGCATGATGGGTGAACTTACCTATTTTCTAGGGCTTGCGAATACAACAGACTTGAGGCGGAATCTTCATCGGCCAAACCAAATATGCAAAAAGAACTGAAGTTTGGTCTTGATTCGACCAAGGATTTGAAACTCCAATGTCTGGCGTGCCATCTTGACAAAGATGAGAAGGGGAAAGCAAGAAAACATGACCAATCTTAGAGGAATCATAGGTTCACTTCTTTACCTTCTTCTTCAGTAGACGACATTATGTTTCTTGTTTGTGTTTGTGCTAGATTTCGAGGCAAATCAAAGAGTCACATTTGCTTCGCCAAGCGTATCATCGAGATATGTTTCAAAACAACAAATCTAGGCATCACGGTATTCAAAATCCAACAACTTCAATCTCGTTGGATACTGGATCACGATTATGCGACTGCGAGAAATGTGAGAAAGAAGCACCCGTGGGACTTGTCAATTTCTTGGAAAGCAGACTTGTCTCATGGTCTTGCGAAACAAGGATCGGTGGCAAACTCAACCCGCGAAGCGAGAATACATTCTTTGCGGCGTTGTTCTGCTGCTATGGATGAAGCAACAAGCGGTGGACTACAACATCAGGCGGCTTGCCCGATCATGTGTGACAACACATCGGCTATCTCGATCTCCAAAAATCGGTGATGCACTCCAAGACAAAGCACATTGATATTCGTTATCATTTCCTCAAAGTCATGTGGAAAGGGTAACATCGGTTTGGAATACATTCCAGTGAGCATCGGTGGCGGAACATTCTCACAAAACCACTTGGATGCCACCAGGTTTGCTTATTTAAGGAGAAATCTTGGTATGATTGATCCCTCTTGCTTAAGGTTAATATTTTGTTAATGTTTCTTTCATCTTAGGTAGACTTGTTTTAGACTAATCGGAAGGCGTAAGTTTCCACTTGGGAAGACTTAAAGGTTAGTTTCTCTTACTTAGTCTACTTGTTTGCTAAAGAGGTTTCTAAAGTAATAATGTGGGTCAAGGATAAAATTTGGTACTTAAGAAAATATCTTAAGTTCCGCTTTAAAACTGCGATAAAATTTTCTCGCCTTTAAATAGTCCTTGAACCGCCTTTTGCCAAACTTCACGGAATCCCTTTGACAAAACATTTCTCTCTCTCTCTTTCTCTCTCTCTCTCTCTCTCTCTCTCTATCTCTCTCTATGTAACTACTTTACGCAAATTCAAGTTCTTCTTGTTTCTTCTTCTCATCATCAACATCAATGGTATGCTTCTACTCTACTTGAAACTCGTAATTTTCTATGTAATGTTGCATTTCATTATCAACCTAAAATCGTTTTGGAATTCAAACGGTCATTTTTCGAGTTTATACAGTGATTCGCCATTGTTGTTCTTACAAACTTGAATTCTAACAGTCGTTTTTGTTTATTCATCGTTTATTCTTAAGAAAACTTATGTTATACTTTTCTCGAGTGTGGTTTCTCTAAACATTCTAGGGTTTCAAGTTTTTGCTTCGAAAATTTCAATTATTTTAGAAAACTTTGAAATTCCTACTTGTTTAGATGTCTAGATGAAAAGCCCTAATTTTTATTTTGTTTTTCTTTCAGGCAAGAACTTCAAAATCAAAGCGCGACAATGGAAGGCTTTGAACCCCGAACCCGACATTCCTCCCAGTTCGAATATCAACCTTCCAGATACCCCACCTATCCCGCCTCTCATGATATTATTGTCGCTTTGGACCCGGCTATATTACAGGCATGTGCATTGACCTTCACCAATCAACTCTATAGCCGCGCCAAAGCTTGCGAGGATATGGACGCCTCAGGATTCTCGCCTCTTACGCCTCAAGCGACAAAAACTACTGATATCTTCTCGCGTAAGAATTTTATCAAAGAATGGAGCTCATGAACAAGACTGCTCTTCGTGGGTGGATTCGAGGCCGTCCCATCTCTGTCACCGCTAAATCAATTTCCACCATCATCGGCGTGCATTACTTGGAGCTTTTCGAACCGTGGCCGAGGCTTTACATGCACATGGAAGCCATGAGGGAGTAGACACCCTCAGGGAGCCACAAGGAAAATGCTCCGAAATGTTCCTCTTGACGTCTCTCGCACCACCATCTTATAGACAAGGGGCTCCTATTCAAAAGTGGAGCTCATGACATGTTTACTGGCCAACAAATCAAACTGACCAGTGCTGTATTCCTCCAGCTACGTCTCAACTGGGGGCTCATCATTTTCGACGAGCTAAAGCAGTGGGTGGAGAAAGCTAAGAACAACCCCACTTGCAAACGCCGTCGGACCGATCAATGCCCTTTGAGGGATGATGCAAACATCAACTCTTCTTTGAAAGAAGATGAGTTGTTTACTGATGGCCAAGGACAAGCAGCTCACGGCCTCGTTTTCAGAAATACCGAATACGAGAACAAGCGACGGCTGCAGAAAGGTCTACCGCCGGTCTCTCTTGACAAAGTGGCCAAGCCTGCACCTATCTTGGTCACCCGCTTCAACATGGAAGCACATGAAGCAGCGAGCAGGACCTACAAAAAGGCCTCTGCAAAATTTGACGATCAAGTGGCCGCGAACCTCCATCAAAAGGCCAAAGACCTAGCTGATGAGGCAGAGCAGCTGCTAAGGTCCAAAATGGCCAAGGCAAAGGCAAAGAAGACAAGGCCGAAGTGGCACCTCCAACGAAGAGGAGCAGGCCAAGTGGATAAGGAGGCAGAGATGAAGGAAGGCCAAAATAAGAAGGCTTCGGGCCAATCTAGCCAATCTTCTCCTCCATCTACCTAAGCTAAGCCATCCTCTCCCACCTCCTACCCATTCCGACCAACCACCCTCACCATCTCCGCACCCACTCCCAAACCAAAACGTCGAAGGCTTCGTAAAACCTTCGAGGACCAGCCACCGGCAGCCCTCATGCCCCTACCGGTAGCGGATGAGTCTCCTATTCACCGCCGAGGAAGAAAAAGAGCTACGGTCCCCAACTCTGCCACCAACCAACTACCACTACCGCTCTTACCTGTCAACGCTTCCTATATCACCCTCTACCGACCAACCAACTACCGACGCCCAACCTACCCAACATACCTATCAACATCTATTCCTTCGAGTCATCTACTCAGAGGAATTCACCACCTCCTGAGGAGTCTATCCTCAGAGGAGCCTCAAAATCGGGAGGAGCCCAGAACCCCATCCCCTCCTCCTCCCTCACCCTTCAACTACTCACCCGACCCATCTACCCCTTACCCACCTCACCAATCCCACCAACTTCATCACCCACACCACAACTCCATCAATAGACTCTGCTGCTGCCAAGTTCCTTCTTGAACTTTCTTGAGCAGATCTATCTCACCCCTACTCAACCTTCTCAACCTTCTCAACCTCCTCAACCTTCCCTTCAAAACCAAAATCCCTCTTATTGGTTCTCTACCGCCCCTTTCCCAATCCTCCCATGTGAAAATTCTCGACATGGAGCTTGATTCACCACCAACCCCACCAACCCCTCCTCCACCTTCCTATAACCATATCCTCTTCCACCAAAACCATACCAACCCAAGACTCTTTCCTCTTCTCGCCTCTAACTCCCCCTCCAACAGGCCTCCAAAGCCGGCTACCTCTGCCGCTACCATTCACGTTGGCCGAGCAACTTACTTCCTCATCGCCCGCCAATGATGAAGTTTTGTCATTGGATGCCATATATGAACGACTAGGCGAGCTCACAAGCATATCTACCGCTACCGAAGTAGCCACTGCCGAGCCAAGCCTGCCACTAATCTTCGCCAATTTCAAGAGGATGTGCGGACTCGCTTTGGACAGATGCACGACATGATTTCACCGATGTCAAGATCAACATGAAGCTCAACGAGATGAATGTTGCGTATCATAGGCTCCATTTTCTACGAGCTTCCATTCCACGCCATCACTCTCCATCTCGGCCACGGTGGCGCCCTCCCATTATGGAGCTCAACAACCTTGCTCGAGACTCGCTCACAATGTTATGAATGCCATCGTGATCGTGATCCGCCATCACGGAGGAGAAGCAAATGAGATCTATCGATCGTATCTAATGGAATAGAGAACGCCGTCTTCGTGAAGAACTCGACTACCGCTCTCGTTCCACCGGACCTCCAATCGATGCCGAATACCAACGAAGAATGGAAGAGCTAGAGCGAGAAACGAAGGGAAAAGGAAGGCTGCAGACAAAGGCAAAGGGAAAAGACCTTGGTAGCTTATTTGTATCTTTTCTTCCATTTACCTTTGTATTTATCTTATTTTTGAAAACTACGTTGAATGTAAACATCTTGTTTATAAATACGAGATGATTACTATGCTTTTTCAAAATTATCTTGTTTAAATTCTTCTGTTATTGTTTATCTAAATTAGAATTTAAACACTCAGTTTAAATTATATTTGAACTGCTTTTGCTAATACGTGTGTTATTCTATGATTTCTCTTATCCTTGTATGCACTTAGATTAGTCCCTTGCATTTGAGGTGCTCTTATTGTTTGATAGAGGCATGTCTTCCGCTACTATAATATATAAATCTCTCTAAGACATGCTATTATCTATCACATAGTCGGTTTTAAAGCCCTCATTTGTAGTAATGATGACCGGATATAAATAGGAGGAGATTGTTGATTCTTATGTTAAATTTATATATCAGTTCATTACCATTAGTTTTATACTTGATGGCTAATCGGGCTGCGTATCGATTAGCGTGGCAACCTGTATAGAACTTTGCCAAGTATAGTTTTTAATAGGACTTTACGGGTTCGTGGAAGACATCTTCACAAGCTTCAGGAAGACTTCAAAGCTTAAGATCGGTATACCTCGTGTCCGGTGATCGCTTCATGACGTGTCCTATCCATCAATGATTAGCTAAGCTGGATTAATTCAAACTTATTCCTATATATTATTTGAATTTAATCCAAGTCATTCCGACATGTCAAGCCGCCGAAAGCAACTTTCGAAAGCAGAAGACTTTTCGTCTGAGCGATGAAAGCGGCATCCCTACTACGCTTAACAATCTCTCGAATCGACACCAAATCGCCCACCTTTTTGAAGATCTCAAAATGATTATCGCTCTAGATATACGTGAAGACGAAAATCCTTGACGATGACCCCATGCATTTAATGCATTTATGAATAGAGCTGTTAAAGTCTTCGTCCTTCTCCAACGGATTCTTTTGAAAGCACTGCTATAAATAATGCCATTGAAACTGAACAAGAGACAAGCATCAAGAATCAATCGAACACTTAAAGAATTGCTCGAAACTTCATAACTCCAAGTCTTTCAGTGCATTCAAGAGATCCTTAAGATCTAGAAGTCCTCGACAACAAGAAGCCGCTCATCAACATTTATTGCTTTATTCTTCTTGTTGTTAACTTCATTCATTAACTATATACACAATTAAATATCTTGTATTACAGATATTTAATTCCCTAGACCCAAACACAAGTCAATATTTTGTACACGATCCATTAGGGATATTCTTTGTAATTGATCTAAGTGGAAAACATAGTGCACAATTTAAATCCAAGGTTGATGGTGGTGGATGTAGCACTCATTATAGTGTGAACCATCCCAAAATACTTGTGTTATTTCCTCGTCTGTCTATTACTTGACGGTTTCATTGTTTACATTATCCATTTCATGAGAACTTAAGTAATCTGTAAAAGGTCTATCGGTAGTCCTTATCGGCAGACCTGGAACAATTTTCTTGAAGGTCTTCCGCTACTTGATTCTTTTCATAGATTGCAAGTAACTTTCAAGGAACTTACTTAAAAGTTTTTAAAGTGTTAATAAGCTATTCAACCCCCTTCTAGCTTATTATTGTGCTCATTGGGACCCACAGTGTGAACCATCCCAAATTACTTGTGTTATTTCCTTACTGTTTGAACTGTTTATTACTTTAATTATCTTTATCATTTATACAGCAAAACTTAAGTAACTTGTTAAAGGTCTAGCGGTAGTCCTTATCGGCAGACTTGAAACAGCTACTTTGAAAGTCTTCCGCTACTTCAATCTTTTCAATAGATTGTAAGTATCTTTCAAAGAACTTACTTAAAAGTTTTTAAGTGTATAATAAGCTATTCAACCCCCCCCCCCTTCTAGCTTATTATTGTGCCCGTTGGGACCCACACTTATTGATCATCATTAAGTCTAATTAAGCAATCAACCTTAATCTATCACTAATTGGACAAGGTCATTGTCTATTCTACCCTCCTTCTTTGTGGATGTATATATCCACAAACCCAGCCATTGTTCATCCATTCCCTCTTCATTTTCTTCTCCAACATTACGTATTCTAGAGAGAGAGAAACAAGGGGAGACTTGGAGCCCTAGAGCTCATTCCTTCGATCTACGAAGATCCAACCATCCAATCTTTGATTCGACTTCGGATTCGCGAAGCTCTCGACGAGTAAAACACTTCCACTTGGTTTATTTTCATTTTCCTTGTTGTTTGAGGCACGAAATAGGTACGTTACTAAACCCCATACTTTATCTTTCTTACTTAAATCGATGTTGGGTTGTTAGGGACGAGATTATCTTGACTTCTTGTGTTATTACATGTCTAAATGATGTGTTTCCTTGGGATTTTGATTAGTATACATATGGGATTGGATTTTTTTAGGTTTGTCGGGTTTATTGAAGTATTTAGTAAATGGAATTACTTGTTGTGGGATTTAGGAACCCGGATGAACTTGAAATCTTGAAATTTGGCTATGACCTAGAAATGGGAATTTGGCTTTTGACTTAATGGATTCACGAAGTGGTTTATCATGTCCTAAGTGCTCGTTTGTTGCAGCTTATTTGGAGTGATTTTTGGCTTTTGAAAAGCCATATTTAGAGTGTTTGTTTCAGCTTATAAGCCAAAAGCCAATAAGTGAGGTACAACACCCTTTATGCATGGAAAAGCTAAAGCCAAAAAGCCAAAATTTTGAGCTTTTTTGGTTTTTTTTTAAAGATAGAGACAACTATTTATTAATAAATATTTGATTATCCTCATTTCATCCTTTTATGAAATATACATAAAAATATGAATACTAATTTTGAAGTTTTTTTTTTTAACAAAAAAATATAACAACTCATAAAGACAGTAACAAACAGTCTATCATGCCATCAGCCAAAAGTCATTCAGCCATCAGCTTAAGCTATCAGCCATAAGTCATAAGCCATCAGTCACAACAAACGAGCCCTAAATAACTCTAGGAAGAAGTCCTACGAGTTTTGGGTATGTTCGGGTCACAAATGTGTGATTGGAGAGGAAGACATTTGAACGAACCTAAGACCTCACACTTTGTGAAGCCCCATGTCTAAGCCATTTGAAACGGATTAATTGTAGGCTATGCCTATTGATATTTTTATGACTTCAATTGAAGTCCCAAGGCTTGTAATAGTGTGACTTACCATGTTTAGAACCATATGGGTTTAGGGTGATTGTAGTCATAACTTCCGACTCACTAAGAGTCGCCTTGAGAGCATAAATGCACGTTAACTTGCCTAAAAACTTGATTGGGAATCTTGGGAACATCTCAAGGAATCCGAGATGGTGAATTACAGAATTCTCCTATAGAATGAAGTGGGATGGTATATGCTTTAACACTCGATGTATAGAGTCCACTTGTAATGTCGCGAAGATAACCAAGTTATTATCTAAGACATGTTTGTATTGCCTTGGTCTTGCGGAATAGTATCGCACAGACATCCTCGGAACCTTGTCTATACCCCTATGGATTTATTCTTTGAAAGTAATACTTGGTACTTAACGTTTAGAGAACCTCAATGAGGTCTCGTAGTGTTGTAACATGATCTATCATGAGGTTTCAAAGACTTGAATGTGACTAGGGTGGTTACGACTTGTATATAAACCTTAATGGATTTAGGATTTAGGAATGAATGATCTCTCCAAAGAAAGCCTTTAAGGTTATAACCTGGTTATTTGGTAAACCTAGACAATCTAGGTAGCCTTGAGAATTATGTAAATTGTGAATTGTAAAGTTATAAACTTAGCTTGAATTATGCTAGAAATAACCTTCCATGTCTATTTCAATATTAGGACTTATAAAGCATAATTATATCAAGTTTTGACAATATGAATTTCTATATCTAAATTTCATTGTGACTTAAGAAAGCATGATCATGATCCTTGTTAATGATGAAGTTCTTCTCACTTGTTTTTATGAATATGACTTGATAAGCATATTTTGTATATTGGCTTAAAGCATGATTTACTCTTGAATGCATTAATATCCTATTGAAAGTTGATTTGTGTACTTGTATTGAAACTTGGATTTCACTAATAAGTGGAATGATGAACTTGTTAAACTAGGGCTTTTTAATGAAATAAGAACCTAGATATACGTAAAGTGTGAACATAGAGAAGGGATAGAAATGCATATAGCATTTATATCCTATTTGGGATGAATTATAGCGAAGACTCAATGGAGTCGAGTTTAAGGAACAACTGAACCTTACGAGGATCATGGTGAGATCCTATGACGCTTAGAACTCATTTGACTAGATTACTAGTTTTTGAAACTTTGATTGAATTGAGTGGACAACTTGACACTTGTACTTTCGAGACACAATTGAGCTCCTATTGTAATCTATATGACTAATCGTGAACATGTCGTGGATCCAACATGCTACTTGACTTGGACGAGTTCGCTCTTGTTAAGCTTGATCCCTACTTGATTTTAATGTTAAGTAAGCATCTACTTGTCATTCCATTAGTCCACCTGGCATACTTGTTTTGTCGCACTGGTAGATGATGCATCGCCGTCACGAATTATGAGATTCGTGATAGTGATGGATTGTCGTACTAGAATCATGCACACACCCTTCATTATTAATCGCAATGGAGAAGAGTACCTTGTCGTAACCAAAAGGCGCTTTGAATAATACTATCGTGGCCGATGTATCATACACGTGCATCCAACAATACACTCATGATAACCCCATTCCTTTTAGGATCTACGTTGCGGCACCGGTTCTATAATGTATCCTATCTATGTGATTTACTTTGAGCACTTATGTGACAATAAAGTGTTAATTGGATCTAAGTGAGCATGTTTATCTTGATTGTACCTTATTGAAATACTTGGTGTGTATATATGTAGGTATACATGCTTATACATGATGATTCTAAGAAATACTCGATATGTGTATATATAGATACACATACTTGTACATGATAGTTCCATGAATGACTTGATATGTATATATATAGATATACACACTTACATATGATGATGTTTTCATGAGAATTGCTTTCTAATTCATTTCGCTTGTTTATGAACAGAGAATTTCACCTTTAGTTCATTTGGACAGTTTAGTAAATAAGAAGGAAAAGTTATCTTGTGGAGTACCTAAAGTATACTACGCGTCTTCACGGGTTTTCGCCATAGTAACGCGATGATATGATTATTTATAACAATGTTTCATATTATGTTATATTGTTGTTTGTAGTAGCGTACTGAGTCTTTATGACTCACTTCGTGCTTTGTTTCTAATATGCAGTTATCTGGTAGCCGCATTGAGGTCGTGTAGATCTGTAGCTGTGCACAGTGGATCAATAGCTGAGTTGAGATCGTGTGGTTCGTAATTGTCGCAGTTGTTGTTTCTTCTGAGTCGTAGTTCGCGGAGTCCTATCTAGCATTGTATTGTTATTATTATTTTGTTCTTCTTTTTCTAATAAGGACGATGTGAGTAAAGTTACATAAACTTTACAGTTGGGTAGTATTCTTAGTCTTGTTGTATCTTTCCTATCACCGACTATTGTAGTCGATCGTATATACTTCACTCTATAGTATTTATTCAGTTGTCTCACAGGCAAGCAGTAGCTTCGGGGCATTCAGTAATTTTTTTGTTATTATTTTTGTTGTTACCCCGGTATGTTATAGTTGTTGGGTCTTGTTGTATATCAAGTTGGTTCCTTGTCGAAACGCCGGCTTGGAGTGCCGATGGTTTGTTCTGTATCTGTAATGTTACGGAACGTGAGTTTTGTATCCCCCCCTTTTGTGAGACAATAGTCTCTCTTGGTTTCATTTGGTTTTGGTTTAGAGCTTATTAGCTCGGGACTTCATTCTGTTAACACTTTCGCATCCTCGATTTTTGTTAACATGTATTTTAGTATGGCTTCACGTTCTTATTTAGAGTTTGATAGCTCAATGTTTAACTTGTAGTATTGATTTGTAAGTGCTTGTCTCTTATTCGTGTTAGTTCCAATGGTACGACCTTGGGATTTCTTGTTGAAATCTAGGTCGGGTCATCATAGTACAGACCTATGGTAAATAATAGGTCTCTTGTAAAATCGTTTTGCGGATTTTAAATCCTAAGATGGAACCACATTCTCTCGAATATTTGGAAAATGATTTAGGGGAAAATGAATCTGTAAATCATTTTTCCAAAAATGCTTCATTTTCCGTTGACTTGTAATTTTTTTTTAGATTAACTACATTTTCCTAAAATTATCAAATATCGAAAAATGAAAAAAAAAACATTTTTTCAAAAATTATTTTTTTGTGAAACAAACCAAGCCTTAAATTGTTAGAGTTGTCACCCATGTTCCATATATAAGATACCACGTCGGTTCTTATGCCTAGGGCTGGCAAAAAGTCTCATTTTTCCGTCCCGACCCGACACCCGTCCCGATCCCAACCCGATATTTCCCGACCTGACCTAATCTCGATCCCGACTTTGTCGGGATTTTTCCCGTCCCGACTTATTTCGTGACGGGATTCGGGAAATATATTAATCCCGTCGGGATTCCCGACCCGTCCCGACTATTTTTTTTAATTTTTTTACAAAATTTAAAATTTTTTTAAATTTTTTAAATTTTTTTAAATATTTGTTTAAAAACTTTTTTAAGTTTTTTTTTATTTTTTATTTTTAAAAATTTGAATGTGTACTATTTTTATTTTTAAAAATTTAAAAATTTGAATGTGTACTATTGTTATGCTAAGACACTTTCTTTCAAACAATGTCTATTATGTGCTTGCTAAAATTACTTAATGGTATTTATTAAATTTATTTTAACAATGTTATGGTTTTTTTTTTTTTTTTTTTTGTCTATCAAGTTTCTACACTTAGTGCAACTCTTCTCATGCGAGTAAGGGGTCCATTTTATTCATAATGACAAATTCATCAATACCCTCCATTAAGTAAATATTCAAGTATACTTATAAATTATAAATATACAGTCTAAAATCTTAATCATGATAAAAACATTTTAAAAATATTTTAGTATCAAATATATTGTTCATAAACATTATAGTCGGGATTACGGTCGTCCCGTTCTCATTCCACCTCTACTTATGCCCACCATATTTCCCTTTTGCACCCCTTTTGCACGCCATACAAATGTGAGAATATACATTGCTGACACCGATAACAATGTGCACATTTTCACACACACACACACACACACAAAAGAAGAAGACACTGAACTCAACGTTTTAAAGTGAAGCTCAAGCAAGCCCGCAGAGAAAGAACCCCAGTTGGACACTTGTCTTCCACCTAGTTAAACACATAGTCCACCTGTCGTACCTACACTTAGCCACGTACTTGTATTCAAACTTACGTGTCTTCCCTTTACCACTCTCACCCCTCTCTTCACTTACCCATTTAACCAAACTCAATTCACTCCTGATTTGCTTGAAGAATCAATTTTCTAACGACAGAACCGACCGAGAAAAAAATCTCAAACAATGAAGGTTTGTTCATTTTTTTTTCTTCCTTTCTTTCTATTTTCCTACAATGAAATTTATGTATTTATTGCTTGCAATTATTTAGTTTTTGGCTAGCTACTCGAACTAATTAAATTGGGATTTTTTTTTTTTTATGTTTTGGCATCTAAATGTGAGGATCTTTTGATTTCTTGAAATAGAAACTTTTTCATTTCTTAGCTTTATTGATTATACTGTATATCTGTTTCATGTTTCTTGTTCAAAATAATAGCTTAAGATAGTATACAGCTAATTAAATCATGCAACTTATGTTTCTTGTTCACCTGCATGCACTTATACTACTAAATTTGTGTTGTTCATTAGTTTAAGATCTCACTCACTTAAGGTGGACTACGTGTTTTTCCTCGTATAGATTTATGTTGCACGTGGATCTCTGTGTAGGTTCATGAGAAGAGAAGTCAAGCTCATTCATCTGGAGACGAAGAGAAAATCATGACTAGAAAGCAGAAAGCGGAGAAGCAAGAAAGCTGTCAGCCGGCATCGAAGAAAACCAAGTCGGAGAACGAGAACGAGAACGAGCATGCCAACGGCAAATCATTGTCTGACATTGCTGCAGAGTTTAAAGAATTCTGCAAAGCCACGACCGAGCATCTCTCGGTTGAACAAATGAAAGAAATCCTCCAAGTCAATAACAAAGAGTTGTCTGATGATGATGTTGTTGTCCCTGTTTGGTCAGTTGTCTGCACTTTAATATCGGTTTCAAATTTCTATCTCATTCCATGTCACATCTGTCCCATTGAATATTAGACTTATACTCGGCCTTACACGCTTATTGTTTTTTTACTCGGCCTTCTTTCTATAAGAACACTTCTAATTCGGGGTGGCGTTAAGATGTTATGAGATATAGAATGTGACGGAGGTTGCTATAAACTTTTTCAAGCTACGTCTTGACTTCAAATCATCTATCTCGCTGCTGTCCTAATCCTTTGCATGCAAATTCCGTATATAGTTTGTCTTCCAATTTGTTAGTTTTGATTTAAATATATGTAGCTAGTCCTTTTTGATAAGTCAAAAGATAACATTTAATTATGTCACTTTATGTAAGTTTTTTTATTTTTATTTTTGTTGTGACATGTTAGATAAATATCAGGATTTTAAATGAAGAAAAATATTCAAAAAAATTAAGATATGCATTTTTTGAGGTGGGACTATTTTTTAATTCATTTTTTTAAGGAATGAGTGTTTATCTATTTTGAGGGTCTGGATAACCAAGGTTCATTTGCCAAAATTTCAGGTTTTTAATCCCTCGATCGCCATGTCAGTATGTATATGTGTGTGTGTGTGTGTGAATATATATATTTATGTATGTGTGTGTGGCATAGTATGTGTTTCTTGAGTTTACTTTTGTTTTATATATTGAAAGTGATACATAGATTATGTTTAAGAACGAGTAACAGGAAAAATCGACGAAAGTTTTTAGCTTGGAAATTTTAGTGTTAGGTGCTGTTGGAATTACGTCCCTGGTAACATGATATGTGACACTTTGTTAACAGCCAAGATATGTTGTTCTATGGTGCAATCGACAAGTGTCCAGTTTGTGGGGGTTGCTTGGAGTACAATGGGAAAAATTATATCTGCACAGGATCCGTCAGCGAGTGGTCTTCATGTACTTTCTCTACCAGGAATCCTCCCAGGATAGAGGAACCTATCAAATTTCCCGACTCAGTGCAGGATTCTCCCGTTTTTGATGTAATCAGTCATGTTTCCTTGCTCATCGTTATTGTTTCTTGTTTATATTCACGTGAAGCTTGATGTCAAGGTGTTCTTTCTTGTGATGGTGTAGCTACTAAAGAAACACCAATACCCGAAGATTAGATCCAGGAGAGAGCTACATTCAACTGATAAACCGTTCACTGGAATGACCATCTCGCTATCTGGCCGTTTGTCTCAAACACATGTATGTCTTTGAGCCGTTATATTTGAACTAGGAATTCTCGGATCAGTCCATGTGGTAGATTGACAGAAGATTCTCTTGATATTTCGTGTAGCAATACTGGAAGTCAAAGATTGAAAAGCATGGGGGAAAAGTTGCCAACCATGTTATTGGTAATGGTTATTAAAAGAATTCGTCTACCGAGTGTATATAGCCGCCTTGAACTGGCTTGTCTAAGTGAAGCAATTTGTTGGTTGCAGGTGTTACTTGTTTAGTTGTCTCTCCTGCTGAACGAGAACGTGGAGGCTCCTCAAAAGTAGCGGAGGCAGTGTTAGTGCTCAGTGTCTCTTATTTATACTATCCATATTAAAAATTTGTGAGAACTATTGAACACCTCGATACATAAATTTGACTTTCTGCAGGGAAAGAGGCATACCGGTGGTGCGTGAAGCTTGGTTGAACGATAGTATAGAGAAACAGGAAGCTCAACCTCTGGATGAATATGATGTTATGAGTGATATTGCTGTTGAAGGCAGGGGAATTCCATGGGGGAAACAAGACCCTAGTGAGGAAGCTATAGAATCACTTGTGGCTGAGGTATCTCTCGTTCCCATATTTTAGCTTTTCGAGATGCTTCAAACTTAACTGATGGTTCTACTTGGAGTTGCAGCTCAAGCTATATGGGAAGAGAGGGGTGCATAAAGATAGTAAACTGGACAAAGAAGGCGGGGTGATCCTTGAAAAAGATGGGATATTGTACAACTGTGCTTTCTCAGTTAGTGACAAAGGCAGAGGAGTGAATGAGTATATACCTAGCTACCTGCGCTGCTTGTACTTCAACTTTTGTTTGTTCTGTCGTAATGACGAGGTTTATCGTTGTGCAGCTTGTGTGTGATGCAACTCATCATGGTTCCTGAAAATCGACTACACTTGTATTATAAGAAAGGGATGATTGGCGCTGATCAAAAAGCAGAAGAAAGAGTCGAGGAATGGGAGAATGTGGATACAGTGATCAAGGAGTTTGCTAGACTGTTTGAAGAGCTAACTGGGAATGAGTTTGAGCTCTGGGAGAGAGAAAAGAAGTTTGAGAAGAAGCCTCAGAAATTTTATCCTATTGACATGGTAAATTATTGTTTATGATTCTAGGTTGAAGATGCCATATATATAAGGCTGAGGAAATATGATTGAAGGGGTGATTGTGGTCTGCAGGACGATGGGTATGATGTCAGGTATGGTGGCCTGGGTCTCAGGCAGCTTGGAGTTGCAGCAGCGCATTGCAAGCTTGATCCCATTGTAGGGAACTTCGTAAAAATCTTGTGTAGTCAAGAGATATACAGGTCTTTTTTGTGCTGCGTGTTCCACACTCTTGTTCTTTTTCGTAGTCATGAACTTATCTCTGTCGTGACTTAGGTATGCGTTGATGGAGATGGGACTGGACCCACCTGATCTTCCAATTGGGATGTTGAGTGATCTGCATTTGAAAAGATGTGAGCGTTCTCTAGCTCATTGTCTCCCCTTCGCCTTTCTCTGTATATCTCTAGTGGAGACACCTAATTATGGCGTAACCATCCCAGGTGAAGAGCTGCTTCTGGAATTTACTGAGAAAGTGAAGTCAATGAAAGAAACGGGGCAGAAAGCTAGGGCAGTGTGGTCAGATTATAGCCAGAGATGGTTTACTGTGATGCATTCAACAAGGCCGATAATATTCAGGGATTATAATGATCTTGCGGATAATGTAGAATATGCACCTCTTCTTGCATACTCTTTTCAAGTGTTGGACTTCTTTATCAGCTCTCTTAACATTTTTGACTAAATGCAGGCGGCGGCTGCTCTTGAGACAGTTAGAGACGTCAATGTGGCTTCACGCATTGTCGGGGACATGACTGGTTCGACCATTGACGATCCTCTGTCTGCTCGCTACAAGCAGCTAGGATGCTCTATCTCACCACTTGACAAAGAGTCTGAGGACTACGAAATGATCCTTAAATATCTAGACAAAACTTACGAGCCAGTGAAAGTGGGGGAAGTAGTAAGATTTATCTATCTGCCTTTGGGATTTGTTTACTTCTGGTGTCATGGATGTGTTGGTGATTTCTCCTCACTATTTATGTTCTCATTGCAGAGCTATGGAGTGTCTGTTGATAACATCTTTGCAGTTGAAGTAAGTGATGGTCCTTCCTATGATGAGATTAAGAAGCTACCAAACAAAGTACTTCTTTGGTGCGGTAAGATCTTGATTCATCGTATAGTCTGCTCCTTGTGACTTATTTTTTGTGGTTAATTGCGTGAGATGTGTCACTGATCTCATGGGTTATTGGTTTCGTATCAGGAACAAGGAGTTCGAATCTACTACGACACTTGCATAAAGGTTTCTTACCTGCAATATGTTCGCTGCCTGTTCCAGGATATATGGTAATTATGGTATCCGTTTGTTGGAAATTCTGGTTTTGCTTCCATTGGTAATTTAGTGGTTTTGTTGCAGTTTGGCAAGGCCATTGTCTGCTCGGATGCCGCAGCGGAAGCTGCTAAATATGGGTTTACGGCTGTAGATAGACCAGAAGGGTTTTTGGTTTTGGCTGTTGCATCCTTGGGTGACAAGATAATGGAACTGTCTAATCCTCCCGAGGTAATGAGAGCGATTTGTCTTCACAAATTTGAATGTGTTTCTGTATTAGCACAAGTGGCCTAAGAGTGTCCTATTACTGCAGGATACTAAATATCTGGAAGAGAAGAAGGTGGGAGTGAAGGGATTGGGGAGGAAAAAGACTGACGAGTCGGAACACTTTGTTTGGAAAGATGATATTAAGGTGCCATGTGGAAAGCTGGTTGCTTCCGAGTACAAGGACAGCCCACTCGAATATAATGAGTTTGCTGCCTACGATCCAAAACAGGTAAATGCTCTACCTAAGCTATTGTGAAAGCACAGCTGAGTTTCGAATCCCTACCTAAGCAAGGAAGATATTGTGAAAGCGCTACTGAGTTTCGACCCAACAGTTGATTAATGTGGTTTTGTTTTTGGGTATAGGTGAGTATAAGGTTCTTGGTTGCAGTGAAGTTTGAAGAACAAGCTGTCGTGTACGAAGCTGTCGATCCAGCGGATGCACCTAAAGAGTAAAGCGGCATCGAGGAGGAAAGGGTACAGGAGGTTGTGGGTGACTACTGTTTTTCTTCAGTTTTTCTTTTGTAATTGACTTGAGCCAGTGCTCATAATGATCTATTTTGTTGTAAAAATCATCATTGATGGGCTGTGTTAGTTTATATGATCGACGTAAAAGATGTGTTGTCTCCTGGAGTACTTTCTGACATAATTGGTGGTGGCCCTGAACACCTTCATCCATGGTAGTTGTCTCACAAGTGCATTGCATTGTAGTGGCAACGATTTCCCCAGTCGTGGGGAAGGCGTTCACCGTCCTCCGGCAGGCTGGTGGGGCGTTCGAGACTGTCACTGTCCTCCGGCTGGGACTAGTATGCAAGACTTTTAGATAACTGACTAGGGCGTACAATTCAAACAATGATGGAGATGCTAATGTTATATTTCTTTTCGTTTCACTCTGATTGTCTGTCTTTTGCTTTCAGCAGTTTTGTTTAGTATCTGGTTAGAATTTAGTGATCTATCCAAAGAGGAAATAATAAAGACAAGTAGAGTAAACAGCAAACTAATCAAAGCTACGGAAACGAAAAATTTGTTGATAAGGATAATTTTAGAACCACAATGGATTATAAGCATCATTATTTTAAATTTTAAATTCTAAAAAAGGAGGGAAAATTATATATATATATATATATTAGATATAATTTTTAAATGTAAGTTCTTTAAAAGAAATATTTTAAAATTCTGTAAAATAAGGGGGGGAAATTCAAAAATTATATATGTATATTTATAAATTGTTGACATAATTTTTAAGAGTGAATTCTTTAAAAAGAAACATCTTGAAATTCTAAAAAATGATAATAGAGTTTTTTGCCTAAATTTTTTATGACCCTATGCTGAGGAACGGATGTAATCTTCTTTTTCTGTTATACTGTATGTCTCGTTGAATTCTATTCTAATTATATTGATGTTATTCTATAAACAAGCTTGTAATCCATGTCCCGTTGAATTCTAATCATACTAATGTTATTCTATAAACAATCTTGTAATATAACCAATCACACTTCTCATGTCCCGTTGAATTCTAATCATACTCGTGTTCTTCTATGAACAAGATTGTAATATAACGGGCTTAAATTTAATGGGAAGAGAGTAACAAGGGTTCAAAATTAGTAGACAAGGAGGGACTTAAAACTCTATTTTTTTCTCCTTCTTCGTCTTCTTATATATATATATATATATATAAAGTTGGTGAAGAGCACTATGGTTGTGCTACCTCACTCACTTTAGATAAAGCTTGATTCTTATGCATCCATGTTTGACTCTTTATATTTTAGTCATTATCTAATAACAAATATCTATTAACAATTATTATGATAATAGGTATTAAGTTATAGTTATATATAATAATAGAGATGTTTATCTAAAGACTCTTCACAATAAACAATAGCTAGGAGCTTGAGTCAGGAGACGAAAGGACTACCGTCTCTCCCCCTTCTCGCTTCCCTCTCTCTCACGGTTTTCTACTTTTGTTTTAGTCACTTACTTTTTAGTGGCTCCCTCACTCCTTCCACTTCTCTCTTTTGCAACTCCAGCCTTCGCCATCTCGCCCTCCCCTCGAACCATCGTTGCCGAAAGCAACTCTCTCAATCTGTCGTCGTCTCTGTAAAATCTGTAAGTTTCTCTCTATCCTGTAACTTTCAAATCTGTGTTTTATGACTTTGACGAAATGGTTTCTATCTCCTTGAATATGAAAGAAAGTATCCATTTCTAAATTGGACTTGGATCTAGCCAACATTGAAGATCACCTCCCCACTGATTTCATTCAAGAACCCCACTGCAAGATTCGATTGTAAAATTCTCTCCTCCCCTTCTCTTTCCTTTTCTCTTTCTGTATCTAAATGGGTGTGTTATTATAGATATATATATATAGATCAGTTTTCTCGAGAGGTAATTAGTCACTAATTACAAATGATAAGATACAAATCAAAGGAGCATCCAAAATTTAGACAATTTAAAGAAGGGAATCTAACAGCAAACTAAGAAATACAAAATCTCAACACCTAAGCAGGTATTTTCTTCGATGTCACTTTTATGCCTTAAAACGGATTAATACTTCGAATCGTTCAAAAGCAATTAGTCAACATATCTAAAAAACTATCAAATTAATTCCTCCCCCTTCTCTTTCTTTTTCTCTTTCTATATCCAAATGAATGTGTTATTTTATATGTGAATAAATCATTGTAGCTTCAAGTATTTTCTTCCAGCTCTAAATTGGACTTGGATCAAACCAACATCGAAGATTACCTCCCCACTGATTCCATTCAAAAACCCCACGGCAAGATTCGATTGTAAAATTCATCCCCCCTCTTCTCTTTATGTATCCAAATGGGCGTGTTATTTTATGTGCTATACATGTGAACTGAGTTTTTCTACACTTGGGTTCTGGTATGTATAATTTTCTTGATTTTTGTGTCTTTTGGATCCAATTTTGGTTTATAATTTTTGATTAAAATTACAATTGTGTTTTTGATATTTGATTCATTCAACCTAAAGCCATTGGTTGTAGTCGGAATTGTTTTGGCAGCTACTATTTACAATGTATTTCTTTCTTTCAATATTATTTTAAAACGTTGATTGCATCCGTAAAAGTCACTGATTGATGGACGAAATGAAATTATGATACTTCATTTTCCATGAAAATTGTGGTGGATTTAACTTTTCAAAATCTTTTTTCCGAAAGTGTTGTTTTAATATGAATTTAAATTCCATGTCAAAATTATTTGGGCTTGGGACTCATGATTAGTTTTATAGCTCTTATACTAATTTTGTTATCTAAGATTAAAGTCATAGAATATACGTGGAGTATCCAATTAAAATGATAATATATATAAAGCTTCATTCTTTATTATTTATATTTTCCTTCGGGGTTTGTTTGTTGCATTTTTTTGAAATAATTCATTGATTTTTTTAGGATTAAAAGTTTTAATCGAAAATAACTTTAACAAATTCCAATCGTCTTTTATACACAGAGCAGTGGAAACAACATACTATCGATTATCTCTACCGATCCATATGAGCAGTTCGATCTCGCCAAAATGGAAATGCAAATGATCTTTAAATAGAGAGAAAGGGAGAGAAAAAAAACAATAACTTGGTTCTCATTATGTTATTAATGTGACAATAAAATGACAATCAATTTCATTTATTATGGTATTGAATATATAATATTTAAGAGGCAATCATTAAAAAAAATTACTTACAAACTTATGTAACCGAATTATTCATTATGATAATAATAAAGTGAACATAATAATTATTTTCTTGATTGACCAACCTTTAAACTTCATTTTATCAATTTGTAAGTTTTTTAGCAATTCAATTTATTATTAAATGACATTGAAATACCGTTTTATGTTTCAATTGATACACTTATATTATATAATATATCCTATAAAATAGGTATGTACCATATTTAATAAATTTAGTGCAAAAAAAAAGTAAAAACTATCCGTGCTCTTGTTATACAACTAGTAATTATTTAATGGAAAGAGAGAGACAGGGTTGTGATAGACGATTTGAAGTCGAAAAGGAGTACTAAATGTTGAATTATTGATGTAACATTAAATATTATTTATAAAATCTATTATTATTAAGTTTAGAATTTTATTAGAATTTTTACTAAAAAAATTTGGGAAGTTGAAAAGAGAAATTGATACACTGACAGCGTATATTATTCAACAATTTTTTCGGCAGTGGGATAAAAAAAGAAATAATTTTGATACGATGGTATTTAATTCAACACTTATTGAGTTATTGGAGAGACTCTTAACTTAACACCTAAATACATAAACGTAACACCATTTAAACAACACCATTTAAACAGTAAAAATACCTAACTACCCCTCTAGACATTTAATAGAAAACCAACCATTAAACCCCTTCATTTACTCCCTTAGCCAACCCCACCCCCAACTCTTACTCGCAGCCCACTCACCTCTCCCAATCTGTTTTCTCAACACATTATATATAAACAACACATTATTTGTGTGTGTGTGTATATATATATATATATATATATATATATATATACACACACACACAATATTTAAATAAAAAATATGTTTTTTAAAAAAATTAAAAAGGTCCGCTACAAACAAGCGGATGTTTCATACTACATCCACTACTTTATAGCAGACCTTTTGCCAGATTCCAAATATCAATAGCTAATGTTTTTATAAAGTGCTGCCCTTTATTAGCGGATGTTTCACAAAACATCCGCTAATACCTAGCAAATGTTTTGCTCGAAATTGAAAAAAAAAAAAATCAGAACACATCAGTATCAAGTTTGAATTTGTCAAAAAAAACAAAAGATTTTGAACACGGATATCAATCAACAACAACAATTTCACCAACACAAAAAAATTGGGACTCAAATCGAAATGAAACAAAAGAAATTGGGACTCAAATCGAAATTCTAACATACCTTTTCTTCTTCAAATCTGGGTTGGGTTCTTCAAATCTGGGTTAGGTGAATGGAGACAATGAATGAGAGAGAATAGAGAAAGAGAGAAGAGACGGTGAGAGGGAAGAGAGAAAGGAGAGAAGAGACCGTATGGGTAAGGGCAGGGTTTGCGTACGAGGGGGGAGGGACGGGGTGGGGGAAGGGGAGGGGTTTGGTTGGTTTTGTGTATCAAATGTGGGGGGTGTATTGTTTAAATGTGGAGAGGGGTAGTTAGGTATTTTTGTGTATTAAATGGTGTTACATTTAGGTAAAATGATTTCTATATACTCCGTCCTCCGTCCGTTCTATCTAAAGAGTACATGTTTAAAAATTTTAATTATCTTAAGTGAATATTACTAACACTGAGAAATCGAACCCACAAGTGTGGGTTAATTTGGGTCTATTCTCAAACAAGTGAATACACTTCCTTTCCTAAAGCGCTCGTTTGTTGTTGCAGCTTTTTTGGATGAATATTGTCACTTGTTGACCGACTATACCAGCAAACATGGGATGCTTTTGAAGCTTGCAAGGTGCATACAGCCAATGAGTACTGGTCGGTAGAGGAGAGAATGGAGCCATGGACATGAAAAGAGTAGGTGGAGGAATGAGGATGGCAATAACTAAAGGCTCTTCAATGCTTCACCTGTCAAATAATGGAGGTTTGCATTTTGCAACATGGAGTGGAACACGATTTTCGAGATCTTAGTAGGTGTCAAAGTACAATCTTAACATACGATCACTAATTAGCAAGACCCTCATTCATATAGAATATCTTAACCCCATCCAGATGCCTGGTACGGACCTTGACCTAAAAGTAAAATGGGAAAATGGGATGGCTAGACCTGGAAGTGTCATTTGATTCTAATTAGTAATGCTTTACAAGGCCAAGGCTAGCAAAACTGAATAATGACATGCTTTTCAAGGCCAAACCAGATTCATACATTGTTAAACATCTCGGAAGCACTTCTAAGTTAGCAAACTAGCAGTAAGATCAAGGCTCAATATCTTATAGAAGTCGATAAGATCCAGAATCTGCCATGATTGGTAATTGCAAGCAAACAAGTTCCTTGTGCTACTAACTCTCATTTAATGTGGAGAACAGAGTACAAGAGGCTAGAAAAGGAAATATTGCATGGTAGTAACAGAAAAAGTGCATTAAAATGGAGTTAATACAACTTAATAAATTTCTAAATATGGGGTAAGCTTGCTTTGGTCAATATTCAAACTATTTTGACAGCGGAATTCCTTATGACTTACAAAATTCTACTGTCAGTCTCGTTCCCTCCTGACTAAACTTTGAATACAACTACCTCAGGGAGAGGAAGGTTAGAATGCTCTCCAGTAGAGACTACTTTTACTCCTATCCTGCTTCTCCTTTTCTTTCCTCCTGGTATGAGAAATTTAGCATATGCCTCTTAAAATACTAGTCAAGATAGAACAACTACTTATCATAGTTTCCTTTTCTGCCTCACTAGGGCTAGAGAAATGACCTCCACTGTGTAGTAATATTCATACGCAAAGGTTATGACCTCAGGGAGAGGAAGGTTAGAACGTCGAAGTTGAAAATTGATATCAGAAACTCAATATACTCTATATATGAGTGGGTAGGGGAACTTTACGATTGAGAGAGATGCAATAGTAGTCATATTTACGTAACAGATGCCTAATCAACAATGGTAGGGTTTTCCAGAACTTTTGAAGTAATTTACTCACCTGAAACTATCAACTGCAAGTTTGAATCATAACAAGAAACGTACACATGATGCATTTTCTTGAAACACAATTTTACATTTGCCATATACCTTAAACTATCTTTTGATGGAACAGGATTTGATAGTTCCAAATACTACTTATCTTTCCACAATTATCATCCCTAGTCATCCACGGGACAATATGTTTACAACATGAACTGACAGCTGAAAACTATCACAAAAGAATCTACTAAACCAAATATGCAAAAGCTTTTCTACCGTTTCAATATGTCATTGATGCAAAACAACACGAGGAAACTTAAACTTATCCGAGAGAAAAGGTATTACCTGAGGCCTCTCCACCATATCACGATACAGATCATACTCCGCCTCGTAATCGTGTAACCGAAGCTCAGCTTTCTGATTAGTATGATAATGATGCTTAGCCGAATCCGACTTCCCAAACCCAAAAATGCTTACTTGATCACAAATTCCCAAAGCAAGCATAACAGCCTGCATGCCCGAAGAGTAATGGAAATTAGCCCCATCATGAAACTCCCCCCATTCCTCAAAAGACTTCCCTGTCACCTCCAAGAATCTTTTCATCGAATAATACTTCACAATTCGAGCACACAACACATCAAACCTCGGATCAGTAATCATCAACGGCGCCTTGTGCGACGAATTACACAAAGTATAATCAAGAAAATGGACTGGTTGGCAAATGTACATAACAATTGGGACATTTACGCCATAGGGGTGGCAAAAGCACCCCTCTCGACGAGCACACAAATGCAATATATTGCTGTTAACAAACGAAACACTGGTTTTCCTGCCCACATCGATTTCGTAACTGGTAGTTCTAGCATTGTTCAATCGAATCACAAATTCATGACTATCAATTACTTGCCCAAGTGCACTCTTCAACAAAATCCCACTATTACCAACAACAGCACAAGTTTTGTATTTCTTCCCCAAACCCAAAACGCCGTCGTTTTTGTCACCCAAACCCTTGACAGTGCTCATCAAATCAGACATAATGTCCGGTTGAAACCGCCGGTTCCGGGACCAATCTTGCAAGTGCCGCCTGAACTCCAACCACAACCGGTAAAACTCCGGCGACCGGAGCTGAACCGGTATGCCCCTGGCCGACCTGACGCGAATATCAATACGGAATTTCCCCGAGGAGAGAAACGAGCGTTGTCGACCTTGCCCTCTAAAATTACCCTCAACCAAGTCTTCGATTTCTTGCTTCATTTTGACTTCACCCGGGTCAACCGCGGCGTACCTAAGGAGAGTGGCGTTGAAGACCGGGGCAGCGGGTTTCGGAGCTTCGTCAGCATCTAGGGAGAAGAAAACAGGGCCGGGACGGAGTATGATTCGGAGAGTAAGAGTGGCGGCGATTACTATAAGCAAGCATATGCTGAATAATGGGCGCACAGACCGTTTCATTGTCCGAATTAAAGCGAAAATTAGTTGACAGATGGAGAGGGGAAGTTCTGCAAATGCTAAATCTTTCCACTCACAGTCGACGGCAGCATCTTTGTGGAGTAAATCCGAGTTCGATTCTTCCTCATTTTGCAATGATAAATAAGGAAACTCAAGTATAGAGAGAAACCCACAATGCTTTTCTTTCTTTCTTTGATAACCCACAAATTTGATAGCAGGATTGGATCTGGGTTCGGGAAATGGGGTACAGATTTAGCTTCAAACGTGAGGGATTGAGTGAATAATGAAAGATGTATTCCAGGAGAGAGGGAGAGAGAGAGAGTCAGAGAGAGGGGAGTAGAAATCAGCTGAAATTACAATTGATTGGACTGGGGGAGGCAAAGACGTGGGAGGTGATGATTGGTGTAACCCTTTGAATAGCTTGGAAGAGTAAACTTCTTTCATGTCCATTATCAACGATGCATAATAATAAGGAGGTCTACGGTTGATATTTAATAGGGGTGTAATTGGTTCGATTTGGTTTGGTTTATGTCAAAATTACAAATCGAATCGTTCTTATGATTTCAAAAATCTAAAACCGAACCAAACGAACTGAGTAACACTTGGAATCGAACCGAACCACTCGGTTTGGTTTGGTTTGGTTCGGTTTTATGGTTTATATAAATTATTTTTAATGCAATTAACCAACATTAAAAATAACAATAAAAATAAGATTTTAATTTGGAATTAACATAAAAAAAAAATTCATTTTTTTTCTCCTAGAGGGGCATGAGAAAGGATTGAACTTGAGACCTTATACTTTATGAATCCCTATGTCTACCACTGAGTCATCCTCTTAGGGGGAATTAACATCAAAATTAAGAAATAACCTACTAACAACAAATTATCATAAATAAAACAATACAAATTATAAAATAAACACAAACAATAGAAGAAATAATAGTTCTCCAACAATCATGGTTTTTTTTGGATTTAGTATCCGTCATATATATATATATATATATATATTATGAATAAATCAAAGGTTCAAAACAGTTAATAAATGTAATATAATATATATTATATAATAAATAAATAAAAATATATAGGATGGTTTGGTTTGGTTTGATACCAAAAACCGTGAACCGAACCGAACCGAACCGCGTGGTTTTCCAATTTTAAAAATCGAAACCGAACCGTATTCGACTAAAACCGAACCAAACCAACTGCTTTGGTTTGGTTCGATTCGGTTCGGTGGTTCAATAGTTCCAATTTACACCCTTAATATTTAATAAAACATGACATACAAGAATGAGATAGATGATTTAGAGTCTAACTATAAGTCTTATTTTATGCTTTGATGGGAATATATATCAAAAGAGTCCATATATCATGTACCATTTTTTTTTATGTTCTTGTATCTATCATTAATGACTAAAGACAATGGTTATTTTGGCAAGAATTTTTTAACTCGTAAGATATATAGCGTGTCGTAATCTGATCAGTGAAACATGTGGGGTACAATGGAGTAAAGGAGTGGGGGGCAACAAATCTTGATTCTTTTGACCTAGTCACGCCTTTCCTTCTCCATGTCAAAACATGCTATCTTCCACAAGCTCTCGGTCTTCTCCCTCAATCCTAAACCTTAACCCACTTTTCCTCACCGTCAACTGGATCCCTCTCCCAACCCATGGTCGCGTCCCGCAAACCTCTCTCTTATTGAGACAACCTTTTGTGCAACATATCTCTTTGCTTACTCATATGTTTGCGCTTCCCGCTCCTTCACTCATAGGCCGTTTAACCAACACAGTGAGACGTTTAAACACCCTTGAATCATTCAAACAACTATGCGAGTCATTCAAAAAAAAAGGTATTTTGGGGTTTTTAAATAAAAAGATGTTATAAAATATCTTTTAGAAAAAGTAAGGTTATTGTAACCCAACCTTGTTTATTACGTCATTCTTGTACAAACGTCGCATTGTATCCTATATTTTAAAAATTAAGATATAATAAATGTTTTGATGATAATTTATTTATAGACCCTAATGTTATTAAAAGAAGTTTTTGAAACAAAAGATACTTCTTATTTTAATGGGTGTTTAAATTAAGGCACATCTTAGCTTTGTCCGATTTACCTTGAGGGAAGTTCTAAGGAATCGATAAAATTGGGACGGCCAAAACATAGTTGGGTCTAATTAAAGTTATTTAAGGTTGTGAATAAAGAAATAACACTTCACTTTTTAATTGTTGCACTCTATTGGTGATATATATTACTTGTGTCAAATATTTTACATACTACGTTATAGTAAAAATTTGGGAAAGACGATTTTACATGTATTTTATGTAAAATGGATCTCTTTGATTCGATTTATTGTGTATTAATAGGTTGAGTTGTGAGATAATGAAATTTCGTTTTACGAGCTAAAATCTATAAAACGGTCTTACGGGAGACTTACTTTTACGTTATTGTAACAGTTGAGAAGTTGAATATTAGGCCTGACAATTGTAACACATTACTCATTAACCCACTTAACTCAACCCACTAATTACCCAATCCAATTCAAACCATTAATATTTTTGGGCTAAAGTGGATAACCCGTTTCGATCCAATAATATTAACTTATCGGGTCGGGCCGTGTTGAACGCGTCGCCCCGTTGCCCTTTTGACCCGTGACGGTTCATGCTATAAATTTATGTTCTCTTGGGGAAATTTTTTGGATTAAGACAAGTCGACCTGCTTTAACTCTTTTCAACTCAATCCATTTCAACTCGTTTGATATTTAGATTTTAATGGATTTTGACATATTTCAACTCATTATCCATTCCAACCTAACTCAACTTACATGATTGACAGGCCTATTGAATGCTAATAGAGATTTCAAGTTTAAGTTGTGTGTTTCTAATTTTGCTGTCTATTAGTTGGTTAGCTAGTTGGTTCTCATGACAAAATTGGGCAATTGTTGTGACGTGTGACTGTGAGTGGTGGGGTGGTGGTTGTCCTTGGCAGCATTTAAATTGTGTGTTTCTTTATCTTGGTTAGTTGGTTATTGTCATCTTCAATAGCGGAAAATGGCATATTCCCCACTATTTCTAAAAACTAAAAGTGTCTCTTTCAATGTACAAATAAAAAGTGCCAATTAATTAAACCAAAACTATGTAGATATATTTTGTACCAGTAAGGCTTCATAATGAGTTTATTATTTTTTTACCCTTTCCTATTTGAGAATCATTAATTTGAACTATGTACTATTGAGATTGTGAATGTCACATATATACTACTTCCTCTGTTCGGAATAAATAGTTTATTATTCTATTTTGGGATATTTTACTTAAAAAATCTATTTTTAAAAATTAAAGTATAAATGTGTCATTTTATTACTAATGAACTATTAAATTTTTTATTTTTTTAAAAAAATTTAACTTTTAAATAAGAACTTCTTACCCAAAATAGAGAGAGTATTAATTTAAGTAATAGATGTGACCAAATTAAGTGTCAATTTTAGCTTTTTGTACTTGGAGTGTCTTGACCGACATAGGTGACTTCATGGGGGATAAAAGGCCATAGAGGTTCAGGAAGAGAGCACATGGACCATGGTGCTGATTTCCCATTGTTAAAAAAAATTGCACCAATAGTTCATTAAAAAATATGGATAATTGCACCATCGTTTCCTTGACTTTGGATCATTTTTAATATTAGTTTTTTAATATTTTTTAACAAAATTAGTTCTAAGAGTTTAAAATTTTAAAGTCGTCAGTTCTTTTAATGAATGTTGCTGGAGATCCCATTAAGTATTAGAGGCATTTGTATAAGGGTTAAATTGAAAATTTTCACACCTAATTTTTTTTGAGTCGCGCTATATAGACCTCTTCTTCCTCCAAGTTAACCATCTTTATAAGTATACTCTCCCTCAAATTTAAAAATACTCCAAAACTCTTTCTGTACACCCCTCCCTGATTACCAATTTTGCCCTTTGAATTTTTTAGCATACATGTTACACAAACTCCCTTCCTAACTCACCCTATCTACACAAACCACCCCACTCTACCCTCACCCTCATCATAACCGTATAACCCCTCCCTCTCTCACGCACACAGCCCACTAGGAGTGTAAATCGGAACCACCGAACCGAACCAAACCAATCGGTTTGCTTTGGTTTTGGTCGAAGACGGTTCAGTTTCGGTTTCAAAAAATGAAAAATCATCCGGTTCGGTTCGGTTCATGATTTTTGGTATCGCACCCAATGTTCTTAAAATCGTTAGGCGGCACACTAGCGTCTAGCGCCTAGGGGACTAGTCGGGACGTAATCGGAGCCTAGGCGAGGCCTAGAATTAAGGCATAATTACCATTTTTTTGATAATTTATATCAAAAATCAAACACATTGACTACAAATTTATTTTTTTTATATTTGTCATTTTATCAAACACTTGTCTATATTTGTAAAATGAACAAAAATATACAAACCTACCTTTAATCTCAATTCTCAACAACCCCAAAGCAATAAACCAGCCATGTTTAGAACTTAAAAAAAAAATTACTCCACCTACTTACTTCTCCTACAACTCACAGTCTATCTTCCCTAATCCCTTCCCATTCTAAATTATGATTTTCGAGACAGCCCCCTTATTTTTCATCTTTTTTTTTCTTCTTTCTTCGATCTATCTGGCAGATCGGTAACGTAGGCGCCGACTTGATCGATTAGGCGGTGACTAAGAAAGTCGCGGTGGTAGAGAGGGGTCTAGGCGGAGTTAGGCGAGGAGTTTTAGAACACTGATCGCACCAAACCAAACCAACATATATATTTTTATTTATTTATTATATACTCCCTCCGTCCCTAAATTATCGTCCTCCTTTCCTTTTTCGTCCGTCCCAAAACAATGGTTCAGTTTGAAATTACCTTTTTAGAACATCACTTTTACCACTTTACTCTTACTTTTTCACCATACTTTAATTATGAGCCACATACACATGGGCTTCAAATGAAACTACACATTAAACCAATATAAATAATCAAGTCAATTGTTTTTTCTTAAACTGTGCGACGGGTCAACTATGCCGATTATTTAAGGACGGAGGGAGTAATATATATTATATTATTTTTAATGTTGGTTAATTTCATTAAAAATAATTTATATAAACTACAAAACCGAACCAAACCAAACCAAACCGAGTGGTTCGGTTCGGTTTAAGATTTTTGGAACCAATAGAGGGCGGTTCGGTTTGTGGTTTTGACAAAAATCAAACCGAAACCGAATCACTTACACCCCTACAGCCCACCCACCCAACAAAAATAAAGAAAAAAACTACCGTTCTAGGGTTGAGATATGAATTAGATTAGTTGTTTTGTTGATTGTGAATAGTTTTAGGGTCAAAATTTTGAAAAAATGATATTAATTTTCATCAATTTTGAAGAAAAAAATCGACCTTGAAGCTCGGAACTAAGGCACATCGTTCAGCCCTGAACTGTCGAAAATTGAGATCTGTTCGGACTACCACACCCGAACATATCTAATATCTTTGGATGTGGTAGGTCGAACAAATCTCCAATTTTCAACAGTCCAAAGTCGAACGATGTGAATTTGTTCCAACTGACGAATAAATTGCAAATGTTTGACTGCTGTTTCACCGAACAGTTTATACATATTCAGTTGAAGCCAACCGAACAAATACAATTTAATCGGTGACCCAGGTCCGAACATTCCACCACGCAAACCTCTTTTTGAAGAAAAAAAATGAATTTTCGAACATTCCATGACGCAAACAATGTTGAATTTTTGACCCATGTTTGAAATTTTTTTAACATTTCACGTCATATTGTTTTTTTTTTCATGCATGTTTGATTTCTTCAAACCAAATGTTGAATCCCTAGGATTTTTTTTTAAGGTTGAAGGTTTTGGAAGAGAAGAAGGTTTTTAGTACAAAAGAAGGAGAATATGAAGGAGGAGAAGATAGGTTGGGAATAAGAAGGTATATTTGTTAGAGGAGAAAGAATGATTTGAAGAATAATGAGTTGGGAAGAAGAAAATGAAGAATGAGTTGGGAAGAAGAGGGTATATTTGTTTTGAGTTGGGGGTTTAGTTAAGAGAATTTTTTGGTTTAGAAAAAGAGGATGGAGTCTACTTATTATCTGTAAGGGTATAATAGTCATTACAATTTAGGGTATTTTTGTCATTAAAAAAAGAAAATGGGGGTTAACTTGGAAGAAGGGAGGGTCTATATAGCGCGACTCAACTTTTTTTTTCAATTTGTAATCGAGTCTATGTGGTCCGGAAAGAGACCAAATGATCGTCTTCCCCAAATTTCATGTTTCATGGTTGACAAATTTCCCAAATTCTACTCCACCTTCTATTACCAAATTTTGTGGGTTGGTGAAGGTATGAGATATCAGACTCTATCTCCAACAATCTTGCAGTATGACTATAGCCTTGTAGACACCCCAATTTCGTACTCATGTTATAACATCTTGTAAAATATCAAAACATGTCAAAAATGACTAACGAATGTTAAGTTACAGGGTCCAAAGTGCAAAAGGATGGAAGAAGCGACAAATGATGAACATCAGGGGGTAAAGTGGCCGAAAAGAAAGGAAGATTGAAATGTGCGCAGCCCATACGGCACCCATTATTGTTATAGGGTGCACCCCATTTCCTTTAATGTTCTGCTCCATTTTCCTTTTAGTGCAACCCTTTCAGCGCAAGGTACAACACGTTAAGGCACTGAGATAAATATCTGCTCTGTTCCGTCGCTGTTAAGGAAGTCCAATCTCAGCCTATAAATACGAGGCTTCGGTAAGTGCCTCAACACACCAATTTCACGGAGGAAGAAAAGACAAGAGCTGTTACACTAATAACTTCTCGATCAAACTTCGAAGATCCTCTAGGCTGCCAAAACCTCCCCCAAACGCTAAAACTCTCCGGCGAAAGTGAACCCTAACTATCCAACTAGGTTTCCGCCCTATTTCACTAGTTTAAAAATCCCAAAAAGAGTAGTTGCCCTGCCCAAATCCAAACGTCAAATCCAACCGAAGCAAGCTGTTGTTCTGACCGATTTCAGACTCAACGACAGCAAAAAAACATGCAAGCAATCAAAAGCAAGCAGTTGTGCCGCCTAGATCCAAAGGCGAAAATAACAAAAAGAAGCAATTAAGTTGCCTGAAATCCAGTAACAGAAAAAATACTTCTTTTCTCGGAAGGACAGGGGAAGCACACCTAGATCGCCTAGTGGGCTTAAACCCTGGCATACCGGGTTCAGACACTCACGTTTCAGGAGATAAGTTTTGTCCCCGTATTTATTTATTATAATCTATAACTTAAATACAAATATCTAAATAAGTTTCCTTTCTGTTTACATTTTAATATATAAATAGTTAAAATGTAAATATTTAATTAGTTTCCTTTCTATTTATATTTCAATATATAAATAGTTAAGATATAGATATTTAATTAATTTATTTTCTGTCTTTACTTTAATGTAAAAATAGTTATATTTTCTTTTACTTCTAAATTAGTTTCTTTTATGTCTTTACTTTAAAATAGAAATAATTATATTTTCTTTCTATTTAAATTAGTTTCCTTTTCGTTCTTACTTTAATGTAATAATAGTTACATTTCCTTTTATTTAAATTAGTTTCTTCTTCCGTTTTTACTTTAATGTAAAGTAGTTTTCTAGTAGTTTATTTAGTTTCTTTTCTACACATACTTTAAATACAGAAATATTTAAATTTTTTATTATTTAATAAGTTTCTTTCCTGCTTATACGTGTAAATATAAATAAATTTTGTCACTAGTATAGCTATTTTATTCTTAAAATAGCTTATAAAAATGTTGTAATTATTCTCTAAATTATCTTATTTCAGTTGTAATTTTGTTTCTTTTCTTTAATGAACGCAAAGTTATTTCTCGTTATTTCTTTATGTCTTATATAAATGTATTGTTCTGAGCCAAAATGTATAAAATAAAACAAGCATATTGATAAACTCATTATGAGACCGAAAGGGCGAGTTGTGTGCCTAATTATTTCATAACTAGTAACTTAGCCTCCGAACTCATATAATCTGGTATGTTTGGTTTTTATCTGTTTAATCATAAAATAGAGGTGGCAACTATGTTTTACATATTTTGGGTCCACAATTGAGGCCGAGTGTATTCCACGCGATTTAAAGTTTTGAAACCACCACACTTTTCAGTAGCGTGAGAAATGTTAAAAACAGGACACTCAAAGTAGCGACTCTACTGGAGATTTTATTGTTTTCTTTAAAACAAATGACGGTTAGACTCTTTTTTTTTTGGGGTGGGGGGGTTATCAATATGCTTGTTTTTTTCTCCATTATATTTTTATTTGGCTTATTTTATGTATATAATTTTCAATCTTTCAAAAAAAAAATCTTCTTTCCTTTAATATCAATATACTTGTTTTTATTCCTCTTTTATATTTCTTTGGCTTTTTGTATGTATATAATTTTAAATCCTAAAAAAACAAAAAAAATCGTTTTTCAAATTTAAAAAAAATAAAACAAAACAAAATTCATTCGTTCAAAAAAAAGTCACTCTATTAGAAAAGAAAAGGAAATTCGTTTTCCAAAATTAAAAAAAAATCTCTTTTCAAAAAAAAAGTAAAACGAAACTCATCTTCTCAAAGCAAAAGAGAAAAATTCGTTTTTCAAAAAAAATTGTTTTTCATTAAAAAATATAATAATAATAATAATTTCGTTTTTCAAAAAAAATGTTAAAAAATATGGAGGTTTCAAAAATAATCTGTTTCAAAGAAAAAAAGAGAGGAGAAAGTTTTAGTTGAAAAAAAAAAAGAAAAAAAATGTTCAAAAAAATAGAACAAAAAGAGCCAACAAAAAAACAACTTTATTACATTAGACGGACCAAAACGTTAAAAGGAAATTGAGAGAGGCCTAAATGACAAAAGAAACAAAAAGCTAGAAGTAAAGTGCACAAAAGGAAAAGTAGAAGATGAACCATCACTTTTGCGCCCAAATTGATTTTGGGCTGCGCCCACTTTTGCTGGTGCAACGCGTACCTCATTTTGAACAATTTTATTCAATGTTGTAGGGGTGTGCAGAATTTTTTCGGAACCGGACCGAACCAAATAGAACCGGACCAAACCAATCAAAACTGGACCGGACCAATACTTTGGTTTGGTCCTGGATCTGAATTTTCATAAAAGTTGACATTTGGGTTGGTCCCGGTTCTCGAACTAAAAAAACACGGAACCGAACCGAACCAACCCAATATGTTTTATTATATATATATATATATATATTTATATATAATACTTTCTTTGTTCTACTTTTTAATTGGTACTCTTTTATTATTTTGTTTCCACCGGTTTGTTATGCTATGAGTTTATGAATTCGACATTTTTAATTGTTGAATGTACTTTTATCGAAGGTTTTTTAATTTTTTTTATGAAGTTTCAGTCTTAAAATTTTTATTATGTATTTGTATTAAACAGTTAAAAAGTAAAAAATCATAGTATTGGTCCGGTCCTGGTTCTCATACATCTTTGATTGGTTCTGGACCGAACCAATGTTTTGGTTCTCATATATATTGGGTTGGTTCCGGTTCTAAATTTTTTGAGAACCAGACTATTGGTCTGGTTCTGATTTTCTCTTTTTTTCCAAAACACTGGACCGAACCGGACCAAGCTCACCCCTACAATGTTGTGCCAATTTTATCCGTAGGATTGCTCATTTTTGCCGTTTGGTGCACCCATTTTTCCTGTTATTCAACCTTTCAAAAAAAAAAATCATCCAAAAAAAATCTTCTTTCCTTTAATCCAGTTTTGTTTTTGTACATATTGAGATCATTGTTGCTTTCCTTTGGTATCACTAACAATTTTGCAGGGGCTGAAAAATAAAAGAATTGGTTATTTATCATTTGCTCTCCTGAGATGATTGTCCAGAGGTACATAATTGTTACATCTCATTTCAGGAATCGCAAAAAAAATGGGGGTTCCAAAAAATTCATGTGTAATACATAGTTATTTTTTCCTTCAAAAAAAATCGTTTCTTTTCGCAAAAAAAAAAAGGATCATTTAAAAAAATAAAAAGGAATTTGTTCTCTCCAAGTAAAAAAAATCTTTATTCTTTCAAATTGAAAATTTTAAAAAAATTAGAAAATAAAAATTTCTCTGAGAGAGTTGAACTACGATGACCTGAACCTCAAAATGAGGAACGTAGGCAGCCTTCGGGTTCGGTCAAATACTTTAATTTACTCTTAAAAAAAGAGGTGTTTTCTATGTGTTTTCTTTTTATTTTCCAAAACATGTAAAAACAGGAAATTTACTCACCGTTATACTCAATTGTCATCTCCAAATTCATCTTCCCTTTTAACCTTTCATAAATGCATCACTAATTGATTAGTGCATCGTTCACTCTCGATTTCAAAAACAAATTTCAGTAAGTCCTACTTCGAGATGTCAAGGTCTATCACTTCAAAAAACAAAAAAACAAAAAAAATAAAGAAAGAAAAAAAACAAAAAAAAATCGATAGGGAGCCAGGGAAGAAAGGAAAGTTAGGAAAGCCAAGAAGCCAAGAAAACAGAAAAGTCTGGAAAGCCGAAAAATCCAAAAAGGTGACTCAAGGATCATACGCAACAATTTAGGACTGGGGCTTTCAAATCACCTAGGGGTGTCTCTTTTACCCATATTGATATCTACAGCCCATCCTTGCAGAATATGCACACTAATCCATTTGGTCTCTATTATTTCAAAAGTCCAATCATGTCCTCAAATCGAGCTTTACAAAGGTATTTATCTATCTTCAAATCTGGAAAATTCTTGCTTCTCCTATATTAGTTTGTCGAGTCTTCTTCTTAGTCTTTGAGCACCACCTATCACCGAAGTGTCTGGAAAAAAAAATGACGAATCGAATCATGTAAAAACATGATAAAACTACACGAGTTGATGATGAGTCATTTCAAGAATATGGACCCACAAACCATTAAAAATGTTAGTTTAATAAAGCAACCTTCTGTCTTGGTGAAATGCCATCTTCGACCCATTGTGACCGAGCTATTAAATGGCACACTGGGGGCTACCACAATATGCCAAAGTCTAACCATCTCTAAGATCAAGCTTCCCAAAAACTAGGACTGTTCCACCAAGAGTGACAACCTTTTTTATCCCAAGAGAGAGAAGACAAATGTCTCTTTAAGCACTCTCTCAAATTGTTCCGAAAGGTCAACAAAAAAGAGAAGAAAAAAGGAAAAAAAAGAGCAAGGTTGAAAATTCAAAAAAGAAAAAAAGAGGCCTATGCATAAAATAAATAAATAAAAAAGCCTCTCCTTAGCGATTTCCTCAAAATCTCTCTCTCGTAAAAAAAAAAAAAACAAAACAAATAACCAATCACTCTTGGACAACCCCATAACCCACAACCAAAGCCAAAAGTCAATATCCCAATACCTACAACCAAGTCCATAAACCAACTTCTCATCCAAACCCACAGCATAAAAGGCCAGCCAATCCAAAGCACAACCTAAACACTTAAACATTATACCCTAAACCAGTTGCCACCTATAGCTTTGTTTCAATCGGTTATAACGTGATTTAGGTCCAGGATAGAACTCCTTGCTAAAAAACATATAAAATCGTCAAAAGATAAATGTTAAGTAGGGTCCATGAAACTTGTGATACTCGGCGATAAACTATGGATCGTAACTCTCTTTTTGTCCATTAGAGTCATCCATTTTTCTTTGAGCATACTCATTTTTGTCTCCCTCAAAAGTCTCTCAAAATCGAGTCTTTCTGGGGCTGTCCCCAGTTAATCTCTTCAGAAACTTGTCCGTCCCATTTTACAAAATTTGGTTCATCGAGTCATCCCGGGGCTTCTCCCACCAAACTCATTGGATACATAAAAGCTCATCATCTCCAGAAACAGTTATCCTTTCCATCTCCGCCTGAAGAAACGAAGAAGCTACAAAAGCGAGATCCCTCAAGAATAAGTGGTTTATCTTCGCATGCATTGAAAGACCAGCTCCCTATGAGGTAAAGGCTCATTAGGTTGAAAACCCAAAAGGGCGGCCTAGACAAAAGTTAGAGCACAAAAAAAAAAAAAAAATTGGTCCCTCTAAGGCATCGATTAGTAGGCCTCACTAATCCTGATTGAATTCCTTTCTTGAATGATGCACTAGTCAAAAAACTGAAAATAACCCAATATTTCACCCACCTCCATCTCAAATATCACCATTAACTCCTATACTCATAACCCTTCAAAGCCAACCAGAAGTCATATCTCAAGCTCTTATATTACATTTCCATCACCTCGCCTTAGCTTGTCTTAACATGTTTAAGAAACGGATGACACACATGCACATTCAAGAGTCCATTTTTTTAAGAAAATGAAAGTTTCATTCACGTGTTTGCATCTTTTCTTTGCATTCTTTTAATGCATCTTATCAGGTCTTCTGCCGCATTGGCCCTTGGAAAAATACAAATGTTCTTCCAGCATCTCGCCAAGGACCTCTTCCCAAAGATCCTCAGCAACATCATCAAAAGCTACACAAGCCGATCATCGACAACCTTCCACCACGACGCTTCATTATCATCGCTACTCCTATGTTGGGATAAGCACATTTAAAAAAAATTGCATCGATGCTCCTATGTTGGGATAAGCACATTTTAAAAATTTGCATCGTTGCTCCTATGTTGGGATAAGCAAATTTTTTAAAAAAAATTACATCGCTGCTCCTATGCTCCTATTTTGGGTTAAGCGCATTTTTGAAAAGCAGCATCGTTTTTTCTTTACTGGGAAAAGCTCATTTTTTTAAAAAAAATAATATTTCTTTCCCTATTCTAGGGAAAATACATTTTAGAAGTTGCATCATTTTCCCTATTCAGGGGGAAGCGCGTTTTAAAATCTCAACACTTTCCCTATTCTAGAAGAAACTCATTTTAAAAATCACATCGCTTTTCTTATTCTGGGTTAAACGCGTTTTTGAAAAACAACATCGCTTTTCCTTTACTGGGAAAAGCTCATTTGAAAATAACATCACTTTCCCTATTCTGGGGGAAGCGCTTTTAAAATTGCATCGTTTTCCCTATTCTGGGGGAAACGCGTTTTAAAATTGCATCACTTTCCCTATACTGGGGGAAGACACATTTAAAAAAATCTCATCATTTTCTCTATTATGGGAGAAACGCGTTTTAAAATTGCATCATTTTCTTTATTTCTGAGGGAAACGTGTTTTAAAATTTGCATCGTTTTCCCTATTTTGGGGGAAATGCATTGTAAAATTGCATCACTTTCCCTATACTAGGAGAAGACACATTTTTTAAAAAAATCTCAACACTTTCCCTATTCTGGGAGAAACGTGTTTTAAAATTGCATCACTTTCCCTATGCTGAGGGAAGCACGTTTTTAAAATCTTATCACTTTCCCTATTCTGGGGAAAACACTTTTTAATCCCATCACTTTTCCTATTCTATGAGAAACGCGTTTTAAAATTGTATCATTTTCTCTATTCTGGGGGAAACGCGTTTTAGAAGTTGCATCGCTTTCCCTATTCTGTGGGAAAGGCATTTTAGAATTGCATCACTTTCCCTATACTAGGGGAAGATATATTTTAGAATTACATCATTTTTCCTATTCTGGGGGAAGAGCATTTTAGAATTGCATCATTTTTCCCTATCCTGGGGGAATGACATTTAAGAAGTTGCATTGTCTTCCCTATTCGGGGGGGCATTTTAGAATTGCATCACTTTCCCTATTCTAGGCGAAGCGCATCTGAATCCCACCTGTTTTGCCTATGTTGGGCGAAGCGCATCCGAATCCCACCAGTTTTTCCTATGCTGGGCAAAGCGCATCCGAATCTCACCTGTTTTACCTATTCTGAGCGAAACACATCAGAATCCCACCTGTTTTGCCTATGCTGGGCGAAACGCATCCGAATCCTACCTGTTTTGCATATGCTAGGCAAAGCGCATCCGAGTCTCACTTGTTTTGCCTATGCTGGGCAAAGCGCATTTGTGTCCCACCGTCTTGCTTTTGCAAGGAAGGATTCGCCCTGGAAGCATTGTTAGTCCCAAAGAACACAATACTAAGCTAGAATAGGGGGTTGAATAACTTAGTGAATACTTAAAACTTTTCATAATGGTTTTTAGAGCAAGTACTTGCAACCTATGGAAAAGGTTGAAGCAACGGAAGACTTGCAAGAAAGACAAACTAAGTCTTCTGGTGAAGTACTACCGGTAGACTTGGCAGATTACTAAAGTTTGCTGGTGAAGGAATAAGTTAAGATGACAAAGACAGTACAATACAGTAACCGAATGTAAAGAACACATGCATTTTGAGATGGTTCGCACTATAAAGAATGTTATGTCCACCACCAAAGCAGTCAACCTTGGATTTGAATGTGCACTATGTTTTCCACTAGTTCTATTACAGAAATTTCTAATGGATCGTGTACAAAATATTTGACTGGTGTTTGGGGGTAGGGAATTGAATATCTGGGAAAACATAATATTCAAGGTGTAGAAGAATAGTAATGAGCACAACAATAAGAAGTAAATGATTAACAATTGATGCAGATCTTCTTGTTGTTATTGAGGACTTCTTTGATCAGTTAATGATCTCTTGAATGCACTGAGTATGATGACTTGATGTTGTTGAATAAATTCAGAGCATTGTCTTTCTTCGGTCTTCAATGGCAATATTTATATCTGAGCATCCTTGAGACCGTTTTGAGAAGACGAAGTGAGTAACATCTCTATTAGGTTGGGAGCATTAAATGCAGGGAGCTGCTTTGTTGACTTCATCTCTAATTGGAACTGATCGGGGTACGGAGATAAGCAGGTGCGGGAACTATTAGGTGAGCGACAAATAGAATTGCAGACCTGTAGTAGTTGGTACAGTTTGTTTGTGTCAAACTATAAACCTACTCTGCCATGTTCAGAAGGTGAAAGTCTTCATTCTTCGGAAAAGCTGGAGTGACGTATCTTGGAAGTCAGGAGATGATGAAGATGGATTAATTCAAATTCAAAACAAAGATAGCTTAATTGAATAATCCACTTGAGCTTGATATGCGGATGAACTTGACACGTCATGTTGTCTGAGTGCAGACAAGATCTGCTGGTGAAGCCTTCAGCCGAAGTCTTCTGCCGAAACATGTGAAGTCTAAAAACTATTCTAAAGGCAAAGTTCTATACAACCTTAACACGCTAACTGGTACGCAGCCTATTTAGCCACTAAGTATAGAACCTAATGTAATGAATGAGTAAATGCAAATTAAGATACATTGAGAAACAACAAGCACGATGTCCACCAAAAGGTTGTTGTTGAGTATGTTGGCAGGGTCGAACTATGTTTGGTCTGATTCCTGAAAAGGATACGTAGGCAACCTACTCAGTAGGCACGACCATCTGAGCATTTTCATTTGCATCATATCTGCTCTTATCCCATCAGTCCATTAAAAGTGTTAGGACATGAGATTTAACTGTTGCATCATAAACTGTCGCATGCTACATTCTTCTCTGTTTTAATTTCCTCGAAATTAAGGAGTCTATTTCTTATCAACGATGTTCGTCTACAGGTAAATTTCGATTTACCCGTAAACTCCATCGTTAAGGGACTTTGTAAATACCTCAATTTCGTACCCCTGTTTATAACATCATGTAAAATATCAAAACATGTCAAAAAGGACTAATGGATGTTAAGTTACAGGGTCCAAAGTGCAAAAGAACAGAAGAAGCGACAAATGATAAACATCAGCGGGCAAAGTGGCCGAAAAGAAAGGAAGATTGAAATATGCGCAGCCCGTGACAATAATGGGCGTGACGCCCATTATTGTTATAGGGTGCGCCCCATTTCCTTTAATGTACTGCTCCACTTTGCTTTTAGTGCAACCCTTTCAACGCAAGGTACAACACGTTAAGGCACGGAGATAAATATCTGATCTGTTCCTTCACTGTTAAGGAAGCTCAATCTCAACCTATAAATACGAGGCTTCGGCCAGTGCCTCAACACACCAATTTTACGAAGGAAGAAAAGACGAGAGTTGTTACGTTGATAACTTTTTGATCAAACTTCAAAGCTCCGCTAGGCTGCCAAAACCTCCCTCAAACACTAAAACTCTCTGGCCAAAGTGAACCCTAGCTACCCAACTAGGTTTCCGCCCTATTTCACCAGTTCAAAAATCTCAAAAAGAGCAGTTGCCCTACCCGAATCTAAACGTCAAATCCAGTCGAAGCAAGCAGTTGCTCTGCCCGATTTCAGACTCAACGACAGTAAAAAGCACGCAAGCAAGCAAGAAAAAGCAGCAGTTGTGCCACCCGGATCCCGAGGCGGAAACAACAAAAAGGAGCAGTCACGCTGCCCGAAATCCAGCAAAAGAAAAAATACTTCATTTTTCGGAAGGATATGCGAAGCACACCTAGACCGCCTAGTGGGCTTAAGCCCAGGCATACCGAATTCAGACACTCACGTTCTAGGAGATAAGTTCTGTCCCCATAGTTATTTATTATAATCTATAACTTAAATATAAATATCTAAATAAGTTTTCTTTCTGTTTACACTTTAATATATAAATAGTTAAAATGTAAATATTTGATTAGTTTCCTTTCTTTTTATATTTCAAAATATAAATAGTTAAGATATAAATATTTAATTAATTTCTTTTATGTCTTTACTTTAATGTAAAACTAGTTATATTTTCTTTTACTTCTAAATTAGTTTCTTTTATATCTTTACTTTAAAATAGAAATAATTATATTTTCTTCCTATTTAAATTAGCTTCCTTTCTGTTCTTACTTTAATGTAATAATAGTTACATTTCCTTTTGTTTAAATTAGTTTCTTCTTCCGTTTTTACTTTAATGTAAAATAGTTATAATTTATAGGAGTTTATTTAGTTTCTTTTATGTATATACTTTAAATACAAAATATTTATATTTCTTATTATTTAATAAGTTTCTTTCATGCTTATACGTGTAAATATAAATAAAGTTTGTCACTAGTGTAGCTATTTTAAGAATGTTGTAATTATTCTCTAAATTATATTATTTCAGTTGTAAGTTTGCTTTCTTTTCTTTAATGAGCGCAAAAGTATTTCTCTTTATTTCTTTCTGTCGTATATAAATGTATTGTTCTGAGCCAAAGAGTATAAAATAAAACAAGCATATTGATAAACCCATTATGGGACCGAAAGGGCGAGTTGGGTGCCTAACTCCTTCCTCACTCATAACTTAGCCCCCGAACTCCTATAATCTGGTATGTTTGGGTGTTCTCTGTTTAACCATAAAATAGAGGTGGCGACTCTGGTATTCCACACGCTTTAAAGTTTCGAAACCACCCCGCTTTTCAGTAACAGGGCACTCACAAGCATAAAGAGAAAAAGTGAAGAGCTTGTATTATCACTCTCATAAATTCGCCCCACTGGATCTTCATGCCCTTGAGATCACCGACCATCATTTCTTCCTCCTCTTCATACATCATTTTCTTAAACTTATTGAGAGATTTTTTTAACATAATCACAAAATGTAGAAAAACCCAGAAAAACCAATTGTTTGAAGTTCGAGAAAATGAACTCAAATAATTGATAAAAGAGAAATTTCTACAACCCAGGTAAGGAGCAATGGCTAATTTCAAATTTCTTTAAAAAAAATTGAATTAAAATCGCAAAAATGTAGAATGACCAAGAAGGTAAACTGATTGAAGATCAAGAAAACCTACTCAACTTGCAAAACAAATCTTCAACAACCACGTAATCAACAAGGGCTAATTTCATGTCTCATGGTAAAAAAATGTCGGTAAAAAAATCGAATAGAAATCGCAAAATGTAGAAAACCCCCAAAAAAAACCAACTGATTGAAGTTCAAGAAATGAACTTAAATAATAAAATTTCAAACAACCCAGATGAGGAACAATGGCTAAAGTCAAGTTTCGCGGAAATTTCGACCTGATATTGCAAAATGCAGGAAAACCAGAAAAGGTAATTGATTGAAGTTCAAGAAAATGAATGAACTAACACGAATTTCCAAACAAACCAAATGAAGAAAAAAATGGCTTATTTCAAGATTCTTGGATTTTTTTGAGTTTTCTGACTAACACACAAATTTACACGAAGAGGAAAAGGGTGAATAAATTTCCCCATGAAAATTTATTTCTCATTCTATATACGGTGGTGATAGGAGGAGTGGAATTTGGGGAAGGCCATTTGGTCTTTTTACGGATCATAGGGACTCGATTGCAAATTGAAAAAAGAAAGTTTGAGTCGCGCTATTGAGACCTCCGATCCTCCAAGTTGACCCCCCATTTCAATTTTTTCTTAAGTACAAAAATACCCTCAAGTTTAAAGACAATTATACCCTTACAACTGATAAGTAAACCCTCATCTTATAAGTAAACTCTCATCCTATTTTTCTAAAACAAAAACCTTCTAAGTAAACCCCTACCTACCCCCTTCTTCCCAACTCATTCTTCATCTCTTTCATCTCTAACTAAATTTTCCAACACATATTCATTCTTCTTCAAACCTGTCTTCTTCCTCCAACGTTGTTTTACTTAAAATTGCTTACAAAATATTTCTTTTGTTCATAAAAAAGAGGTCCTCGTCACGTACGGTTCAGACCTGGAACACCGAACATTTTTTAAATGTCCGGCTTGAGCCAACCGAACATTTCAAGAATGTTCGGTGCCAAAGATCTGAACATCCTTATATTGTTTGGCCAACGCATGTCGAACATTTCTGATTTGTGAGGCCAGAGGAAGATGCGCTTGGGATGAAAATTGGCACAGCTGGGACGCTAGGAGAGAGATGGTAAAGGCGAGCAGAAACGGAGGTGGAGGAGAGAGATGGTAAAGGCAATGGCAGATGCGAGGGGGTTTTAACCAGAGAAAGATTAAAAGGCTGGGTTCTGGTGTTGTAAAAGAAAGGAAGTTGTCAGATCTGGGTTCGATGTGAGGCCGGAGGAAGATGGATGAAGGGAGAGAGCCGACCTGAGAAGATGAAGTCGAAGTTGGAATTGAACCTGGTTTGGGGGAGAGCAATTTGGGAGAGAGAGAGATAGATCGCTCTACTCTTGGTTTTCTCTCTTTTCTTTCTTCCCTTTTTTTTGCTTCTGTTGTGGCTGTGTGCGGTAAGTGGGGGAAGGGGGAATGGGTCACGGTTTTAGTGTGGGTGGGGGGTATAGAGGGGGGTTAGTGTAGATAGGGTGGGTTAAGGAGGGGGTTTGTGTAAGAAGTAGTTAAAAAAAATAAAAGGGCAAAATGGGTAATCAAGAAGGGTAAAGAAAGTGTTTTCAAATATTTTAAATTTGGGTTGGGGGTACACTTAGAAAGTGGATGTCAAAGCTAATATAAATACATTTGGCATGATATGGATTTTAAAGCTGATGTAACTATCACAAGCTGAAGCTTATAATTTCAGAGCTCAAAAAATATATGAGAAAATACTCAACCATGGAGAGAAAACCTAAAAAACATAAATATTTCATTCATTCATAAATAATCATCTTGTTTGACTGAGTACACAGATTATAAAAAAAAATTAACTAAGTCCATCATAAATATTGGTGTAATATATTATTGGATCAATATATCTTTAGGTTCCTCAACTTTTATAGATTTTTTTGTTTGGTCATATCTCTTGCATTTTTATTCGTTTGGTTATACTATTCTTTTTTTTTTTTGTGGGTTCCCTTTTCAGGATTACCGTTACATTTTCAGTCAATAAAAATTTAAAATGGCATAAGTACCCTTACTAAGAAGTTTTATGGTCTAAATTGTTTGTATATCTAAAAGACAGGGCAAATATAATTCAAAAAATAGATCATCTTCAACCTAGAACTCACCGACCAGGAAGAACTTTCTAACATCAAGCCCTCAACTTTCCCATGGGATTGGTCTGACTTCCTCGACTTCAATCTTGACGATCAATTCCAACTATCTGCATTCCCTCTAGAGACCGATGTCACTCCCCCCCTCCATCCCTCTAGTCCCTCCAATTTTAAAGTTTTCCCTTGTCAATTTCGTCAAGATTCGGAAACGTGACACGCGGATGAGTTGCCTCCAGTCCCTCCAAATTTTACAGTTTTCCCTTATCAATCCCAACAAGATTTGGAAACGTGACACGCAGATGAGTTGTGAGAATTTCCTAGCGAGTCGAATCCCTTGTGTTTGTTTGGAGATAGACGTGATTCTTGCCATGAAAGAAGAGGAAGAAGGCGGTGGGGCTGGGGCCACGGAGAAGCGGGCTAGGACTGTGAGGGTTGTTGGGTCGGGTATTGCCATTCTTCCTGCTTGCTCAGAAACCGAATTTTCAACTTGAAAAAAAACTTGGGTAAGACCGTCTTACGAATATTTTTTGTAAGACGGATTTTTTTTACCCGATCCACCGTGTGATAGTGAGTTGAGCTATGAGAAAATAAAGCTCCGTCTAACAAATAAAAATACATAAAACGGTTTTACAAGAGATTTACCCTCCAGCTTGCATGCTCGATTAAGAGTTCTGAAGAAAAGAGATTTCCTATCCTTAGACATGTCAAAAGCCACGATCAATTTATCAATTTGTCCATGCCCAATAATTCTTTTGAGTTTCTTTTTTATTGTTTAAAAAAAATAGAAAACAAAGAGTATTTTTAGATTCAAATAAATAATGGTTCCTCAACTTAATTAGGGTAATTTCGTCATTTCACATTTTTAATGGAAAAATGTAACGGTAATTCCGAATGGGAGGAATTTCATACAAAAAATGAATAGTAGAACCAAACTAAAATTTTCAAAAAGTTGAGGTCTAAACAATATATTGATCCTATGTAATTTTGTTTAAAACTCTTGTGATGACCATCGATAAAGTAAGAGTGAAATAACAAAATTGTTTTCCCAAAATGGAAAATTTATAAACAAGACATCATTTTTAAATTGACGAAAAAGACAAAAAGACAACATTTTAGAAACAGGGGGAAGTGATAATAATATCGGGACCACAAGATCTACTTGTTGGGGCTATGTAAAAGTGTATTACATTTTTCGTCCACTATTTACAAAAAGTTATACACTCTTCGTCCCTAAATAATCGTCCTAGTTGATTCAACCTACATTTTAAAAAAAAACAATTGACTTAATTATTTATATTAATTGAATGTGTAGTTTCTTTTAAAACCCATGTATATGTGATTTAAAATTAAAATAGAGTAAAAAAGTAAAAATAAAATAATAAAAATAATATTCTAAAAAAATAAGTTTTAAACTGGACAATTATTTTGGGATAGACGAAAAAGGAAATTAGGACGATAATTTAAGGATAGATGGAGTACTTCATTTTAAAATAATTTTATCGTGAGCTTTAATAATTTAGTTGTCTCTGAATAATTTTATTTTAATATCGCAATAACATAAAATCAATAAAAATATTAATTTGACACCTATTTCTCATAATTTAATTCTTAAACACACTAAAAAAATTGTGTAAAACTCCCACCAGTTCTCTCTTTATCTTTTTTTCTGACTTATTTCAAATTACAAAAAAAAAATTAAAATCCTCAAAATAACTACAATAAATTGTAAAACCAAATGCACATATGCTATTAATTCTATTTTACTTGTCCATTGGGGGAAACTAAGGGAATTTTTTTACTGATCAATTGAAGGACTGACAGACTCGATTGATCAATTAACCGACTTGCTTGATCGATTAAGTCGAATTCATGGGTCGCTTAATCGATTTAGGGTTTGAAACCCCAACATAAAGAGATTGATAGGGGAGATGGCGGAAAAGCAGAAAAAGGGGGAGATGGGAAGGAGAGCGGGCCAAGAAGGAGAAAGGGGAAATCTAGTGGAGTTCATTTGGGAATGGGGATGAAGAGAGGACGAAAGAGACGCTGAGGGAGGAAGGAGGAAGGAGGGAGGTGAGAGGACAAAAGAGTGGGAGTGTGTTTGAGACGATGAGGGAGGGGGAAGGGTTTTGTGTGTTGAGGTCATTTTAGCCAGTTTGGTAATTAATTTTTGGGTCAAGGGGCCATATATAGATTGTAATCGTTTTGTGGTCATATTTGATGAAAGAAAAAATTTGGATAAGACGATTTAACGAATATTTTTTATAAAATACAAATCTTTATTCGACTCACACTCACTGTGGTTGGTGGGCTACGTCGTGAGAGAGCGAGACTCTATTTTAAAAATTAAGATCGGTAAGATGATCTTACAGAAGACCTGCTCTTTTATAAAAGCAACGGCAAATTTTCACGAACCGAGTCAAAGGGAACCTTGATAAGTTATTGTCAGGCCCCGACCTGACACCATATAGGTGATAATTATTTTCTCGATTGTTATTGGTCCCAAACCATAAGATTGGCAGCCTTGAGTTAAGCCTTCCCTTTCACGAATTATATACATATATATATTATGTGTGTGTGTGTGTGGGTGTGGGTAGGCAGGTAGCCTTGAGTTAAGCCTTACCTTTCACGAATTATATATATATAGATATATGTGTGTGTATATATATATAGAATTGCAGTTGAGTCCCTTAAGTTTGTCCAGCTTGAATTTGTTCCCCCATTACTGGTTGAGAACTTGTATTCTGATTCTCATCATTGAACATGTTATCTCACTGTGTAGGTTTATATGAACACTAATGGCATCAAGATTCAAGGTGTATACAAATTACACACACACACACATACACATACACACACATACACCTTGAATCTTGATGCCATTAGTGTTCATACACACACACACACACACACACATACACCTTGAATCTTGATGCCATTAGTGTTCATATAAACCTACACAGTGAGATAACATGTTCCAATGATGAGAATCAGAATACAAGTTAAGGGACAAACTTAAGGGACTCAACTGCTATTATACTAAAAAAAACACTTTATTTGGATCAACATTTGGGACTTGGGAGCCCTCCAAAGGGAACTCAAATCTTGCAGCAGCAGTATTTTGGGCTCTAGTTTTGAACAATCATGATAAAAAGAGGCCTCTTTCTTTGGATCAACATAAGGCTATTGAATATGAATTTGGTGGTTGTGATGGACAAAAGGCTGTTTCAGGTCGAGTGAAGAGGGATATTTGACATAAAGCATGGGATAAATTTTGGACAACTCTTGGTAGTTGGTGGTCCAACCTGATCCTGATTAGCCGTCAGCCGAACATGAATAGAATATTTGGCCAAGACATTTGGACATGTCATGCATGTTCGGTTAAGGGTGAAGGAACATTGTAGTCGTGTTCGGCCAAGGGTGTATGAACATAACGTGGACCAAGGGCTATTTAATCTTTTCAATTGATGACACTTTTGCAATTAAAGTTAAGCAGATATATTTAGTGTTGCCTATCAAAAAAATAAAAAATAAAGTTTTCGGGGGTGTTAATAGTGCCACCCTTTAATAGTAGACATGAGTAAGAGAGAATTTTCATCCATGAATAGCTTCCAAGCCCCAAGCCGTTACAAATTGTCTGGTGGCCATGTAGTACTAAGGATCATCCTTGAGGGCTTATAGGGGACAAGGATCCTAACTTTCGAACAAAGAAGAGAGAGGGAGAGCGAGCGAGCGAGCGCGCACGCAAGCGAAAGAGAGAGAGAGAGAGAGAGAGAGAGAGAGAGAGAACTCAGAAGATTTGATTTTCGACGACTGTCTTTCACTACTTTGTAAACAATTCTCCGGAACACCTCTTTCAATTGCAAAATCGACAGAACTCAGAATAGGAATAGATCACTTTCTAGGAGAAAATGAATCACAATTCATTTTTAAAAGACAAGAACAAGGTCAGGGACTTCAAAGAATGAATCACCAGCAAAGAACACATAATTTGTGGGTAGAGAATCTAGAGATTATCTACTTATGGGAAATGCCACTCAACATATCAACATTATCTAAAACATGGCGGGCTTTGTGGCATCCGGTGGGTACACTGAATAAACGGAGTGGTAAACAGGTGCGAGTAGCAGGTTTTTTGCTATTGCAATAAAGAAAAAATGGTTACATATGAGTATAAAGTCTCTGGCACGCTATGCTGTTTTAACCAACCATCATACTTCGAGACAAGCGTGTAAACCAACATTCAAACACACGTCATTTGACATTGCAAACAAAAGGTTAAAAGTGTACTCCTCCAATCTTTCCTCTATTAGCGTCATGTCCTCAATGTGCATCTTAGAAGATTCCTGAGCAAAAGCTTGAAGGAAGCTTTTTTTTTCAACCCTTGTATCAGATGCAAACAAGTTCATAGAACTTTGATTACATACCTTATTCAAAGCATATATTTCTTCATCTTTGATTGTCAGCTCATGGATCATGGGATAGAGATGGAACTGGCCAATTACTTGCTATGCAACCCCCACGATATACGCATTCCATGAATCTTGTTGTTGAAAACTTGTGACCTCCTCATATTTTGCATCTTGTCCAACACCAAATCCTTCCATGCTTTTGATATCCTCGCTATCTGGCATCTGCCGAATCCAGAAATGAACAGATCGAAATCCAGCCTCTTCCAAACAGTCTTTTATCTCAGGTAAGGACCACCTGGGTAAATTATCAACCATTCATTAGTGCTTTCGAGTTTTTGTTGAAGACATGAAATGGTATGATCTACTATAGAGTTTCTTTGGATGAAAATGATGATTGATTAAATGATAATACACATCTCATGAGAGGGAAATACAACTTACAGTCTCCAGCTGTATGAAAATGCATGGCGGAGTTTCTTCTGCTGATTTCGGAGAGTAAAATGCAGGCTAATCCTTGTTTTGCGCTGAATAATGTCAAATCCAGCTTGCTCCCAAATATACTGGAAAAGATTTTATGGTAAAACTATGTTAGAATATTTTTTTAGTATATTTGTTGTTATAAATACTACATTCGTCTCTAAATGAGCGTGTATGTGGGTAAAAGGATTTCATATCTTCACCTAGTAAATCAAGTTGTATTAACTAATTCAGCTTAAGGTGAAATTCCTATAGGGACAAAATTGACACTAAATATTGACACTTATCTAGGAACAGAGATAGTATTAGTTATGCTAAGTTATTGTTCAAATAGAAGACAAAAATATCAGCATAATGTTTTGACCCCAAAAACCATCACCAGGTCAAACCAATTACCAAAAAGAGGCCTGACAGTTTGTAACATGTCTCTGCTTTAAGGAGGCTAAATTGTAGATGTAATAACAATGTGATTTTTGAGCTGCACAAAACAATATGCTGGGTGAAATGAGTCCAACCCAAACAAGAGTTTTTTACATCTTTCCCTTGCTGAAAATAGCCTACTCATAGTATTTGGACTTCCCAACTAGCTATTCAAACCACCAGCAAGACTGTGTGAAAAGGTGTTGTGAAGCACAGCAATGGCAGAAAACATGCAAGGAACGACTAACTATGAGCTTCTTTACGTCCACAAACATAAATAACGATAGTTCATGAGAGTACCCTGTGTTATGGGTGGAGAGACCAAATAACAGCCCTTGACCACACAACCCAGTCTGTTAAACTTGACACTGTACCATTTTTACCAAGTCATGGGCCTTTCCATGCACTAGCAAGAAAAGAAGCCTCATATTTGTACTTTTAACTATAGCATCCTATTGTGAAAAAATATATGGGTAAGGAAATGGTAATTACTGATTTCAAACAAAGTTCTTCATTTAGTGATGCAGCCATCATGGAGGTAAGTGGTATCATTTCATACAAATAATCTTAACAGAGGCCTTTCACTCAGAAAATCACCAAAACTAACAAATAGTTTCAAAAGGTAGATTCACTGTAAACACAATGTATCGAGGCCTCATAATATATTAATGTGGCATTGTGGCTTCAAAAAGAGGAGAAAAGTAATGTTTGTAAAACATACAATTCTGTATCTGATTTACTCTGTGTACTCCCTCTGGTCAACAAAATAAAAATAAAAATAAAAGCAAAGTTCTTATGGATATCAAGGTATCACGGGCTGCCTAGATATATTTTTTTTCGTCAAAATATCTACCACTTTTCGACATTACAACCTTAATGTAACCTTTCATGTATTCTTTCGATAAAACAATTTGTAAGCATCCTACAAGAAAAAGTGTCCTGCAAGACACGATTAGACAAAAAAAAAAGTATCATTACATCAAAAGCTGTCATCAGAACAGCTACACCCTATATGGGAGGAAGAGCATACCGTGAAATTGGGAAATTTCCTTTGCATCCTAAGCTCGCACTCTGACGATGTTCCTCCATATAGATCCATCACAAATATTCCACCTTTTCTAGACAAGGAAGCAAGGGCGTATGTGAAATATGAAACTAGCTCGCGACGACTATGGAGACAGCAACAACTGTAATTAAAAGCGCATACTATATCTCTAGCAGGTAGGGGGGTATCCTTCATTGACTTGTTAATAGTAGTAGCAGTAGAGCCTCCTTGTATAGAATTCAGAGAAACTGCTTCTGAACAGCCATCATTATCCTCCAGTGAAATATTGCATATGAGTTCTTGGGCTTCAGATTTGACTAATGTAGCCTCGAGAGGTTGCAGGACATTGCCATGAAAGAGGGATATTCTAGAATACCCGTCAGACCCAAATTTGTTAACATTGTTTTCCATGCACCAATTAAGAGCCTCAACATCCAAATCCAGGCCAATAGCAGTACGTCTTGAGTCACTGCGAAGCCATTCTGTACTGCCAAATGGAGAAAGTGAATGAGCGATGTCAGAATGAGCAATGTCAGGTAAATAAGATGGGTTTCTAAGCTTCTTTGGACAATATTTCTTAAGAATAACGTCAAACACAAAAGACGTCATTTGTCAACAGCCATAGAGGAATAATCCACATTCCATAGTTGTAAATTATTATCAACAAAAAATGTGAAAGTGCAATATTATTCGTAAAGACTTGAATACTTTCTTGAAGAATGCTCATCAGCTAGTGAACTCTTTCGGAAGTCATTGAGAAACTTGTAGCATGATCTTGCCTTAACCAATCATTGGACTTAGGCATCAGAGAGGTCCATGTCAAGTATGTAGCCCAGTTACTTGGGATTTGAGCTTTGCAGACTTCAATTGGAGGCCCCAGAGATGTTTGTTTATTTATTCCTTAATAGCAAAAAGCTGTACATGCTTTCAACAAGCTACGAGATGAGACACTAATTAGTAATTACACTTAAAACTCAAAAAAAAAAGAATAGCAAGGGGATTCATGAATTGACAGAGAGGTCAATGGACACAATCAAACTGAGATTCAAAGAAAAGTTTGGACTTGGGTTATGAAATTCAAAATAAGAAAACGGCTTTACAACCCATCTCGTCTCAAGCCTATTACCAAACAGCTGATCCTCGTTTCTGCATCGAGCTTAAACTAAACACAAAACAGGCATCTTGCAGCAAAGCAGGTCAAACCCCTATCTATAAGCATCAAATTAACTGAAATGCAAGATATCACATTCCAGTTCTCCAATTTGCCCTCTGATTCACTACTTGTTCACCGTAATGAAACAGACTGATCATGTAAGAGAATAATGTAGGTACTACAGGGGAACAGCATTTAATAGAGAGATACAGACAATCTAGTATATAAAACCGGTTACCCACAAAAATGATAAATACCTAAGAAGAGCGGTGCCGCAGAAATCTTCTTGGAGGTGGAGGGGTACCCTCCCACCCACATACGTCAAAAAGAACTTCTGTAGATAACTTATGTCCCCTTTTGGCGACTGCATTTTCCCCCCCATAAAATTAAGAAATACATATAAAGAAATTCAGTCATCCACAGAATTATTAGTACAGAAGGAAGAGAAGTTGGGAGCATTAAAGGGGGAGAAGGGTTTAATTACCTGAACAGATTGTTGATAGAGAGAGAACTTTGATGGAAAATCATCCCCAGTTGACTGGTTTTGATCATTCTCATCTATCTCATCTTCTTCTTCTTCTTCTTGGGGGAGGGTGGGATTGGGAGCTAAAGAAGAAGGGGGACTGACTGGGTATCCGACTTCTTCGTCATCTTCGTAATAGTGAGAGGACTTTCCTCTACGTTGGTGGTTCTGTTGTTGGTGTTTTTGCTTTTTCCCATGCTTACCCATTTTCACACTGTTTACGTTTCAACCGCCGCCGGTCACGTTCGCGGTGGCTTACGGTTGCGGCCTCATGTTAGAGTTGGAGTTGGAATTGAAGCAGAAACAAGGATTGATATTTCGCGCCTTGGATCTAGGGCAGCAAAGATTCAACCCAAGCTCACCTTCCCACTTCTGCAAGTTTAGACCCTGTTTGGATGCGGTTCATTTGGTGTTTTGTGGGGTTTTTTTTTAGCAAATTTTTTATCGCCACAATCTTGTTTGAACTTCTAAATTCCATTTTCGAAATATTATTCTTAAAATACACAAATCGTTTTCTTCCTCATATCAAGTCAACACTTTGAATTACGTAATTAAAATTGATGAGTCACTGTGAATAATTTGATGTAGCGCAATACAAAATTGGATTAGGTAATTAACATTGATGCATTGCAGTGCAAAAATTGATACATCGCAGTGCAAATTTGAATTAGTTAATTAAATTGATGCATCGTGGTACAAAAATTAATATAATTTAAATTGATGCATCACGATGCAAAAATTGATGCAGCACGATGAATTTGAATAAGCGATTCGTAGCGACTCAAACTCATTAAGGGTATCGTAGTCTTTTTACTTTAAATAATGACTTTTTCGATTAAAAAAATATAAGAAATTGTTATGATTGAAAACTTATTAAAGTGGACCGGCTCGAATTTACTCTTTTTGATTTTTTTAGTTAAATTGAGCGTTTTTTAAATAAGAATTTGATATCTATTTTTTATTTTTTTCAAAACTATAAAAAGTTGGAGTATTATGAATTGCATGCATTAAAATTAATAGGATTGTTAACCAAAACATATACTCCCTCCGTCCCTAAATTATTGTCCTAGTTGACCCGGCGCACAGATTAAGGAAAAACAATTTACTTAATTATTTATATTGGTTTAATGTGTAGTTTTCTTTAAAGCCCATGTGTATGTGACCCATAATTAAAGTAAGGTGAAAAAGTAAGGGTAAAGTGGTAAAAGTGATGTTCTAAAAAGGTAAGTTTCAAAGTGGACAATTATTTTGGGACGGACGAAAAAGGAAATGATGACGATAATTTAGGGACGGAGGGAGTAAAAGAAAAAACTATGTGAAAATTTTAATTTGAATAATACTTACTTTAACTATAAAATGTCAAAATAAGATAGTAGTACTCCTTCCATTCTATAATATAAGTCGTTTTGAGAGAGTTTTTTTGTTTCAAAATAGATGTCACTTTGTAATTTTCAATGAATTTTTTTCATTTTTTTTCCAATTCTACTCATATTTATTGACTTCGTAACTTGTGTTTGACTCTTTGGGTAAGAGTAGGGGTATAAATCAGAATCACCGAACCACAGAATCAAACCGAACTAAACTAAACTAGTCGGTTTGGTTCCATTTTGATCGAAAATGGTTCGGTTTCGGTTTCAAAAATTGAAAACCCACCCGGTTCGGTTCAGTTCACGGTTTTTGGTATCGAACCAAACCAACCTATATATTTTTATTTATTTATTATATAATATATATTATATTACATTTATTAACTATTTTGAAATTTAGATCATCTTATATATATAATCTAACTCTTTGATTTATTCAATATATATATATATAAATATATATAAACACATACTAAACTAAAAAATTGATTGTTTGAGAACTATTATTTCTTCTATTGTTTGTGTTTATTTTAGAATTTGTATTGTTTTTTTTTTATGATAATTTGTTGTTAGTATGTTATTTCCTAATTTTGATGTTAATTCCAAATTAAAATCATATTTTTAATGTTAGTTAATTTCATTAAAAATAATTTATATAAATCACAAAACCGAACCAAACCAAACCAAATCAAGTGGTTCGGTTCGGTTCCAAGTCTTACTCGGTTTGGGATTTTTGGGACCAATAAAGGGCGGTTCGATTTGTGGTTTTGGCATAAACCAAACCAAATCGAACCACTTACACTCCTAGGTAAGAGTATCAAAAAATATCCCATTAATGTTTGGAGCAAAGTAAATAAGGGCATTGTAGTCTTTACAATATGTTTCTTTGGTCTGTGTGAAAAAGTTCAAAACAACATATATTTTGGAACGGAAGGAGTAATAATTTAGAAATTGAATGAGTAGTAATTTATGCTAACTTGATTTTATTTCTTTTTTGGTTGACTAATGCTAGCTTCATGTGAACAAAAGAGTAAGTGCGGTTGTTATAAATTTCTACCAGGTTTTTACCTAGAAAACCAAAAAAGAGTAAGGGTATGTTTGGATACTATAATTTCTTGTTTTGAAATTGGAATTCGGGCCTCAAAAATCAATTTCATACTTTGGTAATATCGTTCAAATTTAGAATTGGAATTGAGTTAAAATTCCAAATACCTCAATTCCATAAAACCAATTCTTTCATAAATCCTAAACTAATTCTATCATAAATCCTAAGAATTTAAATTATATATTTTGGTCCATTACTATATATAATAACAACTCACTTTTTTTTTTTACCATTACCATCACCACAACTTCCAACCACCACATCCAACCACAACTTCCAACTGCCACCAGTAACCTTCGGCCGTCACCGCCAGCCACCAACAGCCACCACCGACCGCCACCAGCAATTTACTTCACCATCTTCACGAATCCGCAATCCCCTGTTGTGCCATTTGAGATATCTTCATTCTCTCTCTCTTTTTTTTAATTATTATTTAAATCTAAGCTTATTAGCTTCCAGTTCTAATTCAATTTGAAAATCGGTGGTCGACATAACTCAATTTAATTTGATTTCAACAGAAAAGAAAACCCAAGAATAATATTAATAAATTGCAAAATCTTAATCTCTCAGTTTTACCCAAATAGTCCTTATTTGAAAATTCTAATAATTAAGGGATATATATATATATATATATATATATATATATATATATATGTGTGTGTGTGTGTGTGTGATTGGAGTTGGTTATAATTATAAAAATACATAATAACAACTAATATACTTACAATACAAGTGGAGGGTAAAGATGAAAGATTATGAAAGTTGTAAACATAATTTTTGAAAGTGAACTCTTTATATGAAACATCCCAATTATAATGAACTCTTTGTTTGGAACGGAAGGAGTAGAGTGGCCCTAAATGCCACACAAAAAATACTAAATACCACATTCATTAAATAGTTTAATTACTAATTAATCCTTATCCTTTTATATAAAGGAGTTTCAATTAATAATAATTATCTTATATATATATATATATATGTCAAACCCTCCTTTACAATTAACCATAGACCCTAAACTTGTTCATTTTCAACAATTTATTTTACGGTAAGTTGTTACCTACATTGTACTCAATATATAGATATATTTTTCGATATTAAAAACCATGTTTAAAGAAGAAAAAAACCGGAAGAAGAAAACGGTACGAAGTTGGTGTTTTTTTTTCAGACTTGGCGATTTTTTTCACTTTTTTTTAAAAACCTAACGATTTTTTTCAATTTTTTTAAAAAAACCTGACGATTTTTGTTATTTTTTTATAAAAAAAAGGGCGACTTTTTTCAAAACTTTTCAAAAACATGGCGATTTTTGTCATTTTTTAATAAAAAAAGTGGTGACTTTTTTCAAAATTTTATAAAAAGCCTGGCGATTTTTTTCACAACTGTGGCCGCTTTGATGCCGAGGATCAATTGACTGGAGCTGAATGACTAATCAATGAAGGGCTCGGAAAAGCAGGTCATTAGTACTTGCTACCATGCTTGTATCACAGCTGGCATGGACCGGAATTCCACACAACCTCCAAAACAAGCTGATGAAATCCATCAGCACGCTGATCGTGAAATAGAGCTCCAAGCACAGAAGAGATCGGGAAGAAATGTTTTTGAGCATCTTTCTGATCACACTAGAATTTGATCTGAACTTTCAGGTAATCTTTTATTCAATTCTTAAGATGGTGAGAAAGCAATATGCATCCAAAACTTTCAATGATTCCAACTTTAAACAGGAAGTGCTATCAGGGCCGTTCCTGACATTTTAAAGGCCCGGGGCAAAATAACGAATAAGGGCCCCAAGCTCGATTGTTTACTGGAATGCTGCACCAACATATAAGAAATAATTTGTAAATTTCTAATCTATTATCTACTTAAACAATTTTTAGACTATGTGATTTTGAAAAGAAATTATGGATCAACAAAAAAATTAATTTACGAGCCTTAAAAACCTTAAACCAAAAGAAATATGTGTTTGAGACTTTGAGGGTTTAAGGTCTGAATGTCTGATTCATCTGAAGCAGAAAAGGGCCTAAAGAGGAGAAAAATTTTGAAAATTGAAATTGAAATAAGGAAAATTGGACGAGTACTTGCATCATCAGTCCTTCACCGGCGCCGACGGCTTCGAGTTCGTGGATGAGGAACGACAGAATGACTAAGTGAGTGAGACTGTGAGAGTTTTTCTTGCTTTGAGCCTTTGAAATCGAATCGAAAAATGCAGCTCTAAGGTGGAGTGTAAATTAATATGGCGGCCATAGATGCATAGGGAAGACTGAAGAGTGAATCTCGAGGTCGAGGGCCGCCGTTGATCGTTTCATCTCCTTGATCCTTATGTCCGACTGTCCCGCTGTCCGCCCTTCCATCTAATCAACCTTTCGTCTACCGGTATCACCGCATCAAGCTTCTGCTTCCGTTTCTTGTTTCCAAACAATTTTCCATATTCCCTATTTATATTTATTAATATTATATTTATATATAATATATATACTATACATATAAATAAATTTTGGGCCTCTAATTTTTTTGGGCCCTAGGCGGTCGCCCCTTGGGCCTATACCCAGGAACGGCCCTGAGTGCTATGAAAGATGGTAGTGATGCTGAAGAAAGGCAAGTTCAAAGGGAAAGAATTGTAGATGCCATTGAACAAAGGGAGACTCAAAGGATTAGCAAAATGCACATTTCGAAAAGTGGGTCACATGGAGATGTGATTTAATTGAGTTTAATTGAGTTTTTTTTTTTTTAATGGAAAGAGGGTAGTTTAGTAAGCAAAGTTATTTTAAAGTTTAATATTTTTTTTTAAAATCAAAGGAGGACAGTTTGGTAATTTAACTTCTTAAGTGATGTTGTATTTAGGGTTTTTCGATGTAACATTTAGGGGTTCTGGAAGGAGTATTATTGTGGCCTCATTCCTTCCCAATTTCGACCAAGGAGATAGAGTCCTTCCGGAATTGACCAACCCGTTAGCAGTTTAATTCCCTTCTGATACTATTTCTAATTTATTATTCCCTCCGTTCCACCCAAAAAGTCTTCATTTAAAAAGTTTAATTATTAAGAGATATATTAATGTCATTAAAGTTAGTCATAATTACAAAAATAGTTAAGTATAAACAATGTACTTACAACAGAAGTAGAGAGTAAAGATGAAATATTATAGAAATTGTAAGCATATTTTTTTAAAGTTGACTTTTAGAGTAAAACATCTGAAAATAGTAATATACTATTTGCTTGAAACGGAATGAGTATTTTTTATAGATATTAATATTATTTTAATATTTACTATTTGTAATTCACGGGCTGAAGTTTTATTATGGGTCGAGTCCCAAATAAAACATGACTCTAAAATTCGTCATTTCAACGGCTAAATTCAAAATTTTCCAATAGCAAAAATAGACCAAAAAGAATTAGATTAGTCCAAAATAAATATAATATTAATTAATATAAATTAATATTTTTAACTAAAATTATCGAGATATTACACTATCGACTCTTGTCTCATCTTTTATTGGTCGACTCCGCTTCCTCATGGATACGATATAATTTTTCTCTGTTTTTTCTCTAAAAATGTAATTCTTTGATTCAAATGGAATGCCTCTTTAGGGAATTTTATATCTGTGTTAAAATTTTCATACTTGTATTCTGAGTTTCTTTTACAAAATTAAAACCCCTCACTGTCATTTATTTCTTCATCGATCATGTAATCTGCAAATAAGAAGTTTTTTAGCATTTTGAAGAGAAATAGTGTTCTCAAAAAGTAAAATTGAAGACATCAAAATATTATGTCTTCATATTATATTGTTTATTTTGGTATTTTTTTTTAGTTTGTCTTTTTTATTCTTTTGGTTACTTTAAAATTGAAAGCCTAGAGAAATTAGCTACGGTTTCAAAGAAACTGTCAATGCAGTTTGTGATGTAACTGTATCAAAAGATGATTTGACCAGATAATAAATAAAACAAGTAAACAACGGAATTCTTTAATTTCATAAAGCATTACTAAATACAGAAGTTTATCAAATAATCTACAAGCTATGCTTGTAGATCCAGCCCTCTGACCAAAAATGATTTCACTAAAAATATTATGTGTCTTACAAAAATCGTGAAACCTAACCAAAAATCAAAAACCTCTTACAAGAAATCAAATCTGTAAAGGAAACTCACAAAAATGAAATAAATAAAATGTGGGATTAAAGAATAAGTTTTCTAACAAACTAGAAAACAAACAACAAAATCATCAATGCAGCTCGTGATGTTAATGCATCCACATTTGCATCCAAAATACTTCAACAATGCTCCCAGCTTTTTCTCTCTGAATGTATCTTAGTGTGTTTTTGTCTGCACGAGATCTTCATATATATATGTTTGATCTAGAGTCCTACACAATTAAGAAAATCAAAGACTTCAAGGAAACAAAGAATTAAGAAATAAATAAATTAGTTTCCAAAAATTGGTTTCCTAATTTAAGCCAGAGAATCTTATCAAACATTTTGTCAATTTAAACATGGACTCTTGAGAACTTTTGGAAGTATTTAATTATGGTAATTACTTACCATTGCTTTAGGACCAAGAAAGGGAACACAACAAATTAAATAAAATAGGAAGACCTATTTTACTCTTACAATCTCCCCTTTTATTAAACATTTCTGGTCAAATCAAATGACAAGTGTTTATTCAACACTAATCAAACTATCTAACATGTCTTGATTAGTATATCCCATCTCCCCCTGAATTTGTGCAAGTATAAAATCAAAAAGTATTACTAAGCATAAATCAGAATATACCAATAGTGCAACCACAGTAAAAATTATCCACCATACAAAAACAGAATATCAAAACAGATTATGAATTATTTATGAAAACCACAAAGCATAAAACCATAAAGCATATGATGAATTATACAGAATCAGATTCATCATCTTCAACAGCTTCATCATCATCTTCACTACGCTTAGTAACAACACTTGTCTCTCCCCCTATTTGACCAGAATTGATGGAGGGAGTAGAGTGGATGGTAAGCCAGGCTGTATACTGAGCTTCCAAGGTCTGAAGATAGGCAATCTGAGACTTGACAAGTATAAGTTGGTTGCTGATAAAGGACAGAGTCATTGGAGCAATTTCACCAAATGACAGACAAGTAAGGACTGATAGGTCTGATGTAGCTGCAAATGCAGCTGCATTGCTAGCTGTATTGGTCACAACAGCTGTAGAACTTGAGGAAGAGTAGATTTTAAATATGGGGTGAATGGATAGAACTACAAGAAAACAGAGCAATTGAAACGGAAAATTATGTTGCAAAAAATGAAAATTTGTTACAATTATAAAATTGAAATGGAAAAAGTTTGTTGCAAATTCGGTTTGGAAAACGCTCGTTGCAAATTTTGTGCAACCATATTTATTCTGTTGCATGGTATTGCAACGAAAACCGAGCGTTGCAATTTCAAATTTTTTTGTTGCAAAGGTGCTTCCCAAAGGCATTTCACGTCCGTTGCAAGTAGCAACTTTTTTTTTCTGTTGCATTCTTGCAACATATTTTTTCATTGAATTCGTGCAACACTTTTCCGTTGTATTTTTGCAACAAACTTTTTCGTTGAATTCTTGCAACATATTTTTTTGTTACAATGTTTAGGTATTTCAATTACTAGTTCGTAATTGAAAATTTTAAAAAATTTATTATTGCAACAAAAGATTTCGTTGCAAAATTAATATTCTGAAATATTTGTTTTTACAAAATGTTTATATATATATATATATATATATATATATATATATATTTTTTTTTTTTTTTTTTTTTGTACCTGATTGAACATTTCACATTTTACAAAAAAATGTAAATCTAAAATCAAACAATTAAACCAACCCAAGTTCAAACATTTCATTCAAAAATCATTATCAAAGTGTCGGATTACACGGAGGTGTGGAAGATGTTGAGAGACTCCAAGTGACTAACAAAAGACATTGTTTATCTGTCAAACTACATACACGTTGGTGGAGGTTGTTGGGCTCTAAGTGACCGAATTTCCTCTTGCATTAGCTTGAAATTAGCTCTAATTTGCTCCATTTATGCAGCATTGTCAGCTTGTATTTGTTTTTGAATATCCTCCCTCATTTGTTCTATTTTTTCACAAAGCTTATCTTCAAATTGTTGGGTATGTGTGAAATTTTCATTCACACTTCCATGTGAGGAATAACTTGCGCTGCTATTGCTACTCATGATATTTGATGCTGGAACCAACGAATCAAAGCCATACAAACGATTCTTTGCAACACCACCAGATGCATCAACCCAAGCTGTGACATCAAAATCTATATCTTTCTTTCGATCAACATAATCCTCCTAAAATGTTAAAAAGTAATATTATAACTAACTTTTAAACTTGAATTTTAAATAATATTAAGAACATTGAGATCAAAGATACATCTTTCAATAGAAACCCAGTATAAAAATTAAATGTTCAAAGTAAACTCATTAAAAAATCAAGTATTGAAAATAAACCAAGCTACCAATTAATTAATTTGACTGTTACCAGTTTAATTTTCTTTTCTAAAAAAGATCGGCAAGAAACTAGGCAGAACTCATAAAGCAGCAAAGATCAAAACTAGGTATGTGGATGACCTGCCTTGCGTCAATTTTACGAACCTAGTTCACTTATATATGTTGCATAGAGTATAACACCGAGTCCCAAAAATAGCTACTAAAGCTAAAAAAAAAAAAAGATCTCCTTTTACTGAGAGTACTGAAAATCACATTCTTGAATCCAGTGCTATGTACACATGAAACATGCTGTTAGGATCAGGAAAGAGCCATAAATTCAATAATCAATATATTATTTAGGAGACGAAAGTTAGAACACATAGGTCAGATTGAGAGATAAAATTTTATATTATAGTGGGAACTCTAGACCTTATTGTGCATTCAGTCATTGAGGGTTGTTGTCTAACATATTTAATGGACTACAATTTTCTTGGCAGGTGTGTAAGTTCTCATGAGTTGGTTTAAAAATACACAACTGCCTATGTTGATGATTCTTGACAATCATTATCAGGGTTAAGAATTATCTTGTTTCTGAGGAACTGCTAAACTAGAGTCCTCATAGCTACTCTTTTCATATCTGCATACTATTACTAAACTAAGAAGACAGTGTACCAAGCCACCAAGTTTACTAATTGAATTTGGTTTGGTCTACTTTGGGATAAATTGTGTAAGGAGACTACTAGACTAGGCATGACTCGATTCGTTAATATTATTCTTTCGTATAGTGGAAGCTATTCTTTTGGCATCATGATAAAATGATATCATTTGTAAGGAGACTACTAGACTAAGTCACTGATAAAAGTCTCATACGGTAGATAAGTACGCAAGAGGTTGAGACGTTGAATCTCATTGCATGTGTTTATCTCAGGGGATGAATGCGTAGGTTCCCAACCTATCTGAATACTGATCCCTCCAGTGAGTTTTCTCCCCTCTACCTCCATTTTGTTTTGAATGAGTATCTTATTATGGCGTCCAAAAGCATCGCCATCACATTGGAATTTTAATAACATGTTTTCTGTTACCATTTTTATAACTGCTATGATGTTTATTGCACATGCTACTTTCTTAAAAATAATGAACAACAATATATATTTCAATTTAACTTATGTGTTTCTCTAGACATACATTCAGGATGGCCAAGTGCAAAACCTATAAACTGTCGTACCCCCTCTATAAACTCATATCTAATTCCCATAATGCAAAATGATGTAAACAGAGATGGACTGACATAAACCAAGTCTCCTTGACAAGAACTGGAAAGATTAGGAAGTTATAAAAAGTAAATCTATAGTAGGGCAATATTACATAAGGACAATAAATTTCATACCCTTCATATTACTAGTGGTGAATGCATGGACTCAAACTATGAACGCAAGGACTCAATCTAGTGTTGAGCTGCACTTGTATGTTCAACCATCCCCTTCTGAAATGTAGCATCAACCTGGTCAAACATGGCCTTGCATGACATCTCAAAGGCAGGGACAACTCAAGCTTCCATGCTAGATTTCAACGCTTCCTGAAAGACCAATATGACAGTAAGTCATTAACAGTCGCAAATACATAAGGTAAATAACAGACTTAGTTAGTACTATGAAGTGTGAACTTTACATACCTGCACTTGTATTTTTGTTTGACATTTGAGCATCTGCTGCACAAAGGCCAACTAAATGTCATGGTAAGAAAGAGGAATGAGATCAAATTTAATGCATCTTGTAATTAGAATACATATTGCCCATTCAAGTTGTCCTAAAATCATAACATATACGATGGGATCTCTTTCTCAAAAGCCAAATGGTGAGGCTGCTAGAATATCAGGCTATGTAAATGTGAACATAGTGTTTTCATATAACACAAAGGAATATCTATACTTTACGGTGCCGTTTGGTAGCCAGGGTTAAGGGCAAATAGGATTAATAAGCCGAGTTGTCTGATGTTTGGTACGCAATAGGTGGTCGGGACTAATAACACGAGTTATCCAGATTAAGTCATTATTGCTTCACTATTAATACCAAGGAGGAGGGTGGTATTATTAGTGTCCTCACTAAAAAAAATTGGGATTAACATTTGTAATCTCAAAATTACCCCCGATATACAAGGGAGGATTAATAGCGAGGGCACTAATAGTACTGGGAGTAATAATATTGTTTATCCTTGTCTGACTACCAAACAAGCCCTACGTTTACCAAGTAAGAGCGAGACTTAACCTCCACTCTGGTGTCTGCAGTTCGTGTCAGCCATGAAAATTACATTAATACTACTTCCTTTTCAACTATGAGTAACTACTATTTTGAGTTCTTTCATTTTCTGTTTTTCCCTTTGTTTTGTTTGGTCTGCTGCTCGTGCTATAATATGAGCTCAAGTACTAGTACACACAACATATTGTCAAGGAGAAATAAACCAAAGAAAATATTAACTATTTCAGCATGTAACCAATTAGTGTTTTTATATACAGTACCCTACAATCATAACTTGTATCCAGAAGTCTACGACTTTACAACCTCAGCAGTATCAAATCAGCTCTTTTAATTTTATTAGAGCTCCTAAGCTCAAGCTTGACTAGATTACTTCACCTAGTAAAAAACATCTCGATATAGCTTCTCTAACCCAACAAAATTGTATGAAATCTACCTCACAGTAACTAGAAATTGAAACTCCCAGGAAAATTTGACCAGGCTTGTTAGTATTCATCACCTTAATAGCTTAGAACAGGCTGCACACTTGTTGCAACCTAAAGGTCCTAAACATGCCCAGACATAGTTGTGTATGGAAACTGGTGATACCACTCCATTAGTTTAAAATATGTCAATTTACCTTTTTTTTTTCTTTTCAAAAACTTACTACTGTTTTTAATGAGACAAAAGAGGAAAACAAGTGCACTTACTTCTACTGGGAACAGGGTGTCCATTTCGTTTATCCTATGTAAACCATTTTGCAGAATCATACAACTTTGTAACCTCATAACAAAAACCATTAGAAAGTCATAAACCATATTAACAAAAATCATATATATATATATTGGTAGTTGTACGTGTTAATTTTATGTGTGTATGTTTTTGTTGTCTGAGAGAGCAATATCAATTCAAGACATTTCAAATTTGAATACCTGCCAAGATAGAGAGTATCACCAAGGAACAAGACTCCCATGGCAACTACAATAGCAATAGACCATGGCTTCCACATTGCAACAAAAAGAGGCCCTTTCAATCGCAATGTCCATGTGTGGACAGTATTGTTCAGGCTTGACAGAAAGATGCCCTGGTAGAAATCCACCATTCAGACAAGACAAGACATGACCAGAGTACGTGGTTAATTAATACACAAACTTTTTGTAGCTAATAATAATTAAGAGTACTCACCAAGACAAAAGCTAAACTTGGTTTAATCTTCCAAGCACTAGGATCCAATTCTATAAAGAAACCTGCAATTACAGCTAGAATGCTCACAATTAAGTTGTAAAAGAAGACTATGGTGAGTTCTGCAGGGTACTCCTTCATGATTTGCACCTACGTATCAAAATTTTATGACTAGGGAGGGAACTGCCATTATTGTTTAAAGGGAAATTAAGTATATGAAGTTGATCGGTTACCTAAATAATGTACCACATTGGAACCAAAATATACTCGCAAGTGAGGAAGAGGCCACCCATGGCCCAGTTGGATTGGGGGTTTGAGCGTAGAGAAGGAGAAAGGGAAACATGTAAAGGGGATGTTGGAGTAAATATTCTTGGCATGTGGGCGTACTCTATCAAGCCTTGTTCGTGGGTCCAAAATATGAAAAATGGTTTTTTTTTAAAAAAAATTATTGTTGACATAGCTTGGCAGTAGAAATGAATGTACGTAAGTTGAGAATTTACTCTCAGGTGAACATCATTAGAATTGATTATTGAAGAAGTGCAGTGCCGCAACTAGTTGTAAAGAAGTGAAAAGACATCACGAGGAAAGGAAAATAAAAGAAGTCGTAAAAGGAGGCCAAGGATATACATACAAAATAGACTTATGAGGGGAAGGAAAGAAAGGAAGGTACCGTACAACAATACAAACACCACTTGACTCATTTCACTTTGAACCCAAATCCATTAGACAAATCAAAGGCTTCTTCCCAAAGAGAAAAGAAAAATTGCCTTTTTTTGTTTGAATTTTTGAAAGATAGGGATGCCCTACCCAGCCCAGCCTTGCCTTGGAATCTATGTTTGTGTGCATACTGTAATACGCCCTCTTTTGCATGATTGTTTCACCTCTGAAATGATTAGGCATTTACTATAACAATTTTGGAGAATCTTGTGTGTAGAAAATGCTTTAGAAATAGTTAGTTTGGAGGGAGATTATCCTCCACTAATTAAAAGTCTCTTCTCACTAGTATTAGAAATAAACACTATGAAATAACTATACTAGGGCAACCACTCCCTTTTGATATTTTTCTTTCTTTCACTCATTTCTATTTTCATTTTTCATATTTTTAACTATTTCGTACTTTTTCTTGGTTGAACCAGTTTATAAATCTTAATTCTCTCTTAATTGAAATGAACAGAAAAATTCATTTGTTGAGGAAATATTTGGTCAACAAATTAATTATACATCAAAAAAGCAAGATTCCCCTAAATAAAATTTAATGTGAACCAAACAACTATATTCTTGTCCAGTTGAAAAAAATGCCTTTAATTCTTAGCTTTGATAGCCTCTCCCTTCATTTTCTTACATTATTTTTTAGATTGTCATCAAGGCAGGAGGCATAATCCCTCCGTTACTCATGAGACATAATCCCCCGTTACTTTTTTTTTTTTTTTGAGTAAATCACACTATCTTTTCATTTTGATAGGATTAACATCTTTTGTTTATGTTACAGGCCACATCTTGACCTTATTTTCAAGCTTTCTTCTGGTTAACCATTCTCACTATGTATAGCCAATATCTATATAGGAGTTTAAAACTATAAACGAACTCGCGCTCGGTCAGGTTTTGTCAAGAACCATCAAAACAATATTTGATGACTTGGAAACCACAATCACCTGAGCTTGTAAAGAATAAGTTCCTTCTATTCTCATGTAATTTCAATGAAAATCGAGACTGGAAACTTAATTAACCATTTCATAAAAGAAAATTTCAAGAAAATGATCATGCATCATGTAATGAATAATTCCAGGTATACAAGTCAGAATAGTAAAACTCATATGACATAGCTTCTAAGTTCTCCCGTTAACATGGTTAGTAGTGTCGACTTTCCCAAACAGCCCCTAAATTGTATAAATGTCAAATAACAATGTCAAACAACAATGAAGATATTACTTTATCTGGTATTCATACCCACCCAAACAGCCCCTAAATTATTAATGAGAAAAATTTAGTTCACAGAAGACTAGGGTTCTACCCTTCATCGACTAGCACACACTGACACACATGAAGATGAATTCATCACAGTCGCAGAAGACCGAATTACAGCCCTAGACTAGGGTTCTAGCCCTAATTCACCTTTCAATTGATGCATTAAATTAGGTGAATATATAAACATACCGGAGAGAATCTAATTGGGTCACAGAGTGAGAATTGTACATCTGTTATTAATGGAAATCAACAAATTGTTTCAAAGCAATGTTAGGGCACAAATTAGGGTAGGCGAAAGATGCTTACCCTATGAACTCCAACCAAACGGCTATACCAACGAGATCGCAACAAGAGAGAGAACCAGCGACAGAGATGGGGATGGGGATGAAGATGGAGATGGAGTATGCTTCTGTTTTCAGAAAAATAGATGTATTGTGTAAATGGCGGGGAGAGAGGTAAACTAAAAGTTGTGGGGGAAATTTCGAGAGAAGGGATTTGGGAAATTATTATTTTGCCGGGAAAATTAAAAAAGTATTCGGCCTCATTCTTCCCTCCTTTTTTTCCCCAAGAAGGGATGCAGGTTTCCTTCACAAATACACTTCACACTTTTTACACAGCAACTAAATTCAATTCTGTTGCAATATTTTGTTACAATTGCCCTATTTTCTTATAGTGAAATGGCAGATTCCTAATTCTATCACCCTTCAACAGTTTGGATGAGATGGGATGGGGATCCAATACAAGTGTTAGTCTTTCATTTTCCAAGGGTTCAACACCCTGATCTATCAATAAACTATAAATAAGGGAGGGAAAAGGAAGGGCTCTCTTATCACCTTCTGATTCTGCTAAGGAAACAACCTTTCTAAACACCAAGTCACCAAAATTAAAAGGTAGTCCTAAGCCTAGCTGAAATCAACTTGGCATGTTCTTCTGTCACTGAGTTGGTATTTGAAGTAGGGGCCCAGTTTGCACAGTGGATCTTATGCATAACATCATATAAAGAGGTCAGTTTGGTTGTGCTAACCTTAGTTTTCTTTCCTGGCCAGCTTCTGATAAGGCCACCACTCAGTTCTTTCATACACATATTCAAATCACAGATTAACCCACTCACAGGCACATTAGGAGTCCCACAATGCTTATTAATAAGTGAAGGGGAAAATTCTATCAGTTTGTTCCTAACAAAAAATTTCTCAAACATGGGATCACCAACAGAGGTTATTCTTTTCTTTAGATTAGCATATAACTCCATAACCATCTCCTTAATGTAAGGGGCAGCAGAAGTGAGAGTAAATAGTAGGTTCCTATCAGTAAAGAATTGGACTAAGTTTTGAGCAATTAAGTCTTCTATAGGAATCATCCTTTCCTAAAAAAAAATTCTACCTAGATTATATCTTAAAGATGCCTCTTGAGTAAAGAAAGTAGAGGAGAATGGGTTACCTACTTTCATATCAATGGATGCACCACTGGATGTACCTTCACTAGCAGCTGCATTGGTCAATGGAATAGTTTTGCTTCTTAGGATTATAGCTAGTGCAATGTCACTCTCTTCTGATGCATCTTTCTCCTCAAAGTCTTTGTCTGAGTTGTCATCAAACTCAGATGAGCTTGTGGAGAGAACACGGCTTGGCCTTGGAGAATTCCTCAAATTGGTCATGAATTCAGCCAAAGTATGCTGCTCATCAGAGAATTCAATCTCTGGTTCTTCAAGAGGAACAGAGGGAGGAGACACTTCTTGTTCTTAACTAGGAGAGTCACTTTCAAACACAGCTTTTGGGGATGGGATAGGATATTTCTCTTCTTCAGGAATATCACTAGCAACATCAATAGGTGATGTTGTACCAAAGCTGCTTCCAATTCGATAAGGAGGAACACAAGGAGCTACAACAAGCTGAGAGCCATCACCAGAAGGACTAAAGTATCCATCATCACTATCAGACTGAATTTGGATTTCCTCCTCCATCTGGCCTGGATTCACTTTGAGCTACTTTGCCCTAGCAACATCAGCATCAGAGGGGTTCTCATAGTTGGTTGGGATCCCCTGAGCCTTTTGGATTTTCTGAGCATAGGATTTCCAATTTGTGGGAAAATAGTCAAGTTCCCATGATCATCAACATCTATCACATTATCTCCAGGAAGGATACTGGTAAGAGGTTCAGGAAAGGGCTCAACAACAACAATTTCATAAGTAATCGAAGGCTCTGCCACAGAAATCTTGGGAGATGTAGCTTTGGATGAAGCCACATTCAAAGCTTCATCAAGATGGTTGTGTTTTTAGGGTTTGAGGGATTGGAAGGATTTGATTCCATTGGAACATGCTAGGGTTTGTAGATGAAGAGATGAAGATAAAGAATCATGGGTTTTTAGCAAATTAGGGGGGAAATGCCAAAGAAAAATTTGTAAGGGATGAGTGAACCTTGATTTCTTCAACATGATAATAAACTCTTCAAAGTGCTAAAAATCTGGAATTCAGCCGTTAGATGATAATGCTACAGAATTTGAAGGGCCAAATATAATAAAAATGGAATTTTGATTTTTGAAAAAATATTATTTTGACCAAAATTGTTGGAAAAATTGTGTTTAAAGAATGAAATTGTGCAATGTTGTGGCACGGATTTCTTTACGTGTCATTTGTGTAATGACAAGGATAATTGTGGAATCGTGTTCTACTCCGTGAGAACATCAAAATTATATATTTATTTGTCCAATTTGGTGTTTGGATGAATAAGTTATGATTGATTAAAGTGTGGTTGTTGAAAATGGGTTTATCCCACATTGAGAAATTAACAAAAGCCTGAGTGGTTTATATACAAGTGCATTATGTGGTAAGGGTATGCTTGTATAGAATAGAGGCTCTCTCTCGCGCACGCCTACGCACGGGGGGTGCAAATCCTGGTCCAATTTAGCCTTTGGGATACCATACTCATGTGCGAGCGCATTCCGCAGACACGAATGTCGGACTAAATTTGTTTGTTCAGACCAACCCATGTTTTGTCAATTATTCTTTTGGTTTTTGAAACTCCAACATTTATAACAGACTTTATGGGCTGTTATTACCAGCTTTAATGAGAGATATTATTTGCCTATTGATGATGGATTTATTCCATCATCAATGTGGTCTTTAATCAGTCTTGATTTTCTCCTATATAATGGAGTTAACATCCACCATTGAAAAACATGATTAAGAACAATCTTCATTTCTCTTCTACAAATCATTGAGCGTATTTCTTTGGCCTCCTATTTTCATTTTGGTGATAGAGTTACGCACAGATTAAGTTCGCTGGAAACCTTTGTGCTAAAGGTCTCTCTTGTGTCTCCATTGTATCCTAGGAGATAGACGTCCAGTAAAGATTCCGAGTACATACGGGAATGGGTGAATCTGTTTTAAGGAAACTATGTGCGACACAGGCCTAGGACCAGAAGTTTTTAATTCGTCAGGTATATCACAGTTCTACAGCAGCACACCTATCTTCACATCAGCAGACTTTGCCAAGGCTCACCATCAGACTTCGCTAAGTCTCACCAGCAAACTTCGTAAAGGCTCACCAGCATACTTTGTAAAGGTTCATCAATAGACCTTCACAAGTTTAGTCCACCAGCAGACTTCTAAGAAGCTTGCCATTTCAGCAGACTTCAAGTCTACTTCACTATTTAGCAGAAACCTTTTAATTGTTTATTAATTTTGTATCTGATTTTATTGATTTCCATGTTATTATTTCTAACAATCTTAAAACAGATCAGTACTATTATCTTGGATAAAAGTAGACCCTTCTAAAGGGAAATCATACTTTTACAAAAATACAGAATTATGTATTCTGACTTTGTTCATATTTCCAGATATGTCAACTAAATTGAATACCCAAGCTACTGGAAAGGAACCTAACGTGACCTTGAACCCAACGACCTCTAACGCTACTATGACTTAGATTGTGGCCAATCCTACTGTGCCGGTGCATCATAGCGAGAAAATGAAGAAGTTCAGTGGCTTGAATTTCAAGAGATGGTATCAGAAGATACTGTTCTACTTGACCACCCTGAACCTAGCAAGGTTTCTGAAAGAAGATCCTCCAATGGTGGGTGAGAATCAAAATGATGTCCAAGCTGCTACTGCTGTGGACGCATGGAATCATTCTGATTTCCTTTGCAGAAACTATGTATTGAATGGGTTGACAGACTCATTGTACAATGTTTACCGTTATAAGAAAACGACAAAAGAGTTGTGGATATCGTTGGACCACAAGTATACATCCGAGGATGATGGTGCCAAGAAGTTTATTGTTGGTAAAATGGTGGATTCCAAGACTGTCTATAGTCAAGTGCAAGAGTTGCAAGTGATTTTTCACGAAATTCAAGCTGAAGTGATGGTTGTGAGTGAAACCTTTCAAGTGGCTGCAATTATTGAGAAATTGCCTCCAGTTTGGAAAGATTTCAAGAGCGATCTGAAACACAATCGAAAGGAGATGAATGTGGAATATTTGGTTGTTAGACTTCGTATTGAAGAGGACAACATGTGTTCTGATAAGAAGACATTCATTCATGTGACTGCTAAAGCCAATATGGTAGAGCATGGCCAAACCTTAAAAGGCAAATGCAAAGTTGCAGCTGGAAAAAGGGGTCAGTTTGGGACCTAAGGGAGGAATCTCCAAAAAGAGATTTTTCTGGAAAGTGCTACAATTGTGGTGTTACGGGTCACAAGGCCACGACTTGCAGGAAGCCAAGTAGAGACCGTGAAGCAAACATGGTGGATGATGTCTCTCAAGATGTATCGGACCTGAGCCTTGTTGCGTTTGTCACTGAAGTGAACTTGGTGGGTTCAAACCCCAATCAATGGTGGATCGACACTTGTGCCAGTAGACATATATGCTCCCACAGAGAGATGTTCAGTACCTTTGAAGCTGATGAGAATGATCTTTATGGGAAATTCTGCCACTTCTGAAGTCAAAGGTCATCGCAAAGTGGTGTTGAAGATGACGTCCGGGAAGGAACAGACTCTCAACAATATACTCTATGTACCAGATATCCAGAAAAACCTAGTGTCCAGAACTCTGCTAGTGAAGCATGGCTTCCGTATTGTTTTTGAGTCAGATGTAGTAACTCTGTCCAAGAGTGGAACGTTTGTTGGAAAAGGTTATGTAACTAATGGGCTGGTTAAGCTCAGTGTAATGGTTGTTAAACCAACAAGCAATAATAATAAGAATAAATCTTATATTTATTTGTTTGAGTCTTCCTATGTGTGGCATCGTAGACTAAGATATGTTAATTATGGAACCCTACGCAGGTTAATTAACATGAATTACATACCTACATTCCAAATCGATTCCAAACACAAGTGTAAAACTTGTGTAGAGGAAAATTTAACAAGGACATCATTTCATAATATTGAAAGAAATAGTGAACCACTTAGATTAATTCACACTGATGTGTGTGATTTTAAATCAACACAGTCATATGGTGGAAATAAGTACTTCATTACTTTTGTTGATGATTGCACTAGGTTTCGCTATGTGTATCTTCTCAAAAGTAAAGATGAAGCTATAGAAAAGTTTATTCTCTATAAAACTGAGGTTGAGAACCAACTCATCAAAAAGGTTAAGATGCTAAAAAATGACTGTGGAGGTGAATATGAGTCACGATTTGCTGCATACTGAGTTGAGCATGGTATCATCCACGAGACAATAACACCTTATGCACCTCAACAGAATGGCATTGTTGAACGCAAAAATCGAACTCTAAAAAAGATGATGAATGCCATCTTGTTAAGTTCTAGATTACCACAAAACATGTTGGGAGAAGCTGTGTTGTCAGCTAATTACCTTTTAAATAAGGCACCCTGCAAGAAGCTTGACAAAAGCCCTTACGAGATGTGGCATGAAAGAGTTCCATCCTACGAATACTTGCGAGTGTGGGGGTGTCTTGCAAAGGTTTCTATTCTTTTACCTAAAAACGTGAAAGTAGGACCAAAAACTGTTGATTGCATATTCATTGGTTATGCACATAACAGCAGCGCTTATCGGTTTCTTGTGCATGATTTTAAATTGTAAACATACACAAAAATACAATAATGGAATCAAGAAACGCCTCATTCTTTGAAAATGTATTTACATGCAAATTGAGTAGTGTGTCTAGCTCATCTGAACAAATACATGATTCAAAAAAAGAAGAGCATGATGAGAATGAGGAAGAAGAGGTAGAACTTAGACGCAGCAAAAGGGCTAGAGTAGAAAAATCCTTTGGTCCGGATTTTCTAACATACATGCTGGAAAGTGAACCTCAAAGTTATAAAGAAGTTGTGAGCCCCTCTGAAGGACCTCTCTAGAAAGAGGCTATCAAAAGTGAAATTGATTCTATCCTTCAAAATCACATTTGGGAATTAGTGGATCTTCCTTCGGGAAGTAAACCACTAGGTTATAAGTGGATTTTCAAAGAGATGTACACTATATGATTTATGAATACAACTTTAAAAGATGTAGCAAAAAGATGATTTATGAATTTAGCACCTAGAAGTGTTTATACTTGGGCTCAACTATATGATTTATTTATGGGAAAATTCTATCAACATGCATCTCTTTCGGACTATAGGAAGTAAATTATAGCTTTTCAAACAGTACCAGAAGAGACATTCCTTGAAGCATGAGATAGATTTAAAAATTTACTTATCATGTATCCCCATCATAATCTATCTCAAGATGTGTTAGTAACTCAATTTTATCATGCTCTTTCACCTGTTTTGCAAACTATGGTTGATAGTGTAGCCGGTGGTTCTATTAATAGAATGACACCACCTGAGTTAGAAAGTTTATTTGAGATGTTAAGTGCAAATTCCCAACAGAAAAGTACAAGAGGTAAAAGTAGAAGTTTGTTTCAAGTTCAAGATAGTTTAGATACTTAAGCACAAATAGAACAATTGAAGGCACAGATAGAAGTTCTATATCAAAATAGAGCACAAATTCAAAAAGCATGTACTATTTATGGATTAAATTCTCATGTTACTAACTTGTGTCCATCTAGTGCTTTGTATCCTGAACAGGCTAATGCGATGAATATGTACCCTCCAAGGCAAAGGAATGATCCCTATTCCAACACATATAATCCAGGTTGGAGAAATCACCCTAACTTTTCATGGAGAGGAAATAAGCCCTTGTTGCCTCAACAATTTCCTAAGCAAGGACAGTTACAGATTGAAGAAGTTCCAAAACCAGAAGGATTAGATGGTAGACAGATTACTCTTAACATATATGTATTGGAATCCATAGGCAGTTTGAAGAAAGAACTTGTTCAAGCTTTGCAAGAAAGAGAAGAAGAGAAGTTCCCTAGTCAAACAGAACAAGCAAAGTCTATCATTACTCTGCGAAGTGGTAGAGTCATTGGATAAGAGGTAAATGATCCTACTCAATCCACAAATGTTCCTGACAATGTAGACAAATATGGTAAAGAAGATCAAACAAACGAAAAAGATAAAGGCGAAGATATCCAAGTAAATCAAGATAAAGAAAAAGAGCAAGATGCATAACCTCTTGAGGAATCATATGTTGCTCCTCTACCATATGTTCCTCCAATACCATTTCCTGGTAGGTTATTGAAAAACAAGATTGATAAACAATTTACGAAAATTTATAATATGTTGTCCAAAATGAATATTAATGTCCCTTTGCTCAATGTCATTAAAAATATTTCGTCTTATGCTAAGTTTTTCAAAGATCTCCATTCTAGGAAGCACAAATTCGAAAAGAATGAGAAAATAATTGTTTCTGAAAACGTTAGTGCAGTATTACAACCTGAACTCCCCCTAAATTAAAAGATCCAGGTAGTTTTAATATCCAAGTTTCCTTGGGTAGTTCGAAAAAGATGAAAGCTATGCTAGATTTAGGAGCAAGTATCAATTTAATGTCTTTCACTGTTTATAAGCAATTAGGATTGGGAGAATTAAAACCCACCATTATGTCCTTGCAGTTAGCCGATCGTTCGGTCAAACATCCTTTAGGAATAGTAGAGGACATTTTAGTTCAAGTAGATAAGTTGATCATCCCAGTCGACTTTGTGGTTCTAGAGATGGAAAGAAAGATATGCACTAATAATGATGTTCCTATTGTAGACATCCCAATTTCGTACCCCTGGTATGTGACTCTGATATAAGATATCAAGAACTGTCAAAACTTAACAAATGTCAAGTTACAGGAGTTAAAAATGCGAAAGGCAAAGCAGGATGCGCGAAACAGTGAACTGTGAGGGGTGAAAGTGTGAAAAAAAAACTTGAATAGTTGCATGGGTGCCGCACCAAGGGCCTTGGTGCCACCACATGATGCTGTTGGTGCCGTACTAAGGAGCTCCTTGTCCGCACCAGAGATTTCAATGTAGCTCTCTCTCAGTAAACGGGAAGTACAAGTCTTGAAGCTTGGAGTACAACTGATCAATGCGGCTGGAAGAAACTCAGAAATTCCCGATGACTCCCTGCTCCTCGACTATAAATAGAAGGCCCCGGGTCCCTTCTCACTTGTTCAGAAATCAGCTGAAGGTTCGCGATAAAAATCGCAACGAAACCCTCTCTGTTATTCTGTCAAAATAATAGTACGAGAGGTGTGAGATAGGTGAGTGGAAGCCCCTAAAGTCTCCAAACCCCGTCCAAACTCCGCCAAAATAAATATCCATAGGTTATAAGTGATCCCTAGCCTAGTTGTTAGGTATCCACCTCACTTCCCTGATGAGTGCAAGATTTCCACGAATTTTTCCGGGAATTTTCTTTTATTTTGTGCTATTTTTGAATTAATTATGCTTTGGAAATATTATTATTTGTGTTTTGCGCTTAATGCAGGTTTCCAAGCGTAATCGAGTTTTTATACGGTGTTTAGCATGAAGTTCGAGACAATTCCGGGCTTAAAAGTTGAATTAGAAATTATTTGGACAAAGTCCGTTAAGTCCGTCAAGAGATACAAGGCAAAATCGAAAGAGGCTAACGGAGGCTGAAAAACGGAGGGAAAAAGGCGATGGAGGACCATTTTGCAAAGCTGGGAGAATCGAGGCGGCACCAAATCTAAAACTGTAAGGGTAGGAGAAAATGTTAGAAAGTCGAGGGGCGCCCATTGCATCTGATGTGTCCTGGCGCGTTGTCGCTCGGCCGGGCGCCACGTGGTGCAATCTGGTGCGCCTCCTCCACTAAGCGGACCCGCCTCCTCTTCATGGATCGGGTATGATCCGCGCGTCCAGCCTTTCCCTTCCAGCCCATTAGCCCACTTTCTCACCCGATTTCTCTCACATATCTCACCCGATTTCAGCCTGGGCGACCCGCGCTTCTTCCCTTGGTTTGCCCATGGTCAGCCGCGACCCAGCCAAGCTTTTTCTTCTCCATTTTGCCCTTAATTTTCCCTTGTCTTCCCTAAAATACCCTCGACCTTCAAGCCTTTGTTGCCTTCTTTCTAAATCTCCGAGCAGCTTCATTCGAAAAATCTGAAGAAGCCCCATTACGGGCATTAGCCCTAAATGGGGCAACAGCCCCATTTCATCTCAAATTTCTTCCATTTCTTCGATGCTTGATCACCATTGAAGGTTTGGAACATCAAATCAAGGGCCAAGGACGCACTTGCAAAAGATTTCAACCCCGGATTCGTGATTTGTCGGTTCAATTCTTCCTACTCATATTTTTAGATATTTGTTATGGTTTCTTGGGTTGAATTATTTTGTAATTGTTGAATTGGTTGGTGTTTAATTTATTTATGGAAATTCAATTATTTTCTATGTTAAATGTAGTGTTTTAATTTAATTTATCTCTTTATTTAGTACACAAGCATGTTGGTTATTATTTTGTGAAATTAATGCTTTTAATTATCGGCCAATAATTAAATGATTTTAGAAATATTTAGGATCGATGAGAGCTACCTATTTATTTCGGACCAATCAATTTAATAGTTGGTGTTTTGTGACACACACCGATAGCCGTAATGAGACTAGATTTGACACGCGGTCGAACCACCTTAGCCATTCGCGAGGTCGGGGAGATTAGGGTTGAATATAAGATGCGAAAGCCCGTAGTTAGCCAATTTAGTTGTCTCGGCTACCAACATGACTTGTAGAAAAATATAGAGAGTTTTTTTTTTTTTGCGAAGTATTACCCATGCGCTTGGTTATTATTGTGTGTTTTTCAAGCTTTTAATGGCATAGCGAACCATTAGATGATCACTAGAATGATAGGATACGAAGCGAAAGCCCTTCCTATTATTCCGAAAATCTCAATAGTAGTTTGCGTGGCGTGTGACCGAAAGGAGATCGCGCGTAGATAGTCTTTGGATGCTTGTTTACATATGCAGTTATTTTCTCCCCTATGCTATGTGTTGCGATGATATGAGTCCGTAGCAAGGTTGAGAGATAGCTAGATTTGCTATACATAGCGAAAGCCCGTAGCGAATAAAATAGCGCGTCCGACTACCAAAACTTGAGTTAAAGAAAAGCAAAAAGAGAATTAAATTAAGCACCGGCTAGACTAGAAATAATGCATTCCGATATTTCTATCTTGATTTGTTGTTGCCAAACCACATCCGCGTTAGTTTAGATTTAATTGCTTTCTTAGGTTGTTTATATTTTTAGATTTTAATTTAATTTCTTTTCGCTCAAATATAATTAGTTAGCATAATTTCGGTACTTAGTTGGAGTGAGAATTACGCGCATTCCTCGTGGGATCGACTTGTACTTACGTACTTTATTACTTGATATGGCCGGGTAATCTTGCCCGAGATGCGTTCGCGCACATCAAGTTTTTGGCGCCGTTGCCGGGGAATGATTTAATTTTTGCTCCTATATGCTAATATCGATACCAAGCGAAGCTGATTGTAATTTGAGCATTTTTTTTAATTAGTTTACTTGCTTTTGTATTTATATGTTTTGTTTATTGAGTCGTTTTTTGAAGCCTTCCCGAGTTTGTGGGTTTGTAGGGAGGTGTAAATAGTGTCCCCACACAAAAAAATATTTTTTTTTCTTTTTATTCCATAATTGCATTTCTACTATTTTCTTTTGAGCTTGATTTGATGCAGGGGCTCTTCATTGTAGAGATTGCTTGTTGAGATTAATGGAATGGATCTTTTCGGCCCGGACTCCATAAGAAATCGACTTTGAGGGAGTTTTCTTTCCTTTCCCTTCTCCTTTTACTTTATGTTTAGGGAGTATGGTTTGGTTAGTGAGCTTCGAAAATTCTGAAAATCTTTTGCTTTATACGCCCCAAATTTATTTATGCTTTGATCATTCGAATCTCCATTTTTGGTGTTCTTTGAGTTTTGCTTGCATTATTTTCTTGGAGTTAATTTTGAGATTACTATATGCATAGTTGAGGATATGTTTGTGATTCTTGTGGTAGCATCACCTCATTCATGATGGATATTGCCCAAGTATTTGTTGGAAATATTTTTTATGCTTTGCTTTAGTGATGGTTGTGCATGTCTAAGAGTACCATATTGTGAGTCTTAATACCGAGAGTTATATGTTGATGATGAAAAGCTTGGTTTGGGCATGTGTGTATGACAAGAGTATGATATAGGCCATCTTTGGACCGTTTGTGCCTTTCTCTATCCTACCCATTTATCTCACAAAAATTCCTAGTGTCCCCGTTGAGCTCATATAAAGAATGGCGTGTGCCTAGAGCACACAATGACCCCCATTCGACTTCATTTCTTACACCCGCATTATCCTATCCCGTGAACCTATACACTTTAGCCGTCGCCCTTCAAGAGAGCATGATTTGAAATGATTTATTTTATTTTTGTAATCTTGTTGGGAAGTGTGTGCTTCATGAAGGTTTTGTGCTTATTGTTGTTGATGTTGGGGATTTGAATTGTTGTTGAATGGTGGTAAAAAAAAATGAATGAAAAGAAAAGAAAAGAGCCCCCTTTGAAAGCAATGAAAAAGAAAGAAAAGAAAAGAAAAATAAAGGGTGGACACAAAAGAAAAAAAAATGTCATTGTTCTTAATTTTCTCAAGGAGATATAAGGATGAAGCTTAATTGTTTGTGGTAGTTGAGATATATTTTTCAACCCAATGTTTAATGTTTAAGGGGTTGTTGAAGTGCGTTTGTGGTTATTTGAAGAGTTATGTTTTAATGAAGCTAGTCATCTTGTGAAGACTTCAATTCTTTGCTCTCTTGACTTGCTATCCTTTCCTTCATTTGTAGCCCAAACCTTGGCCGAACATTACAAGCTTGAAAAGTCCTATTGATATTGTTATATCGTGTGTTCATGCCTTGCTTTGTTAAAAAATGTAGTTAATGACTCTTTCGGTTTGACTTGCATTTGGTATTTCGGTTGGCCGTTCAATCTAAGCTAGAGCATTGCTACTATTGGGTAAAAAAATGTTTTATGGTATGAATGATTGTTTGAGGATTGTTTGATAGCATATGAATCAATTCATACCTCTATTATGCATGTTTATAATCTTATGGTTGATCTCTTGGATGGTAATGCTTGTGGGATCTTAATTGAGCACCACCTTCATTTCACATTGTTCTCGAGCATTTCCATCATTCATTTTCTTTGCTCGGGATGATCAAAGCTTAAGTTTGGGGGTGTGATGAGTGCAAGATTTCCACGAATTTTTCCGGGAATTTTCTTTTATTTTGTGCTATTTTTGAATTAATTATGCTTTGGAAATATTATTATTTGTGTTTTTGCGCTTAATGCAGGTTTCCAAGCGTAATCGAGTTTTTATACGATGTTTAGCACGAAGTTCGAGACAATTCCGGGCTTAAAAGTTGAATTAGAAATTATTTGGACAAAGTCCGTTAAGTCCGTCAAGAGATACAAGGCAAAATCAGGCTAACAGAGGCTAACGGAGGCTGAAAAAGCTGATGGAGGACCATTTTGCAAAGCTTGGGAGAATCAGGAAGGCGGCGCCAAATGCTGAAACTGTAAGGGTACCGGAGAAAATGTTAGAAAGTCAGGGGCAGCCGCCGCAATTGCATCTGTCCTCGGCGTTGTCGCTTCTCGGCCGGGCGCCACGTGGTGCAATCTGGTGCGCCTCCTCCACTAAGCGGACCCGCCTCCTCTTCATGGATCGGGTATGATCCGCGCGTCCAGCCTTTCCCTTCCAGCCCATTAGCCCACTTTCTCACCCTATTTCTCTTACATATCTCACCCTATTTCTCACCCTATTTCTCTTACATATCTCACCCGATTTCAGCCTGGGCGACCCGCGCTTCTTCCCTTGGTTTGCCCATGGTCAGCCGCGACCCAACCAAGCTTTTTCTTCTCCATTTTGCCCTTAATTTTCCCTTGTCTTCCCTAAAATACCCCTTTGACCTTCAAGCCTTTGTTGCCTTCTTTCTAAATCTCCAGGCAGCTTCATTCGAAAAATACAGAGAAGCCCCATTACGGGCATTAGCCCTAAATGGCGCAACAACCCCATTTCATCTCAAATTTCTTCCATTTCTTCGATGCTTGATCACCATTGAAGGTTTGGAACATCAAATCAAGGGCCAAGGGCGCACTTGCAAAAGATTTCAACCCCGGATTCGTGATTTGTCGGTTCAATTCTTCCTACTCATATTTTTAGATATTTGTTATGGTTTCTTGGGTTGAATTATTTTGTAATTGTTGAATTGGTTGGTGTTTAATTTATTTATGGAAATGCAATTATTTTCTATGTTAAATGTAGTGTTTTAATTTAATTTATCTCTTTATTTAGTACACAAGCATGTTGGTTATTATTTTGTGAAATTAATGCTTTTAATTATCTGGCCAATAATTAAATGATTTTAGAAATATTTAGGATCCGCGAGAGCTACCTATTTATTTCGGACCAATCAATTTAATAGTTGGTGTTTTGTGACACACACCGATAGCCGTAATGAGACTAGATTTGACACGCGGTCGAACCACCTTAGCCATTCGCGAGGTCGAGGAGATTAGGGTTGAATATAAGATGCGAAAGCCCGTAGTTAGCCAATTTAGTTGTCTCGGCTACCAACATGACTTGTAGAAAAATATAGAGAGTTTTTTTTTTTTTGCGAAGTATTACCCATGCGCTTGGTTATTATTGTGTGTTTTTCAAGCTTTTAATGGCATAGCGAACCATTAGATGATCACTAGAATGATAGGATACGAAGCGAAAGCCCTTCCTATTATTCCGAAAATCTCAATAGTAGTTTGCGTGGCGTGAGACCGAAAGGAGATCGCGCGTAGATAGTCTTTGGATGCTTGTTTACATATGCAGTTATTTTCTCCCCTATGCTATGTGTTGCGATGATATGAGTCCGTAGCAAGGTTGAGAGATAGCTTGATTTGCTATACGTAGCGAAAGCCCGTAGCGAATAAAATAGCGCGTCCGACTACCAAAACTTGAGTTAAAGAAAAGCAAAAAGAGAATTAAATTAAGCACCGGCTAGACTAGAAATAATGCATTCCGATATTTCTATCTTGATTTGTTGTTGCCAAACCACATCCGCGTTAGTTTAGATTTAATTGCTTTCTTAGGTTGTTTATATTTTTAGATTTTAATTTAATTTCTTTTTCGCTCAAATATAATTAGTTAGCATAATTTCGGTACTTAGTTGGAGTGAGAATTACGCCGCATTCCTCGTGGGATCGACTGCATTTCTGCGTACTTTATTACTTGATACGGCCGGTAATCTTGCCGAGATGCTCGCAAGCACATCATTCCCTCACCCAAAATCCCAGTAAGCCATTACTCTCGAGTAATGAGCTGAAAACCAAAAACTAAGTTGTTATTCCGCCAAACCAAAAAGGCCAAAACCTACCAAAATAAGCCGTCACTCGCCTCGAAGTTGACAAGCCAAAAGTCTCAAATAAGCAATACTCGCCCAAATCAAAACAACAACCACACAACAAACAACAAAAGACTCCTCTCCCTAAAGGACGTAGCGAGCACACCACCGCTCTAAAAGGTAAAGCCTTTAAGGGCGTTATTTATTGTATTTATTTACTTTTCTGTCTATTTATTTTTTAAAGTTGTTATTTAAATCCGCACAATGTAGCCAATATAAGCCGTTGTGTTGCCCGGATTAGAATAGGAAATACTATGTAAAAGAGTCGTTATAATGGCCAAATATTTTTAAATATGTCTGTAATTATTGTAAGGAAATGGTCGCGAGTCCAGAATAATGTATCCATGGATGTATCTGCTTTTAATTTCCGTCTTTTAATACTTTATTTATTTGCTAAATAAATATAACAATAAGCATACTTCAAATTAAAACCACTTTTGAGACCGAATGGCGAGTTGGGTGCCTAGACCTTCCCAACTCGTAACTTAGCCTCCGAACCCGCTTTTTTCTCGGTTTATTTTTCTTTTCTTTGGTTTTGCTTTATTTGCCTTTAAAATAAAGATGGCGACTCTAAAACTTTCGATCCAGGGGGCCTCGCAACACTCCTTCTTTGCACTTTTTCTCTTCTCCCTAAAAAAGTGGAGAATGAGAATGGAAGGGTGATGTATTCCCATATCCTCGATATCCCTAAAAAAGGGATAACTTGATCGGGAAACCCAAAGCCCCATAGTGATCTAAAACGGCCATAAGGCTATTTTTAATAAAATCCATAGTGGGGCATAAAATATCATTTTTGCACTTTTCCGCTTCCGCTTTTCCCCATGCTGGGTTCCCTGAATGTGCTCCCGCCGCCTCTGGATAAGGGTGCGCGACGCGCGGATGCGGTGACATCCATCGCCTCGCTCCACCCTCCCTTGTCTGTGGGAGGACGAAATCAAAAAGTGCGGGAGGAATGTCGGCTTTAATAGCGTTGGAATGCGCCTCGGTTGCCTTTAGTGGATTTTGATCCAATATGGGAGCTTTGAGTTTCCCGCATCAAGTTATCCCTTTTTTTGGGGATACTAGGATATGAGAATGCATCACCCTTCTATTCCCATTCTCCCTTGTTTAGGGGAAAACGTGAAAGTGCAAGGAAGGAATTTTGCAGCACCCCCACTATGGATTTTATGAAAATAGCCTTATGGCCTATCTCGGATCACTATGGGTGCTTTGGGTTTTCTACGTCAAGTTATCCCTTGTTTAGGGGATACCATGACATTGGAATACATCACCTTTCCATTCCCATTCTCCCTTTTTTAGGGGAGAACGTGAAGGTGCAAAGAAAGATGTTGCGAGACCCCACTGGATCCAAAATGTTTTAGAGTCACCATCTTTATTTTAAGGAATAAATAAAGCAAAACCAAAAAAAGAAAACCAGAGATAATGAAAACGGGTTCGGAGGTTAAGTTACGAGTTGGGAAGGTGCTAGGCACCCAACTCGCCCTTTCGGTCTCAAAACGGTTTTTGGCTAAAGTATGTTTGTTGTTATATTAATTTAACAGATAAATAAAGCATTAACTACCTACAAATACATCCATTATGTCTACATTATTTACAGACTTGCAAACGCCTCTTTTACAAATAATCACAAATATACTTGAAAATATTTGGTCATAATAACGGCTACATTTAGTATTATTTCCTAACTAAATCCGGCAAAGATAATCGCTTATATATTTACATTGGACCGATTGGAAATAATACTTTTATAAGTAAAGACTTTAATGAATAAATAAAGCAAATAATTACAAATATATCTGAAAATATTTGACCATAACAACGGCTATATTTAGTATTATTTCCTAACTAAATCCGAGCAGCACAACTGCTTATATATCTACATTGGGCCGGATTGGAAATAATACTTTTACAAAATGAAAGACTTTAAAATAAAACTTACGACCTGGTGTGCTCGCCTCGTCCCTCGAGAGAGAGAGTCTTTTTTTTTTGTTGTTGTTGTGTATTGTGTGAATTTGGGCAGCGTGACTGCTTCTGAAAGTTACTTTCGGCCTAGGATTTTGGGCAGGGTAACTGTTTGTTTTTGGTTGTTTGTTCGCTTGAGGTAGGCTGAAATCGGGCAGAATAACGGCTTATTTCTGGCTGATTTGGCCTTTTAAATCGGACAGAGCAACTGCTCTTTCCACGATTTTTGGACCGAGGAAATAGGGTGGATACCTAGATGGGGGGCTAAGGTTCACTTCTATCGGTTGGTTTTGTGTTTGGAGGAGGTTTGACAGAGTTTCGAGGCTTTTTGAGGTGATCGCTCACTATCTCACTTCGCTCTCTATTTCTCCAGCGTAACGATAACGCGGAGAATTTTATCGAAGGAATTATGTTGTTGAAATGAGGAGCCGAGAGCCTCTATTTATAGGCTGAACTGAGGACTCAGAAGGAATTAAAATTCCTCCTTCACGCTTCATCGGTTTGTACACAGCGCAGTAGAATTTGTATTTTACGGCAAATGAAGGTGCACTGTTGAAGAAAACTGGGCGTAATCAACTAAACTGGGCACCATGCCCATGAAATTTGGGTGCCATGCCCAATTTTGGGGGTGGCCATGCCCAATTTCAAACTATGCTCTTTTTGTGCACTTTGGTCCCTGCAGTTCGTCCTTTTGTGCATCCTGCTTTGTCCTTTTGCACTTTTGACCCTATAACTTGACATTTGTTAATGTTTTAACAGGTCTTGATATTTTATGTCATGTCACATACCAGGGGTACGAAATTGGGGTGTCTACACCCTAAAAAAGGGAAAATGGGAATGAAAGGGTAATGCATTCCCATATCCTGGTATCCCCTAAAAAAGGGATAACTTGATGCGGGAAACCATAAGTTCCCATATTGGATACAAAATCCACTAAAGGCAACCGAGGCACATTCCAACGTGCTAACATAGACAGCACTCCTATCGCACTTTTGATATCGTCTTCCCCTAAACAAGGGAAGGTGGAACGAGAGCAGTGGTGTCCCGCATCCGCACGTACGCGCACCCCTGTGGGTCCCAACGGGCACAATAATAAGCTAGAAGGGGGGGGGGTTGAATAGCTTATTGTACACTTAAAAACTTTTGTTTAAGTTCTTTGAAAGATACTTACAATCTATTGAAAAGATTGAAGTAGCGGAAGACTTTCAAAGTAGTCAAGCTTTCGGTCCGCCGATAAGGACTACCGAGACCTTTGACAAAGTTACTTAAGTTCTCATTGCTTAAAGGATAAAGATAACTAAAGTAATAAACAGTTCAAATAGAGACAAAACAGTAAGGAAATAACACAAGTAATTTGAGATGGTTCACACTATAAAGAGTGCTACGTCCACCACCAAGGCAATCAACCTTGGATTTAAATAGTGCACTATGTTTTCCACTAGATCTATTAAAAGGAATATTCCTAATGGATCGTGTACAAAATATTGACTTGTGTTTGGGGTCTAAGGAATTAAATATCTGTAAATATATGATATTTAATTGTGCGTATATAGTTAATGAAGGAATAACAACAAGAAGTATAGAAATAAATGTTGATGCTCTGGCTTCTTGTTGTTGACGAGGACTTCTAGATCTCGTTGAGGATCTCTTGAATGCACCGAGCAGTAAGACTTGGAGTTGTAGAGTTTCGTGAGCAATTCAAGTGTTCAAGTGTTCGATAGATTCTCGTATGCTGTTTTGTCTCCGCCTTCAATTGCAAAGATTTATAGCAGTGCACTTCGAAAAGATCCGTTGGAGAAGACGAAGACTTTAACAGCTCTATTATGAATGCATTAAATGCATGGGGCTGTCAATCAAGAAATTCGTCTTCATAGATATCTAGAGCAGGGAATGATTTCTGAGATCTTCTAAAAGTTGGGCAATCTAGGTGTCAGATCTGAGAGTTGTTACAGATAGTAGGTGATTTTTCCCTCGCCATCGCTCAGGCGAAAAGTCTTCCCGCGGAAAGCCGCCTGCTGGCTTGATGTCGTGGAATGTCTCTGCTTAAATTCAAACAGAGATGAGATGAATTTAAACTGATCCATTTAATTATTGCTGGATAGGACACGTCATGAGAGACCAGGTGGACACGAGGTCTGCCGCTGGTAAGCTTGAGCGTGTCTTCCGTGAAGCTTGTGAAGAGGTCTTCCGCTAAACCTCAGAAAGTCCTATTAAAAACTATACTTGGCAAAGTTCTATACAGTTGCCACGCTAATCGATACGCAGCCCGATTAGCCACTGAAGTATAAAACTAGGGTAATGAACTGAATAGATAAAAATATAACATAAGAATCAACAATCTCCTCCTATTTATATCTGGTCATCATTACTACAAATGAGGACTATAACCGACTATGTGATAGATAATATCATGTCTAAGAGATTTATATATATGGTAGCGGAAGACATGCCTCTATCAAACAGAAGAGCACTCAAGTGTAAAGACTAATCTAAGTGCATACAAAGATAAGGAAATCATAGAATAGCACACGTATCAAGAGCAAAAACAGCTCAAATATAATTTAAACCGAAGTGTTTAAATTCCGAGCAGATATAGAAAATGACATAACAAGAATTTAAACAAGACAATTTTGAAAAACAGATAATCTTCTGTATTATAAACAAGATGTTTACATATTACAGAGTTTTCAAAAGATTAGATAAATACAAAGGTAAAGGGAAGAAAAGATACAAATCTACCAAGGTCTTTTCCTTTGCCTTTGTCTCGCAGCCTTCCTTTTCCCTTCGTTTTTCTCTAGCTCTTCCATTCTATGAGGTACTGCCATTGGCATCGGGAGGTCTTGTGGAACGAGAGCGGTAGTCGAAGTTCTTCACGAAGACGATCGTTTCTTTCCATCAAGATACTTGGCTGATTGATCTCATTTGCTTCTCCTCCGTGATGGCCAGATCACGAGCACGATGAGCGTTCATAATGTTGTGAGCAGAGTCTCGAGATAGGTTGTGACCGCTGTCGAGATGAAGTGTGATGGCATGGAACAGCTCGTAGAAGAGAGATGAGCAGATACAGACACATTCTTGGCGTTGTGCTTTGACATTGATTTTTACGTCCGTGAACTCGTGCTTCATCTGTCCAAAGCGCGTCCAGACATCTTCTTGAAACTGTTTGAGAAGAGCGACAGTTCGGTCGTTGGCTTGGGAGGCGGTAGTGGCTATTTCGGCGGTAGTGGTAGTGATGCTGGTAAGTTTGCCTAGCCGTTGGTAGATGGCATCCAGCTTTGACAAGATTTCAACATTGGCCGGCTGAGAGGAAGAAGTTGCCTGGCCAACGTGAAAGGTAGCGGTACCGGCAGAGGTAGTGGCTTCAGGAGACACTGGCCGGAAGGGCTGTTGGAGTGGAAGAGTGATAGAGTCGGAAGATGAAGAGTCCTGGGTTGGTATGGTGTTGGTAGAGGATGAGATGGTCTGAGGTGGAAATGGAGGTGGGGTTGGTGGTGAATCAAGCTCCATGTCAGTATCAGAATTGTCACTGATATGGGACGATTCAGGTAAGGGGTCGGTAGAGAACCAATAAGAGGGGGCAGGGTAGAAAAGGCTTTTGGGTTTACGAAGGGTAGGTTGAGGTGGTTGTTGGTCAGAGGTGAAGAGCTCTGCTACTGAAGAAAGTTCAAAAAGAAACTTGGCAGCAGCAGAGTCTATTGGCTTGGATGGTTTTGTTGGTGTTGAAGAGGTGGTTTGGGTATGGTGAGGTGAGGTAAGGGTAGATGGGTCAGGTGAGTAGTTGAAGGGTGAAGGAGGAGGAGGAGTGGGGGTTCTAGGCTCCTCCCCCTGTGAGGCTCCTCCTGAGGGATAGACTCCTCCGGAGGTGGTGAATTCCTCTGAGTAGATGACTCAGGAGGAATAGGTTATTGGTTAGGTGTAGCGGCAGTTGGTTGGCTAGCGGTAGAGGGTTGGGCGTCGGTAGAGGCTTGGCTGGCGGTAGTTGGCTTGGTACAGGCAGACCTCCTTTTCCTCCTTAGCGGCTGAGTGGGAGACTCAGCTGCTTCATTGGTAGGGGCAGGAATGTCTGCTGGTGGTTGGTCCTCAAAGGTTTTACGAAGCCTTCGACGTTTTTGTTTAGGAATGGGTGTAGGAGAAGGTGAGGGTGGTCGTTTGGATTGAGTAGAGGGTTGGGAAGAAGAGGTTGGGTGAGTTTGAGAGGATGGCTGGGCTGGTGAGGGAGATGGAATTGGGTTGGCTGGACTCTTGTCTTTTTGGCCTTCCTTCATCTCTTTCCGAATCCACCTGGCCTGTTCCTCTTCAGTTGGCATGGCTTCTTCTGGCCTTGTCTTCTTCCCTTTGCCTTTTTGTCTGGCTCTCAGTAGCTGCTCTGCCTCATCAGCCAGATCTTTGGCTTTTTGATGGATGGTGGAGGCAACTTGTTCATCAAATTTTGCAGAGGCCTTTTTGAAGGTTCTGCTGACCGCATCATAGGCTTCTATGTTGAAGCGAGTCACTATGATCGGTAGTGGCTTAGCGACCTTGTCAAGGGAGACCGACGGAAGACCCTTTTGCAGCCTTCGCTTGTTCTCATATTCAGTGTATTTACTAAAGAACGAAGCGGTTAGCTGTTTCTCCTTTGCCACCACTATCAACTCATCTTCTTTCAAGGAAGAGTTGACTTCCTCATTGTCTTTGAGCAGGGCATTGATCAACCTCACAAATGGTCGCTTGTAAGTGGGGTTGTTCTTCACTTTCTCCACCCACTGCTTCAGTTCGTTGAAGATGATGGCCCCGAAGTTTAGACGGGTCTGAAGAAATACATCATAGGTCAGGTTGAGCTGTTGTGCTATAAACATGTCATGTGCTCCGCTCTTGAATAGAAGCCCCTTGTCCAATAGGTGGCTTGTGCAATAGACGTCCAGAGGGAATAGATTCCTCAGCATTTTCCTTTGTGCTTCCCTAGGGGTATCAACTCCCCTCATTGCTTCCCAGGCATGAACAGCCTAAGCAATGGTTGCCTCAAGTGCTCCACCGAAGTGTATGCCGATGATGGTGGAGATGGTCTTAGCGGTGATAGAAATCGGACGGCCTCTAATCCATCCTCGTAGAGCGTTTTTGTTCATTAGCTCCATCCTTTGATAAAATTCTTTTTCCAGGAAGATGATGTAGTCGTTTAGGCAGAAGAGTGGAAGTATACCAGAGGCGTTCATATCCTCGCATGCCTTGACTCCGGCGGCTATTGTGCAGACTGATTGAAGGTCAATGCACATCCCGGGTATGTAGAGTTTTGGGTCCAAGACCACGATGACGTCATGAGAGGCGGGAAAAGTGGGATATCCCGGAAGGTTGACATCCAAACTTGGAGGAATGTCAGTCTCGGGGTCCAACACTTTCCTGCTGTCATGCTTGGATGTTGAAGTTTTTGCCTGAAAGAAATGTAATAAAAAATTAGGGCTTTTTACCTCAAGAACTAAACAAGTAGAAATTTCAAGGTTTTCTGAGATTATAGGAAATTTTCGAAATGAAAACTTGAAACCCTAGAATGTTTAGAGTATCCAAACCAGAGAAATGTATAACAGAAGTTTTTCAAGAGAATAAACACTAAAAGCATATAAACGACTGTTAGTTTCTAGGTTTTTAAGAACAACAATGGCGAAAACTGTTAGAAACTCGAAAGTGACCATTTGAATTCCAAAATAATTTAGGTTATGAAATGAAATGCAAAACAGTAAATGATAAGTTTCAAGTAGAGAGTAGAGAAGAACATACCATTGATGTTTGAGGAGAAGAAGAAACAAGAAGATTTGGGAATATAGAAAGCAGTTGCACAGAGAGAGTATGAATAGAGAGAGAAATATTTTGTCAAAGGGGTTCCGTAAAGTTTTGCAAAAGACGGTTCAAGGTCTATTTAAAGGCGAAAAATTTTAGCGCCATGGGGAACTTAAGATATTTTCTAAGTACCAAATTTTATCCTTGACCCCCTTTATTGCTTTAGAAACCTCTTTAATAAAAATAGACTAAGTAAAGAAACTAACCTTTAAGTCTTCCGTTCAAGGGAAACTTACGTCTTCCGGTCAGTCTAAAACTAAGTCTACCGGTATGAAAGAAACATTAACAAAATTTTGAAATTAAGCAGTAGGATCAATCATACCAAGATTTCTCCTTAAATAAGCAAACCTGGTGGCATCCAGTGGCTTTGTGAGAATGTCGCCTAATTGATGCCTCGGCTTGGAACATATTCCAAACTTATGTTACCTTTCTCCACATGATCTTTGAGGAAGTGATAACGATATCAACGTGCTTTGTCTTTGAGTGCATCATGGATTTTTGGAGATCGAAATTGCGATGTGTCGTCACACATGATTGGACAATTTGCGCCTTGATGTTGTAGTCCACTAGTTGTTGCTTCATCCATAAGAGTTGAGAACAACAAGCGCTAAAAAGAATGTATTCAGTAGCTTCGTGGTTGAGTTTGCAATCGATCCTTGTTTCTTGCAAGACCATGAGACAAGTCTATTTCCAAGGAATTGACAAGTCCCACCGGTGCTTCTTCTGCGCCACTTAAAGTGCATAATCGCATCCGAGTATCCAACTAGATCGAAATTGTTGTGTTTGGAATACCAAATGCCTAGATTTGTTGTTCTTGAAACATATCTAATGATACGTTTGGCGCCAGCGATGTGATTCCTTCCTTTGATATGCCTCGAAATCTTGCACAAACACAAACAAAGAAACATAATGTCGCCCACCTGGCAAAGAAGGTAAAGAAGTGAACCTATGATTCCTCTGGCATTTTGGTCACGCCTCTTTGCTTTCCCTTTTCATATTTGTCAAGATGGCAATCGGTAGACATTGAAGTTTCAAATCCTTTGGCTGAATCAAGACCAAACTTCTTGATTAGTTCCTTTGCATATTTAGTTTGGCTGATGAAGATTCCGTCAGAAATCTGTTGAATCTGTAGTCCTACAAAGTAGGTAAGTTCACCCATCATGCTCATCTCGAACTTGCTTTGCACGCCTTCGAACTTCTTTTTACACGTGCTTTGGTTAGTTGATCCAAATATGATATCGTCCACATAGATTTGTACTAGAAGAGAATGATCTTTGTGCTTGAGGATGAATAAGTTAGTGTCTATCCTTCCTCTCACGAATCCTTGTTCTATTAAGAACTTGGATAGAGTTTCATACCAAGCTATGGGAGCTTGCTTTAGGCCATAGAGAGATTTCTTGAGTCGGTAGATTGATCCAGCTTTGTCTCGAAATGACAAACCCCGGAGGTCGCTCCACGATACCGCTTTTTGAAGATCACCATTCAAAAGGCACTCTTTACATCCATCTGATACACTTTGAAGTCCATGAACGAGGCATAAGCTAGAAAGAGTTTGATTGCCTCTAATCTAGCAATAGGAGCAAATGTTTCATCGAAGTCAATTCCTTCTTCATGTCGGTAGCCTTGAGCAACTAGTCTAGCTTTATTTCTGGTGACATTTCCATCTTCATCTCTTTTGTTTCTGAAAACCCATTTGTTGTCGATGACTGGATGATCAGTCGGCCTTTGAACTAAGCTCCACACCTTGCATCTTTCAAACTGGTTCAGCTCTTCTTGCATAGCTCCAATCCAGTTATGATCTTCAATAGCTTCATCGATCTTCTTTGGCTCGAGTTCAGATACGAATGCATATGCAAACATAGTCTCTTCTCGAACTTTATTTCCCGTACGAACTCCTGTGTTGAGATCACCAATGATTTGAGAAATAGGATGATCTCTTGTTTCAATAATGGTTGGAGGAAGATCACTTCTGGTGAGTTCTTCCCTTAAGAATTCCGGAGTAGGTTGAGAAGGAGATTCACCAAAACTGCCTCAAGAGATAGGATCTTCAAAATCTTCATTTTCTCGTGAACAAGAAGGATGAGTGATCTCAAAGGTGTTTGGGGTAAAAATGAAGAGATGGGTTCTGGGTCAACGTAAGAGTTGGAATCGGCATCGGCAGTAGTTTAGGTCTACCTGAAGGGTTAGCAAGATCGAGGGGTCTCAGCTGCCGCTTTCGATGAGGAGTGGAAGTAGATGTGTGTTTGTACTGCCTCATCATTATCGTAATCATTAGCAACGCTCGAGCCTTTCTAGGCTCTAACAAGTCATATTCATCAAAAGAAACATGCACAGATTCTAAAATTTTTAAATGAGTTTTACTGAAAATGCGAAATGCTTTTGAATGTTTGGAATACCCCAGAAAAATTCCTTCGTCTGATTTTGCATCAAATTTTCCTCTATATTTTTTTCCATTATGAAGAATAAAACATTTACAGCCGAAGATTTTAAGAAATCCTATGTTGGGGGCTCTTCCTCTCCAAATTTCATATGGAGTTTTGTTATGAAACTTGTTTACCAGGGATCTGTTTTGAGTAAAACATGCAGAGTTGACAGAGAAGTACTTTGGAAGTTTAGCTTCTGCCAGCATTGTTCTTGTTGCTTCGATCAGTGTTCTGTTCTTCCGTTCAGCTACACCATTTTGTTGAGGAGTGCCAGCAGCAGAGAAGTTGTGGCCGATCCCGTAGTCATCACAGTATTTTTCTACACCATTGTTCTTGAATTCAGTGCCATTGTCTGATCTTATGTCACTAATGTCTTCAAGCTTTTGAGTTTGAAGTCTTCTGAAAAGCGCCATGACTAGATCATACCTCTCATGTTTTGATGTCATTGTTTCAATCCAGGTGAATCTAGAGTAGTCATCAACTACTACAAGTGTATACTTGTCTCCAGAAATACTGACTGTAGTGATTGGTCCAAAGAGATCCATATGCAGAAGTTGAAGAGGTATTTTTGTTGACAAGACAAACTTTCTTTTGAAGGAAGACTTAGAAAGTTTTCCTAGTTGACAAGCATTACAACTTCTGTCATGGTCGGCAGACACCGTAGGTAGACCTTTGACAAGCCCATTTTTTGAGAGCTTGGAGAGGTGCTTGAAGTTGAGGTGACTGAGACGCTTGTGCCATAGCCAACTGTTGTCACGAACGTTGTTAGTTACTAGACAGAGGCTTGAGAATCTCCCTAGAAGATTTAAGTCCACGACATAGACGTTTCCTTGTCTATTGCCGGTCAGTATTGTAGAGCAGGATTCACTGTCTTTGATGAGGCACTGGTTGGAGTTGAATTGGCATAGTAATCCTTTGTCGCAGAATTGGGATATGCTCAGAAGGTTGTGCTTTAAGCCACTCACTAGAGAAACTTTGTTGATGGAGAGCCTTCCTCTAGTGATTGAGTCATATCCAATTGTCTTTCCTCTTGCATTGTCTCCGAAAATAACAGTGGGTCCTTTGGCTTCAGCTATATCTGTAAGAAGACTTATGTTTCCTGTCATGTGTCTTTAGCAGCCACTGAGAGAGAGAGAGAGTGAGAACCATAAAACATAGTCATAACTGTTATTAAATGCAATTCTCAAGCAGCACAAGGCACATACATGTGAATCAATTGATCTGGAGTGCCCCCTAAAAACAAAATGCAAGGATGCCTATTTTTTATTTTTATTTTTTAACGAAGTGTAAAATCATATGACACACATACCAAGAGATTTCCTTAGATTGGAAAATCTTTCAAAATCTAGACTCTTAGTAAATATATCACCCAACTATTTTTCTGTCCCAACATACTCTATGCAAACAATACCTTGTTCAACCAAGTCTCTAATAAAATAGTGTCTTATATGAATGTGTTTTGTTTGAGAATGTTGAATTGGATTCTTTGTTATACTGATTGCACGCACTGGTGTTATCACAATACATGGTTAACACATCACTGTGTAGGTCATAATCATTGATCATCTGGTTCATCCATAAAAATTGTAGAGTAATATCTAGAAAGCAAGCAATAGCAAGCAAAAGTTTCATCAACATGCTGGGAATATCCTGACTTCAATGCAGCTTGTGATGCAGCTACATCCAAAGGTTCATTGACCAAATAATAAAACAAGTAAACAGCGGAAGTCTTTAATCTAATAAAGAAGTACTAAACATAGAAGTTTATCAAACAATCTACAAGCTATGTTTGTAGATCCAGCCCAATGGCCAAAAAGGATTTCACTAAAAAGATTATGAGTCTTACAAAAATCGTGAAATCTAACCAAAAATCAAAAACCTCTAACAAGACATCAAGTTTGTAGAGGAAACCCACAAAAACAAAGTAAAGAAAACATGATATTAAAAAATAAGTATTTTTAACAAACTAGAAAACAAACAACAAAATCATCAATACAACTTGTGATGTTACTGCATCCACAGCTGCATCCAAAGATTTTGTCAATTTAAACATGGACTCTTGAGAGCTTTTGGAAGTATTTAATTATGGTAATTACTTACCATTGCTTTAGGACCAAGAAAAGGAACAACAACACATTAAATAAAATAAGAAGACCCTATTTTACCCTTACAACTGAAGTAAACCAAACCGAAGCGTCATGATTTGGTTTGATTCAGCTCGATACTTTAGATGCTTTAGCTCGATTTGACTTTTTACGAATCGATGACCTACAGTTCAGTTTATATTTTGTCCCAAGTCAAGCTAAACCGAACCATTTATACTCCAACCGCACATGCACGTTCCAAATGAATATGTATTTTTCAAGTAATAATATTTAATTTTTTGTAAAGAAAAACATTTGTATTGGACTTTTGGCTACAACTATGCAACCTAAAGACTAATAATCTTTCAATAATAATAAATACAAGTTGATTTATCTCTAAATAACGAGAATAATAACCAAATAATATTTCCACCCCAATAACATTATTCTTATTCATGCTTCGTATATGAGGTTCTTGTCTTCAATGTTTTGTTTGTTTAATTTTTTTTGTTTTGTTTAACAATAATAGCTTAGACGATTACAACTCTTGATTGAATAACAGAATGAAACTTTAGTGGTATCAATCTTCCATACTCATCGAGTTGCAATGGTGATAGACAATTCTTGAATAATCCCAAGTCTTTTGAATAGCGCCATCTTTTAATTCTAATCCTCTATTCTTCATATTCTCCAATCCTTAACAATGCTTTTACCTTTTCCCCCCAACCACTCGAGAATCTCTTTTGATGTTTTTCCTTTATGAGAGTTTTCTTGAAGATTGTTGTCCAATGATGTTCACAAAAACGCAACTTGGGCCAGAATACCTGGTCATATCAAGTAATAAAGTGTACATAAGTACAAGTTATCGATCACGCAGGGAATGTACACAATTCTCACTCCAACTAAGTACTAAAAATGGGCTAACTAATTATATTTGAGTGAAAAAAATGGATTAAAAAATAAAAATATAAACAACATAAAAGAGCAATTAAAAATACACTAACGCGCAAGTGGTTTGACAACAATAAATTAAGAATAAAAAGATAGGCGTGCAATATTTCTAGTCTAGTCTATGTCTAATTTTATCATTTTTTTACTTTTTCTTTAACTCAAGTCTTGGTAGTCGGGCGCACTATATTATTCACTGCAGGCTCTCCTATCTTATAACAAATCTAGCTACAGCTCCTTGCTATCGGCTCTTGCATCTTATAACAAATGAGAAAATAACTGCATGTCAAAACAAGCACACAATGACAATCTATACATGATCTTTTCTTGGTCTCACGTCATGCAAACAATTATTGTGATTTCAGAATTAATAGAACGGACTCTTGCATCTTACCCTATAATTCTAGTGATCTTCTAACATTTGGTTAAACCATTAAAAGCATTAAGAATACACAATAATAACCAAGCACAAGGGTAGTACTTCGCAAAAATATATTCTCTCTATTTTTCTACAAATCATGTTGGTAACCGAGAACACAAAATTAGTTAACTACATGCTCTCACATCTTATAGCAATCCTAATCTCCCTGACCTCGTGAATGATTAAGGTGGATTGATCGCGTGTCAAAACAGGTCACAATGTGGCTATCGGTGTGTGTCACAAAAACACCAACTATTAAATTGATCGGTCTGAAATATAAAGGTAGCTCTCGCTGATCCTAAACATTTCTAAAATCATTTAATTAATGATCAATCAATTAAAAACATTAAACCCACAAAATAATAAACGAACATGAAAGTATACTAAATAAAGAAAGAGGTTTAATTAAATCACTACATTTAACATATAAAACAATTGTATTCCATAAATAATTTAATCACAAACCAATTCAACAATTATAAGATACTCAACCCAAGAAATTACAATAAATATCTCAAGATATAAGTTGGAAAAATTAAACCAAATGTTGCTCGAATTCAGGGTTGAAATCACTTGCAAAAGCATCCTTGGCCCTTGATTTGAAGTTGCAAACCTTCAAATATGATCAATCTTTGGAAAGCATGGAAGAATTTTGGAAGAAATGGGGTTGGTGCCCCATTTTGAGACCTAAGTCTCAAAATGGGGGGCTTAGAATCCGAAATGAAGGCTGCTGAAGAGATAAAAGATGAGGGATTTTTGAGTCTCGACAAGCAGGGGCAGTTTGGGGAGATCAAGGAGAAATGGAGGCTAAAATGGAGAAAAGAAAGGCATGGGTCATGGCAGGGTTGATGAAGCAACTAGGTGATGAGCGTGGGGCTATCCGTGTAAAGAAACGGGCATGGCTGTGAGAGGGGAAGCGGGTAGGAGAAGGGTAGATGGACTGGATCGGACTAGAGGGGTTTGGGTCCAATATGGATGCACGTGAGTCGTGGCTTGGTGGAGGCGGCGACGTGGAAGACTGAAAGACCGACAAAGCAAAAGGTAAAGGACTTTATGGATTGGTGCCGGCCTCCCCTGATGTTCTGGAAGTTACTCTGGTGCCCTTAACTTTCCTAGGACTTTTAATGGACTTCAACAGACTTCGACCAAATGATTCAATGCTCAACTTTGCAGCCCAGAATTGCCTCGAACTTTGTGCTAAACACCATATAAATGCTCGATTATGCATAAAAACCTACATTAAGCACAAATACACAAAAATTAATATTTCCAAGGCATAATTAACTCAAAATAACACAAAATATAAGGAAATTCAAGGAAAAAATAATGAAAATCTTGGGCTCATCATCCAACCATTTAGTGTAAGCTCAACTTCTAACCAAATATTACTAGTTACCTTAATGATATTTTCCAAATCGCTATTTCCAGCACACAAGCTTTCTTCAACGAGATTGACATAGGGAAGGTCTTTGATCACCCCTTGTAATATGTGGTCAATGATGCTACTACTAATGTCAGGAAGTGCTATGAAAAATGCTTGTTAAGGTTACAATGACTAAGCTCCAATAATTTGAAGCTTGTAATTTGTGATCATAATATAGAGGTAGAACTTTGTAAGTCTAGTTGGCAATAAATAAGTCAAATAGCCTTTTAAAATGTTAAAAATTGTTTTTGAAAAACTTCAAAACTTGTAGTGGAATAAGCTGGGAGTCGCGCTATATATATAAACCCCCTTATTCCAAGTTGACCCCCATTTTCCTTTTTTTAATGACAAAAATACCCTCAATCGTAAAAACTAGTATACCCTTACAAATGATAAGTAGACCCCATCCTCTTTTTCTAAAACAAAAAAAACCTCTAAGTAAACCCCCAATCCAAAAACAAATATGCCCTCTTCTTCCCAACTCATTCTTCTTTAAACCCATCTTCCTCCTCCAACAAATATACCTTCTTATTCCCAACCTGTCTTCTTCTCCTTCATATTCTCTCATTCTTTTGTTCTCAAAACCTTATTCTCTTCCCAAAAACCTTCAACCTTAAAAAAACCTAGGGATTCAACATTGAGATTGAAGAAATCAAGCATGGATGAAAAAAAAAAGTCAATATGACTTGAAATGTTCAAAAAAATTCGGACCTGGGTAAAAAAATTCAACATTGTTTGCGTCTTAGAATGTTCAGAAATTCATATTTTTTTCGTCAAAAAAGTGGTTTGTGTCGTGGAATGTTCGGACTTAGGTCACCAATTAAATTGCATTTGTTCGGTTGGTTTCAACCGAATATGTATAAAATGTTACGTGGAACGCAGTCAAACATTTGCAATTTATTCGTCAGTTGGAATAAATTCACATCATTCGGCCCTAGACTGTTGAAAATTAGATATTTGTTCGGCCTCCCACATCCGAACATATTAGATATGTTCGGGTGTGGTAGTCCGAAAAGATCTCCAATTTTCGGCAGTCCAAGGCCGAACGACGTGCCCTAGTTCCGAGTTTTAGGCTCGTTTTTTCTTTCAAAATTGATTAAAAAAATAACCAATTTTTTCAAAACTTTGACCCTAAAACTATTCACAATTAACAAGGATGTGTTTCCAATCTACGAGCTTTTGTGTCTAGTATTTCTCCGTTACATGCAATTTTATGTAGTTCTTGCTCCATTTTAGCGATAATTTGAAAGTTAAGGTATCGAACCATTTTAATACCATTTGAAAGTTAAGGCACTAACCACCTATTAATAATGCCATAGTTCTCATGTCATAAGTCTTCCCCTGGCGGTATTTTGTAGTGAGAAAGATGCTCTTTATCGTGGTTTAACTATATACGTTCATTTTTGTGGGCGTGCAACTTGCGTGCATTATGGCAATATTGGTCCCATTCGGAGCTAATAGTAGTTACCAATGCGACCTAAGGACTACTAATCCTTCAATGATAATAAATACAAATTGATTTATCTTCAAATAACGATTAAAGTAACCAAGTCTACTCCCGACGGTATTTGCAGTGAGAAAAGATGTTTTTTTAAATGGTTTAAACCCATTTTGTCTTCGGCCAATCTACGTGCAATCTGCGTGCATTATGACGATATTAGTCCATTTCGATGCTAATAGCATCTACCAAACACGACCTAAGGACTAATAATCTTTCCTTAATAATAAATACAAATTGATTAATCTCTAAATAACAATAAAAATAACCAAATAGTATTTCAACTTCAATACCATTATATTCATGCTTGGTATATGAGGTTCTTGTATTCGATGTTTTGTTTGTTTCAGTAGTTTTCTTTGTTTGAAAATAGTTGTTGATGAGATTAGACGAGTACAACTCTTGATTGCACTACAAAATAAAACTTTAATGGTATTAGTCTTCCATACTCATCAAGTTACAATGGTGATAGACAATTATGGAATAATTCCTAGTCTTTTGAAGAGCGCTATCTTCTAATTCTAACCCTCTATTCTTGACATTCTCCAACTCCTGTACAATGCTATAGCTTTTTCGCCAAACAACTCGAGAATTTCCTTCGATGTTTTTTTTTTCCTTTATAAGCTTTTTCTTGTAGATCGTTGTCTAACTATTTACACCTAAAAACCCTTTTGGTTCAAACCATTGGAGATGCTCTTAAACCCATAAATAATTAACATACAATAAGCACACAAGAACCCCATACAAAACACACACACATGCATATACCTCATACGCACATAACCAAACACAATTTATTTACTCCTTCCTGACATGTAATCATCCATAATCATTGTCATTTTGAACGTATGGCTTGATTACCTAGGCAATGGGTCAAGTCCTCCGTGGACTTTTGGGATTTACATATCAAAGCAGTCGCGTCATGATGGACAAGGCGACCACGTCAGGCAAAACGGTCGCGTCACCAGCGTAACGTGAGCGTGTTGGATTCTGGGGTAGTCCCCGTACTTGAAGCAGTCACGTCAAGTGACCACGTGGTTTCGGCAAGTTCTCCTAGAAGATGAAGCGATAGCGTGCAATGGAGAGAAGTGACCACGTGGGGGATGAAGCGGTTGCGTCTCATGGAGTGTCGCGACCGCATCAATGTGACAAGTCAATTTTTTTGTTTCCTTATTTAAGTTGATTTAGGGTTTGATATTTTATCCCTATATATAATTGTAACCCTAGAAAATATACAAGGTTGACCATAAGAAAATTTCGAAAGTCTGTTGACCCCAATCTCTCTCTCTCAATTTTCTTTTAATTTATCTTGTTATACTCTATGATTATTTGCAATTGCTTCCGTTGTACACAACAATCTAGTAAATGTTTAAAGGGTGAAGCACTTGAAGTCAGTAATTACTTGAGAGAGTATTGAATGCTTCAGTGTCTTTCAATCCTTGCTTCAATGTCTTTATATAGGATTCCTTGAGCTCCAATCCGTTAGAAACAAGTTTGAATTTTGAATGTATCAATAATGGAGAAAGAGACCTCTCATACAATATCTTGGAGATATTATCTATGAGAGATAATAAGAGTAATATCTATCAAAACACAAATAAGGAAAATGTTAGTATGAAGTTTGTTTGTTCAGAAAAGGTAATAATCTGTTACTCTTTAACTTAACACATATATCAAACATATGTACTTATCGGTTGATATACATGAGTTGTTTTTCCAAGCATACTTTATTGTATCAGATATTTAAACTAATGCTTTTACTAAGACCTAATGGTTTTAAGTAAATCATACTTAGTTTTACAAACTTGATCGTTGTCAAACTCTGTCATTCCTTGGAATCCCGTAAATTTCCCTAGAAGCTTCTTGAGGTCACTTGATCCGACTTTATACTACTGACATGTTGTTCATGATTAGACTTTGCTACCCTGAGATTGTTAAAGGAAGTAAGTTTGCCCATTAATATAATTATGCTTCAACCACTTGCAGTAGTTCCAAAAATACTCAACCAAGATTACCAAGAAAATGTGGATGAGATGAAGCATTTTGCATGCTACAACAATAATCACCTGAAACCCTTTGAGGAAATTTAGAGAAAGGTTCCTAGCATTGTGGAGAAGTCTTTTGCATTTGCGACCACCTATGTGTATGGGCACAAGGATGTGTTTCCAATCTACGAGCTTTTGTGTCTAGTATTTCTCCGTTACATGCAATTTTATGTAGTTCTTGCTCCATTTTAGCAATAATTTGAAAGTTAAGATATCGAACCATCTTAATACCATTTGAAAGTTAAAGCGTTGAACTATTTGAAAGTTAAGGCACTAACCACCTATTGATAATGCCATAGTTCTCATGTCACAAGTCTTCCCCTGGCGGTATTTGTAGTGAGAAAGATGCTCTTTATTGTGGTTTAACTATATACGTTCATTTTTGCGGGTGTGCAACTTGCGTGCATTATGGCAATATTAGTCCCATTCGGAGCTAATAGTAGCTACCAACGCGACCTAAGGACTACTAATCCTTCAATGATAATAAATACAAATTGATTTATCTTTAAATAACGATTAAAGTAACCAAGTCTACCCCCGATGGTATTTGCAGTGAGAAAATATGTTTTTTAAAATGGTTAAACATTCTTCGCCCATTTTGTCTTCGGCCAATCTATGTGCAATCTGCGTGCATTATGACGATATTAGTCCATTTCGATGCTAATAGCATCTACCAAACACGACCTAAGGACTAATAATCTTTCCTTAATAATAAATACAAATTGATTTATCTATAAATAACTATAAAAATAACAAAATAGTATTTCAACCTCAATACCATTATATTCATGCTTGGTATATGAGGTTCTTGTATTCAATGTTTTGTTTGTTTCAATAGTTTTCTTTGTTTGAAAATAGTTGCTGATGAGATTAGACGAGTACAACTCTTGATTGCACTACAGAATAAAATTTTAATGGTATTAGTCTTCCATACTCACCAAGTTACAATGGTGATAGACAATTATGGAATAATTCCTAGTCTTTTGAAGAGTGTTATCTTCTAATTCTAGCCCTCTATTCTTGACATTCTCCAACTCCTGTACAATGCTATAGCTTTTTCGCCAAACAACTTGAGAATCTCCTTCGATGTTTGTTTTCCTTTATAAGCTTTTTCTTGTAGATTGTTGTCTAACCATTTACACCTAGAAACCCTTTTGGTTCAAATCATTGGAGATGCTCTTAAACCCACAAACAGTTAACATACAATAAACACACAAGAACCCCATACAAAACACACACACATGCATATACCTCATACGCACATAACCAAACACAATTCATTTACTCCTTCCTGGCATGTAATCACCCATAATTATTGTTGTTTTGAACGTATTGCTTGATTACCCGGGCAATGGGTCAAGTCCTCCGTGGACTTTTGGGATTTACACATCAAAGCAGTCGCGTTATGATGGACAAGACGACCACGTCAGGCAAAACGATCGCATCACCAGGCACCAGTGCAACGTGAGCGTGTTGGACTCTGGGGTAGTCCCCATACTTGAAGCGGTCACGTCAAGCGACCATGTGGTTTCGGCAAGTTCTCCTAGAAGATGAAGCTATAATGTGCAATGGATAGAAGTGACCACGTGGGGGATGAAGCGGTTGCGTCTCATGGAGTGTCGCGACCGCGTCAGTGTGACAAGTCAATTTTTTTGTTTCCTTATTTAAGTTGATTTAGGGTTTGATATTTTATCCCTATATATAATTGTAACCCTAGAAAATATACAAGGTTGACCATAAGAAAATTTTGAAAGTCTGTTGACCCCAATCTCTCTCTCTCAATTTTCTTTTAATTTATCTTGTTATGCTCTATGATTATTTGCAACTAGTTTTTCAACCCGTGCGTTAAACGCACGTCATTCTTCTTTTTCAACTAAATCATATATAAACAAAATAAAAAGGATAAAAAAATATTAAAGGATAAAGTAAGAATAATCGGTTTATTAACAAATATTACTCCCTCCGTCCCTAAACAATCGTCCTAGTTGACCCGACACACAGTTTAAGAAAAAACAATTGACTTGATTATTTATATTGTTTTAATGTGTAGTTTCCTTTAAAACACATGTGTATGTGGCTCACAATTAAAGTAGAGTGAAAAAGTAAGGGTAAAGTGGTAAAAGTGATGTTATAAAAAGGTAAGTTTCAAACTGGACAATTATTTTGGGATGGACGAAAACGGAAAAGAGGACGATAATTTAGGGACGGAGGGAGTAATACACATCAGTATATCACTAATCATTATAGATTCTAAAAAATTTCATTATGCACAACATTTGTTGTTTTATTAGTTGGTTTTTCATCTTCACCGCATATCAATATATTCATATCAAAATAATTTGTTACTCTAAAAACTGTCACATAACTGCCCATGGCTAATTACTGGTTTTTTTTCTAGAAGAGACCTACGTGCAATTATTGACTTTGGGATCAGATGGAGTTTTTTTTTTGTTTTTTGTTTTTATTTTTTTGTTTTTTGTAGACCTTTCTCCTAAGGATTAAGAAGGCATGAGAAGTGATCGAACATGATACTTCATATTTTATAAAGCTCCAACTTTATCACTGAGCCACCTCTTAGGGTCTGTATTGGATGGAGCTAATGACAATCTTGGGATAAAAACTTTTTCTCAAACATTGCTTCCTTTCAAAATATTTGTTTCAACAATGTGATCCCAAGATTTATGATGATTTGTCTTATTTCATTGTACAACCATGCAACATGGTTAATGTTTCTCAATAGCATTACTGGAACACTAATTTTAAGTATCAATCCATGGTTTGTCAACCTCGAACACTTTATACTATTCAAATACTCTGTACAATATTATGTCTTCGAACAAACTTGGATTTTCTGCCTTGCAAATAAAATATGAACTCAAATAAGTTCTTTATTTTGAATGATTACTTTTATTAACTTATATTTGTATTTTACGAATAAATGAATTTATGATAAGAAAATAAGCTAAAATCAAAATAACCAAATTATTTTTACTGTTAACTATTATTTTTGTTCCATAAATTTTGTTGATTTTACTAACTTCCATTATATTTTTTGTTTTGTTGACTTCGTTACTATTATTTTTGTTTTATTTTTAAGAATTAGTTTTATGGAAAACTTGTGGTCCGTAAATTATTTTTATTATTTCACTAACATCAATTTAAATTATTTTTATTTTATTAACTCTGTAACTATTATTTTTGTTCCATCAAATATTTTTATTTTACTAACGTATTTTTGTTTTACATAATTATTTTTAAGAATTTATTTTAAACTTTTGTTAGGTAAATTATTTTTATAATTTTACTAACCTCAGTTTAAATCATTTTTATTTTATTGACTTCATAACTATTATTTTTGTTCCATCAAATAATTTTATTTACTAATATCCGCATTAAATTATTTTTGTTTTATTGATTCTGTAACTTTTATTTTTATAGTGACTTGTTCCATAAATTATTTTTTATTTTACTAACCTTCTCTTATATTTTTGTTGACTCCGAAACTATTATTTTTGTTTTAGTTACTACTTTTTATGTTTAAAGATAGAAAATATTTAAACATAATTAAAAGAGAGGAGATGGTGGTGATGAGAGAGAAAATAAGGAGGAGACGGGAGAGAGAAAAAGAACGAGAGAAAACATGGAGAAGATTTGAGAGAGAAATGGTGCAATATTAACTCAAAAGTCAATAATTCAAAAGTGAGATTTTTGAGGGATAAATCTACCCTTGTCATTATATATATATATATATACGTACATTTTTGTTTTATTGACTCCGTAACTATTATTTTTGTTCCATCAAATAATTTTATTTTACTAACATCCGCATTAAATTATTTTTGTTTTGTTGATTATGTAACTTTTATTTTTATAGTGACTTGTTCCATAAATTATTTTTTATTTTACTAACCTCCTTTTATAATTTTGTTTTCTTGACTCCGGAACTATTATTTATGTTTTAGTTACTACTTTTTTATGTTTAAAGAGAGAAAAAAATATTTAAACATAATTAAAAGAGATGAGATGGTGGTGATGAGAGAGAAAATAGGGAGGAGACAAGAGAGAGAAAAAGAAAGAGAGAAAATAGGGAGAATATATGAGAGAGAAATAGTGCAATAGTAACTCAAAAGTCAATAATTCAAAATTGAGATTTTGGATGGATAAATCTTCTCATGTCATTATATACATATAGATTGCTTCCGTTATACGCAACAATCATATTTATTTATTTTCTTTCTTTTTAATATCCCACAACCCATCGATATCAACAATTAACTTTCCCATCCTAGTCAAGGCTATAATAATAATAATAATAATAATAATAATAATAATAATAATAATAATAATAATAATAATAATAATAATAATAATAATAAGAAGAAGAAGAAGAAGAATAATAATAATAATAATAATAATAATAATAATAATAATTATTATTATTATTATTATTATTATTATTATTATTATTATTATTATTATTATTATTATTATTATTATTGATATTGTTATTATTATGACTATATGGTGCTTTTGGTGAAACTTGAACAACAACGATACCTCTTAAATACCCGACCTCTTCGTTAAGAAAAGTGAGTGGTAAGAGCGTCCACAATGGGACCAGGTATAAGCTCTCTAAAATCGTTTTTAGAGATATTTAGCTCCAGCTACCTCCACAGTGGGCAATTGCAGAAGGTCTCCATCTCCATAACCAGGTAAATCACTCTTCTAAATACAAGAGTGATTTACCTTGCACAGTAACTCATCTCCCGCGTTCTCTCTCATCGTTCTTTTTGGCGCGCAACCTTGGTCGATTTCTCTCTCCCCCTACTGGTCTTCTTCTCCGTTCGCCTCTCTTCCAAAGAGCACAACAGCACCGAGATTGCTCTGCATTCCACGAGTTTAGGTAAGTTTTAAATATCAATTTCTCTACTTTCTAGGGTTTTGTGAATGATAGATTTGTTGGGATTAAATGTAGACTCTTTGATTAGGGATTAACAGTCGCCATCGGCTGCGCCTATAAACCATTTTGTAGGTCTGACTATCTCTGTAGGCAATGAAGAATTGCAAGAGAATGTCAACAATGAAAGTTATTTGACCAAAAATTTCTAAGAATAAGAGGTTCTTGGGTAATCCCCTGAAGAAGCCAAATTCAATGGGTGTGAAGAAAGATGAGTAGACTGCCCATAATAGTATGAATTTCTCCCAAGCCCGGTACCACCTGCATTTTAGTTGGAATTTTTCAAATACAGAACTATTCCTAAGAAATCCCTTTGGCGCGAAGGCAACGCCCACCATGGGAAGTGATAAATTGAGTAAAGAATTAGTGTTATCTGACTTTGCTATCAAACGACCCTTAGTGCAAATAAAATCTTGATAAACTGACATTTCATTTTGAAAAACTCGATGAATTGTAAATTAAAGTTTTAAGCAATTACAACAATCAATACACTTGTGAGATATGTTTAGATTTCAATGCATTCTATTTGCTGCATTTCATTTCATGTATGTCTTGATAACTTTTTCGTCGGTTGAATAGACATCATAAAAGCTGTCTTAGGTAATGAAGTAGTTTTTCCACCCCCACAATTCTTGAAATTTTGGCTTTGGTTGAAATTCGACTTCCTTAATTCTTAAAAAATGTGTTGTAATACATGTTCTTTAATTTTGTGTTTGCAACTAACTTAGATGGTCTAACAATATTTCGGAACAAAAGTAATGCGTGATATAGATTGTTAGCCTTTTCTCTAACCCCTTAAGCTTTAACATAAGTTAGTATTTGGTAACATTTTTATTTCGCATTCGTTTCACATGTTCTTTGTTACATTTTTTTTTCTGTTTCTTTTCTTTAATTTTCCCTTATATTTTTGTATTATGGCCTTAATCAATATTTTAGATAATGCTATACACCGTTTACAATGATTATAGCAGTCCATAATCAACTTAAGATCTAATAGAGGATATTGCTTTGACTAAAGTTGAATGGTGGAAAAAGATTCATTGTAGTTGTCATTAAGCCGGACAAGTAATTCCTTGCATGAGCCTTATTGTGGCTTACAGATGGGTCATACCTCTTTTTCATGACACATTTATGTTTCTGTTTTGATGCTTGGCTCAAGCTACTGGTTATACAACCTAATTCCAGTGCTGAATCAAAATTAAACATATTCTTCCATTATTTGTGGTTTGGCTGATGGCTACTTTCCCATTATGTGTGTGTTTTCTTCCACCTTTCTTTTGTTAAAAGTTCATGGCAGCCTACTCTATTACGAAGGCGGAGCAGTTTTTGGGCAGTTTATCTCCAACGAACGTGAACTGTTTGGGACAGCCATAGTCCAAAACGTGGGCAGGTTTTTTGAGCAGGTTCTAGGCGTGTGAGTGCTGGAATTAATAGGCTGTTGGGCAGTCCAAAACCTGCTGTAATTAGGCGTGTGATAGGGTTTGTTGAGGGGAGTTAGTTTGATAATTGGTTAGCTATTTTAGTAAGGAAAAAATCTGTTCAAACCAAACTGTTTGGGGCTGAATTTATTTAATAGTTTGGAGCAGTTTTAGAGGTTGTAATCTGTCCAAATTAAGCTAGGGGTTTGGGTAGTAATTTACAAAAGAAACTTCATATTTTTTAAGCAGATTGTAGGAGGGATTTGTGGCGGGTTTGAGGCTGTTTTGGAGAGTTTGGTTCAGCCATAGAGCAGTCCAAAAAAAGCTGGAACAGATTGTTAATTTGAGCTTCCGCGTATGCATCATTTTATGTCGTTGTTTTGAGTGCTAGTTGGTTCCTCCATTTCTCTTCCTCGTTTCTTTTTAAGAGTATGTTTGGTAGAAGTCCTTTATTCTAAAAAAAAAAAAGGTTCGACATAGGTTTTGGGCTAGTCGATTAATGTAGAAAAAAGATATTCTTGATTAAAATATTCGCTCAAACTATAACTCTACAAAAGGTTATGTTAAAATATGCAGGTAGTACTAAAATTGCAAAACTGTTACTAGGTTGGGATTGTGGTCTTGTGGACCTGACTTGTAATTACTAAGATGCTTAGAGATATCTGTAATTCTTCTGCTTAAGATGATTACTGAAATGTGCAGAAGAAAACTAACCGTTGTAGCTACACACAGTGCTTTTTAAGAGAGAACTCATACATGTTCCAGTAAATTTGACTTTTGTTTTTCTTTTGTTTCATCTCTTTCTTGTTGCTGCTACCTAAGTTTGAGTTGTGTGAATGTTATTAGTCTGGTGCTATGAGATGCAAAAAAGGTGGAAAGCTCATTTTCAACAGTCCAAACCAATAAAGGGCATGTGTCCTTTATTGACGTTCTTATAAAATCTCTTATTAACGTTCTAATAAATATGATTATACATTTTCATGTATTAAAAGTTTGTGTTGGTCTTTACAGGTTTAATGGATCCTTCTCGGCCACCTTTCCAACAAAACTTTCCGCCTGTGCAACTCAGTGTAAACGACTCGCCAACACAAGAAAGCACATTGAAATGGCCACATGGATTTATGTTCCCTCCAATACCACTCCAACAAGCTCAGGCAACTCACACAACACAGGCTGCTGCGTACGCGTCTTTCTTAATGGAACAAATGCAAGCAAGAAACCATCCATCTACCCAACATCCCATATCTACTACACCACCCCATTCTACATACAATCAAGCTCATTTTCCTACATCCCAATCTGAATCAAATTCAGCTAAAACATCAAGTGTGCCACTCAAAGTTTCTAATAGAAAAGCACCAAACTGGAACCACAAAGAAGACGAGGCACTTTGTGAGGCTTGGGTGCAACGTTCAGAGAATCCGATTGTCGGTACTGGTCAGACCGGTGATACTTTATGGTTTCACATCTTTGAGGACTTCTGTAAAAAACAATCTGGAACAAAACGTACTCAAAAAGGATTGGAGAATAGGTGGACTACAATTCATGCAGATGTTACAAAATGGAGAGCTATCGTGACCAGAGTCAATCGAAACCATCAAAGCGGTACAAACATGGCCGATGAGGTTTATAGTTTGACAACTTTTTTTAAAGTTGGTTTCTTTGTTTTTTTGGTGGATGTACATGTCTATGTCTACTCTTGGTAGACAAAAGTAATTGCATTCTGACACGTTGTCATAGGATTTTAAACTTTTTTACATATTGTGTTATATGTTATTGTAGTTGGGAGCTTGTTATGAAGTATTCAAGAATGATCATGGTCGTGATTTTAAGTTCTACCACTTTGGCGGATACTTCAAGACTTCGACCAAGTGGCACATTTCTCCGGTGAAAAAAGTAAAGTCGGCCTTCTCCAACAAGTGATCCGATCAATGCAACTCCCCCACCTGTGTCTCCTATGAATGACTTTCTTTGGTGGTATTGGTCTTGATACCACTTGGTCTTGATGGCTTTCCTGATACAGGTGTTTATCCGTTTACACACATTCATGTAAGTGATGACTCTCCCTCACCCGCCACACCTACTGGGCCTGCTCCAAGTTGTATCCAATCTGAGCCACTAGTACGACCTTTAGGAAGGAAATCTGCGAAGGAGAAACGTCGTCGCAGCGACAACAATGCGTCAGATGAAACATCTATGCGGAATAAAAGGTTGAGTGACCAAGTACTTGAATGGAGGATCTCCCAAAATAGTCAATTTCAGATAATGCAAGAAGCTAACAAGACTCAATTTGAGTCCTTGAAAGCAGCGAATGAAGTTCAAGCATTCCATTTGATGAGGAAGACTAAACTTGAAGCATTGCAATCTAGCATTGCAATTGTTCAAGCCATAGGGGAGGCTGAGGAGAAAATTATCAACCGAGCTCCACATCTTCTCACATCTGAGATTACGGATGCTCAGACTACAAGGCTTAAGAAGCTGCGAGATCTTGAGAGGCAGCATGATGGTATATTTTATAACATTAATGTTTTTACCAAATTGCTTCAAATGTTTATTTTGCGTTAATCAAAATTCCATATTATTGTTATTTACAGAGATTCAACAGTTGGAGTACACCCCGGGAGGTAGTGCAAGCAAACGGCTCAACAATGATAGAAGTAATGTGAATCCATGTAACCTTGAAAATAGGTTTAATTCTTCATTCAACTCAGGTGAGGAAGATTAATGGTCCATATGTCGTGCACTATTTTTGAAGGACTATGGCGTGCACTGTTTTTGAAGGATTGTTGTGCACTAGTTTTTGAACTATATGTTTCAGTAGGCACTTGTCTTGCAGTATGTCGGACCATGTGGTTGGTGAGGAATCGTAGAGCCTTTGATATTACAAAATTACTAGTGGATAGATCGAAGGAGTTGGTCATCCAGAACCTTTTTTGTTGGTGCTCTGGTCATAATTCCTCGTTAGATATTCTTTTGTAAATTTAATGAATAGGTGCTCTGGCCTTTTTTATTTAGTTGGAACTTTGCTTGTATACTCCCGATGTACAAAGGGCACATCACTTATGTTGACGCTTATTCTAACTGATGCAAAGGTTTGTACCCTATATTATGAATTATAATCTATGTTTTCAATTCAGTAGGTGATTCTTGATTAACTTATGGGTCAGGGGCTGTTTTATTGTCATTCAAAGTCACTGGCTCTGGAAACAACATTACATGTTTTAGGCATTGCACATATACAACACAGAAATATGTTTTGGGCCTGTTTTGCTGTTGTTTTTAGGCTGTTTTGCTGCTGTTTTTGGGGCTGGTTTTTGCTGCTGTTTTTGGGCAGTTTTGCTTATGTGTTTAAGCTGTTTTGGGGCTGTTTTGCTGCTGTTTTTGGGCTGTTTTGCTGTTGTTTTTGGGCTGGTTTTTGCTGTTGTTTTGCTGCTGTTATGCTGCAGTTATGTTGCAACTTGCAAGTGGTGATGAATTTTACTACTGTGATGGATATATTGCTGATTAAAAATTCACCAATAATTCCATGTAAGACCTGCTATAATAATTCTTGTTTTTACTGATCCTAGACACTTTAAACTACAATTTACCACTTTGAATCACTTAATTTGGATCTATATTCTACAAGTTATGACCACTTAAAGATCAAATTAGCCACCAAAATCCTGCTAACAGTTACACCAGCGCAGCGATGGATCACAACTCAATTGAGGTTCTTCCCGACCTAGGAACTTAATGAAAATTTAGCACTGTTAAGTTTCTGGCTGTGCATTTAGCACTTATACTCAGATATAGAATTGCTGAGTCTTGTATTAAGTATGAGATAGGGCATGAAAGAAATACTTGGTCGTGGATTGATAATTGGTTTCCTTGTGGCCCTTGGTTAAGGCTTATGGCACTAGGAAGATGTATGATGCAAGTAGCCAAGAGGAGGAAAAGGTTGCTAGTAACCACAAGCGTGAGTTCTACCCCAACCACTATCAAATGGACTGATTGAATGAAGGTTATAACAGAGTGAGATTGCATACAATATACAACAGAATGACAAGGTGATTTGGTTGTTCACAGGTGATAAAAAAAGGTGTAAAGGTAAATTGGCATAAGTTGGTTTGATTCACAAGCAATATTCCAAAACATGCATTCATTATGTGGTTAGTCCAACACAATAGACTAAACACAAAAAGACAGGCTGCTAGACTGGGGAATGGTTGACAATGATAGATGCAATTGTATCGTAAAATTTGGGGGGTTGCGTCGAAAATGCAATTTGGATCAAACTGTGTCTTAGCAGGGCTATTGACAACAACAAAGGGCGCTTCTTAAGATTCTTTGGTCTGCAACTGTTTATCATATCGGAAAGTAAGAAACAGATTGTTTTTATGCGAGGTAGCCCCTCGGAAACAGGTAGATAGGAGTTATAGCGATTGGTTGATTAGTAAAAGGGGCATCAAAGAAATGTATTGAAACAGTCCTCATGAAGCTTGATCCCATGGCACCCCACAGTATTTCATGTAACCCCTCAGTTTGGCAAGTGTTTCCTGAAAGAAAAATGTGTTGTGAACTTCAATTATGCAGTAAGCATCCAGACATATAATTAAAAAGGGTCAACTGTGAGGCAAGCAACAACATGGTTTAAATGTGAGGGTCTAATGCAGAATGAGAATAGCATACTTTCCCAGTGAAACCAAAATTTAGTGGTAGGTCATCAGTTGATTGTAGCATTAGTTTCATATGCGAAGGCCGTGGTGTACAAGTAGTTGCACGAGTCCCATCAGCTGGTCCTGTTCCACCTCCCACTAACGTTGTGATACCTACACATATCATGAAGTTTAGGAGAAAGAAGTAGTATACAGGTAAGAAAATATAGCTCTTGAGTATTCGTGGGATCAAATAATGAACATCATCAGAGGATGATAATGAGAGGAACATATTCGATCCCCACAACACATAGATCCTGCACTCTCAATGAAATACAGGAACTTGATACAAGTGTTATTTCTAGTTGGCGTTGTGAGGTAAGAATATGAGGCAACCTTGATATCAAAAGAGCAACAAAAACCAGGGGGGAGGGGCAGCATGATGATGATCTAAGATTTTATTAAAATGCTAACTTTCAAAGTTGGAACAATGAGCCTAAAATGCAGATTGTTTGGCTGGAAAACAAGGATGTGCTCAGTGGAACGCGATTGTCAAACTTTTCATTCAGAAGTTTCACATCCTGGCACTTAACAGATATTTCTCCTCTGAACAAAATATGTAAATGTTCAATAACACAGATAATTTTCCTAGGATGTGAACAGCAGACTTGAATATTTTCAAAGTAAAAGTTACTAACCAGATTTTCTGTCAGGACTTACTCTGCACAGCAGACTTGAAAAATTCACCAATAATTCCATGTAAGACCTGCTATAATAATTCTTTCTTTTACTGATCCTATACACTTTAAACTACAATTTACCACTTTGAATCACTTAATTTGGATCTATATTCAACAAGTTATGACCATTCAAAGTAAAAGTTACTAACCAGATTTTCTGCCAGGACTTACTCTGCACAGCAGACTTGAAAAATTCACCAATAATTCCATGTAAGACCTGCTATAATAATTCTTGCTTTTACTGATCCTAGACACTTTAAACTACAATTTACCACTTTGAATCACTTAATTTGGATCTATATTCTACAAGTTATGACCACTTAAAGATCAAATTAGCCACCAGAATCCTGCTACAGTTACACCAGCGCAGCGATGGATCACAACTCAATTGAGGTTCTTCCCGACCTAGGAACTTAATGAAAATTTACAGAAAGCTACCTGACATCCCAATGTATAACATATCCAAAAATCACCTCAACCCTACGCACGGATTTACTACAGATACCTGACTTCCCGACTATTCATGTTTTCAATATCAAGATCAAATTTAGAGTTTATGATCCCATTTTTATCTTTCTTATCTTTATCAATTGTTACATAACTTTACTTTCTTTTTATTTGAATTAAGATGACACGCACACGTGGAGGAGAGCGTCGGGTTGTGGATACACATGTCCCTAATCAGGCCGAGGTCGTGACACGACCTCATATGAGTAGAGTATACGGCAGACGCGTGACAACATCAAACCGAAGGAATGATCTTATCCCTCTGCACTCTCCCGTTGCCACCAATGATTGTTAAATATTGGCCTGGCAGTGTTAGGTAGGTTTTTGTTTTAAGATCAACGAGATTAGATCTCTGTCCTTAAGACAAAAACTAGAAGCCGTGTTCTAGATCTGCACGGCGTGATTCTAGTGAGTCTCCCAGGATATTGACCTTACCGTGATTGAATGATGGCAGATCTTCAATGCTTCAATCAGCAATGAATGCAACCGTTGCTGTAATCTCTGTAGGGCAGAAGGGAGTAGTATAGAAAGAGGAGAATTTTTCGATACCAAAAATCTGTTTGAAAGGTGTATTTAAACGGCAGTTGGGATGACAGTTGGGAACGGTTGTGGCCCCTGATTGGGATGGTTAGAAACGAATTTGTTCAAGCAGACACAATCTTTGGGATGACAGTTTGGCAGTTATGTTTGTCTGAAAGGGACACAACCTTTCAGACAGAACCAAATGAACCGTTAGCAAAAAGATAGGTTCAGGCAGGCAGGCAAGCCAGCCGGCCGGCCGACCAACCAACCAACCGGCCAGCCGAGCCGGCCGGGTCGGGGCAGGCGGCGGCAGTGTTTGGACCTACACCTAGGTAGGTCTTCCCTCCTACACAAAGTGTAGTGGCCCAGGGCACAGAAAGTAAAACCTCAAAGCTCTACCTTATAAGGTAGAGCTTGTTTTATTTTGTTCCCAATGTGGGATTCCCACATTTTACACTTACATAACTTAGTTTATTCAAGCTATTGGAAACCAAGTTTCCAACAATATTAAGATTGTTAAATATTGGCCTGGCAGTGTTAGGTAGGTTTTTGTTTTAAGATCAACGAGATTAGATCTCTGTCCTTAAGACAAAAACTAGAAGCCGTGTTCTAGATCTCGCACGGCGTGATTCTAGTGAGTCTCGGGATATTGACCTTCTTAGTGATTGAATGATGGCGAGATCTTCAATGCTTACCAAAAATACTGTTTGAAAGGTGTATTTAAACGGCGGTTGGGATAGGTTAGAAGTTGTACGATTGGGATGGTTAGAAACGATTGTGATGTTCAAGCAGACACAATCTTTGGGATGACGGTTTGGCGTTATGTTTGTCCGAAAGGGACACAACCTTTCGACAAAGCTGATGCTTGTTCTGGAGTCGGTGAACTTGGAACCTATACAAAGGTTCATCTTTGGAAAGGGTCACACACCAAATGAACCGTTAGCAAAAGATAGGTTCGAGGCGGGCAAGCGGTAGGCCGACCAACCAACCGGCCAGTAGGCGGGACGGGCGGGCGGCGGCAGCGGCGTGTGTTTGGACCTACACCTAGGTAGGTCTTCCTCTACAAAAGTGTAGTGGCCCGAGGCTGAAAGTAAAGCCTCAGCTCTACCTTATAAGGTAGAGCTTGTTTTATTTGTTCCCAATGTGGGATTCCCACATTTTACACTTACATAACTTAGTTTATTCAAGCTATTGGAAACCAAGTTTCCAACAATATTAAGATTGTTAAATATTGGCTGGCGGTGTTAGGTAGGTTTTTTTTAAGATCAACGAGATTAGATCTACGTCCTTAAGACAAAAACTAGAAGCCGTGTTCTAGATGCGCAGGCGTGATTCTAGTGAGTCTCCGGGATATTGACCTTACCTGAGTGATTGAATGATGGCGGATCTTCAATGCTTCAATCAGCAATGAATGCAACCAGATTCTTTGTAATCTACGTAGAGGCGAGAAGGAGTAGTATAGAAAGAGGAGAATTTTTCGATACCAAAAATACATTTGAAAGGTGTATTTAAACGGCGGTTGGGATGACGATTGGGAGCGGTTTGTATTTGTTAACAGTTGGGATGGTTGGAACGATTGTGGCTTGTTCAAAGCAGACACAATCTTTGGGATAACGATTTGGCGATTATGTTTGTGTTGAGCGGGCAAGCAAGCCGGCCGACGAACCAACCAACCGGCCGGCCAGGTCGGGCCGGTGGCGGCGTGTGTTTGGACCTACACCTAGGTAGGTCTTCCCTCCTACACAAAGTGTAGTGGCCCAAGGGCACGAAAGTAAAGCCTCAAACCTCTACCTTATAAGGTAGAGCTTGTTTTATTTGTTCCCAATGTGGGATTCCCACATTTTACACTTACATAACTTAGTTTATTCAAGCTATTGGAAACCAAGTTTCCAACAATATTAAGATTGTTAAATATTGGCTGGCAGTGTTAGGTAGGTTTTTGTTTAAGATCAACGAGATTAGATCTACGTCCTTAAGACAAAAACTAGAAGCCGTGTTCTAGATCTGCGGCGGCGTGATTCTAGTGAGTCTCGGGATATTGACCTTACAGTGATTGAATGATGGCGGATCTTCAATGCTTCAATCGGCAATGAATGCAACCGTTTGTAATCTACGTAGGGCGAGAAGGGAGTAGTATAGAAAGAGGAGAATTTTTCGATACCAAAAATACATTTGAAAGGTGTATTTAAACGGCGAGTTGGGATGACAGTTGGAGAACGGTTGTGGCCCGTGCAGTTGGGATGGTTAGAAACGATTGTATTGTTCAAGCAGACACAATCTTTGGGATAACGGTTTGGCGATTATGTTTGTGCGAAAGGGACACAACCTTTCGGGCAGGAAAAGCTGATAAGCATTTCTGAGTCGGTGAACAGAACCTATCTGAGTTCAATCTGGAAAGGGTCTACACCAAATGAAGCCGTTAGCAAAAAGATAGGTTCGAGGCAGGCAGCCGGCCAGGCCATGACCAACCAACCAACCAGGCCAGTAGGGTGGAGGCGGGCGGCAGCGGCAGCGGCGTGTGTTTGGACTACCTCGTAGGTCTTCCTCTACACAAAGTGTAGTGGCCCCGAGGGCACGAGTAAAACCTCAGCTCTACCTTATAAGGTAGAGCTTGTTTTATTGTTCCCAATGTGGGATTCCCACATTTACACTTACATAACTTAGTTTATTCAAGCTATTGGAAACCAAGTTTCCAACAATATTAAGATTGTTAAATATTGGCTGGCCGGTGTTAGGTAGGTTTTTGTTTTTAAGATCAACGAGATTAGATCTGTCCTTAAGACAAAAACTAGAAGCCGTGTTCTAGATACGCGGCGTGATTCTGATGAGTCTCGGGATATTGACCTTCAGTGATTGAATGATGGCGGATCTTCAATGCTTCAATCACCAATGAATGCAACCGTTCTTTGTAATCTCTGTAGAGGCGAAGAAGGGAGTAGTATAGAAAAGGAGAATTTTTCGATACCAAAAATACATGTTTGAAAGGTGTATTTAAGCGGCGGTTGGGATGACGGTTGGGAACAGTTGTGGTTAATTGGGATGGTTAAACGATTGTATTTGTTCAAGCAGACACAATCTTTGGGATAGCTGTTGGCGATTATGTTTGTGCGAAAGACAACCTTTATGCTTGTTCCGGTGAACTTGAACCTATACAAAAGGTTCATCTTTGGAAAGGGTCACACCAAATGAGCAGTTAGCAAAGATAGGTTCGACCAAGCAAGCCGGCCGACCCGGCAGAGGCGGCAGCGGGCGGCGGCGTGTGTTGGACCTACACCTAGGTAGGTCTTCCTCCTACAAAAGTGTAGTGGCCCAGGGCTGAAAGTAAAACCTCAGCTCTACCTTATAAGGTAGAGCTTGTTTATTGTTCCCAATGTGGGATTCCCACATTTACACTTACATAACTTAGTTTATTCAAGCTATTGGAAACCAAGTTTCCAACAATCCCCATTGAATAAGATATCATGTAAGTTGATGACATATTGATATTCTGAGAGATACAAGAGTAGCTAGAGTGGAAGAGGTGGCTTTTGGCTTTGAACCTTTCCTTATGAGTTACTATCGGGAAGACTTACTGTCGGTGGCTGGTGTGTCTTGAGGCGGTGTTTGATGTCAACCAAGACAATAGTATTCACATAGCGCCCTCAAACAACGTTTGATTCTACGTTGTGTTCATTTTGGCCACTGAGCGCTTCACAGTTACGTGAATGTTGTTAGAAAATTTTGCCTCGAAATTTCCATAAGATCGGCAGATCTTACATTCACATAGGTGATTTCTTATAAGGGTGTATCTGTCGGTGCCAGCTTGATCAAATCAAGTCACAAGAATCATTAAAAGCGGTGCTTATCCTAAGCCGTGACGGGTAACACTAGTGTTTTCACCATAGGAATGAGTAGGAGTGTGAGTCGTTAGTGTTAACAGTGAGATCAATTAGTTTGGTTGTCCTTTGAACCTAGACCATGGGGTTGCCAATCAACTAGGTGGGGTTTTCCGCTAAAGGTTCTCTTTATTTCATAGGCTTTAGACCCGTTCCCTTGATGAGCGCATACTAACTCTACGGACAATCCTTTAGTTAATGGATCCGCTAGGTTGTCCTTAGATCGAATATAATCGATGGTGATCACGCCATTGGAGAGTAGTTGCCTAATGGTATTGTGTGGTAAGCCTTATATGGCGGGACTTACCATTATACATGTTATTTTGTGCCCTTCAATTGCGGCTTGGTATCGCGATGGATGCATATAGGCTGTACGTGGCCATCTTTGGAATATTTTCAAGGAGAGTTACGTAACCATTCAGCTTCCATTCTTGCTTTATCTAAGGCGATAAATTCGGATTCCATAGTAGACCTTGCAATGCAAGTACGTTTGGAAGATTTCCATGCAATGGCACCGCCACCATAGTGAATACAAATCCACTTGTTGACTTGGAGTCGTTAGTATCAATCGTTAGCATCCTTGTATCCTTCAATAAGCTGGGATACTTGGGTAATGCAACCAAGTAGTCCTTAGTGTATCGAAGATATCTAAGAGTTCTAACAATGGCTTTCCATTGATCATGGCGGGATTACTTGTAGCCGGCTCAATCGGTGCTTGTTTGCTTGCGAGGTCGGCGTGCGGTTAAATGAATATAAGACTTCCAATGATTCGAGTATTCAATTTGAGATACGCTCGTGTAGGTTCTTTTTGAGATGAAAGTTAGGGTCGATTGGAGTCTTAGCAATGCTTGTATCACGGTTGCTAAATTTCTCTAGCAATTTCTCAATATAATGAGATTGTGATAAAACTATCTCCTCGGATGTTCTAGATATTTTAATACCTAGGATGACATCGGCTAACCCTAAATCTTTCATGTCAAATCTGTGGCCAACATCTTTTTGGTGTCTTTGATCATGTTATTATTGCTACCAATAATTAACATGTCATCAACGTAAAACGAATAATGATG
>CM028382.1:55831433-55906974 GCA_013146195.2 Codonopsis lanceolata | reverse complement strand
CGCTTAGGTTGTCCTTAGATCGAATATAATCGATGGTGATCACGCCATTGGAGAGTATTGCTCAATGGTATTGTGTCGCCGCCTTATATGGCGACTTACCATTATACATGTTATTTTGTGCCCTTCCATTGCGGCTTGACTGTCGCAATGGATGCATATAGCGGCAATCGGCCGGGCCATGCCGAATATTTTCAAGGAAGTTACGTGAACCATTCAGCCTTCCTCACCGCTTTTATCTAAGGCGATAAATTGGGATTCCATAGAAGACCTTGCAATGCAAGTCCTGCTTTGGAAGATTTCCATGCAATGGCACCGCCACCAAGAGTGAATACAAATCCACTTGTTGACTTGGAGTCGTTAGTATCGTAAATCCAGCTAGCATCACCGTATCCTTCAATAACCGCCGGATACTTGAGTAATGCAACCCGTAGTCCTTAGTGTATCGAAGATATCTAAGAGTTCTAACAATGGCTTTCCATTGATCATGGCCGGATTACTTGTAAACCGACTCAATCGGTTAACCTGCTTGCGCGAGGTCGTGGCGCGGCAGCTCGTGAAGATACATAAGACTTCCAATGATTCGAGAGTATTCAATTTGAGATACGCCTCGTGTAGGTTCTTTTTGAGATGAAAGTTAGGGTCGATTGGAGTCTTAGCAATGCTTGTATCACCGTTGCTAAATTTCTCTAGCAATTTCTCAATATAATGAGATTGTGATAAAACTATCTCCTGATGTTCTAGATATTTTAATACCTAGGATGACATCGCCTAACCCTAAATCTTTCATGTCAAATCTGCTGCCAACATCTTTTGGTGTCTTTGATCATGTTATTATTGCTACCAATAATTAACATGTCATCAACGTAAAGACGTATAATGATGTAACCTTGTTGTGTATTCTTAGCGTATACACACTTATCACATTCATTAGTCTTGAAGCCATTAGCAAGTATAACGTCATCAAAACGCTTATGCCATTGTTTTGGTGCTTGCTTTAGACCGTATAAAGACTTTGACCGGCCGATGCATCTTAGTTTCATTGCTCGGAGCAATAAAGCCTTCTCGGTCGCTTCATATAAATTTCTTCTTCAAGTTCACCGTTGAGGAAAGCGGTCTTGACATCCATTTGATGTATCTCGAGACCGTAGTGCCGCAAGGCAAAGTAGGCGAATTGAAGTAATTCGAGTAATCGGAGCATAGGTGTCAAAATAATCAACACCCTCCTTTTGATTAAAACCCTTGGCGACTAGCCGGCCTTGTATTTATCAATGGACCCATCAGTTTCAATTTTCGCTTGAAGACCCATTTACACCCTAGGGGTTTGCAACCTTGGGAAGGTCGACGAGCTCCCTGTGTGTGGTTTTGCATAATGGAAGATATTTCGCCGCTGACGGCTTCCTTCCATTGTGGAGCCTCGAGTAGACATTGCTTCCTTGAACGCACGTGGTTCATTATCCACGAGAAACGTGGTCACAAAGTCCGTCCAAAGGTCTTACTCGTGCGAGCTCGCTTGCTTCGACGAGGTTCATCAATGTCTTCATCTTGATGAATACCTTGATCAATAGCCATAGGGACTATTGCTTGTGAGGTGTTATCTTGTTCGTCAATTGACCAAGGAAATGAGCGCTTTATCAAGTATCATCTTTTAGAGGAAAGATAGCTTCAAAAACGTGGCATTTCTTGATTCCATAACGGTATTCACCTCGATTTCTGGATTATCGATTTATGGACTAAGAACCGATAGGCGCCGCTATGGGTTGCATAACCAATAAAAGTACAATCCACGGTTTTGGAACCGATTTTAACCTTTTTAGGTGGTGGGACGCCTACTTTAGCTAGGCACCCCCACACTTTGAGGTATTTGTAGGATGGTTTTCGACCATGCCATAATTCATAGGCGTTTTGTCCAATTTCTTGTGGGGAAGCTTGTTTAACAAGTAATTGGCGTGAGCACCGCCTCCCCCACATTTCGCTTCGTAGACCTGATTGAAGCAATAATGCATTCATCATTTCCTTTAAGGTTCGATTTTTTCTTTCGGCAATCCCATTGATTGTGGGCTATATGGGGTGTAACTTTGTGAATAATCCCGTGGTCGCCACGTAAGTCTTTGAAGGGAAAAACATATTCGCCTCCTCGATCGACTTAAGAATTTTTATCTTCTTTGAAAGTTGATTCTCGACTTCGCTTTTTGTAAAGTTTAAAAGCTTCAAGGCTTCAACTTTACTTTTTAAGAGATAGAGATGACAAAACCGGTACAATCATCAATAAAGGTGATGAAGTATTTGTTTCCGCCATAAGATTCTATGGATTTTAAGTCACATAGATCACTATGAACCAAATCTAATGGTGTCGTGTCACGCCGATTGTCTTAAACGACGTTTGTTTGCTTAGCTTCAACGCAAGTATGGCATTTATTATTTTTATTAATGCGACTTGGAGGAATTAATTCCATTTTCATTAATCGCCTCATAGAGTCATAGTTAACATGACCTAATCGATAATGCCAAAGATCAAAATGCTCAAGCAAGTAAGAAGAAGATGGTGTCAGTAGCACTTTTATTATCAACATTGTATGCGTGTTAACCACCATTACATTACACTTAAAAAGGCCCTCATCGAGGTAACCTTTACCAATAAAAACCCCACTCTTACTTAGGATAAACTTGTCCGACTCAAAAGCCAACTTAAACCCATGTTTAACCAAAAGAGAACCCGAGATCAAATTTTTGCGAATGTCGGAACATGAAGGACATTGGTTAGCACCACCCCCGCCCACTCGCCATTTTCGTGGTCACTTGGCCTTTGCCTTCCACTCCCGAAGTAGATGAGTTGCCCATGAAAAGCTTCTCCCCAAGGCCACCTTGTTGTAAGCGGAGAACATCTTGGCATCGCCAAGAAATATGACGCTGCCGCCGGTGTCCACGAACCACTCTGGCTAACCATGTTTGTCTCGAGACGACACAGACGACACATATCATGCCGATCTCCTCATCAACCATGTTTGCTTCACGCTTGACCCGCTTCTTCCCGCGGCATTCAGCTTTCAGGTCGACCTTGTCGCAGCTCAAGCACTTCCCTTTGAACTTGTAGTTCTTGTGCTTTTTGGGCTCTTCTACCGAGGACCGCTTGTGCTTCTTGGAGCTTTCTGGCGGCGTGCTTGCGCTTGTTGCCCCTGGTTCTTGCTCAACAACGTTGGCCCCGCCCATAGTGCGGTTGTTCCTTTTATCCGCTACCTTGTTGTCTTGTTCAATCCGTAGCCTTAGGATCAAGTCTTCAAGAGACATGTCTTTTCGCTTGTGCTTAAGGTAGTTTTTGAAGTCCTTCCAACCGGAGGGAGCTCGACACGCAAAGAACTTGAAAGACTCGGGAGTTGCATACCCTGGCTTCCAACTCATGCAACAAAACTTGAAGCAGCCTGAACCCGAGAGACAACAGCTTAGTATCTACCATAGCAAAATCAAGAAAGCGAGCAACCACAAATTTCTTATGCCCTGGCCCCTGCTTTTGTACTTTTTCTCCAAGGACTCCCACAATGCCTTAGCACTCTTAAATGGACTATAAATTTTATACAAGGAATTAATAAGTCCATTTAGAATGTAATTGCGACATAAGAAATCCGAGTGCTTCCACGACTCTGGCGGCAGCCATCGTGGTCCCGTCTGCCTCGTTAGGGTCTAGGATCGGGTCCGCTTTTTTCAAGCATTTGGACGCATTCAAGGTGGTCAAGTAGAATAGCATTTGTTGTTGCCATCGCTTGAATTCCGTGCCATTGAACTTTTCGGTCGCCGCTATGAATCGCTTGTAGGCCTCGAGTTGCAACAACAAATGGGTCGCTCGACTACAACAACGGTTTCCTTTGCACTTTCGTAGTAGTCATTGCCGCAAAAGTGAATCGATTTTTTATGCAACGCTTCAAGCGTAAACTGCTCGATCACAAGCCGATGCAGATTATGTGAAATACGACTATGTATTCTCGAATCAGATATTAATACAGTTCAATGCAAAGGTCGAAACAAACTTGGATCGACCGAAAGTGTCCGTAAACAAGAGTTTTGTGAACTGTAAAATGCTTTATAAACTGCTTATATAAGCAGATTATATTCGCGCGCAGATTACACACCGAATTTGTACCTCAACAAAGTAGTCTGTAACAAGACAAGAATTAAAAGCAAAATCGAAATGTATATGAAATGTAATCAGAAACTAAAAATGAAGTACTATCAATTTTAGCAAAATTTTGTTCACGCCTATATGTTTACTGTATTATCATACGTAAATCAAGTTTAAGCATGCAGATTACAAGTGTTGTATACGTAAGTTGAGTTCGAATATGCGTAATCAGTTTGGTTGTACCGAAACACACTTGTAATATAAACAAGTTCTAATCGCTTTAAAACCGCAGTCGAATGCGTAATCTCGCACTGCTTACTTAAAGCGCTTTAAGTAAAATTTCGCTTACGCACTATAAGTTTAACAGATTAACATGCGTAAACCGAAGTTACTAAGCATGCGTAATCGTAGTTTACTAAGCATATAATCTGCATGCAATCTGCTTGCTTAAAGCAAGATTCTGTGAATTAAGATGAAGCAAATGATCACGCACTAGTATGCCAACTGCTCAAAGTGTTATGACAGTTGTTATAAGATCTCGATTCTCAGAATTCAAGCGTGTTTGAAACAACATGCAAAATACAAACAAAGTTATAACCTTGTGAATGCTAACAAATGTAATAGGTTCAACGTATGGCGTAAATCAATGTGTAACATGCGCTTCGAAGTTTATGTGCAGAACAAAAGAATTTCGTGAATTTGTTTAACGTAAATGCATGCGTAAAACTCGATGTCCGTATTTTGTGTATGCAGGATTAGGTTTGGCCGCATAAAACGCATTTGTAGGATAAACATGTGCCGTAATCTGCAGAAAGCAGTTACAAAATGTATCTAAACCGATTAATGCAGCATAATCAGAAACCAAAAGCAAAAGCGTTGTTTAGATACAACAATTTTCTATACGTGTTATATCCAATTTCGTGTTTGGTCAGCATGAGAACAAACTATAATAAAACCAAAGTTAAACACCGCAGTTGTATGCGCATGTGATAATTTTCTCAGATAGAAACAAAGGACATAAACAAAGATGCGTAACTGTGTTTATTAGCGCACTTTGTGATCTCAGAAATAAACAAAGTTACTAAACTTTCCGTAAAAGATTATTTGCGTAAAATTATGTGTACGCCTATAAGGTTTTATGAGACCGTTAAAAGACTAAGTTGAGAATCTGCTGACTAAAACCGTAATCGATAGGAAGCGTAAATGTTCGTTCGGGAACAAAACCAAAGCGAAAAAGAATTTTTGTCTTAAGATTGTTAAATATTGGCCTCGGCAAGAAGTTAGGTAGGTTTTTGTTTTAAGATCAACGAGATTAGATCTCTGCCCTTAAGACAAAAACTAGAAGCCGTGTTCTAGATCCGCACGGCGTGATTCTAGTGAGTCTCCCAGATATTGACCTTACCGTGATTGAATGATGGCGCATCTTCAATGCTTCAATCAAGAATGAATGCAACCGTTGCCGTAATCTCTCGTGAGGCGTAAGGGAGTAGTATAGAAAGAGGAGAATTTTTCGATACCAAAATCTGTTTGATCTGTTTGAAAGGTGTATTTAAACGGCAGCTTGGGATGACAGCTTGGGAACTGGTTAGAATGCTTGTGACTGCTCAAATGCATACACAATCTACACAACCTTCTACAAAAAACCGACTCCTCGAGTCGCCGAACTTCGAACCTATACAAAAGGTTCATGCCGAAAGGGTCACACACCAAATGAACCGTTAGCAAAAAGATAGGTTCGCAGTAAGCAAGCACCAACCAACCACCCAGCCGAGCTGGCGCAAGGGCGGCGGCCAGGTTTGGACCTACACCTAGGTAGGTCTTCCCTCCTACACAAAGTGTAGTGGCCCAAGGGCCCGAAAGTAAAGCCTCAAAGCTCTACCTTATAAGGTAGAGCTTGTTTTATTTTGTTCCCAATGTGGGATTCCCACATTTTACACTTACATAACTTAGTTTATTCAAGCTATTGGAAACCAAGTTTCCAACAATGATCATGTGGAGACTCCATTTGCACCCATAATTCGCACTCCACCTATCCAGACGAGTCCTTCACCAATATCGAGAGAGGTAATTGAGGAGGTTGAGGAGGTAACAGATAATGCCACAAAATATTTAGATCAGAAACGTACCTTAAAAGAAGAATCCGAAGAATTATCATGAACGTTGTTATTCGGATCGGAATTCATTAAATAAATTGTTGGAAAAAACAAGTCTAGGGTTTATAGTTAATTGTAAAGGAATGTTTGATATTTATAGGAGAATTAATTGAAACTCCTTTATATAAAAGGATAAGGATTGATTAGTAATTAGAGTTTAGAGTAAATTGTTAGTCCTTTTTATAAAAGGATTAATTAGTAATTAAACTTTTAAATGAGTGTGGCATTTAGTGTTTTTTGTGTAACATTTAGGGTCACTCTACTAGTATTACGTTGTTTCATAAGAATGTGGTGATCAATTGTCTATCATTAATTTGAGGCTGCTATGGTTTTGTATCAAACTGTATTGTTGGAACACTTGTTGCATCATTTCACTTTGTTATTTAGGAAAAAAAAATAATATAAGTTTAAAATTAATCGTACCATCTTTTTTTTTCTTTTTAATTAATGTTCTTATAGTTGCAAACAATTGATATATATTTCTTTTTGTTATCATTGTCATCGTTAACTATATATCAATCAAATAGAAATATACTTATTTTATTATATGAAATTTATTAACATCGAATTATTTAGAATCAACAAAAGTATTTGATTAATATACGAGAGGACAAAAAGTAATTAATGTTTATACATAAATTGCCTTTAAATTGACTTATATGTTTAGATAAAAAATAATTGAAATTGCTAAAATACACAACATTTTTTTATAGAATATAAATTCATAATATAAATATTTTATTCAAATTGTGATAGGAAAATAGAAATAAAAATGATAGAAGATATATTGGTAGTTAGGTTTGTTAGTTAACATTTGAGAGATTTTTGGTTTTTAAAGAGTTGTATGAAGAGTACTTATTGGAGTGAATTCTTTTATAGAGAATTGAAAAAGTGTAATTGGAACAAAAAACGAGGTGTTTGGAGAGTGATTTTGAGAGTTATCATTGTGGTTGCTCTAACAATTGTTGAGCTAGAGCTCGTAGTTCGAAATTGACATTTATGTGATTAATTAAATATGCACCAAATTTCATTTAAATAACAAAAAAAACTAAAATAATTAAAAAGGTAAACTCGTTTAGTTTCTGTTTCTACGTCGACCCCCCCCCCCCCATAGTTAATGCCTATCTTATCTCTCTCCCCATCACACACACACACACACTAATTCACTTACACACATATAATATGGGAATTCACATCTGCGAATTCAAGCTTTAACAATAGTTGTAACTGTTGTGCTAGTTATAAAGAGTTTTGTGGATCAACAAGGATTGCGAGTGGATATTGACGAAAATGTGAGAGTTCAACCACAATGATCTGGACGTGGTTTGGGGGTGGTAATTTGAGGTACGACGATTGATCGACATGAACACGATACGAAAGTATAAGGTTTGGGTTGATGCTTATCGGGTTCTGATGAGCTCAATATTTTGACAATTTTTTCTTGAATTCTGTTTTATTTTGTGCTATTTTTGAGATAATTATGTCTTAGAAATATTATTATTTGTGTATTTATATTTTAATGTAGGTTTCCAAGGTATACTCAAGTATCCATGGAGTTTAGCACAAACTTCGAGGCAATCCAAGCTTTAAACTGAGTTACAAATCTTCTCGTTGAAGCTTTAAAGCTGAGTTACAAATCTTCTCGTTGAAGCTCGTTAGAGTCCCAAGGCAAAAGTGGGCTAATGGAGGCTGATCTTGGACCAAAATGCAAGACCTGGGCACATGAGGTTTGCGGCGCACTATTTAAAGAACCTAGGAGAACCAGAGCTAATGTAAGAAGTCAGGGGGTACCGTTGCAGTTCTCAGAAACTTCTATTAATGCGTTGTCGCATTACCAGCCGCCTCTCTCTTCAATTCAGCATTTTAACTTTCATTTTTTGGCACTTTAACCCCTTGACTTGGTGAATACTCAAATGCCCTTCATTTATATTTTATATACTCCCCCGAGTCCCAAACAAGCCCTAAACACCAACAAGCCCCCATTTCGGGACTTAGAGGTCCCAAAATGGGGTATCTGCCTCATTTCACCAAATTTCTCGCCATTCTCTCAAGATTTGATCACCCTTGAAGATTTGGGGCATTAAATCAAGTGCCAAGGAAGCCTTTACAAGTGATTTCAACCCGAATCTCAACATTGATTGATTTTATTTTTCAAACTTTTATTAAGATATTTGTTGTAACTTTTAGGGTCGAATGTCTTGTAAAGTATAGAATTGGGTTTGAGCTTAATTTATTTATGAAATGCAATTATTTTCTATGTAACAAATAATGTTTTGATTTAACTCCCCTCTATATTTAGTATACAAGAATGTCGGCTATTATTTTGTGGGTTTAATATTTTTAATTGATTGATCATTAATTAAATGATTTTAGTAATGTCTATGGTCCGTGAGAGCTACCTTTACATTTCACATTAATCAATTTAGGCCTCGTTTGGTGCAGCGTTTTGAAAACGCAGCTTTTTCAAAACGTAATTTTTTTACTTGTAAACATGTTTGAAAAACTATTTCAAAATACAATTTTTATAAAAAAAAAATAGTTGTAAACGCAACACATTTTTAAAAAGCTTCAAATTGGAGCGTTTTAAAACGCTGCACATTTTTAAAACGCTGCGTTTTAAAACGCTGCATTGAAACACTTTTAAAGAAAAAACACTGCGATTTTTACCATAGTTTTTGTCAAAACGCTCCACCAAACAAGCACTTGATAGTTGTTGTTTTGTGACATACACTGATAGTCATTGTGAGAACTTTGTTTGACACTGATCCACCTTAGCCATTCGCGAGGTATGTGAGATTATGGTTTCTATAAGATGTGAAAGCCCATAGTTAACTAATTTCATATTCTTGATTCGTAGAAAAATAGAGAGAATATCTTTTTATGAAGTATCAGCCATATACTTAATTATTATTATGTGTTCTTAATGTTTTTAATAGCTTAGCCAACCATTGATGATCATTAGAATAATAGGATACAAAGCGAGAGCTCATCCTATTAGTTCTAAAAATCACAATAATTGTTTGCATGAGGTGAGACCGAGAAGAGATCTTGCGTAAATAGTCATTTGACACAATTATTTTCTTATATGTTATAAGATGTGCGAGCCCGTAGCAAGGAGTGCTAGATATATTTGCTATAAGATGTGAGGGCCCGTAGTGAATATAATGCACATGACTACCAAGACTTAAATTAAAGAAAAATAAATAGATGATTAAATTAGACACCGACTAGACTAGAGATATCACACTCTTATATTTTTAATTTTGATTTGATGTTGCTAAACCACTTTTGAGGTATAGTAGATTTAATTGTTTTTTTAGTTTGTTTGTATTTTTAGTTTTTAATTCATTTTCTTTTAGCTCAAATATAGTTAGTTAGCTAAATTTTGGTATTTAGTTGGAGTGAAAATTACATGCATTCTCTGTGGGATTGATACTCGTATTTATGTACACTTTATTACTTGATACGACCATATATTCTTGGTTGAGTTACGTTTTGCACACATCGGCTTTAGGTTGTTATTAAGGCAACATGATAAGACACAATAAAAAGATGTTGATATCGAGGTGGCTTGATAAGTATGGTAATGTACGATAACCAAAAATATATAATTTAAAAATTTACTAGAGGTTGTCGACTGTTGTTCACTTTATTTAGACTATTTTCATGGTTCTTCCATAGTTTTTATCATTTGTACATTTGTTCACTTTATTTAGACTGTTTTCATGGTTCTTCCATAGTTTTTATTATTTGCACATTTGTGACTTTTAAACTATTTGACTATTTACATTGATAATTTATTAAAATATGTATTAAAATAAAATTTATGTATTTTATTAGGGTTAACGTGCTTAACGGGCATCGAGGGTGAAATTCGGGCCAATCCCCTTTGAACAATCTTCAATCGCTACAATACCTTATGTTCTTTTAAACAGGAAAAAAACTTTCGGAGACAAAAAAACTACGATACCTTTAACGAACCTAAAGTGTACTACGGATCACTCACTCAGGGCATCAGTGCATCACGTTACATCAATTTATGCCACAATGCATCCATTTTATATATAATGAAATCAATTTATGCATCGCGATGCATTAATTAAATCACCTAGTCTAATTTATGCATCGTGATACTCCAAGTTAAACATCGAAGATGCATTAGTTGATGCATCACATTGCAAATCATGTATCTAGATTCAAAAAAAGTATCCAACAACGAAAAAAAATCTTATTCGACATTTTATCAAACAATTTACATGCATAACAACACAAAAAATAAAAGTAAATATATTTTTAATCATACACACTATGAAGAAGAAGAACAAGCACACCGAGAGATGACGAAGAAGTTAGGAAGTTATATAGTAAACCACCGTTCTTCTTCACCACTCAACTTCTCACTCTCTTTTCTTTTCGTCCATGACCACCATACTTTTATTTTTTCAAACAATTTATTTTAGGAATAATACGTTGGAAGTTGTGAAAAAACACTAGAGCTGTGAAAGGAGACATATTTGGGCATCTTCAGAACAATGCTATAAAAGTTTTTCGGCTAAATAAAAGAAAACGAGATTGGAGGGGTTAGATATTTGAGAAAGGGGACGGGCCAACAAGTTTTCGATAAATCTAACATTTTTTACTTGCAGTGCCCATCTTGTTGTTGATGTTTGGTTGGTAACACTACATTTGGTTGGTATTTGATTCGATATCTCAGTTAATCATTCAAGAGTGATATTAAGATGATGTTTGGTGTAGTGAGTTGGCAATTAACACCGTTAGTTTTTGTGATTTTCCATCCTATTATCCAAACGTTTGAGGGAACACTGAAATTTGGCCAAACCTAAGGGGAAGCATCGTAATTAACCCTCTAAAAACATCCGTTGTGCAGTCTAGTCCTTTGACCAATCAGACGAATACGCGAAACTCTACACATATTCCCTCACCCGTACCGTAACTTCGAAAAAATCCAAAATAAAAACCCTAAAAAAAGATCAAATTGATAATTCAACCCTCTTCCTCTCTTACCTTCCCGTTCGGGTCATGATACCCGAATTGATCTGCTCATCATCTTCTCTTATCTCCCTATCGGACCTTCCGATCGAGCTCACCCATCAAAAAAGTTAGGGTTTTTTGTTCGATTTCAATTCATATATATATGAGCCAAGATGTATAGTAATTTCAAAGAACAAGCGATTGAGTATGTGAAGCAAGCTGTGCAGGAAGACAATGCTGGGAACTACGCCAAGGCCTTCCCACTATACATGAACGCTTTGGAGTACTTCAAAACCCACTTGAAGTACGAAAAGAACCCTAAAATCAAGGAGGCTATTACCCAGAAATTCACCGAATATCTGCGCCGGGCGGAGGAGATCAGGGCCGTTTTGGATGAAGGCGGCGCTGGACCGGCATCTAACGGCGATGCCGCCGTGGCTACTCGGCCCAAGACCAAGCCTAAGGACGGCGGTGGGGAAGGTGGTGGGGATGGGGAGGATCCGGAGCAGGCTAAGCTTAGGGCTGGGTTGAATTCTGCTATTGTTAGGGAGAAGCCTAATGTGAAGTGGAATGATGTGGCCGGGTTGGAGAGTGCCAAACAGGCTTTGCAGGAGGCAGTTATACTGCCTGTTAAATTCCCCCAGTTCTTTACTGGTAATAATTAATTTATACCATCTCTTTGATTGATTTGTATGTTTGTAGTTTGATTTATTTTGATTTCTAAGACGGATTATTTGCTCCATGAGTTACTTTGGTTAATTGGGTAGGCAGCTTGATTCATATGAGGAGCGTTGAAGTATGCTTGACTTATGGTGATTTTAGCGCAATTGGATCTTGTATTGATAAGTAGGTCGTTTTGGGCTTTTATGTCTCGTATGAAGGTTTATCTATATACCTGTGTGGCTTGGATATTTATATATCTCTAGAGTTTCAGTCTACTTGAGGTTATAGGTTTTTACACTGATGAGAAAGGTTGAACCTATTTGTGTGTTTAACATTGAGTGCCTATATTATGTGTACCTGCCTAGTTCTGAGATCAATTCATTGCTTTTATGCATTTGAGTTTTCAAAATTGTCTGCTTTTTATGTCTTGTGGCTTGTGCTTTATATTTTACTAGCATTAGTATAGTTAAAATTCCAGCTAAATGGGCACCAAACCAAGCTGTTCTTTAATGTTTTCTATATTCCTTTGATAACCTAAGAGTGTTCGTTATGAGTATATGACAGAGAAAGGTACCCTCAGCACTGCTGGTTTCTTAAGTTTGAGTCGCTTGAGATCATGTATGACATAAAATATTGATGATGTTGAATCCTGAGGTTAATGATGTGGGAGGAGTAGATGTTGATGACAATAAATGACTGCATGCTACACTTCATTTTTATGCTTACTTTTAGTAGATGTTGGTGCTCTCTCTCTCGGGTAAAAGTAGAAATGCTATTGATAGTGAAGATGACTGAATGAAAACAATGGACTAGAAATCCACCAATTGGTTGGAAGACAGAAAATCATCATTCAGCAACTGCTCTTCATCCTTTTGAAGGCCTGACATAGATGCTCCTCTATGATTTTTCAGTGGCAGCTCACAAAGCTTGCAAATAAATTACTGTTTCTCGACTTTAGGAGGGATAAACTCACATTTTATATCTTCTGGATGTTGGTTATATTTTGGGTACATGGTCTTGGTCCTATTTTCTGTCATGTTTCTTCAGTTGATATGGGGCGCAGTAGTAGCTGAGCACTTTTTTTTTGCATGAACGAGTGTAATTCTTATGGAATTAAGAAAAGTACATAGTAAATTATTGTATAGTTTTTATTCAGGATAAAAGTTTTAGAATAGGTGGTAAGTTTTTCAAGCTGTTTAGTTGTGTGATGTAACCTTACTGCGGTGGTAGTTACTAGTTCCGTTTAAGTAACCTATGATTCCATTTCTTCCTCCTGTAAAAGTTATTAATAGTTGAAAGTACTGTTTACAGTTTACCTATAAAAGAAAAAAAATAAAAGAATTCTATTTGTTGCTTCCTTTTCACAGCCTGAAGTGACCCCTAAAAAATTCATTCTTCCCTTGCTTTGAAATTTATTGCATTAAAGGCTATTAACTCTTATTTGTCAGTAGGTATTTGTTCAGTTTTGTGCTCATACATCAAATTTACTAGCTTTCCAATTCTTCTAGCAACCCTAAAATTGTACTTCTAGTGGGCAAGGGCACTAGGGCAAAGACCTTGAAGTCCTTGGTTCCAATCCCCATATCAACAAGGGGTCACACTTACCTATCAAAAAACAAAAAAAGAATTCTATTTGTTTCTTCCTTTTCACAGCGTGAAGTGACCCCTAAAAAATTCATACTTCCCTTGGTTTGAAATTTATTGCATTAAATGCTATTAACTCTTATTTGTCAGTAGGCATTTGTTCAGTTTTGTGCTCATACATCAAATTTACTAGCTTTGCAATACTTCTAGCAACCCTAAAATTGTACTTCTAGTGGGCAAACCTCTTCAAAGTTAAACAGATACCAACTTTTACTATCATCAGATCCAAAGCACTATTTCAGAGCTTAAACATAGAATTTATTTATCCTTTGCTCATCATGAAATAAAGTGATTGCTGACATTTCTATTTAATGAATAAGAATTTCTTTTAGGTGAATGTGTGTGTGTGTTTTTATAATTTGGATGATGGGGATGAACGAAAGCTGATGCAACAAAATATTTGATACATAGAATTAGTGAGTTAGAGTCTTAGAGACTAAACTTGTGACCTCTCTGTGGCTTAGATTTCTGCTAGAATTTACAAGAGGAAGTGTAGGAATTGGGATGGAGAGTCATCTTATATGAGTTCAACTAATTTTCAGGTGAAAACTCGGAGTTGCGGGATAAAACTTTCTTTAAAGAGATGATTTCAGTAAATCAGAGCTTCCTCGTGTCCTTATTAAGACTAAGATCTTAGATTTTCGCAAGAATTTCGTTCAAAGTATAGTACTTGCGACAGAGAATTATAATACTGGAGAGCAGCTTATTTTGGGTGGGAACTTGGGGTTGTTGGATATGACTTTTTCGTAGAAGGTATTTGAACTGTGAAGTACTTTGCTCATGTAAGGGGGCTACATATGGGCATTTTTCATCATTGTATGGAAGTACGTTAGTGGATGCTTTGGCAGGACTTACAATTCATGATAATTGGGGTCTTTGAAATGAAATTTATTGCCTCTATCTGAATTGTAATGAGGGAGGTACTCTAGATTGAACGATATTGCCATTTTAGTACTTTAGGCAGTCCCCCCCTAATATATAATAATGTCAAAGATGTTCTAAGAAGTGGCAGGGTGTTGATGCATAATATGATTGCAGGTTGTAATATGCCTGTGCAGCTTTGTATGTGGTGGGCCAAATTTCTATACTAGCTAATCAATTTGTGGATCCTAAAGTGTGTAGCAGTTGCTTTGATTGGTTTGTGAAATGGGTGTACAGAATGCCTATAATGAGTTAATGACACTGTCTACAATTTCTTGATGTGGCCTTTGGAGCTAAATGGATAACATTCTTGTGTACTTATTGTAAGATTTTCAATGTAGTAAATAGGTCACCAATTATATAAGTCTATATTTATTTGTAGAACTCCATTGGTCCCTGTTGTTGGTGGAATTGTGATGAAATTGGTGAGAATTTCTCTAGTGAAATCCTTGGGTTGGGTTCTTCCTAACTTTTTCATATACTTTTGAATTGGTGTTGAGACTGTCAATATGATGTATGTGTTCTTGTCCATTGAGACAATATTGGGTTGAAATCTAAGTATCTAACACAAGCTAGACTTTGAGACTTCTTATTTTAGGCATCATTGAGAAAAATAAAGACACTAAAGTTTTTTTGACAACTCAATCTTTGTGGTGTTGTAGATAGAGAAAAATACAGGGTTTGCGGTGATGTTGATCTTATATTGTTATTATGGTCCAATAGCCTGTTTGTCCTTATTGTTTTTGACCATGAAAGCCTTTGGAAATCTTGTAATGCTGGGCTATTCTTCATTAATTTTTAGATGGATGTTCTGTAAACCGAGAAAGAACTTTGTTGAATACATTTAGGATGGGAATAGAAGTTGCTCCAATATGGAGGGCTATTCTTTGTTGAGTTGAAGATGGACGTCATAAAACTAAAAGCAATACCGTCATCGCAAACCACATTGTTAGAAATTGGGAAAAACTGATGAAATTTTCCATCGTTAATTGAGAAGGATACGGCAGTTGAGTTCAGCATATGATATTTATCAGGAGACGAGTCTTCCTCAGAAAGAGGTTAACCTGTTTTTTCCCCTTTATCTGTTTGTGCTGATGGGGGTTGGGTGTGAGGGATTGGTGGTTTACCTCTGCTAATGGGCACAGTTTTGACTGAGGGATTGGATTTCGCTGTAAGGGGAGCTCTTGTTTTGGTGGGTTTGTGGGGTGAGTGTTGCACAGTTTTGACTGAGGGATTGGATTTCGCTGTAAAGGGAGCTCTTGTTTTGGTGGGTTTGTGGGGTGAGTGTTGGTGCTTATGTGGGATTCTAATGTGATTTGATGTCCCTCTTAAGACATTTGAAGTTGTCTCGGTGGTTTGAGGGAGTGGGAAACTTCAATGAGTTTATTCACAATTGTTACTTGGGATGTTGTTATCTGGAACTCTCGATCTACTTTGTTGTGTGTTCAGCATTGTGTTGCCTGTCTGTGTCAATAGGTTCTCTTCTTTATCATGCGGAAAGAGTCCACTCCTAGTTTTATGCAAGTACAAATGTGTCTTGTTTATGACCATTTCTCTTATATCTAACCCTATTCTTTTGGAGTTATTTCCCTTTCATTTTGAGAATGCGTAGTTATCCTATTTTAGCTTTGGGGATTCAAGAGGCTATTGAGGGTTTAGCTTGGAGGGGTAGCACGGTCTTTTGCTTAAGCTGGATGTTGAAAATGGAAATGACAGGGGAATGGCATATTCCTATTTGATGATGAAGATGCAGGGTACCGATAGGGTATGCATTATTGGATCCAAGGTTGTTTTGTTTACCTTTGTTTTGGATTATAATCAGTGATCCACCAAAGACGCAGTTTTTAAGACGGGTGACTCCCTTTTGCATGTCTTCTTAATTCTTCTTGTTGATGGGGTCACCCCCTTTACCCCTTCTAATTCATTTCCAACTATAATCTCCCTGGTTAATATGAAAAGTGAGGATCTCTCAAACTATGTGTCCTTGATTTGGTACAGGATTTTGTCCAGTCTTTATCGTATTTCAGGGATGTCCCTCGTGGGGAGTCCTAAAGCTATTTCTATCTTTGATCCTATGGTTGAGATTGAGTGGCGGTAACAAAATGTGTTATTGATGGTTGGAAGCAGGGTTTCTTTTCCCTTGGTGGCATGATTAGTTCAATTCAATCTTTGCATCTCTAGCATTTCTCTGTATTTTCTTTCTCCTTTTAGGGTCCAATTTGTGTGTCAAAGAGAGTTGAGAAGATCACCAAGAATTTTTATAGGAGGAAACAAATGAGAAATGTAGGCTATTTGGTTTCTTGCTGGTGTGTATGCATCACAAAGGTGGGTCATGCTATTAGTAACTTGGTTATTTGGAGCATCTCCTTAATGAAATATGAAAATGGTGATAATAAACAAAAACTAATCAGTTTTGGGAGAGTGGTATAAGATTACTACACTACTACTGCATTCGGAAAATTCTCCTAGTGTCTTGGTTCTCCTGCACTTGTTTATTTTGGGCACTAAGCACTAGGGTATATTCCATTTGTTTCCTTGTTAGTTTTTGGGCAACCCTCTTGGCTTAGATTGGGGTACGTCAGTATTTGTCTCAGGTTCATCAGTGTGCTCCTAGTTTGTGTTTGTCTCTATCTCTGTATGTGTGTTCGTGTGCGTAGATATTGTAAAGATGTGCATACATGATACATCCTTACACTTAAGCTAGAAAATACTTCATTGTCATGTGCCCAAAATATATTTGTTTTCGTGTAATTCATATCATGGTCTAATTGTCTATAAATGAGCATTTTCAAGAGATATAAATCGTCATCTCACACGTAGGTAAAAGGCGACCTTGGAGAGCTTTTCTTTTGTATGGTCCACCTGGAACAGGAAAGTCATACCTAGCCAAAGCAGTTGCAACTGAAGCAGACTCTACTTTCTTCAGGTATCTTATTAGTCATCACATATATAACTGAATAATATCATGTTCTGCATGTTTTTATTTTGTCCTTGCAGTTAGTTATACAAGTTTTGTGAAGAATACCAAAACAAAATTAGCTCATGCTCTCTCTCTCTCTCTCTCTCTCACACACACACACACACGCACACACTCACTCTTTGTTTAGTTATTACATTGGTGTTGACTTTTGAATTTGTTTCTTGATAATATTTAGTATCTTTCATGTCCAAGTATTCAGCTGTTTGGAGAACTTCTTATCGAGCCATTTCCATGTATTGTCCTTCGTTTGGTTTGTTTACCACGTTCTTGTTCTCCGAAATTTTTATCCTTTATCTCCTTTATAATTTCTTTTGTTATCTATACTATCTATTAAATGAGATGACCTCATTTCTACTGAAGTTTGCACAGACGAGAACTTCTCTTTAAAATTGACACGTGGCACTCGGAGGAAAAAAAGGAAGGTGGTAAAATAAAGGGATGATGAGAGAGAGCGAGAGAGGGAAGAGAAGGTATAGTAACTATAGTTATGAGAAAAAGAAAGAGATATATGAGAGTGAATCACAGAAAAAGATCCTTGCTTCGCTCTTTGTGCTTGGGATTTGCTGGCCACGATAGCTTTGTCTTTTCTTCTTTTCCTTCTTTCTCTCCCTCTTATATTTTCTAGATCTGCTTGAATCTGAGGTTGATCACCACATATCCAAGTCCTTAGTGTCTGATCCGAGCCCTTCCGCTCATTCTAGAGTCAATAATTCATGGTGAAGTATGTGCCTCCACGGTTTTTAACGTCGCTGAAGGATTCAACCTCAGCACCTTTGAGATCTTCAGTTCTTTCTGTCACCAGATCTCGTTTGACAATTCTTGGATCTCCTCCTTGTTGCAAGGAGATCCAATCATGTGCCATCTAGCGGGCTTCGCCTGCCTCAGGTTGCTGTCTTTCCTGTCCGATCCGCACGCTGACAAATGCCCTGATTCGAGTCTGAATTTTGTCTCATGGGATTCATTGGTTTCCCTGTATTCCATCTTTGTTTGAGCCATGAACACGTTTGAGTCATGTCCTAGGTGATTCCGATGTTTACCTGGTGCCTTTCCAATAGGTTTAGATGGCTGTTGATGACTTGCTGATGAGTGTTGGTTTTGTGCCAGTGATTGTTGGTCCTTCTTGATAGGTTGGGATTCTCAGGCTTGTACAGTATTATTTTGGAGTCTAGTCTTGTGCCTTTAGTTTCTGTCTTCTTGTTGTGTCTATCTTTAGTGTCTTGTCGGTACCTATATTGGTAGATTGGTACATATTGGTTCACTGTAGTGGCAGTCGTCTGCGTCGTGGTCGTGTGTTCGTCTGTATTGTTGGTCGTCTTTGTAGTTTCTGTATTGGTTGATTTCTTATCCACCTCTAGTTTTCTTTTTTATTTATAAAATAAAATGTTACTTTTCTATCAACAACACCAAAGAAAAAAGAGAGATAAAAGAACAAACATGCTATAAAAAAGAGTTAGAAAATAATTTAGAGTGAAATAAACAAAAGAAGGAATAAAGGGGCTAATAATAATTAATCTTTGCCACAATGGCTAGTATAAAAAGCTATTAATCTATCCGTCATAGTTTAGTCTTGCTATCAGTTTCTAGCAGCAAGCATTGTGAGTGAGTTATGCATTCCAGATTAAACTGTGTGTGTAGGTCATATATATATATATATATATATAGGTTAGGGATGAAAATGGTAGTGTAATGGACTATAAGGTTCATCAACGATAAAAGTTATTCAGTCCTGGTGGAAGTAGCATAACTGAAGATATTGGTAAAAACTATCGCCAGCAGTATTAACCTGTTGGCAAATCGTTTGAAATGACTTACTTATTTGCAACTTTTCAAGAAAGCTTAGCTTAAGGGCATGACTCGTGAGTACTTGTAAACTCTTATATCAATCTCCCTCCCCCAAACCCCAAAAGAGCCAGCATAGCACGATTGGATAGCCTATTATGTGTTTAGTTGTTGTACTGCCTAACTGGTCTGGGGATACTGAGATGCTTTCTGTTCCTCAGAACTCTATTATCTCTTTTAATCTTACACTTTGTAAACGTCTATTGGCTTTGTTGAGTTTGTTGTGCTGTTTATGCCCAACAGGCTAGGTTTCTTTCTTAATTTTGATAGTCATTGTTAAAGATGATTAGCTCTGCTATTCAATGGTGAGTTCACTTGCCTTGTATTTCCACATATATTTATGAAAATATTTCGCAGTTTAAAATGAATAAATGTGTAGTTTCTTACTATCTCTTAAATGTGTTAGCATTAGCCTTTTGATTATGGAACTCAAGTTTATTTTTGTTATTGCATTTGTCTCTTTCCAATTTCCTTTCTGAATTTGTTATGACATCAACTTAGCCCATTAAGTTGGCAAGTGCCAACTGCCGCTTTTATGCAGTGTTTCTTCTTCAGATCTGGTTTCAAAGTGGATGGGGGAAAGTGAAAAACTGGTTTCTAATTTATTTGAAATGGCTCGTGAAAGTGCTCCTTCTATCATCTTCGTTGATGAAATAGATTCTCTATGTGGCCAGCGTGGTGAAGGCAATGAGAGTGAAGCTTCTAGACGTATAAAAACTGAGCTACTTGTGCAGATGCAGGTATCTCTTAGAACATGAACAAGGTCTATCTGGCCATTATATGGTGGGGAACTGTGCTTTTATTCAATTCAATCTAGACTTACCCAAATATTTTCTTCCGTGCTTCTACATAGGTTTTCTGTTTGTGAGTTTTCTATTGGTTTCTATTTTTAATTTTTACGCAGCCTATTGTTTGTGATTTAATCCTGATTATTATCAATATGAGAAGGTTTATCTGATTTATGAAGGCTTGAAGTGCATAGTCACAAGTAGGGGTGGCAATTGGGTGTTAATGGATAACTTTGGGTAAGGCAATTATCCATTAACACCCAATTGCCACCCCTAGTCACAGGTAAATTGGTCTTAGGTGTGTAACATGCTTTGTATGTAGGCAACCTCTTTCCAAGTAAGATGATGCTAAAATAAGTCAGAACTTTTGGCAAAAATGTTTAGAGGGAATTTTGAATTGTGCTCTTATATTCTCACACATTTTCATGAATTTCCATTATAGTATCCGATCACAAAAGTCCTGTATTTTGCTCGGCATCCAGTTTCAAGTTGATTGTTAATTTTAGTTTTTAATTTTTTGTCTTTTTTCGTATGCTATTGTTGCGGCATGTGTAAACAAAAACAGTGAAGAGTTATTGCTGAAACCCATGAAGTGAGATATGAGATTCTACCCTTGCATATTTTTGCCTAATATTGATGTTTTCCCAGGACAATAGGGATACTTTTCCACTATTCAGTTTCACATGAACGACTTCCTTTTCCTTCTATTTTTCCTTGTCTTCCTTTGTCTAGCAAGTTTATGCTCAACATCCTCGGATTCATATCATTTGTGCCTTGAACCTTTTGGGAAATCATCCTGTAAGATATGTTATGTTTAGCATCTACCCTGTGCATCCTATTTATCATTTTACTTCCAAATTTCATCATATATAATTTGTCGGTTCAGTAATAATTTTGAAACAATGTCTGTCCTTCCTGCTATATAGAAAATCCTGCCAGTTTTTATCTTTTATTTCTTATTATTCTATTTTCTTGCATTAAACTCTTTTTCTACATATTAGCGACCAAAAATTTAGAAAATTTGGGTAGTTACATTAAATTAGAATCATTGTGGCCTGTGAAGATATTATCTTGCAATCTTGAAACAGAAATTTTGTGAAATTTGAAAAATGTGAAAAAAATTCCGCCCTGATAATTGCTTTGGTATACCATGTGGTGATAGATAGCTCTGGCCTGGGCTGCATAAAAATGCTTTTGTAGGCTACCACACCCATGTATGTATGATCTAGGTCTCAAAGGCTACTAAATTCATATACAGCATACTTGAAATCTAACCTTGTACATTTTAAACTTTATATGTCCATTTGATCTTGATCAAGTGTATACCTTTTTTCAATGCCTTGTGCAAGTCTATCATGTGGACGTGTGCAATTTGTTGGAAAATGAAATGTGGAAAGATATCTGGATGATTAATTTCTTTTTTTCCACGTGTGTTTATGGTAAACTGGACCTTATACTGACAAAATCTCATGTTCAGGGTGTAGGACACAATGATGAGAAAGTTCTTGTTCTTGCTGCAACAAACACTCCGTATGCCCTTGATCAGGTTCAGGCCAATGCAGAAATAGTAGTTAGTGATTTGAATTTGGCATAAATGTTATTTAACAACTAACTTGGTTGTTACAGGCTATCAGGAGACGATTCGATAAGCGTATATACATTCCCCTTCCAGATGCAAAAGCACGTCAACACATGTTTAAAGTAATGTTTTTTTTAATCAATACTTCAATTAGAAAAATAAGTTGATCAGATCACCAACCCTGTTGATCTTCACACCAAAGCATTCCCTAACATTTGATATTTGTGGCTTGTTATGTAGGTGCATTTAGGAGATACTCCACATAACTTGACTGAGAGTGACTTTGAAAGCTTGGGTCGTAAAACAGAAGGATTTTCTGGTTCTGATGTTGCTGTTTGTGTGAGTACTGGGCCTCTCTTGTGTAAATGCTTTATATGTATCTACATCTGTAGATATAAGTATGTTGTATATAACGTCATTTTCTGGCTTATGTTATTCAATTTGATAGGTTAAAGATGTCCTCTTTGAACCTGTGCGTAAAACCCAAGATGCCATGTACTTTGTAAAGACCAATGACGGATTATGGGTTCCATGTGGACCAAAGCAACCAGGTGCTGTCCAGGTTACCATGCAGGAGCTTGCTACGCAAGGTCTTGCCTCTAAGGTAATTTTATTTTCTTGTGAGTTTATACTTTATATGGTATACAGTCTGATTCAATCTTTGTAGTCCCTTTGTCAAACTTTGAATAATGTTTTAGCTGTGTCATGGGATGAATATTTACTTTCTCTCTCCCAAAATGAGTGTTCGTTTTTTGTTTTTTTCAAAGTCTCAAAATGAGTGTCCCTTTCTCTTTGAAGTTACTATCCTCTGCTATTTATCATGTCCAGAGTGTGCGCTTGGCATACTTGGTGTGGACAATAAGTAATTATGTACATGCACTACTAAGATGGCCTAAAAGTTTTAACTTTATTAATTTTCGCAAAAGATGAAAAGAAACGCCCAATTTTGCATGTAGGGAAGTACTTGATTCTGTTCCAAATTCCACTTCATTCTAACTTGAGACTCAGAAGTACTGTTGCTGATTCTGTTTCAAATTCCACGCCTAAAAGTTTCACTTTCTTACTTAGTGTTTTTAAGTAAATGCATTTAATCCCAAGTAGTGCTGCTGATTTTGTTTGTGCAGATTAGTCCACCACCTATTACAAAAATAGATTTTGACAAGGTCCTTGCGAGGCAGAGGCCGACTGTGAGCAAAAGTGACCTTGAAGTTCATGAGAGATTTACTAAAGAATTTGGAGAGGAAGGTTAAGAAACAGTAAGTGGATTTTACGACAAGTCTATTGTCTATTGTCTATTTATACAATCTGTAATCTGTATTTTATGGATGTTGTTATTGGGGAGCTTGGTGAAATCTGTTTAAGCTTCTTGAAATGGGAAGGTTAGACAATTTTTCTTATTGTATCAAGAGGAAAACTGAGATATGGTTGTTGTGATTAATGTAAAGAAGATATGTTTCAAGAAATCTCGCCCGGATCTGATGAATTGCTTTGCGCTTTACTGATTTGTTTTGCGGCTCTCGAGTTTCTGTTTTTCGGAACCCGACTCGAAAATCGAAAATCGTGTGTTGAATTGACAAGAATGCACAACCTCAAGGCACATTGTCATCGTTCCTCACTCGATGTATGAAACAGCCAACTCCTGGTACGGACAGCAAAACTCAAATTGAGACTATTCTTGTTGTAGCTGTTGTTTTCCATGACATCCCCAGTCTTTTTGGAATGGAGGGAGTATAATTATTAATCTTTATTCATCTAAATCTTCATAATTTTTACTTGGTTTAAATCGCAATTTGGTCACCCTACTTTGACGAATTATTCGTTAAGCTCACTTACTTTTTTTTTTCTCAGTTTGATCATTGTACTTAGCAATTGGTGATAATTTGGTCACCGAGTGTCATTTCCGTTAGCTAGGGTGGATGGAATTGTTCAAAAAGACACAAATACCCTTACTAATTTATAAATTTAAAGGACTAACTTCAAATGAGGGGGATTTTGTAATATCATGAAAACTAAGGTTGTGTGAAACAAAGGGCCAAAAAAACGCAGCATTGCTCAGAAAGGCCTCATTTCTTTCCTTCTTAGAGTGTGGCTCATTTGCAACTGGAGATGCTACTCTCCCATTAACCTTCTTAGAGTGTGGCTCATTTCTTTCCTTCATGTTCAGATCTGGTCTTTCCGGGCTTCTACTCCAACTCTTTTTCATATCATTCTTGCTTTCACCTTTCCTGCCCATCTACATACTTCAGTCCCTTGTTCAAGTAAATTTAGCCCAAGAAATAGCTTTCAAAATATGCAATCTTCAGCAGCAATTTAAGGATTGTAAAGCATGTGTGTCGGTCTCTTCTTCTCCGGCAACGACCCTGTCAATTGGTCAAGGGTTTCAGCCTCATTAAGCTACGTTAATTTCCTCCTCTTTCTCCACCATTACCAAAACCCTCAATTCAAAAATTCCAAAACCCATTCCAAGCTCGTAATCTTGAACCACCTCAAAACCCTATCTTTTGAGACCCATCTCCAACTCACCTCCAATCTCACTCCCTCTCCAATTTTCAACCTGCCCACTCAAATTCACCCCCAATTTCAAACACTCCACCACTGCCGTATCGAAATCCAAGCCCTCTTCACTGACCTCATCAAAGAAATGGGCCAAATCAAGAATATAGATTATGCTCCGAATGACAACTTCGACGTGACAATCCTCGCTAATTGTGGTTACGCTTGGGACAGCGGTTTACCGACATCGTCGATGAGTGATCGGAATATGGAATTGCAAATGTGTATGTTGTCAGAGAAAAGAAATGAGAGAACAGAGGAATAGCGAGCATGGGAGTGAGATGTAAATGAATCTCTTCTTTCTTCATCGGATTCCATTTCTTCTTCACAGAACCCCATCGGCGTCGATTCAAAAGTTCGGCTTGTATGTCTTATTTCTTGAAGTTGTATTCTTCTTTTTCTTTTCTTTTTGTGTCTTAAGAATCAATTTGATCTATGAAAACATTTGTTGCTGCTGCTACGTTTACAATTAATCATTTTGAATTTTATTTTTTATTTTTTTCATTTTCATCTTTTAAGTTGTTCCAAAGTACCTCAGTTTATAAGTATTACTATGGAGCCCTCAAAATTGATGGTTAGGGTAAGGGTATTTTTGAGTTTTTGTAAATGTTTTAAGTTTTCCATCTAAATATTTAAACAGAGTGATGGACGTGTTATTTATGTGCAAGTATAGTGATCAAACTGAGGGAAAAAAAAAGTAGAATGAGCTTAACGAATAATTCGTCAAAGTAGGAGGACCAAATTACGATTTAAACCTTTTTACTTTTTAACCCTGCAAAACGAATTGTTCGTTAAACTCATTCTATTATTTTTTTTTAACACTTTAATCACTCTATTTGGGTATATATAACATGTTCATCACTTGGTTTAGATATTTGGATGGAAAATTTAAAACTTTGATGAAAAACTGAAAGTACCCTTACTCTTAAAAAAAAACTTGAGAAATAATCATTCATCATATAATTAGGCAAATTAATTGGGATTTCTGATTGCATTTTTTAATTCACTATCCCTACCCAAATTTAATTAGCTAGTCTTCTTATTTCACAAAAATCTAGTCAAGTCTTATGGCATTAGCATTTGATGCATCTGTTATTTATTATTCTGGTTTATTTATAATTATTAGTTATTGGTAATTACCTTGCATAGTGATTTCCTTATGTTATATAGGTTTCTTGTATTTTACTCAAAGTGTATAACTCTCCCTATAAATAGGTGATTCAATCAATAGAAATGTTATGTCATTATTCCTCAACTTTACTTGTTTCTACATGGTGTTAGAGTCTTGCTCCTAAAAGCCTCTTCCCTTGCCGTCGCCGCCTCCCACAACAATCCTGCCTCCATGGCTAATGGTAATTAAACCCTCACCATCAAAAACCCCATTGATCCAACTCAAACCTTCGATCTCATAAATATCTCTCACCACAACATCACCAAACTTACCTCCACCAACTACATAGCGTGGAAACTCCAAGTCGAGGCAACCCTCATTGGCTATGACCTCTACAAGTTTGTAGACAACTCACATCCATGTCCGCCTCCCACTGTCCTCGCCAAGGATAGTCAAACATCCAAGGACGTTCCCACACCCAACCCGCACTACCAACCTTGGATCCGGCAAGACAAACTTCTGTTTGGTGCTCTTATCGGCTTCCTGTCTGTTCCATTGGTCCCCTTGATCCAACAGGCCGCCACTACTTGTGATGTCTGGCAAACCCTTGCCCACACTTATGCTCACCCAACTCGTGGTCATATCAAACAGATCAAAGACTATCTCAAACGTGCTTCCAAGGGCACCCAGTCAATCTCTGACTACATGCAGTCCGTCAAAGGGCGTGCTAATGAACTCGCTGCTCTTGGCAAACCTCTTAATCATGAGGATCTTATTGAGATCATCCTAGGGGGTTTGGACGATGACTACCACCACATTGTTGATGTGGTCGAAGGCCGAGACACGTCTGTCTCGTCCGATGAGCTTCACAAAAAACTCATCAACCACGAGCTGCTTTTCAAACATGCACAGATCGTGTCCTCTCATCCTATCTCGGCGAATCCTGTTGCCCCGAGGTTCAATAGCTCGTTTGCCCGACAACCGTCCTCGCAAGCCCGACAACAGTCCCAACCTCAGCCGCCTTCCCAGTCCTCGGCATCTGCTCCTCGCCAACAGTGACCATATTTGGGCAAGTGTCAAGGATGTCACCAACAGGGCCACACGGTTGCTCGTTGACCCAACTTTTAGCTGGTCGCTACCACATCTTTGCCCGCTACTCCGAACACGGCAAATGACCACAAGTGGCAACCACGGGCACACCACGCAACCACAACAAACCCAGGGCCACCGAGCTGGCTGCTTGACAGTAATGCTTCTCACCATGTCACTAGCAACCTTGGCAACCTATCTCTCCACACTCCCTACATGGGCACACGCGACATGATCATTGGTGATGGTACATGGCTATCTATTTCCAAAACTAGTTCCTCCTTGCTTTCTACACCATCACACACTTTTGCCTTGCATAATGTTCTCTTTGTACCTAACATGAAAAAGATTCTTATTTCTATATCTCAATTTTGCATCTCTGATAATACTTCTATTGAGTTCTTACCAAATTCTTTTCATGTGAATGATCTACGGACAGGGAGCATTCAACTGACCGGGCAATCTAACGATGGTATGTATGAATGGCCGACCACAGCTCCTTCTGCTCACCCTTCTACTTGTGTAGGTTCCAAAGTCTCTCATCACGACTGCCATCACCGCCTTGGCCATCCTTCTGAACCCATCTAGCGTCAGATTCTATCTAGTTTAGGTGTAGCTATAGTCTCTACTTGCATCAAACAGGAACATTGTATTGACTGTTTATGCAATAAAAGTCACAAACTTCATTTTTTACAACCTATTATTGTGTCTTCCACCCCGCAACAAATTATTTTTTCTGATGGACCTCCCCCATTCATTCTGTTGATGGATTTAAATACTATGCTATTTTTGTTGATCATTTCACTCACTACATATGGCTCTACCCACTCAAGCGAAAATCTGATGTTGCTACCATCTTTCCTCGCTTCAAAGCCCTTGTCGAGAACTTTTTCAAAACCACCATTGTCACTCTTTACTCGGACAATGGCGGCGAGTACACGTGTCTAGCTCGCGATACTGGCTTGGCCGCTTACCTGTCCACTAATGGCATCTCTCACCTCACCTCACCACCTTACACTCCGGAGCACAATGGTTCTCGGAGCGTCGCCATCGCCACATAGTTGAGACCGGTCTCTCTTTTCTCTCTAAAGCTTCCCTTTTGGTCGTTTGCCTTCCACACAGCGACCTATCTCACCAATCGCCTACCAACACCCACTATAGACCAGCTCTTTCCCTACCACAAACTGATGGGTTCTCCGCCCAACTACTTTAAACTCCGTGCCTTTGGGTGTCCTTGCTACCCTTGGCTTCACCCTTACTCTGCACACAAACTCGCTGCCCGCTCCACTCCCTGTGTCTTCCTCGATTACTCGCTCACTCAGAGTGCCTATCTCTGTTATGATTCGAGCACCACCAGGCTGTTCATTTCACGTCATGTCAGGTTTGTCGATTCTGTCTTCCCCATGTCCACATCGACTACTCATCATGTTTACACGGATACCTACACTTGTGTCTCCTGGTTCACACCACATGAACTGCTCTCGGATTCATACACACTGTCTGTTGCCCGCTCCGGTAACTCTCTGTCCGTGGCTTATAGCACTAATCAGATTGTGGTTGATCTCAGCTCACCCCTGCACCACCTTCCTTCTCCAATTCTTATGACTGAGGATACCACTGTGCCCGCTGCTCACCCTTCCTCGGGCCCCAGCTCTATGCCCGCGTACAGCACTGAGCCTCCTGCTCCGCCCTCTTCGGCACCCTGTACCATGATCGAGGATAGCCCTGTGCCCGTTGCATCTGTTCCTGTGCTCGCTGTCCCTGGTCTTGTGCCCGCTAGCACCTTCTCCATGGTTACCCGCTCCAAGAACAATATCTTCAAACCTCAAGTCAAAATGAGTCTCTCGGCTCAACTGGCAGCAGACAGCGAACCAACATGTGTCACTCAAGCTCTGAAAGATGTCAAGTGGCGCCAGGCCATGTCTGAGGAGTTTGATGCTTTAACTCGCAAGGGTACGTGGGATTTGGTTCTCTCGGCCGATGCTCGCAATATTGTTGGCTGCAAATGGGTCTTCCGCATAAAACAACACCCTGACGACACTATTGATCGCTACAAAGCTCGTCTTGTGGCCAAGGGGTTTCACCAGCGACCAGGAGTGGACTATCACGAGACTTTCAACCCGGTGGTTAAACCGACCACTGTTCGCTTTGTTCTCTCGCTGGTCGTATGTCAAGGATGGGATCTTCACCAATTGGATGTGAATAATGCCTTTCTTCAAGGTAATCTGTCCGACGAGGTTTTTATGGCTCAACTACCTGGCTTTCTTGACAAGGACAACCCTTAGCATGTCTGTCGACTTCACAAGGCTATCTATGGTCTAAAGCAGGCTCCCCGAGCATGGTACAATGAACTGCATCAATTTCTCCTTGCCTCCGGGTTCAAAAATTCTGTGGCAGACACTTCATCGTTCCTTCTTAATACAGGGAGCACCACCATCTATCTTCTAGTCTATGTGGATGACTTCATCATCACTAGGAACCAGCCCACTGCAGTCCAGACCTTCATCTCCTTGCTCGCTGCTCGCTTATCCCTCAAAGATCTTGGAGAACTTCATTATTTTCTTGGTGTTGAGGTTATCAAGCGACCAAGTGGTCTCCTGCTTTCACAGTGTGGGTACATTCCTGATCTTCTTGCTCGTACGGGCATGAAAGATGCATGCCCGGTTGCTACTCCACTCCCCACCTCGCCAAACTTAACCCTTCAGTCGGGCACCGCTCTCACAGATCCGATAGAATTTCGGACAGTGATTGGGAGTCTTCAGTATCTGTCTCTTACTCGCCCAGATGTTGCCTATGCCATCAAAAACTCTCTAGTTCATGCATAGGTCGACTACCGAGCATTGGAATGCGACCAAGCGTGTTCTCTGATACCTCTGTAGGTCTATTAATCATGGCATTTTACTTGATCGCCAGTCCCCCTAAGCCTTCCATGCATTCACTGATGCTGATTGGGTGGGCAACAAAGACGACTACACCTCCACAAGTGCCTACATTGTTTACCTCGGTAGGAACCCGATCTCGTGTAGCTCCAAGAAACAACGCACTGTTGCTCGATCTTCGACTGAAGCTGAATACTAGGCTGTTGCTGCCACCGCTACTGAAGTCTGCTGGATTGTGTCTTTGCTCGGCGAGCTCGATATCACCTCCTCCATTCAGCCCGTCATTTATTGTGACAATGTCGGGGCCACTAGTCTTTGCTCCAATCCGATCTTCCATACTCGCATGAAACATGTGGCCTTGGACTTTCATTTCATCCGACAACAAGTCCAGGATGGGCTTATGCGGATTTGTCATGTCTCCTCGACTGATCAGTTGGCCGATGCACTGACTAAGCCTCTTACTCGCCAACTGTTTCATCAATTACTTCACAAGATTGTCCTCTCGGCCGTCCATCGTGCGGGAGCATGTTAGAGAATAATATATTTATTATTCTGGTTTATTTGTAATTATTAGTTATTGGTAATTACCTTGTATAGTTCTTTCCTTATGTTGTTGCCTTCCTTGTATATGGTTTATTATACCCTACTCCAAGTGTAACCCTAATTTTAAATCTCCTTATAAATAGGTGATTCAATCAATGGAAAGATTATGTCATTATTCCTAAACTTTATTTTTTTTACAGCATCAACCATGACAGTTAAGTTCTTCCTCCGGTACCGCTTATTCATGTACATCTTCAATAGAACAAAACAAAATTTATTCAAATTTCTTTTTTGATCTTTCCCTATGGAGTGACTTTGGGAGTGATATACACATTTAATTGAAACCTTAATTTACGAGAACTACTACAAACCTTCAATATGAAGAAAAGAAAATTTACAATCTCTAGGAGACCCAAAACATACTAAATTGATTACCACATGCTCAATTCTTTATCGTTCCTATATGGTTGGGGCACAATTTTAGTCATCTTATCTCTCTCCCCACATGTCTGGCCAATTTAAGTACAACAGTGACGAGGTATTCAAGGACGGTGGCAAGATAGACTGGAGCTCTGACTCCAACACGCTCGACAGTTGTACCAGACTAACTATTAGGATAATTACTTTCGATCCTTTTCTCAAGACCTAGCTCCCGTCGTCGCCGCCAAGACTCGCAACTACGTTGCCACGTTCGCCATTACTCTCTCCTCCTCCTCCCTTCTCTACTTCATCTACTCATCCACCGCCAACAAATCATAAGGATCTTTAGGAAATTGGTGAACTCTGCTTCTCTTCTTCCCTTCCCACTCCCCCAAAACCCTCCCCAGTCATCTCCGCCACGTCCTTATTCCCCGCATAAACATCCTCATCGCTAGGGGTATAAATGGTTTTGTTTGGTTCGACTTGGAACAAAATACGAGCTGAACCGCAACTCATCGACTCATAAAAAAGTCAAACCGAGCTAAACCATCAAATGTTTCGAACCAAACCAAACCAACCCACGATGGTTTGACTTGGTTCGGTTTAGTCTCGTGGTTTGGAATGGTGGTTCAGTTTTGCGGTTTGGCTCGTGGTCTGGTTTCGCAATTTGGATTGCTTTTGGAAATATTTCTAAGATTTTAACTTTAAAAAAACCCAAATTATTTTAATAAAAAATCTAACTAAAAAAATCAAATATAAACAAATATAATACAAAGAAGTAACATTATGATGTTTTGTTATTGTCTCCTAAATTTATAACTTTAACAATGGATCCACAAATAAAATATGTGATGGTTAGAGCTTGAGGGGAGTGGATAGTGTGAAGAAATCGACCCGACTAGCAAGGATTTCTAGTGCTCACTGGAAATCATTCAAATTTAAAACGATACAAGAAACTGAATATACGAAAGGTATATGAAAGTCTTTAGAGTTTTGTCTTTATATGATATAATAAAATAGATGAATATGATTAGTCATTGATAATAAACAATAAAATCTAATCATGGTTTGGTGGTTTGGCTCGGCGATTCAGCTTGGTGGTTCGGCTCAAAATGGTTTGGTTTGGTTTGGTTCGACTCAATTCAGAAAATCAAACCACGAGCCAAACCAAACTACTCAGTGTTTCAAAAACGTAAACCGAACTTAACCATATGTCACAAAACTGAACCAAACCACTTTGACTAGTTTGGGTCGGTTTGACGACTTAGATTGACACCCCTACTCATCGTCGTTACTCTCTCCTCCTCCCCTAGATCTTATTCATTCTCGTCGGCAACAACACATTTCCTCTTACTTTTCCGCCATTACTCTCTCATCTACATCTGCTCCGCCACCTTTGGTTGTTTCATCATCGTCATCGCTTTTTCACCGGCAGAGCTCTTTAGTGAGATTCTCTCATGCGTTTTCGTTGCAACTGAACTGGGGAAACTTAAAGTTTAATTTTATTCTTTTAGTTTGACCCATCGTTATTAACATTATTAAAAATAAAAACCCTTAACACTATTAAGGGTATTTTGGTCATTTTCAAGATTTCCATCCAACATAACAAATGGAAATGACATGAGTAACCTTATTGAGTGTCCAGACCAAGTATAGTGAGATTAAAGTGTGAAAAAAATAGTAGAGGAAGCTTAATGAATAATTCGTTAAAGTAGGATGACCAACTAGTGATTTAATCCTTAATAATTCTACCAAATATAAATATTTAGTTTTCTTTTTTTACTTCTCTTGCTTTATATTAGTTTTGACTTTGTTAGTAATGCTTAAATTTTAGTTATAAAGTTATTTGAAAATCATGATAATATATATATATATATATATATATATATATATATATATATATATATATATATATATATGTGTGTGTGTGTGTGTGTGTGTGTGTGTGTGTGTGAAATTACTTTGTTTAATAAATTTTATAGTGTACGCATATTTATATTGGAAGCACACGATATTACTGATTACAAGATATAACGAAAAAGGATATGATAGAGTGAGAGAGAGTGTGCTCGGAAGCTAAAGGGGTGATCATCAATTAACCTCATAGTATCCAATTTATAGTCGAAGCAATTGGATCCATTACTTACATATACTATTTACATCTTCATTTGTCAAAGTTGCAATGTACTACTTGCATCTTCATTTGTCAAAGTTGCAGAGTACTTCTTGAAGACTTTTATCTATAATGCTAAAGTACATATTGAGGACTTTTGTCACAATACTCTCCCTTTGACGTAGCATTGTAAGATGGATACGTTTCCCTCGATAAAAACCTTAGGCCGAAAAACCCGTTGTGAAAAAAATTGGACATAAGGAAAAGAGTACACAACTTAAATCTGAATCATGCGCATAGGTTGCCTCGTTAAAACCCTTAACAGAAAATCCGGTGGGACAAAAACCATGATAAAGGGAAAATAGTACAGCTATACCAGCCCCCCTAGAGTTGACAGGGGTCAAGTGTAATCATTTTTGTAAAGCTTGTAGGCTCCACATCCCATTATTAAGAACATGCTTTCTGAATGGTGTAGTAGGAAGTGACTTAGTGAATAAATCTGATGCATTATCATTTGATTGAACATATTGGATATTAATCTCCTTGTTCTTTTCAAGTTCTTGAGTGTATGAGAAGAACTTTCGGGGAATATGCTTAGTCATGTCACTCTTAAATCCTTCTTTCGTTTGGGCGACACATACGTCATTATCTTCAAATAATATTGTTGGGTCTTTATTGATTGGCAATCCATTGGTTTTTTGAATATGTTGAGTCATAGATCTAAGCCACACACTCTAGACTTGTTTCATGAATTGCAATAATTTCAGCATGATTTTACGATGTAGCAACTAGTGTTTACTTTTGGGAACGCCAGGAAATTGTGGTACCACCCATCATGAAAATGTAGTCAATCTGTGATCTGGCATTATGAGGATCTAACAAATAACCCGCATCTGCAAATCCAATTATTTCATCCTTTGAATTTTTTGGATAAAACAATCCTAAATCGATTATTCCTTGGAGATAACGAAATATGTGCTTAATCTCATTCTAGTGTCTTCGTATTGGAGATGATCTATATCTTTCCAATACATTTGTGGCAAATGTTATATCTGGTCTAGTACAATTAGCAAGATACATAAGGGCTCATATTGCACTTAAGTATGATACTTCAGGATCAAGTATATCTTCACTCTCAAGGACGAAATTGATCTTTTTCAACATTTAGTGATCTGTTAACCATGAGGCTAGTGAGGAGATTTGCCTTGTCCATATAAAAACACTTTAAGACCTTTTTGGTGTAATTTGATTGATGTACAAATATTTTACTATGCAAGTGTTCTATTTGCAAACCAAGATAGTATTTGGTCTGTTCAAGATCTTTCATTTCAAATTCTCCCTTTAGGTTATCAACAGTTTCTTAAATTTCTTTGGAAGTTAATATTTAGATCATCTACTTATACAACTATAATTGCAAATCCAACTGTCGTTTTCTTGATAAAAACACACAGATATAATTGATCATTCACATATATGTTTTTTCAATAAATGCTCACTCAAAACAATTATACCATATGCGTCCAGATTGCTTTACTTCATATAATGGTCACTGTAGTTTAATTGCACATAATTCTTTGGGTTTTGAGCTTATTGCCTCAGCCCTTAGGCACCTTGATTTCGTCATGGATTATGTAGAAACTTGCATGTTTAAAATGATTTACTTAAAACCCATTAAGTTAAAACAGCTTGTTAACATTTGATTAAATCCTTAAAGCTGTTTTACTTAGACTTTGTAGCAAGTCTAAATTTATCTGCTAAAACTTTCAGCAGATAGATACCCACTGTTGTTTATACAACAGATGCCCTTTTGGACTTTGTTAAGCAACCTTTTTACTTGTTTTATCCTATCTGCTTTAACATAAGACATCAGCAGCTAAACAAACACTGATAACTTCCAGCCGCTATGTCTTAATCGTTTAAAATCTCTATCTAGTGAACACTGTACACTGTTAGAATATTGCTCTGAAAATATATAGACTTTAAGTCTTCAACTATTGTTAAGAAAGATTCCAAAACAATATCTATGAAAAACGTGTGGCCTTTACTCTCAAAATATTTAATCATTATTGGCCAACACATTTTAAGCATATAACTATTCATAGAAGACTTTTATGTCTATATTAAATTCTCTACAGTATTTCATATCTTCTAAAGATAACCACCCTATTTATTTTACGCTAGGAGATATCATCAAAAATCCTCTACAAAATATCTATGCATTAAATGATAGATTTCGTCTTCATTCATCAAAGATCATCCCTGCTCTTTCAAACGGCTATTATTCAAGATCTCTATAAGTAAGCTTTGAAGCAAGGATTGAAGAAGTAGTGTGGAAGATTTACAGAAATAGAGGATGAGTGGTTGAAGCTATCATTCTTTGCTTACATGATATTCTCTCTTTGATTTGCTTCAACCCAGGATTGGACACTTAACATATTCCTTCAAGAAATTCTTTTCTTGATGTGTTCCAGTCCTTAAACACTTATTAGATAGTCTTTCACATATTATTATTTTCTAGTTCTTGTTTAGACAATCATTGTATTCCAACCATTACTTCTTCTTAATCTTTAATGAATAATTGATTGTTGCACGAGTTTGATTGTTTCACAATCATATTTCTCAGACACTGGTTTTTGTTGTACACTTATCCGTTAGTGATCACTTAGAATTTCAATATATTTAGTGTACTTCAAAAATCCAAGTTCGACAAACTTGGTAGTAGACGTAGCAGTTTAAACTGTGAACCACACCTAAATACTCTGTCTTTTATCTTTCAGCTGATAGAACTGTTTCTCACACTTAAGCAGCTTCATTCTACTTAAGTATCAGTCAGTTACATTCTTGAATCATTTACTTAATTGGTTTATATATTATCTTTCAGTTCATTTCTTATATTAGTGATCTGCTTAAAACCATTTCTACTTAAACTTGTGTCAACAAGCTGATACAGAGTATTTTTGTTCATCAGTTGATAAAACAGTTTGTCTATCAGCTGATAAACTTATTCTTTCCGCTGCCAGTTTTTGAAGGTTTTAAAATATAAAAAGTTTTTAAAAAGCTATTCACCCCCCTCTAGCCTTATTTCGTTGCCTACTGGACTTACAGATTCTCATATAAATATCAGTATCCAATGACCCGTATAAATAAGCTGTTACAACATCCATGAGACGCATCTCTAGATTTTTTTGAAATTGTTAAATTGATTAGGTATCTGAACGTAATAGCATCCATAACACGTGAAAATGTTTTGTTCATAATCAATTCCAGGTCTTTGGGAAAACTGTTGTGCAACAAGACGAGCTTTGTATCTCACAATCTCATTTTATCATTTTGCTTTTAAACAAAAAACTCAATTGTATCAAATTGGTTTCATATATGGATGATGATTATCGTAGTTTTGATTATTATTTCTCTTGCAACCTCGGCCTCAACCTTAACCTTATTCGTGACCTCAGCCTCGTCCACGATGATGACCTTGACCTCGGTATCGACCACGTTGTTGCCCATAATTATCGTACACATTTGCATTCGCTTCAGGGAATGGGGCTAAACCAGTTGGGCGAGCTTCATGATTCTTCATTGAAATCTTGTTTTTCTGTTCAGCTACAAGGAGGCAAGAGATCAATTCATAACCTTTCTCTCGATATTGCTGCTGCAGGAGCATATTCGAGGCATGGAAAGTGGAGAATGTCTTCTAACATATCATGATCAGTGATATTTTCTCCACAAAATTTCAGCTCTGAGGTAATTTTGAACATCATAGAATTATATTCACTTATGATTTTAAAATATTGTAAACGTAAATGAATCCACTCATAGTGTGCTTTTGGAGAAGAGGATTACTGAAGTTGGTAATCATATGTTTGAAAAAGTTTTTTTAAGAGAAATGTGATTGAATTCTCCCATGCTGTTATCAACAAGCATTATGGATCTACTGATGTTCCTATGTCTGAGTTATTGACATATTTGGATGTCTGTGTCAAGGAATTGAGTGGAGGCCTTATCAAAAAGTGGACAACAAGCAAAACCACTGTTAGCACAACCCAATTATCTTCCTTATATGCAGTAATGCATAAAATCAGCTGTGCAAATTGGGCTCCCTCAACCAATGCTAATTTGGTGACTAAAGAGCACACAAGGCTCATGTATCAGATTGGTTTAGGACTTCCTTTTATTTTGGGGACTTAGTATTCAGGAAGGTGCTTGCATTTGCTGAAACAGAAAAATATAAAAGAGCAATTCCCTATCCTTCCCTCATCTACAACCTACTGATAGCTCAGGGTGTTACTCATTTGGAAAAAGAAAAACTGACTCCTAGATCTCCTTCCAATTTCTCCTAAGTTGTTGAAAGGAGATAGAATTCAGAATTTACCACTAGTATACCCTTATACACCTTAATGTGAAGTTCAGGATTCACAACCCTTTCTAGCTGTTGAAACCAATGCAACTACACCATAAACTACATCTGTTCCATCAGCTTGACAAAGCACCCCTTCTACCTCTCGTTCCCTCGATCATCTCACCAGTGGACACTCCCAATACCTCGTTAGCAGACTCCAAATTGATGTTCCATGTAGCAAATAATGGCGGCCTTGATATCGGAAGTCTAGTAATACAGAAAACATCGTCCAATGTGATCGTCATTTCACCGATGGGCATATGGAATGAGTTTGTCTCTGGATGCCACTGTTCCACAAAAGCAGAAAGCAACGGTTTATGAACATCAAGAAAGGTCACATTCCTTAGGGTATGTAAAGTAGTTCCCTTTACCAAATCCTTCCATGCTTGGGCACCCTCCAGAATGACCCACTGACGTAGTTTTGAACCATGATGGTGAAACTTCAGAACCTATCGATCTTATCCAATCCAAATCGATGCTGCAACGTGTGTCTGGTACGTAATCATCAAAGATGGGTCACGTGGACCACCAGGAAATCTCGTATGTTCTTGCTCAGGCTCAGGTTTAGGTTTAGGCTCAGGCTCAACATGCTGAAAATGATCCTCAATGTGTTGAAAATGTACTAGCTCGTCCTCAACATGCTTCGGGGGCACTTATTCGCCACGCTCATGTTGTGTTTCCCGTCTGGCCAATGAGGTAACACATCTCCTAGCTACGCCTACTATGATTTGCAGAACCTATTGATTGCACCTCCTGTAATCAACAACAAACAAGTACTATTAGATGTTATATAAAATCAATTTTATAGTAAATAGAGCATTCATACAAATTAATAGAATGTAGATAGATTTTAGGGGTGTGTGGTTGAAGCTTGATGCATAGGTTCAGGTTTGTGCAGTTGAGGTTTGGTGCACAGAAAGGAAAATGTGTGACTTTTGATAAATACACAGGAACGAAAAGTGTGCAGTCAGAGCTGAGTGCACATTAAGGGGAATGTGCGGCTGGAACTGAATGCACATAAAGGAGAGTGTGCGGCTTGAGCTAAATGCACAGGAAGAGGAGGGTGCGGTTGAAGATTAAGGCACAACAAGTGAAGTGTACGACAGTCGTGGACTGCACGCCCAGGAATGTGTGTGTTAAACCAGAGCCACATATCCCATTGTCGAATTTCCAACAATTATAAACATTTTTCACCCAAATTCTATGAATTTGAAACCAAATTTTGTCTAACAACCAACCTAAATAAAGAGAGACCTCTACAATTATGAATTCAAAATAGAGTAAGAGAGAATTGTTTATGCCTAGATTTGAAGACAATATAGTTGTTGAGAGTATTTGTTCTAGGTTTGGGGGGTGAGAAATGTGTGTGTTTCTTCCTTCTTCATCCGTGTGCAAAGTTCTTCAAGTGAGTTGTGCGGTTGTGAAGGGGGTTGGGTGTTAATTGGGTGGATGTGGTGTAGATAGAATTGAGGTGTAGAATAGGATGAGTGAGATAGGAAATTTAAAAGGGTAAAATAGGAAGTTGGGCTGGGGTGTAAAGAGTAAAGTTAGAAATTGGTTAAATAAGTAGGGTGTAGATAGAATTGGGGTGTAGAGAAAAGATGTTAGTGTGTGGTTAGCCTAGCACTAGGGAATAACTTTTTAGCTTATGTTTTACATTTCAGCAATGTATTATTTTCTTTCGAGATAACTCTGTACTCTCAAGCTGGTTGTTCCCCTCATGGTTGTATTTTTTTTTTTATGTTTTATTTATAAAATTGCTTAGAGTACCATCCTTGTTTCTTTTTAAAAAAGATATTTAAATAACAATTTATGCTATTGGGTAGGGATGTAAATGAATGTAATCGAAATAAATATCATTAATATTCGACTTGTATTAGTGAAACTATTCGAATAATTGTATTCGTATTCGTTTGTTATTAAAATATTAAAATTGATTCATAGTCGATTCAAAATTGATATTCGAATTATACGATACTATTCAAGTATTCGATTCGAAATTTTATTGTTAATTTTTTAAAACAAAATATGGTTTTTTTTTTTTGCACACAATCTCTCTAAATATTTATTTAAACAAAATTTGTATAATATCATTTTAAATAATATGGAGTACTATCTAATAAATTGATGCAGTAGCAAGTCAAATTGATATTAAGATATATTTTATTATATCTAGCTGATTGTGATTATATTATAATTTTCGGATTTATATTTATTAGGGTAGTATTTTTATATTTAGAAATAGATTTAAGCATTTAATTGATGTATTTAAGTTCCATTAGGTTACTATATAGGTTACACAAGTTTTTAGGAAGTTTTAGCTTGTTTGCCAAACTTTATGAGTAATATATAATTCTGAATTTAGCTTGAATTTTAATGAGAATTGATTTGTTTATTTCCAGTTTTCGGTATTCTTTGTAAATCAACAAAATTGAGGTCTACGACCTACCACGATTTAGACATTTAATTGATGTATTTAATTTCCATTAGGTTACTATATAGGTTAGGCAAGTTTTTAGGAAGTTTTAGCTTGTTTGCCAAACTTTATGAGTAATATATAATTCTGAATTTAGCTTGAATTTTAATGAGAATTGATTTGTTTATTTCCAGTTTTCGGTATTCTTTGTAAATCAACAAAATCAGAATCACATCGAGTTATATATTTATATGACTCATAAAGCTTGGGAAACAAGCTAAAACTCCCTAAAAACTTGTCTAACCTATATAGTAATCTAATTGAATTTAAATACATCAATTAAATGCTTAAATCTACTTCTAAATATAAAAATACTACCCTCATAAATATAAATCCGAAAATTACAATATAATCACAATCAACTAGATATAATAAAGTATATTTTAATACAAAACCCTTAAATTTTACATTTAAAAACACTAAATACCACCTAAAACCTGCCCTCCTTCGAATTTAAATTTAAAAAAAAAAAAACTTTGTTAAGTTACCAAATTGCCCTATTGAAAAGAAAAAAAAATTCATTTTGGGGAAAATCTTGAAGAATAAAATAGTAGCAGCCACAACGTAAAGGTCTCCCTCTCAGAAGCGATCTCTCGCATCCCTCTCTCTTTTAAGCCTCTTTTCGAATTGTTTTTTTTTTCCGCAAAATCTTTTTTTTTCAGCTTTGAAATTTGTTTTTTAATACAAAAAAAAAGATATATTGAATACAACGTAGGTAATTAAGCACTTACTACTGTAAAAGAAGAATCAACGTAGGTAATTTTTCAGTAAGGATGAAGGCGGAAGAGAAAGAAGGCTTATGACGATTGAGATGGAAGAAGAAAATAGATGACATGGTCTGATTTATTACGTTTTTATATCACGGTTCAAAAATATTTGATTAAATTTATGAATCGCGATGCAATTAGACTATGAAATTAAACTATTGAACCACAGTGTAAAAATTAATGCAATAAAATTGATGAATCGCAGTTCAAAAATAGACTAACATTTACACTATTGAACCGCGGTGCAAAAAATAATGCAATAAAATTGATAAACCGCAGTGCAAAAATAATGACTTCCGTAGCGCACCTCCGTATCGTAGTCATTTTACCACCAAAAGTGATTTTTTCCGATTGAAAAAAGAAAGAAAGATACTTTAGCGATTAGAAATTTCAAAAAATGGACCGCCCCGTAATTTTTTCTAAAATTTTATCAAAATGAACCGACCCGAATTTACTCCTAAATTGTACAAGGTAAGGTTGTCAAATCTCTACTAAAAATATGTCTCAAGACGAAATAAATATGATTTTCATAGAATACACTCTACGATTTGTCTCAAAATATGAATTTCATATAATTTGATGTTGCTAATAATTAAATACGTAAATTTGGATAAAAACACCAATAGACCATATAATTAAGTTAGTATCATCTTGAACTAGTCTTGATTGAAGCTTAGCTAGACTGCATTTGTCAGTAGAGTGAAAGCAACCATAGCCGGCTATAACTGCAAATTCCAACAAAAAGGAAACGAATTCTTTTGTAAATGCCGGCTCTTCCACCTCCATCCGACGAATTTATTTGAATTCTCACACCTATAAATCCCTTGTCTCCATAACAAGATAGCAAACAACATCTAACATCTATACTCCATTCCTCCTTTCCCATTTTGGCATCTATTTTATTTATATTTATTTTTAACATTATGAGAATACTCGAGCTTTTCGCTCTTCTCTTCTTCTTTAGGATTTCGTTGCTACATGGAGCCAACACTAACACAAAGGTAGTGTGTGTGTGTGTGTGTGCGTGTTTATATTTTATGTTTATGCGTTTCGAGCGAGGAATTAGCAATATTCAGCTGCAACTTTATCAACGTAAAACAAAATTTAAAGAAAATTTTGCAGCAGTTCATTGTCAAGCATCTAACATAATTTTTCAAACTAAGGAAATCAAGAGAAAGAAAATAAGTTGCAGGAGTATGTGTAATACTCTCAATCCCACATCGGGTAGATGTGAGATTTCTTTGTGATTTATAAGGTAGTCATGTGCTATTACTAGACACCAACATCATCCATAGATTTTTGGATCGACTTGTGGTGGGTCTGATGACCCAAGATGTTGCGTGCTCAGTGGGCTAGAATGTGGGCTACACGTAACGGACTGGGCTCACGTGATCATGATGTCAGAAACAACTTGTAAGAATTTCCATGAACAAACAGAACATAAAGATTCTGATTTAGGAAACCAGTACGCTGCTGGTTTTCCTGAGCACAGCAAAAGAACTCCATCTGGTATTCTAGTATTTCATGCTTTAGCATACGCACAAAAGGGGGATGTCTAATTTTTGGTTAATCTTGCATTCTTGTGCAAAAGAACTCCATCTGGTATTCTAGTATTTCATGCTTTAGCATACGCACAACACAAAAGGGGGATGTCTAATTTTTGGTTAATCTTGCATTCTTGTGCAGCATTACATTGTTTATATGGGGCACCACTCGCACCCAAATTCAGAGTCAGTGATCACGGCCAACCATGAGATACTTGCTCAAGTTCTTGGAAGGTATGCAACCATTTTTTTTTTTTTTTTTTGCAAATACTTGTGCAGGACAGTCCTATTTAGAAATTCGCGGATCATAATAAATAAATAATATATCATAAAAATTCACAAAAATAAATCAGTCGAGATGGTTCACAACCAAACACTTAAGGTTTAGAATTTAGCGATGTTTTTAATTTTTATTAGCGAGATGTGTCATTTTGCTCCGATGCCCCTGCACTTTCAAGGTTTATCGTCGAAATTCTTATATTCCCCACGCCTTACAGTTTAATCGCTTTGTCAGCTCCATTAGTAATCTGTTAGCATCAATTGCCTTGGGATACTTGACGAACCTTAAGGAATTTTAACGAAATGCTAAATGACACATTTAAAGCCAAACGTGACGCATTGAAAAGACAAAAGTGACATATTTTAACGGTTAAAAGTACTAAAAAGTGACACTTTTAATATTAAAAAGTGACATTTAATAATAAAAAGTAACACTCTTAATACTAATTAAATGACACTTTTAATACTAAAAAGTGACACTCTTAATACTAAAAAGTAACACATTTAATAAAAAAAGTGTCACTTTAAAACTAACGTTGACTGTCAAATGTGACACATATAATACTAAAACGTGACATTTTCAATGCTAAAAAGTGACACTTTTAAAGTCAACAACAACGATTTTTATTTATAAGGCAAAATGACACTTGTACGGTCAAAAGTAACACATTTAATACTAAAAAATGACACTTTTAATGTTATAAAGTAGCACTTTAATATCAAACGTAATGATTTTTATTTATAAAAAAAATGACACTTTTCAAAGTAAAAGTAACACATTTAAAATTAAACGTGACACATTTAAGCCCAAAAAGTAACACTTTTTAGGGAAAAATTATAATTTTCATTAAAAATGTAAAGTGACACTTCTAAGGTCAAAAGTGACACATTTTATAGTATAACTAGTGTTTGTACATTGTTAATAAATTAGTAAAAAAATATATAACAATAAGTGATTATAGAATTTGAAAATTAATCATTTTCTACAACATAATTTTATATATGATTATATAAAAAAAAAAGCAAACACCAAAATATCATTTACACACTATGATTTTGACATGGATCAAATAATTCAAACTTTAACATTACTACGTGGCGATAATAATTTTCAAAAGCGATGGAGATTTCATTTCAATAATTTTTGGATGGACACAAAGGAAGCTGAATAATAATTTTGGGTCGGAAGATTATATATTTCTTGATTAAATATTATCTAATAGAAAAAGGCAATAATATTTCTGAAAAAATAGTCATTAAATACCATGTTAATTACGTGCCATTTAAAGTCTTGGATAGATCCATTAGTAATAAAATAAATAATTACGGGCGGTTCTTATTTGAAAATTATAACCTCTTTGGTGCATATTTTTTATCCAATCGTAAGCATGGATATCAATCACGTTGACTTCAAAGAAAATAGATCTAAAAATATAGATCATTTTTATTAGTTCTTTTTTTTTAGGCAATTTTAGAGTTGAAATTTTCAAATTATATATTGAAAAATTATTTCGATTTTGTTAATTTATTTTTACCCAAAAAAGAAAAGAAAATAAAGAGAAAAAACTTTATTTTTAAGAAAATAAAATTATAAATATAGATCACTCTGATCGATTTAATTTATTTTTTAAAGATACGAGTAAACACCAAGTCAAGTATTTTAACGCGAAGGAAGAATTTTTTTGAAGTAAAATGCAAAAACTAAACCATATATATTGGGAAAAAGAATACAATATATATCCAACAAACAAGTCACTTCATGAATAAAGTGGATTAGTGTGAAGTGTAATGATACATTTAATTTTTTCGAAAGACCAATTAATAAATGAAGAACCTTTGTTCTTCGGTGTAATCATTTTCAGTTTTGATGGAGCAACAGAAGCAGCAGTTCACCATTACACTAAAAGCTTCAGGGGCTTCTCCGCCATGCTTACACCACATCAAGCGCAAAAGCTTGCAGGTCTGCTTGATAAATAATTCTGTATTTCAAATAAGTCAGCAGCAGATAGAAAAGTTCAAGGAGACCAACTCTGCCAGAGTTGCATGGTTGAACTTGATGTCTACTTACCAAATATGCAAAAGTATTTGGTTTTTGTAACCCAATAATGACACTGATATATGATTATCCACTAACCCATTCGAGATCTTTTGAAGTCATCATGAATAGACTCATACTCATGGTTGTCAGATTTTAATCTTAGAGTTCAAAGTCGTCACAAATACAATTAAAGAAATAAAAAATATTATCAAATATAGCGTTCTACCCCCTTACCTTATCATTGTCTTATCTTGCAGACAGCAATTCAGTTGTTTCAGTGTTTGAGAGCAGGATGAATGAGGTCCAAACAACACGCACGTGGAACTTTCTGGGGATAGACTCGATTGAGCAATACTATCAACTACCACTGGGCTCAAAATCCGACACCGTTGTTGGAATCATCGACACTGGTCTCTCAAATCATTCTTATTATTTAATCCTTGAAAAAATCATTATCATCATTAATACATCTCAGACCATATCTACTTCTCATAATCAGGAATCTGGCCGGAGTCCGAGAGCTTTTACGATTACGGATTAGACCCAGTGCCCATGAAATTCAAGGGAGAGTGTGTTACAGGAGAAAACTTCACATTGTCGAACTGCAACAGGTAAACTACTTTAAATAAACAAGGGTGTGCTTTAGCATATGTCATAGCATTGTACTAAGGTGCAAGTGGTGAGTGTGATGACGGTGCTTGCACCTGTGTTTGTAGGAAAATTATTGGAGCACGATTCTACTCGAAAGGATTTGAAGCTGAAAGAGGGCCGCTTGAACTAATGAACCAAACTTTCTACCGATCGGCTCGAGATAGTGATGGACATGGGACCCACACCGCCTCCACAGTAGCTGGATCCAAAGTTGCCAACGCAAGCTTACTTGGAATAGCCAAAGGCACAGCTAGAGGAGGAGCACCAACTGCTAGACTTGCCATCTACAAGGCTTGCTGGTTTGACGAATGTAGCGATGCCGACGTTCTCTCAGCCCTGGATGATGCAATTAATGATGGCGTTGATATTCTCTCCCTTTCCCTTGGTCCATCCCCTCCCCAGCCTATTTACTTTGAAAATGCAGTTTCAATCGGAACATTTCATGCATTTCAGAAGGGAATTCTCGTTTCTGCATCAGCAGGAAACAGCGGCTTACCAGGTACAGCAATTAACGTTGCCCCATGGATCCTTACAGTTGCGGCAAGCACAATTGATCGTGAATTCACATCCTACATATCTCTTGGAAATTCCAAAATCATAAAGGTAATCTTTATTTTCTTCCATGCCACCACTTGTACAGCGAATATATGAAGCTAAAATTAGCTGGGATTTAATTGTTTCAGGGTTTTGGTTTAAACCCTTCGGGGTCAAGGAGCTATTATGGTTTAATAAATGGGAGAGATGCAGCAGCCCCCCAAATAACCCCCCAAAATGCAAGGTATCGTTTATTTTCAGTAAATTTCCAATGACCAGGTTGCTTTCTGTCAAACTCAGATCATTCTCAGTTAAAGCGGATAATAAATCAAGATTTGTTCTCACAGTTGAGGGACGTTAGATTGGTTTTATACCTCGCCGTAACTAGACCAAATAACTTACTGTTTACTCTATTTACTTAAGTATTCTAATCCCTGCTCTGCCTCCTCTGTGTAGCTTCTGCAAAAGCAATACTCTAGACTCTACACTAATTAAGGGAAAGATTGTGGTGTGCACACTTGAGAGGGTTACTGAATCCAGAAGGGATAAAGCCCTCTCCATAAGACAAGGAGGCGGTGTAGGAATGATACTCATCGATCCACTCGCAAAAGATGTTGGATTTCAATACGTGATCCCGGGCACTTCAATTGGTCAAGAAGAAGCACTAGAGCTTCAGGCATATTTAGCCACTGAAAAGTAAGTGAGATGCTTCCAATGAATGACTGATCTTTTTGCATAGGACAATGAGATCGTATACACGATAAGGCTGGTAAATAACAGAATAATGTTTTTGTGATTACAGGAGTCCACTGGCGAGAATCTATCAGACAAGCACAGTTGTGTTTACTGAACCAGCACCACAGATGGCAGTGTTTTCTTCGATGGGTCCAAACGTTGTAACACCAGACATCATCAAAGTAGGTTTTACTAGAACATTGTAATATTTTTTATCTAACAAGATGAACATTCTAAATCAGTTATTGAATTAAAAAGGAGTCAATCTCCAAACTTCCATACCTGATAATTGCAAATCTTATATGCAGCCAGATATTACGGCGCCTGGGGTAAATATTCTAGCTGCATGGTCCCCAGTAGCAACTGATGTCACTGGTGAACGATTAGTTAGTTACAACATAATCTCTGGCACCTCCATGTCCTGTCCACATGTTACTGCACTGGCGGCTATCATAAAATCATATCATCCTTCTTGGAGCCCCGCAGCAATAAAATCTGCGATAATGACAACATGTAAGTTTAATTGATCATTAAAATTTTCAGTGAAAACAGCAGACATCATTTCCTCCAGTCATTTTCTAATGTATTTGAATCAAAATATTTCCTTCTACAGCTACTGTCACAGATAATACTCAAAACTTCATAGGAAGAGATCCAGATGGCGCAAATACCACACCTTTTAGTTATGGATCTGGGCACATAAATCCAGTTGCAGCTTTAGATCCCGGACTAATATATGATTTTGGTTCCAACGACATCATTGATTTTCTCTGCAGTCTCGGTGCAAGCCCTGCACAACTAAAGAACCTCACAAGCGAAATAGTTTATTGTACAAAGCCTCTCAAGCGCACTCATGATTTTAATTACCCTTCAATTGGGGTCACCAACATGAATGGAAGGCTATCGGTGCAACGAACAGTTACATATTACGGTAAAAACCCTTCAGTTTACTCTGCAAAACTGGAGAATCCAAGTGGTGTTGATGTTTCAGTTACACCTAACGAGCTCAAATTTACAATGACGGGAGAGAAAATGATTTTTAAGATAGATTTTATACCTTACAAGAGTAGTAATGGAAGCTTCGTGTTTGGGGCTTTAACATGGAGTAACGGTATCCACAGAGTTAGAAGTCCCATAGGCCTTAATGTTCTATCTGTGTAACAATAAAGTGATTCTTCAGCTCCAGCACGTTTATAGAAATCTGTATTAATCTACTTCTGTGAGAGTTAACAAGAACACATGTATAACTCATTACACTATGTTCCTTTTACATTATAATCATACAAATCAATTTCATATTCTAAGATCCAATCATTGTAAATCTAGCTGTAAAGCTTAATCCAGACAAAATCAAAAACTAGTAAATGAGATCGACGATCAGATCACCATGAGAACTTCTCAAGAGCTTGTTATAATCCTCTTAGTCATTTCATCATTGGTAGTACATGCACACAAAAAGCTCGCATTGAATTAGTCTGGGGCAGTACATAGTGCCTGTGGACTCCACACATTAAGTCATTGATTTTTTTTTTTGATAAGTAAAGTAATATTAACTTAGGTCAAAAAGGTGACGCAACTTATGTACACTGGGAGTATACAGTCAACTAACTAATCGAAAACTGTCCATGAAATTTACAAAAGAATTATCCGCAGCCGACGTAGACTCGGAGCACCAAAGAAAGAGAGTTTTGCCTCCACATTCTTGAACGCCCTGCTATTCCTTTCGCTCCACAAAGTCCAACAAACAACCAATGGAGTTGCGTCCCATATACTGCTCCTCCTCTTTCTCTTATATAGAGTCCAACAAAAGAAGATCTATTACCGATCTAGGCATAACCCAAGCGATGTGAAATTTTTTAAACATGAAGTCCCAGATTTCCTTCACCACTGGACAGTGAATGAGTAGATGATTAACACTCTCTCAGTCTCCCTGCACAGGTAGCCCCAATTAACATAAATCTTCCGTAATTTAAATGCTTTTTCCTTTGGTTGGCGGAATCAACCAAATAGCACAAAGTATAACATGAAATTAAAGAGATAGGTGGCAGATTGGGTGAGAATGGAGGGCTCACCGGCTAGGCTTCACTCACCTAACGTAAAGAATCCCTTGTGAGTTTTTAAGAAAACAAAACACAATTAGTTGAACAAATTACTTTGCTCTTTTCTATTACTTCTCTCCAAAACAATAATCTGAAAATTACATGAAAATAAGCCCTATTTATACCAACAAATAAGCCCTAATCCTTCAAGGAGAACAAAAACGAAATCCTAAATCCTTAAGGGATTACAATTGCAATTGGAAAAGAAAACTACCTAAGCAAATCCTAATCCTTAATGGATTTTATTACAAAACAAGGAAATAACTAAAACCCTAAAATTAAGTAAATCCTTCCAACCTAAGGATGCAGCTTGGCCGCTCCCTTGGAATTGCTTGCAGCTACTCTTTGGCTTTCTTCTTCACGCCGTGACTTGTAGTGCAAGTAGACTCCTTGAACCACCATGCCCAATGCAGGCTATCAACCAGGGATGCCCTTCTTGTAGTGCACCCAAAAACCATGCCCATTTCATGTACCTCCCTTGCTTGCTTGTGGTCTATTTGAACAGCCCATTCCCCTTGTGTTAGCCACTCGACAAGTAGCCCCCATGCAGCCCTTGTAAATCCATAATGCACCAACACAGGTGAACCAATGCGTGACTGCCCCTTTGGGATTAAAGGTCCAACCTGTACCCGCTTTGCTGAAGATGTTTGCAAACCGAAGACCGACTTGAACTAGCTTACCAATCTGTGCCTCGTGACTTCCCCAAACAGCCCTTATGCGCACTAAGAGGGGTAGAATGCCATGCACTATCCCCTTAACTCCTCTCTTTGAACAACTCCCCCATTTACATGTATCAAACTCCCCTTCATAGAGAAGAATTGCCCTCAATTCTTGGACGTGCTTACTCTTGAAACAATGAACAAGATTATTATTGAGTTGAACACTCCCACCCACAACATCTAACAACAATCTTCTCGGGTTGTTTGTAGCACCAAACTGAATTTGCTTAAGCTGGTTCCCCACACAACGTGTATCCCCGCAGTCCCTCTTTAACTTTCCCGATTCTTCCTTCAAGAAGTTTTGCATTATTGAATCCCCTTTGCCAACCTCCCACTCTATCTCGAACCCCAAATAATCTGCATTTGCCTTTGCCAACTTTGCGAACTTCTTTGCTAAAATACCCGTGTTACTTGGTCCCTTAACTGCCTCCTCTTTGTGTTTCACAAACGACACAAACAAGTCTAGGAATTCTGCCCAACACCTAGCTTCTTCCTCGCTTAATACCCCAAGTTGATTGAGTCTTATCCCAAATCTTTCATGCTGAAAATTCTGATTAGTGGAGGTTATAACGTTACGTTGCGCTAGTGTAGAAGTTTTCCACCTTGCTTTCAATGACCCGTAAGTGACTTTCCTCATGTGCTAAAACAGCCCCAAACTTTAGGTCTTCATTCAAAACAGCTCCAAACCATATACTCTCCCCCTTTATAGCAAACAAACTTGTCCCTTGGGTTGAAGTATCGAGCGCTCCTTTTTGCGTAAGTGACGAAGGCTTGATCTTGAACCGTTTTCCATCCTTTGTGAGATGTATACATTCTCTCTCCCATCATGAGTCACGAATCGATCAAATTTCAATGGACGAAATGTGACATACATCCATAGGAAGTTAGGAACCACGTCACATAAAATCTCATCTTTATAATTCCCCATAGAGAAAGTAATCAATGCTTGCCGATTTACCTTGACCTCGACGAGAATGAATAGTAGTTGGTACCTTATGTGAAGACCCAAACCTTACATGTATAACATGATCATTACATTGCCTAACATGCTAGGGTTAAGCTTAACTTGATTGTGTTACTTTGGTTGAGTCATAGTTGGCTTGAAAGACTTCTATGCTTTGTTTGTTCTTGTTTTGGCTGTATTGAGTTGTGCCTTGACATGTCTGGACTTAACTAAGTCAATATGAGTCTTAGTATCATTGATATATGTTTCATGGTCTTAGTCATAATCATGGGATGCTTGTTTGAGTGATTGGAACCATAGTTTCATTGTTGGACCTTCTAGAGACTTAGGTTAACAAGTATGTTTTCCTTTGCCTTGTAAACTTGTCTTTTAGACTTATGAATCTTTGGTTTGAGTTCTAGGTCTAGTAAACTAGTCCTTAACATGAATGAGAATGCGTATTCATGTTTGTTTTGTCTTAGGCTAGTTCGTGTTTGAACGGTCAATGATTCGTTGGTTGTTTACCTTGCCCTTCGACCCTTGTTTTTCATTCTGGACATGGTTCTGGTGTTTTTCGGTTGTGTTTAGGGAGGGTAGATCAACCCCTTTGATTATATGGTTGTTTGGGGTCAACTCTAGGCCTAAAACTTGAGCTTTTCTGACCTTCAGACCTTGCGGTCGCAAGGGGTTCGGGCATGCCCTCGCAAGAAAGTGCTGAGAGTTGTGTAAGTTAGTCCGGAGACCATGCGATCACATGGTAAGGGGGGCATGCGACCACATCCCATGCTTTCTGGTTTGAGATATTTTCTCCAATTTTGGTTAATGTCTTTGACACCCTTTACTCAAGCCCGACCAAACCCAACCTTAATCAAATGTTTTGGCCTTGATTAACCTAATATAAGCCTAATGGAAGTGTTTTAACACTAAGTCCTCAATTAGGACTTAAACCTAGCCTATTAGAGTGTAACACTTGGATTCCACTCACTTCCTAATCCTTTGTGGAGTGAAATATATGTAGGTGTAACTCCTCGAGTCGAAAGCCCGGTTCACTACGTGTAGCCCATACACTGGCCCACTGAGAACGTAGCACCTTGGGTTATCAGGCTCACCACAAACCAACCCAAAAGTTCATGGATGATGTTGATGCCCAGAGGTAGTGTGTGGCCACCTTATAAACCACACACAAGTCCCACATTTACCTGATGTGGGATTGGGGGTATTACAATATCCCCCACTTAAATCCTTGACGTCCTCGTCAAGGCCGAATCATACCCCAGGCGATGCAGGATTCAAGAGGTGGCTCGTACGGGGATCAAGAGGTGGCTCCCACCTTGGCCCGCACAGCACTTTGTTCATGGATGATGTTGGTGCCCAAAGGTAGTGTGTTGCCACCTTATAAACCACACACAAGTCCCGCATCGGGTAGGTGTGGGAATTGTATTTGATTTATAAGGTGGCCACACACTACCTCTGGGCACCAACATCATGGACTTTTGGGTCGACTTGTGGTGGGCCTGATGATCCAAGGTTCTGCGTGCTCAGTGGGCCAGTGTGTCGGCTATACGTAGCAAACCGAGCTTTCGGGCTCTAGGCGTTACAGTACGACTCCACTCATTACACCTCCTACAACCAATATTTGCACATAGCTGGGAGAGAGCTTGTGTGGGTGATTGGTGGTGAGATTAGTGTGTTTGAAGGTTTCTCGGAGCTCCGGTGACCCGAATTGAGATCCGAGACCACCAAATCGAAGCTATCGTCCACAAGATCATTAATCCTTGCTTTCTTTTTCCTTTTCTTCACCTTAGAGAGGCCTAGGTAAGCTACTAATCCCCAGATATTTTGTATGCTAGGTTGCCTTGCATGCTAGCTTCACTAAACTTGCCTAAGCCATGCTAGGGAAGACTTCTACTATGTCAAAAACATGTTATGAACCTTGTTTAAGATCTGGAGATTTTGGGTCTTGAACCTATATGTGAGTATTTGGTCTTGTGTTTAGTTTTAAATGTGTCCAAGACTTGATTTGGAACAAGTATTGTTCATGGACTTGTTGTAGGTAGCAACTTCTTTGAGATGATCAACTTAAGGTTTCACCAAGTGTGTAATTGTGATTTGGCTTGGCTAGGATTGCTATTGGATTTAGTAATCTAGCTTTAATCGATTCGAAAACATAGAAGAGGGTATTGAAATGTATATAGCATTCAAACTCTATTTGGTTGAAAGTTTTGCAATGACTCAACGGAGTCGAGTTTAGGGAGCTATTGAACAATACCGCTCCACATTCAATCCCTGCAACGTTTGTAGATCGTTTGACTAATATATTAGCTTTCGAGACTTTGGGATGAATTGATATGCATGCTTTGACATGTATGCTTTCGAGACTCAATTGAGCTCCAAATGTGGTTTATAAGATTAGAGCAATAATATGCATAATCGTGAGCATGTTATAGAGTAATTCACCTACTTGGCATGGACGAGTTCGCTCTTATCGAGCTCGATCCTTATTTGATTTAATGACGAGTAAACATCCACTTGGCATTGCATTAGTCCAGCTGACATACTTGGTCGAGTTGATGGTGGGACGGTGCATCACCATCACGGATTATGGGATTCATGATAGTGATGGATCGCCGTACCGGATTTTATTCACGCACCATCCACTGTTGGCCCCAGTGGAGAAGTAGCTCATTTGATGTAACCAAAAGCGCACATTGGCAAGTTTATTCACCTGAGTATTCCTTGGTAGGTCGACGTATCATACACAAACATCCGACACACATTTGGGGTTAACATTGTATATTGCAGGAGCTACGTAGCAACACCGGTTCTATATCATATCCTACTCTTGAGCACTTATGTGAAAACAACGTGCATCTCGGATATGTGATATACGTGCCTACATGATTATCTTCTTGACTATGCGTTGATATTAACTATGATATCTTGCTATGTATGCCTTGCATAATGCCATGACATGCATGTTGGTGGCTTAAGTCTTTATGACTTATCCCCTTTTATTTGTTTTCCTTAGATCCGAGCCGACCAAGTACTTCTCGTTGAGGATTCTTCTCCGCTCTTGTCGTGATCGCTTTCGTAGAGGTTGTCTTGATGGCCCCTCTTAGTTCTCTTTTGGTTTCTCTTTTGCAAGGACGTTTGGGTTAAAGCAAGTCAATTAGACTTTGTTTGGGAATATGTTGTAGTTGTCATTTGAACATGTTGTAGTCTAACACTTTGTAGTACTACTTACACTTCTATTCTGAGTATCGGCACTTGTACGCCGAGCCTTGTTCATTTGTAGATGGTTCACTTGTTTAGACTTCCGTTGAGCATCCCATTAGCTCTTATTTACTTTCGTTGTTCCTCCGACATGTTTAGCCGTCGAGGTGTATTATAGCATGAACTGTTTAGTTGTTGGGTTCCGGTTGTAAAGTCGTCAAAGAATTGATTTACTTGCTTTTAACTGTTATATCATGTTTTGGAAGTTTTAAATTATTTCAGCTTTTTGGTGCCGAGTTGCATTTCATGTATAATGTTGTGTCACGTCAGTCTTGTTAAATGAGTCATTGCATGATTTGTAGTCCTATTTGGACGGTCTGACTCGTGATTCCTCTTCAGGGTCAAGGTCGGGTCGTCACACCTTAAGTTTGTCAACGAGTATGGTTGAAACCGTGTTGGCACAACTTCCCCCATCAACCACCAAATCGCACACCCTTCCTTGTACAAGGCACTTGGAATGAAAAATTTGTTCTCTAGTTTCATCTTCGATTTTGATGGGTTTCATATGGAGAGCCCTACTCATCACCAATGCTTTTTCGTGGACTTCTTCATATTCTTCCACGTCCTCTTCCTCTTTCTCAAACCCGTTTTTGTGTGCTTGTGTAGTAAGATCATCCTCTATTTCTTGAATCTCATGCAAAGTCAACACTCTTTTGGTAGAACACTCAGATTAGTAGTGTCCGTAACCTTGGCACTTGAAGCACTTTACGAAGTCCTTGCTCCTCACGGGTTTCTTTCCCTCAATCTTCTCTCCCATAACCATTTTGCCCGCCTTTTCTACTTGCTCTTCCATCTTAGGGTTGGAATTGCTTGGAATGTTATTGAAATTTGTTCCCCCCTTAGAAACCGAAACCCTACCAACTTTCTTCTTCTTCAATTGCCTCTCACACTTGATAGCCAACTTGCAAATTTCTTCAAAGGTGAAACATGGTTGAAGTTCTACCATGTTAGCAACTTTGGAATCGAGACCGCCCATGAATCTAGCTATCTTTTGTTCAACCCTCTCTTGCACATCACAAATAATAGAAATCTTTTCGAACTTTTCTATGTATTTGCTCACGGACGAGTCCCCTTGCTTAAGTTGGTGAAGTATGGTAAAGTTATCTTGGAGGTAAGTACTAGGCAAAAACTTACAATCAAGGTACTTTTTGAATTTGTCCCAAGACTCAATCTTTTCTTTCCCTTCATGTCTCCTTTGTGCCTTCAAATTCTCATACCATAAAGATGCATATTTGGTGAGTTTAAGGATAGACTTTGAACCTTTTTCTGCTGCTATAGTCTTTGTAGTCAAATACTATCTCCGCTCTTCGAACCCAATCAAAATACTTTTCCAGATCCATGGATCCTTCGAATTTCGAAATATCAAGCTTCAATCCACGGTCATCATCATCCTTCCCACGCCTTGGTTGGAACCGTGGCCTAGGAGGTTCTTCTTCCTCATCCGAATTGATCTCTTCCAACGCCTCTTCCCTTGGAGGTCGCAACCCTACCCGGAGTTCTTCAATCAATTGCCGCAGCTCACGTATCTCACGATCCCTCCGATAATTGGCTGCTTGTTCTAGGGTGATTCCAAGAGGACATGCTTCTTCATTCGCCATGATCGTTTCACGAAATAGAATTCGTTAAAGTCTTTGCTCTGATACCACTTGATGCGTAATTTAAATGCTCTTTCCTTTGGTTGGCGGAATCAACCAAATAGCACAAAGTATAGCACAAAATTAAAGAGATAGGTGGCGGATTGGGTAAGAATGGAGGGCTCACCGGCTAGACTTCACTCACCTAACGTAAAGAATCCCTTGTGAGTTATCTTCTAATCTTTAAGAAAACAAAACAAGATAGTTGAACAAATTACTTTGCTCTTTTCTATTACTTTTCTCCAAAACAATAATCTGAAAATTACATGAAAGTAAGCCCTATTTATACTAACAAATAAACCCTAATCCTTCAAGGAGAACAACAACGAAATCCTAAATCCTTAAGGGATTACAATTGCAATTGGAAAAGAAAACTACCTAAGCAAACCCTAATCTTAATGGATTTTATTACAAAACAAGGAAATAACTAAAACCCTAAAATTATCCTTCCAACCTAAGGATTCAGCTTGGCCGCTCCCTTGGAATTGCATGCGGCTGCTCTTTGGCTTTTCTTCTTCACGTCATGACTTGTAGTGCAAGTAGACACTCCTTGAACCACCATGCCCAATGCGGGCTATCAGCCGGGGATGCTCTTCTTGTAGTACACCCAAAAATAGTTCCCCATTCCATGTACCTCCCTTGCTTTCTTGTGGTCTATTTGAACAGCCCGTTCCCCTTGTGTTAGCCACTCGACAAGTAGCCCCCATGAAGCCCTTGTAATCCATAACGCACCAACACAGGTGCATCAATGCGTGACTGCCCCTTTGGGATTAAAGATCCAACACATACCCGCTTTGTTGAAGATGTTCGCAAACCGAAGACTGACTTGAACTTACCAATCCGTGCCTCGTGACTTCCCCAAACAGCCCTTATGCACACTAAGAGGAGTAGTATGCCATGCACTAAACCCTTAACTCCTCTCTTTGAACAACTCCCCATTTACACGTATCAGCTTCCCACATGAAAAAGGCCACTCTAGACACAACCCTAGACTTCCAAACAGCTTTCCAAGGGAATGTATTATTTTCGCTCAACAGTCTTAGGTAAAACAGTTTAACCGAGAACGTGCCATTAGCTGACCCTTCCCATACCACTCTGTCCTCCCTAATTTCTGAAAACCTCTGATAGTATAGAAGCTCAAAAAACTGCCCAGAGTATAGAAGCTCAAAAAACTGCCCAAGACCATCCATCTCCCAGTCATTAATTTTCCTGCAAGAATGAGGATTCCACACCATATTGCCCTCTGCTGATGTGATTCGTCCCACGAACAAAGTCCTTAAGCCAAGGAAGCGCATTGACTTGGAGTTTGAGGCATGGAAGCATAAGGATCGAGTCTCTGAAGACTTCAAGGAGGATGGGCCATTTTCAAGTATTCATCAAGAAGGGCTAACAGTCCAACCGAACAAGACGCATCAGATGGATCAAGGAAGGCCCAAGGAAGGAAGACAAGCTTGCCTTGCAATACAAGCAAGTTTTAGAGCCCAAAAACCCTTTATCCCGTTTTTCTATGTTGACTAGGGATAAGGTTAGTCCCAAAAACAGGATTGGTAGTTATTTGATTAATTTATGTTTCCTAATTAGAGTAGATAAGTATCTAGTTGTTTACTACATAGATTAGGTAATTATATAGTTTCCTTATTTTTTAATTAGGTCAACTTATTTTGGGCCAAGGATTGTTAGGCCTTTGCTTATTCTTTTAGGATTAGGATTCACAACCCATATAAATAAGGGTTGAGACTTATTGTTTTTGAGACACGTTTTATGATATTGAATTTTAGTTTTTGAGAGTTTTTCAAAACCTTCTTGTTCTCTTTAGGACTTGTGATTATTCAGTAAGAGGTTGAGTGATCGAAACTCGAACTTATCAACAGGATTATTCATCCCTGCTATGGCGTTCAACCTTATTCCGAGGGTTGTGATCGTCTTACAAAAGGATCGCAGTCAAATTATACCAAGGTTCTGCGTGGATTCACCATCCATCAAATTCACTTGACATTCTTCGCTTGTCGTGCTGCGTGCGGTATGCTTCCTCTATCGCGAGTACGCATCTAGGAATCATATCATTTGGTATCGGAGCTAAGTTTTGTTTCCACAATCTATCTTACTTTAAATTGTTCTTATTTTGATTATCTGTTTGTTTTTCTTCTTCCTTCGAACTAGAGTCATTAATCCTAGTTTGGTCTTTTATTAAAATCGTGTTTTGTTTGTTATTTCAAACCCTAATCTTCTAGGGTTATAAATCAAAAAAAAATATTGCCTTGTTAAATTTCAGATAGCCTATTTTAAAAAAAGAGTATTCAGACAAAAATGAATAAATAAAAAATTGCTGATGTTATTAATTAATTCGGGCAGCCCTGTTTTTTTTAAAAAAGTTCGGATTTAAAAACAAAAATCCAAAAATTCAAAAAGAAATTGAAAAGTTGTTAGTTTTGTTGAGATTTGAGGTACTTGAATTGATTGTTATATCTTCATCTAGATTCGAGAATAAAAATCGAATTTTCCTTTACAAAAATTAATCGTTGAGCCTTTCGTCCTTGAAACTCCACTCTTGAATTCTTGTTTCTATGAGCAGATTCTTGTTGATTGAGTTTGGATTTGCTTATTGTTGTTAATCATTGATTTAATTGCTTAGTTCTTTTAGAACTTGGAGGGATTGAAGGTGAGGGAGAGTAGGTAAACATGAGAGGAGAAATATTGATTGAACGATACACATAAGGGAGTGTGTGAGGTATTTTTGCTAACAATTTCTTACAGGTACACCATGGATAGTAAATTATATATGGATGGTATGGAGGAAGAGATGAGAAAAATGATGAGAAGACAAATAGAAGAGATGCGCAAGGAGATTGATAGGTTTAGGAGGGATACTAAAGAGAAATCTAAACCTGAAATTAGAACTGATGCGGGAGCATGGGGGCCAAACAATGTGCACATAGAGGACCATGAGGGGATGCATTTGTATGGGGGAAAAGAGGCATGGCAGCCATGTTTGATGGGTAAAATCAGTGACACAAATGGGTTAAAGGGCCAAAGGACCAAGGATACAACAAGGGGGTTCAACCCACAAGTGAAAAGGGAGTATTTCTTGGAAGGAAAGAGTGTCATGGGGCACGGCTTAAGGAGAATGGAAGAGTGGTTTCGTGTGGATGCTTGGAAGGGTGGCACGGGCTTGGAAGGCCTTGCATGGCATTGCATGCAAGGAGGTGGACACGGCTTGGCTTGGAAGGGGGACGGCCACCATGAGTCCTAAAGTGACAAGGATTGTTAGATTAGGAGTCAAATCTGCCATTAGTTGTTAGTTGATTTATTTCTTAAATAAATTAGTGTCCTTTTATTATTTTAGTTGGTTAGGAAGTCTTTTATTAGGTAATTAAAGGAAATCCCGTTTTTGGGAATAGGTCCTTTAAGGACTAGGATTTAAATTAGGTAGTTTCCTATTTTAATTGTTAATTAGAGTCCCTTAAGGACTTAGACATTATTTTACTTTCCTTATAGAGTTAGGATGTTTTTGTAAGCCTTTATAAGGCACTTTAATTCATGAAATAAAGCAGATTTGGTTTTTAGAGAAAAGAAGTGATTCTTTCAAGAACAAGGTTGTTCTTTGCAAACCAATTTATTCTTCTCAAGGTGAGTGAAGCCAAGAGGGAATTGATCGTCGGGATTCTTTATGTTAGGTGAGTGAAGCCTAGCCGGTGAGCCCGTTTCTATCCTTTTTATTTTATGTTATTTTCGTTTTTATTTCTTTGTGAATTCGGACAGCCTTGTTATTCAAGAAGAATTCGGACTGTTTGAATTGTGCTTTGAAATCTCGGCCAAGGTAGGTTTTGGGCAGATTATAGGCTGTAAAAACTTACAAAACAAGGCTAGGTTCTTGGGCATACTTGTAAGGGACCTTGTTTATAATTAGGTGAGAGTTTTGGGGGAGTTTAGGACTGTTTTGTGGCTGATTTTGGAGCAGATTCGGGACTGTTCAAGTTGCTGGAACAGATTGTTGATTTCAGCCTTCCGCATTCACATCAAGAACCAATAGAGATTTTTACAGACCTAGACTCAAGGAGTTTGGAGAGTATGCGTATGAACAGAGGTCTAATAATAGGAAGTTTAGCTATAATCATAGGGAGAGTCCTAGAGAAGATAGAGACACAAGAGAGTTTGATCTTCCAGTTTTCAATGGTAGGAATAACCCTGATTTGTATTTGGAGTGGGAGATGAAAATGGAGATATTCTTTAGGAACCATGATTATTCTGAGTGGAAGAAAGTTAACATAGCTGCTAAATCAAAACCTGAAATTATAACCAATAGAGATTTTCACATACCTAGACTCAAGAAGGAGTTTGGAGAGTATGAGTATGAACAAAGGTCTAATAATGGGAAGTTTAGCTATAATCATAGGGAGAGTCCTAGAGAAGATAGAGACACTAGAGAGTTTGATCTTCTAAGTTTCAATGGTAGGAATAATCTTGATTTGTATTTGGAGTGGGAGATGAAAATTGAGATATTCTTTAGGAACCATGATTATTCCGAGTGGAAGAAAGTTAACATAGCCGCTAAACAATTATCTTATTATGTTGCGGTTTGGTGGAAGGACTTGACACTAGGTAGTCCAATGTGTTGAGGACAATGGATTGATACTTGGGAAGAGATGAAGTGGTTAATGAGGAAGAGACACATTTCGATTGAATACCATAGGGAACTCAACAAAAAGGTCCAGCTTTTGACCCAAGGTAGTAAATGTGTTGAAGATTACTTTAAGGAGATGGAGGTAACTATGATTAGGGCTAATGTGATGGAGTGTATAGAAGCTACGAAGGTTAGATACTTGAGGGGAATGAAGCCTAAAATTACTAGATTCATGGATATACAAGCTAATAGGAGCATGGATGACTTGGTTCAAGAAGCGTTCAAAATTGAGAGGACGCTCAAGATGGAGGATTTTTATAGGCGGAAATATAAACAAGGATCCAAGGTTTAGAAGATTGATAAATCTAAGGACGAGAGTCCAAGGATCATTACACAAAGCCCAATTCTTGAAAAACAAAGTTCTATGAAAGAAAGTTCGAGAGAAGAGAGAAAGACTAGTGAGGAAAAGAATATAGAGAAGCCTGCAAAAAACGAGAGCTCGAGTGAAAAGAATGAGAGTTTGGCTAGAGAGAAAAGTGAGCTTAGTGAAATAACCAAGAAAAAGGAGAGCTTGAGTGAAAATAAGAGTGAGAAGCCGGTTTTAGAGACTAGTGAAAGATGTGAGATAACCGGGTAAAATGAGAGGAAAATTAGTGTGTGAGAAAAATAAAGAGTGTGAGAAAGAGAAAGAAAGTGAGGCAAATTTTGATACTAATCAAGTTAATGTTATATTGCCAAATTCTATTGTTTCTTTGTCACAGATTTTTCAAGAGGTGAAGACTACACCAACCCAAGAAGTTGTGAAATTCAAGATTAAATGCCAACAAGGTAAAGAGATTGTTGTAAGGCCTACACTTTCTCAAAGGTATGATCTTAATCTTTCTTGGAAGAATAAGTTGTGAGGTGAATTGTTACATGTTAAGCACCATGACATTTGAGAATAAGCTCAATAGAGTTGTTGAGTTTGGGAAATTGAGTGGTCTTGTGGACACTTGTGTCATGGGTGAAATTGTTAAGCCACCTACTTTATTACATGTTAAACACCATAACTTGGGTGAGAAATTCATAATTTTTAGAAGTGTTGCTTTGAAAAATTTGATTAGTCTTATGAGTTCTTTGTTCATGAGAGAGATTGTTAGACCATATGACATGTGTAGAAAGTTTCAATTGCAAAATTTGGTTAGTCACCATGGTCTAAGTGATTGGATGAAATGTGGTAAGCACATTGGTGATAAACTTTGTTTGACATTGCATGTAGATCCATTCATGGAGAATACATTGGTTGATAATTTGTTAGGGTTGCATTGTTCATTAGATGTTGAGAGGAAATCTCTTTATTATGCATTAGACGATAATACTAGAGTTCATCTTGTTAAGATTTCTATGCATAATAGTATGAATGTAAATCTGAATATAGGATATCCTAAGTCATACCATGAGATTGTCGATATATGTCATGATGCCTTATTAGGTGTTGAATTGGTCGATGTGCTGGTGTGTCTAGATTTCGGTTTTTTTTTTTTTTTTTTTGATAAAAATAGGTGACGCGACCTATGTACAATAAAGAGAAGATACAAGAGATCTCAAGCTACACGAACTGGAGGGAATTCCTTATCACTTCTAGATAGTGAGTAGGAGTCTGGGAAAGGTCCACTGACTCAGGGCACCAAGAAGAAATAGTGTGCAGCCAAGTATCTTTAAGCTTCTCTAAAGACCCTTCCTCGTTATCAAAAGCCCTCCTATTCCTTTCCTTCCAAATGACCCAACAAGCCTAATGGAGTAACCTCCCATGAGAATTTTTCCTGCTTCTTTGTATAGAGACCAGCTCAAGAATAAATCCAAACTGATCTAGGCATAGCCGAGGGCAATTCCAAACATGCCAAAAATCCAATTCCATAAATCTGCCGCCACTGGGCAATGAATCAAACAAATGATCCACACTTTCATCGCTCCTTTTACACATGTAACACCGCTTAACATAGATCTTGCGCCGCTTCCTCGAGTTATCCCGATTAAGATGGCTCCATGACAAGCCTCCCAAGCCAAGAAGCCTACACGATCGGGAGCTTTAATCTTCCACAAGAACTTCGAAGGGAAAATGATGTTTCTTGCATTCAGCAACCGGGGAGTAGACGGACTTTAGCGAGAACACTCTTCCTTTGTTACCCTCCCACCTAACTGCATCCTCACCATTTCTTCCCACTTGTTGCTTATAAACCATATCAAAGAATTCCATACAAGAATCCATTTCCCGGTCCCGTAAGCATCTACGAACGTAGGGTTCCGAACCACGGTATCCCCACGAACTTGAACAAGCGAGCTTACAAGCAAAGTCCTTATCGGTAGCAAATTAAACAGAATTCGAAACAGGTCTCCATAACTCCACCTCCCCACCATCTATCTTTCCAAAAACGGATAGTGGATCCATTCCTATTTCAAAGAGATGTGTCTCACAAAAGCTTCCCGACCTTTACGAATCCTTTTCCAAACTCCCACCCATATCTTTTTGAAATCTTGTTCGAGGTCCATATGTTTCGCCTTCCCATATATCTCGCATCCTACCAATTTCCTCCACTGACCCTACACGATCGGTCATGTACCTCCATAACCACTTAGCAAGCAAGGAAGAATTGAAGACTCTTAGATTCTTGATCCCTAAACCACCATCTCTCCCGTGTTAGCCCGAACCTTATCCCATTTAACAAGATGATGCTTGCTCTCCTCACCCGAACCTTCCCACAAAAGTCTCTTTCCAATCTTTCAAGGTTCGTCACAAACTAAGCGAAGAAGGCATCACTAAGAGGGACATGAAATAAGTTAGGGAGGCCGAATTTGAAGAGTACTTTTGACTAGAGTGAGCCGCATACCTTTCGAAAGCAACTCGCTTTTTCCAACCACCAAACGTCTTTCAAATCTTTCCAGGATCGTGTTCGTGAGTGTTTTATTTTTAAAAGGAGCTCCAGGGGCGCCCAAATAAGAAGAAGGAAGTTGAAAGCGGTTTACATCCAAACCAAGAAGCTAAAAAAAATCTATGTTCTCCACCCCTGACCAGAATAATTTCACTCTTAGCTATATTAACCCGAAGACCTAACACCATCCGGAAGCCAAAGAGGCGAAGGTAGCCTAAGAGGCGAGTAGCCTAAAGTAGCCTTAGCATCACATAAAACCAAAGTATCATCTCGCCAAAAGAATATGGGAAGCAAACCGAGACCACCTCATCTCCTCTCCTCCCACTCCTCAAACCCTCGAATAAAACCCCCCGAAGCTGCCTTATCCATAAGTTTACTCAAAGCCTCCATAACAATAATGAACAGGAATGGAGATAGAGGGTCTCCTTAGGCGTAATCCCTCGAACTATCAAAAAATCGAGGCGGGTTCTCCATTAATCAACACCGAGAAGCGAGCCGTAGAGATACAAAAGTATATCCATTTTTTCCTTCTCCCCCAAAACCCATTCTACCCATCAAGTACATAAGGAAATCCCAATTAACATGATCGTAAGCCTTCTCTATGTCCAACTTACACAAAGCCCCTGGGCAACCACTATTGAGTCTAGCATCAAGAGCTTCATTCGCAATGAAAGAAGCATCAACAATATGCCTCCCTCCTATAAATGCATGTTGAGATTCTCGATATAATCTTAAATAACACCTTCCTCAAGCGTAGAGCAAGAACCTTGGCAAGCAACTTGTAAATGTCTTGCCTACTTAAGGCGATAGGCCCGAAATCATAAATCGATCGCTCCTTTTTTCTTCGAATTAGGGCTGAGCATGAAGCGTTGAGCCAGTTTTCTCTAATCCCTTATTAACATAGAAATGTTGAAAAACCTCCATAACCTCTCGATTTAATTACCTCGTAGGCCGAAAGAGCTTAAATAAACGCCATTATGAATCCATCCTGCCTCTGGCAGGGGTTTTCCCCACTCAAACCGCCCAAGGCTGCCACCACTTCCTCTTCGTGAGAAACCATCCTCCCAACCGAAGCCGACTATCCTCCCTGTTCTAACACTTTAAAAGAGACACCATCAAGATTTGGCCGCCACTCTCCTTGATCCTCAAAGAGTCCGAATAGAAATCTACTACACCTTGCTTTATATCGTTTTGTCAACTAGCATGATCCTTGACCGTGATGTTTTTGATATGGTTTGCCGATTTATGCAAGCTTATCGCTCGTTTTGTGAAAGAACTTAGTATTTCGATCACCTTCTTTGAGCCACCGAAACTCGGGACTTTGTCTCCTGATTTCTTCACTTAGAAGAAGGCCTTACCTCTCCTAAGAGCAAGCGCAAGCTCTTCAACGCCATTCGCACCATACGAGCCCTGCTTTCAAATCCAACGACCGATCTCTCGCCATCACTTCCTTAATCTTAACTTCCAGCCTTCCAAAACCTCTATATTCCATATCTTTAAATCTTCCTTGAGCAGTTTAGTTTTCTAGCCAAAATGAAGCAGGATTACCGCCACAATATACGAGTCCCACTTTAACTTAACCCATTCAACAAACTTGAGCCTTCAACCACATATTCTCGATTTGAAGGGGATTTCCTTTCGATATCCCATTGCATTCTAGCATCGAGGGACATGGTCCGACACCACTCTAGGGAAGCTAATATGGGAACTGCGAAAATGGTAACCCAGCCTCGAGGAAGATAGAAACTGCCTATCCGAGAAAACCGATTCATGTCTCCATCTCTAAACCAAGTGAATTCTCCTCCCGATAATGGAAAATCCACCAACTCCATCTCATTAATAAAATCATCAACTCCTCATTGCTCGAGAGAAACCACTAGCCCCGATCTTTTCTTGAGGAAAGCGAACTACATCAAGTCACCCCAAGCACCACTGAGCATTCCATTTCGATCCGATGGTTTAATTCCTCCCTGAAACCACCACGCTCATTAACGGAACATGGACCATATACTCCCGAGAAAAAACCCACTCTTTATACGAGTCAACCATTTTTAGTAAACAAGAGACCGAATATACCCCACACTCTATCGCCAACTTTGTCACCACCCTTCTATCCCACATAATTAGAATATCACCGCAGTCCCATTCGATACTAAGAAATTCCAATCAAACCATCTGTCACCTCCATGCTATTGATCGCTCTTACATCGATACTTCCCATTTTTGTTTCTTGCAAACACACCACACGTGGCTTCCATCTCCTTAAAACGCTTTTTACTATCATCCTCTTTTCTCGATTATTAAGACCCCACACATTCCATGAAACAATGCGTAACGCCATGATAAACTTATACAAATAAGTTCCTTCCTCCTCCCCTCACTTGCCACGACCCTCACACGGAATATCAAAATTGAGACTACAAGATTCTTTGCTTCAACTCACGTTTACCCACAGCTCTTGTCTTGTTCGAATTCTTATTCTTTGTTGTCTTTTGTCGACCTCCATTTCTTCTCTATATCCAAGAGAAGCTCCATAATCTTATCTTCAAAGCTTGACGACAGGACACCCCCGTGCTTGCCCAAACCCACCCCTTAGCTCTCCTACTAGCCCGTAGGAAATGTCTGTGTTGCCTCCAAATGGGAAATGAGTTCAATTCCTTCCAACTCCTCGGGATGGACCACAGAAGAGGAGTGCAAACAATCGGCTCGGATAAAGAATCCACGGCTTACCTTCTTGCAAAGGCCCCACCAGGGATCTTGTCTGTCGGAAGCCCATACTGCATTGAACTCGGTGACTCCACCTCGTCACCATGCTGTACTCGGGCCGGGGAAATTACCCTCTGACAAATTGCGACGGAGGACCGTGCATCTCTCGGCTGACAACCTCATCTCTCCTTTAATAAGCGGGTTGTGAGCCAACGGCTCCACTTCCTCTTCGCCTCAATGAATGTACCAAGTATCTTTTAGCAACCTCGGCCCACACCTTGCCCAACTCGGAGAGATAGTCGTAATGGGGGAGTGCGATGAATAGGTTCCTTCCTCAAGCCTTTCCCAATGTCTCGGCCCGGCAAAGACACACACGCGGCTGATTACGTGATTCTGGTGGAAACAAAGCACTCCCGGGCCACAATCAAAAACGGCTGAGTCGACTAGCCTCCCTTAAACCATCACGCCCCTCACGCTTTTCCTACTAGACTCAGGCTACTGTGCATGCTTGCGAACTTCGGCGACCACTTGGCCATCCCGACATTCGAAATTATCCGATTCTCGCCACTAGAGCTCGACAAACTATAGGATGCGTTGACTCCCATGTCTCGTCACGAAGACAATCGGTCTACCTTCGCACCCGACCCCTCTCCATTACCCATATTGCGCAAAGAAATTTCAGTGATATTGGACTTATACGGCCCAGAGACAATGCCCACTGTGACTTCCTTCTCCTGGGCCTTTTTCATCTTTGATTTAATAGGGGCCCAGACAACCTTACCCCGACCACTTCTAAGAAATGGGCCTCTACTAGACCCATCCCCCTTGGAATAAAGCCCAGGTCTACCACCGTTATTCGATACCTTGCCCTTTACAGAAGAACCCTTTCCCTTCCTGCTGAAGAGATTTATTTCCTTTGAAATCGGTAAGGGGGACTCGGTCAGATTTTGGAGTGATAAGTGGTGTGGCGAGAGAGAGCTGCAGGGAGTTTTTCCTGCTCTGTACAACGTAGCAGTTGATAAAGAAGAGTTTGTCTGCTCAGTTATTCATTTTGTTGGAGACACTGTGGTGTAAACTCCCTCATTTAGAAGGAATGCGCAAGACTGGGACGTAGACACCATGGGGCAATTATTTGAGTTGCTGTACAATCAGAAGTTGAACAGAAATGCTGAATATTGTGTGGTTTGGGCAGGAGAAATGAGTAGGAAATTCTCTGTCATTTGTCAAGTCCTTCTACCATAGGCTGTTGACGGGGCAATGGCACTTTTTTTTTTTGATTCCTTGGGGCAGTGTTTGGAAGACTAAAGCTCCTTCTAGGATGGATTTATTTTTGTGGGAAGCTGCAAATGAAGCCATTCTTACGGGAGACAATTTGAGGAGAAGGGTGATCTATGTTAATAGGTGCTTCATGTGCAAAAGGGAGGAAGAAAGTGTTAATCACCTTCTGTTACACTGTCCAATAGCGAAGGATATTTGGAATTTCGTTCTCCATATTTTCAAGGTGGCCAGGGTGAACCCCCTATCTGTTAAAGAAATGTTGATGAGCTGGTCTTTCTACAAGCAGAAGAAGAAACCTTGTAATTTTCGGATGGCTGTGCTGGCAGCAATTTGCTGGACTATTTGGAGAGAACGAAATTCTAGGGCATTTGAGAATACAGAGAGGAGCTGCGAGAAACTTAAAGGGCAAACAATCCAGCTAATGTACTTTTGGTGTCACGATGTGGTCTCACAGGGGCAAAGCCCCTTTGTAGAGCTTGTGGATAACAGTTATGTAGGGATGTAGGAGATCATGGATCCTCTATTTTGTAAATAGGATGCATTACCTTTTTTGGCGCCCTCTATATATTTATATACTCTTTACTTATCAAAAAAAAAACTCCTAAAATGTTCGTCCTTTCGAAGTAGGATTCTTTAACTGGGTAAATAATGATGGTATAGTTCAGGACAGTTCTGGTTTGAAAAGAGCCCAGCACAAAACTGGCTATTACAGGTACACGGGCTAGTCTCTAGAAACTTATTTCCGCAATAAGATGAGCCATGAGGAATCAAGAAAAGAACTAATAGAGAACTTACGTTCAGCTGATTGATGTAATTACCTGATACTATAGATTAAATATTTTTCATTGTGTGGAATGTTAAGATGGTTGATTGCACAATGAAGAGTAAAAGTCAACTGCCACAAAGTTTGCAGACAAGGAACTAACAAACAATCACTTACTTTAGCATAGAAAGATGCTGCTCGAAAAAATTCCTTAACAGCAAATGCAGCTTCAGCCTGCATCATGAATAGCACAGCAAATTTATTAAAATGTATTTCCAAATAAACATAATTCACAATATAATAGACTTGCTGACGGTAGAATGCATTATGTCATATATATCTTGCGGAGAACAGTAAGTTCATAAAATTAATGAATTTATTTACCATGATGTGAACAAGTCATCACCTGTTCTAAATATACTTGGTCTCTCTGGAATGGATCCCTACAATTTGCCAAAGCAGCAGCATACTCCTTCAGATCTAGGTACACTTTCCACATACCTCTGCCTTCATCATTTACAGACACCTACTTTCATTCTGTAATGAGAAGCTAATAGGATAGAGCGGATAGTGTGTACACATGGTTAGACATCAAAAGGATGTGAGCTTTTTATAAGGAAAACCTGAAAGATTGAGTTTTGGTCATATGCATAGAATAATCCTGCAGAGGCATCACTGCATAAGCCTATAATCCCCTTCGAAACCGAGTCTGAGGTTTGATCAAAATGAAGTTCTTCTACAATCTGCTCACTGATTCTATTTACAACCTAAAAGACATTGCAATGTTATATATATTAACTTGTCGAGTTTGTAAGCAGGATAAATGTATAACAGGCCAAAGATATTATATGCAACAAGAAAAAGATCACCCCTGAAATGTTTTGAAAGTGCAGTATGTACTTCATATCATAAGATTAAAAAAATCTAAAGAAGTAAAAAGATACTACTAGTGTATCTAGTACATCGTAATTGTATTTTTTTTTTAACTGTCCCCAAGTAAGCTTTATATTTGACTTCATACACACTCCTTGGAGAGGTGCTAGAATATTTTGATATTGATGTTGCATTATCTTCTCTCTTCTCATTAGTGGATATAAATTTTCTCAACTTTGAATACTGGAAACATGGCAGCTTGTAGCAGTTACCACTTTTTGCCCTTTCAAGATTGGGAACATTTTATACTAAAAGGAAAAGTGTACATGGAACATTCTACAAATGGAAAGTTGGACACAACTTAGGGAGGGAGTAACCTTATCTGACGCACCTTAACCTTGTTTCCAATGAGAAGCAAAAAGTGGAACTCAGACACTGCAAGAGAACTAGGTTTAACAACTTCTGCACCTTCAGATAACTTTGAATAGTCCAAAAGAGCCTTGTTCTCTACAAAATTTTCGTCCCCATTTGGTGAACTGTATAAATTAACCAACAGGACCTTAATTAGAAAATGATCCTTAACAAGCTACAAATAACTGAGAAATTTATCAGTGCCAACAAAAAATATTTTCAGAAAGAGTCACATGGAAACATAAAAAAGAGCAACGAACACAAAAGAATAGTATAATAATTCTATTTATATTACGCAATAAAGACGTAAATTTCATCCTCTACCTGTGTTGTGCGCCGAAATTCAGGCCACCATGATAGATACCTGCTCCAGAAAGCCAAGCAAAATGTACAGCTCTTCTGTGCTTAATAAAGAAACGCAGTTCACTGCAAGATAAATGCATGCATGTTTCAAATTTCAGGCGGAAAAAAGATTTTTGGAGTATAGTGGAGCAGCATCTTCTTTCTTTTTTTTGATAAGTAAAGAATATATAAATGAACGTCAAAACAGGTGACGTGTCCTTTGTACACTAGGGTAGACAAACTACTCAATGCTAAAACTATTAACAAAATTCACAAAAGAATGACCAGCGAAACTGAGGGAATGATCTGTCGCCAAGCACCATATAAAAAAAGTATGCAGAAGCCAGTCTCTCATATGGTCTTTTATCGAAGAGAGAATCAACAATGATGCAGTGAGGCCGATAACCGTAAAACAGGTTCGGCAAAACTATATATATGTATGTATAAGTGCATCAAGGCCCCTACAAATATAATGATATACAATATAACCCTAAATATACATATAACTATACTCTAACATGGTCCATCAAACCCTCAATGTTTTCAAAAATTCTTCCATTTCTCTCTTTCCAAATGATCCACCAAACACCCACCGGAACAGCTTCCTAAAGAATGTTCCTCCTCTTATGTTTGTACACCGAGCAACTCAAAAGCATCCCCCAAACAAAACTGGGCATCACCCACGAAATCCCAAAAAGCTCCAGAACCGAATTCCATAAAGAACAAGGCACCGGACAAAGCAGTAACAAGTGATTTACACTCTCCATTGCTTTTACACATGCAACACTTGTTAACATACACCATCCTTCTTTTACGTAAGTTTTATCCTGTCAGAATAGCCTCATGGCAGGCTTCCCAAGCAAAAAAGGCAGCACAACTGGGAGCAGTATCTTTATTTGTTGAACTTTTTTACATTAAAAAGGAATAATGGATAAAAGAAACACACTACAATAGAAAAGGAAGATCGTCATTCAAATACGCATGTGTAGTATTTGGACTAATTGTAATTTATTTTTGCTAAGCAAGTTCAACAATGTTGGCCCTTCTCTCTAATAGCTTAACTTTTTACAGGTTAGAATTTTAACCAATAGGTCATTTAACATGGTATCTGAGCTCTATAGCAAGATCTTGTGTTCAAGTCTTCCTCCATGCATTTGTTTCCCCTAGTACGTAACTGTAATTTCTGCTCTGCTTGCTTTGTGCGTTTTTACAGCCTAATTTATAACCCCACATGCACACGGGTCACACTTGAGGTGGAGCATTTTTTATTTTTATTTTTTTGATAAGTAAAATAAATATAAATAAACAGCCTCAAAGCAGGTGATGCGGCCTTTGTACACTAGAAAGTATACCCTACCAAAAGAATTATCCACTATCAATATTATTAACAAAATCTACAAGAGTAGTGTTAGGACATGACGATGAATGAGCTGCCTTGGAGCACCAAAAATGCAGAGTTCGAATCAGAACATTCTTCAAATCCGGGACGGGACAGACATTTCCGTATTGTCGAACGCCCTATGGTTTCTCTCTTTCCAAATAGTCCAACACACTCCCAAAGGAGCAGTCTCCCAAATACGATTTCTCCTATTCTTGTACCCAAAGGACCAGCCCCTAATATGATCAAGAATCGATCTCGGCCTGACCCAAGTCACCTTAAACAACCACAGCATGAAATTCCAAAGTTCTTCAGCAACTTGGCAGTGAAGAAGCAGATGATTCACACTTTCCTCACTAGCCTTGCACATATAGCACCTATTCACATCAGTTGGTTTTTATCAGACATGAATTTTGTAGTTTACATTGATGCCTCTTTATAGGAAGATTTATGCTTATAACAAAGCAGTCTGTATATGTAAAATGAGCTGACACGAGCAAGTGTGAACTCTCGACAAGAATATGACACCATTTCTAACTTTTCAGTTCCAATGCTTCAGTAACAAGTAACCTTCACATACAAAACACTTGCCTGTTCGGTATTTCTCCTGGAAGTTCCATAAAATGCACTGCTCGATCTACATAACTGGCAAATACTGCCTAAGAATATTCAAAAACAAAAATTGAATTAAATTCTTCTTGATCAACAAGAACCAAATTTAAAAAATAATAATAATAATAATTAGCTAAGATGTTGAGAATTAACTACTACCCTATTGACATGGCTTACTAGATTTTTCAAACCTCATTTAAGGAGATATCACTTGATGCAGTTTACATACAGCATCTACCACTGATTTCACCAAATCAACTTTATCCAAATCAACGTAGACGGATTCAACTAGCAACTTAATTTCAGAATAATGTATATAAAATTCCACCATATTTACCATTTTGTGACATCGAAAAAAAGAGAAATGGAAAAGACAAGGTACTAAAGCAAGATTAGTCAAATAAAAAATCATTCTGCTAGACACAAGAGAGATTTCTGGCACAAGTAAAAAATACCGCTACATTGTGGCAGTGATGGCATGAACAACAAAGCCGTTATATAATCTTCAATCTATAAGAAGCGTCTCTTTCTTAGCATCAACTTCTAAACGGTATTTGTTAAATAAGATCATATTTAATTATAGTTCTCCCACGCTCAACTCTGCCTTTTCCCAATTACTTGGGATCAACTACATGAATCTTTTTTTGCTATTCTGTTTGGTCCAACACAGTTCAATACAGGATCATCGATCAAACTACACTCCTCTATATCCTTCTTACGTATTGTCGTTATGTTAGTTTCGATCCCAACTTCCATTACTGTGGTTAATATCGATATTATCACACTTCCTAATGGCTGCACTTAGGTGTCTACATTGTGGTGTCCATGCCATCTCTAGCTCTTTCATTTTACATATTAGGGCTACTTTTACTGATTCATGGATATGCTGATTTTGAATTTTATCTTTTCGAGTTTACCAACACATGCATCTTAGCATTCTCTTTTTGGTTAAACTCTTTTTATAATGTTGTTTCTTAGTCACCCAATGTTATGTTTCATAAACTACAGAAGGATTTTTTTTTTTGCTTATTTAACTTAGTAGGGAGAGCTTTACCGCCATTGTGGTCCTGCCCGACTCGGGAGATTAGGCGTCTATACCTAACTTTTGTCCCTTTGGGAACATCCGATAAAACTAAAAAAGATTTATTGACTATCCAACAGAGCTGTTCATCAGCACCTCGGCAGTTGCTAGGGCTAGTTAATCAACCGGTTGGTTGATCCAATGGCCAAAAATAGATTGTGGGACCCAGCCTCTATTTTTGCCTTATTTTTTTCAGAAAACCCATTTTTAAAGTGCACATAGGGTTGTCACTTCCCAACAAACATGTCTATGTTTTGAGCAATTGTATGTACATCTTTTAACAAAAAATTTAAGAAAAGAGAAGGCAAAAATTATATGGTGGATCCCACAATGCATTGCTGGATCAACTCTTGTCGACCCTAGCAACTAGCTAGGCGCGGACTCCAACCTAACGGTCAAGACCTATCACATAATACTTTGTATGCAATTCTCCACTTTACCCAACCTGATAATCATCTTCTACCTCTCTATATTGACTGATAATAGATCCTAAATACCTAAATTGGTCATTTTGTGGTATTTCTAGGCTATCTTTTTTTTTTTTTGATAAGTATTTCTAGGCTATCTAATCCACCCTTATCTCCATTAGTACTTGTTAAAGTGTTAGTACTTGTTAGAGTGTTAGAAGTATTGAGGGTCTCTTTCATATAAGATACATATTTGGGGGGTCTTGATGTGCTTTTTTTGATAAGTAAAAATATATATTAATATATAAGAGCATCAAAACGGAGACGCATCATTTGTAGACTGGCCGTATACAAATCTAACTACACAAGGCTAAAGCTATTCACAAAATCCACAAAAGAATTATTGAAATGATCCGCCTTTGAGCACCAATGAAAGAGAATTTGCTACATTTAACATGGTATCGTGAGCCGGAAATCTAATATCTCCTCATGGACCACAGCGCATCCTTTCCTCTATTTTTTTCTTTTTTTGCTTTTTAAAACCCCAAAATGCTCGTCTTGTTTTGGACGAACCGTGGCTTGTTCAACCTAGGGTTTGAGTCGCCTGGAGGAGGTGCGATGTGTTTGAGGGCCACCTGGGGGGGGTGTCGCCCAGACTAGGCGATCTTGTCTATCCAGTCGCCGCCACCGAAATCCGAATTGACCTCATGCGCCGGTGCATAACCGGAGTTCCATTGTAGAAAAGTTGCAGACCACGACAAACTAGTTCGCCTGTTCTAGATCCTAATGCCACGCGAGGTTGGTTTCCGCATTTAACAAGTTTGGGGGTGTTGGCTTGTTGTCCGTTGTACTGTACATTTGTCTCCATTTTTCGGTTGGTTGCATTCTAATGTCAACACCGGCGAATACGAGTCTAAAACCTTGGTTTCGAGGCTATTTCTACTAGTATGAAGCTTATGGACAAGTAAATGGTAAGAATTACTTAATGTGGCGGTGGGTGGTTAAAATGAGTCTAATAGGGCAGATGTCATGCGTGGGTCCGTGAAGATGCCGATATGTATTGGAAGCTTAAGAATTCTATGAATGATGAGATCGTTGAATGGGTGGCTCATACTTGCAACTTCGTGATATGTGGGACTACTTAGTCGTGGTGTATGGCGGCAAGGATAACATGAATCGGATGTATGACTTATCGTGTGTTATGTTTCGCAGGGATCTACAAGGTTGTAATGTTACAGTTGTAGTGATACCGGTATTTTGCGGACCACACCTACGAAATTGGCCGCTAAGTGGAGTTCTTTGCTTCATTTGAGTACCATCGAGCAATAATACTATGCGAACACAACGAAAGCACCTAATTATCCTTGGATTTCTAGCTAGTTTGAGGCCCGAGTTTAGAACCTGCTCGCTCATAGTTCTTATCTAGCACGCAGTGTTGGCTCTGCGAGGATGTGTTCTCTCGTGTGCTTAGTGCGAGTCTACTACTATTGGTCCCACTAGTAGTATTGTTAAGTGAATCTCGAATAATGCACTTTTGAGTCGACATATCCACCAAGTGACATGATTTTTACAATCTCAACCGAGACTTCTATCAATATCAATGGCTAAAGAAGCTTGGACTACCATCTCGGGAAACCTAGAAAATTTTATGCCCTTCTACTAGACCTAATACAAATGCATCAAATTAAGCACATACTCAACTCAGCTAAGTCCCAATCACTTAAGGTTGAGCTACTGCATTTCCTTTTCGGCCATTCAATTCGATCTAAAGCAAGGTCATCACACACTGACACTCATTCATAAAGCAAGGTCATCACACACACAACACTCATTCATAAAGCAAGGTCATCACACTCATTCGTAAGGCAAGGTCATCACACACACAACACTCATTCATATCTTTCATAATCATAAAAGTCTATGTTAGTTTGGGTCTTCCCTCCTGACTTGTTGGTGTTGATACACTTGCACTTCTAACGATATGCATTAAGCGGACATTTCGTGTCCCAAACCATCTTAAGTGATTTTCTCTTGGCTTATGTGCAATTGGACTTCTCACTAATATAAATTTTAGTATAAAATTTTAATTTTCATTACAAATTTTATCTTTCCTAGTTTTACCACATTTCCATCTAAACATTCGCATTTCAGCTAAACTCATCTTCTGAACATGTTGTTTCATTGTTTCCCAACATTCATTTCCGTAAAGTGGCGTGGGTGTAATGGCTACCCTAAATTCAAAAATACTAGGGAAAATAAAAAAGGAAAAGAACTGTTACATGCAATCATATATAGAAAACTTATCACTTTGAATGCAGAATGTTGACGGTAAAATAAGGTACAGAAGGGTCATGAGTTGTGCATGAGTCTATGATCTCCGATACCCTACATGGCTACATGCAAATACGAACAAAGTTTTGAAACCCAATTTCACTGAATGAATAAAGTCATGTAGGAGTTACCAGCAGCATGGACTACATCAACTACATCACAGGAATCCTCAAAGGGTTGATGCCTTTCTACAGCCTCTCAGATGCAAATACAAAGAAGAATGAACAAACTGTTCATGCAATCATATATATATATATATATTATCACTTTGGTTGTGGAAAATTGACAGGAAAATATGGTATGGATAACTTATAAGTCACAAAAGTCTGATCGCATGATCCCTTACATGCAGATATTACAGAAGTTTTTTACTTACATCCAACGACCCAATTCCAGTAAAGGAATAGAGACGTGTTGGAGTTACAGCCATCAGATAATATCTTGTTGAATTGTGTAAGCTAGCTGTTTCCATCTGCAAAACAGATAACAAGGTCGAGAAAAAGAATAACATAAGGTTGGCTTGCCAACAGTCATTCAACAGATCAGCCTTTATTAACTCATAATGGCATCTTTTGGAAATGATCAATCTCAGTGAACACAATGTACAGCTCATTGAAATTCTCTAACTTTCACTTTAGAATGAACAGTCCTAAAGAATCTATATTATCTATTATTTGATGCAGGACCAACTTATTGAGTTCCCCCACAATTGAAACGAACATATATATAGAAAATTGGTAAGACAGTCCCCTATCGCTTCTCTAATCTTCATTACAGAGAAGCAAAAACCACCAGGCACAATAGCTGTCTAGGAATGAAATCAAAGGAAATGAGAGGAGGGAATGTACCTGCAACCCCATGAAAGCTTCTGGAAGTTCTGTTAGTTCAAATAGAAACTTTACATATTTCTCCTTCTTATCTTTCTCATCTACAGAAATTTCAATCAGCTGGCCATTGTCTGTGCCAGAATAATCTCCCTTGTCGAAGCTGAAAAAAACATTTCAAGCAGCACAAATAAATCTGCATTAGTAAATCCAGTTAAAAGTGAAGCGTAAGTGAACATAAGCGGCAGCCATATCAAGTACTTACCTTCTGTTATCTGCTGTTTATTCCATAACAGCATTCACCACAAGGCCTTTCAGCCTGTTCAAAATACGTGGTTTTGCCCATTTTGCATGTGTATAATATGTATCTGTAACTCCATTACCGACAACAGTGGCAACACAGTGGCACCCACCGGGATCTACAAATACTCTATGGATGGATTGCTCCCAGGTCGGCCAGTAGAGATCCATATCTATAAACAAAATAATAAAAAAAAATTAGGAAACTTTTTTGAGCTTGGATTGAACAATATTCA
>CM028382.1:55794753-55831333 GCA_013146195.2 Codonopsis lanceolata | reverse complement strand
TTCAACCGACAAGACCTCTTCAACTGCTTCACATGGATCTCTTTGACCGGCCACTGCCATTAGCTGGTGGTTTCAGATACACGCTAGTAGTAGTGGATGATTATACAAGATACACTTGGACAGAGATGATGTCTTCTAAAGATCACACATACGATCTTCTTACAGCTCTATTCAGAAGATTGCAAACGCAAAAACTCGATGAAATCAGTGACGTTCGATCAGACAATGGCACTGAGTTCACCAATAATGGAATAGCAAAGTATTGTGATGATCACGGTATTGGGCACAACTTCTCTGCTGTAAGAACACCACAGCAAAACGGCGTTGCTGAAAGGAAGAACAGAACACTTATCGAAGCTGCTAAAACTATGCTTGCTGAAGCAAAGTTACCCAAACACTTCTGGGCAGAAGCCGTCAATACAGCCTGCTTTACTCAAAACAGATCATTGATCAACAAATTTCACGGTAAAACACCCTATGAACTTTGGAGAGGTAAAACCCCAAACATTGGATTTTTTAAAATCTTCGGCTGTAAATGCTTTGTAGTCTACAATGGTAATGATTATAGAGGCAAATTTGATCATAAAGCCGATGAAGGTGTATTTTTGGGTTATGCCTTACACTCCAAAGCTTACAGGGTTTTCAACAAACGCTTATTAAAAATAGTTGAATCTGTTCATGTCTCATTTGATGAATTTGATTTATTAGAGCCACATGTGGCTCCAAATGTTGCTGATGACTTTGTTGATGTTGAGACAGGTACATCTAAACCATCAACCCCTCATATACCCAATCCTTCACCAGCAACTCAATCAAACATTCCTGACCATCACTTCTTATCAAACGGGTCACCAGAAGACTTCAACCCTGCTCAAGAAAACCCGTATCAAGAACCTTTTGTTTCTCAACCTGAAAACTCTATTCCTCAACTCACCTATGAGCCAAATTCTGAACACAACTCTCATCAAGACACAGCTGATCTTCCCTATAGCCCTCCTTCTGAACCTTGTCATGTAGAAACAGCAGCAACTCATCATATTCCTGCTGTCACAAGAACATGCAAAGACCATCCGATCTCTCAAATCATTGGTGACATTCATGTTGGAGTACGGACCAGAAGATCTTCCAAAAATGAATGTATGTTCTGTGCTGCATTTGTCTCAGAAGAAGAGCCAAAGAAGGTCGAAGAAGCTCTTCAAGATCCAAGTTGGCTGGAAGCCATGCAAGAAGAACTTCAGCAATTTGAACGATGCCAAGTATGGAAGCTAGTTCCAAAGCCTGCTGATCATACGGTCATTGGCACAAAATGGGTGTTCAGAAACAAGAAGGATGAGGATGGAAACATAGTGAGGAACAAAGCAAGACTTGTTGCACAAGGATATCGCCAAGAAGAAGGAATCGACTATGATGAAACATTCGCTCCTGTAGCAAGATTGGAAGCTATCAGAATTTTCTTAGCCTATGCTACGTACAAGGACTTTGTGCTGTATCAAATGGATGTCAAGAGCGCATTTCTTAATGGAGATCTTCAAGAAACGGTTTATGTTGCTCAACCTCCAGGCTTTGTAGAGAAAGGGAAAGAAACTCATGTTTACAAGCTTAAGAAGGCTCTCTATGGTCTTAAGCAAGCTCCTCGAGCCTGGTATGAAACCCTCTCTAAATTCTTGGTTGAACAAGGATTCGTGCGAGGAAAGATTGACACCACTCTCTTCATTCTCAAGCACAAAGGACATTCTCTGCTGGTACAGATTTACGTTGATGATATCATTTTCGGATCCACAAATGAGAAGCTGTGTAAGCGATTTGAAACGCTTATGACAGGCAAGTTTCAAATGAGTATGATGGGAGAACTCACATTCTTCTTGGGTCTTCAAATTCAACAGTCCAACAAAGGAATATTCATCAGCCAATCCAAGTATGCTAAAGATCTTGTCAAGAAATTTGGATTGGAAACAGCAAACACATTTGATACTCCAATGGCTGCTAGATGCAAACTTACAAAGGACTTACAAGGAAAGAAAGTTGATATCACCCACTATAGGGGATAATTGGATCTCTGCTCTACCTCACCGCCAGCAGACCCGACATAGTGTATGCTGTTGGAGTGTGTGCTAGATTTCAAGCAGATCCTCGTGAGTCACATCTTCTTGCAGCCAAAAGAATCATCAAATACGTATCAGATACCACCAACTTAGGTATCTGGTATCCAAGGGAATCCTCTTTCAACTTGGTTGGATACTCAGATGCAGACTATGCTGGCTGTCAAATTGACAGAAAAAGCACCAGTGGAACATGTCAATTTCTAGGAGACAGACTCGTCTCTTGGGCTAGCAAGAAACAAGCATCCGTTTCAAACTCAACCACTGAAGCAGAGTACATAGCTGCTGGTAGCTGCTGCTGTCAACTGCTTTGGATCAAACAACAGTTGGTGGACTACGACATCAAAGTAGCAGACTGCCCAATCATGTGTGATAACACCTCAGCAATCTCTATCACATACAATCCCGTGATGCACTCCAAGACAAAGCATATCGATGTTCGATATCACTTTCTAAGGGACAATGTAGAAAAGAGAAACATTAGTATGAAGTATATTTCAACTGACCATCAACTAGCAGACATCTTCACCAAAGCTCTAGAAGCAGACAGGTTTGCTTATCTAAGGGGAGAGCTTGGTATGCTTGACCCGACTGCTTAAATTTTATCTAAATTAACTTTTCATTATAATATTTCCAATAATTTTTTAAAAATTTTTTTGAAAATTTATTTTAAGCGTGACTTGAAAATTTATTTTAAGCAGATTTGCAAATTTATCTTAAGCACTTATTATTATCAAAATCGAGAATTTCTAAAGTCACCGAAGATAAATAAGCTTTTTAAACTATAATTTTGGGAGGGAGGCTTATATAAATTGAGAGGGACTAATTTCGAAAATTGGTTGAGTGTATATTTGAAAAGGCACTTTTTCTTCCTAAAGCCGTCATTCATTAAGTCTTGTCATCTAAAAGGCGATCGACTTAATGACGTTTCACAAGTCTCTATGACCGATGGCACGCCCCTTTATAAACCCTCAACCGCCAAAAGTTCTTTTTACCAAAACTGCCTCTTTCTATCTCTCTCTCTAAACTCTACTTCTCTACAATTTTCTACTTCCTTCGCCTGCTCGTTAGTTTACTCTGCAGATTCGCTTCATTTTTGTCTTCGTCTTCTGCAAATCTTCGAAAATGGTAAGAAATTTCAAACCCTAACTTAGTAATCTCTGTAAGCTAAGTTATGCTCTCTTATCTGTATCGTTGCCATTATTGACTGTTCATGTAACTGTTTGCTTCATCTCTTTTAAATCTTCAAATTTTGCTGTTCATATCTTCTTATGAATGTTCTTACACAGTCGATTTTTTGTATTTCAAGTTACATTTGATCTGGATGTGGTTCTTCATGAAATTTTTAGGGCTCATATGCTTAACTGTGCTTATATTCTGAATTTTTTGAGATTTTGCCCTAATTTCTGAAATGCCCTTAGGTCGAACTTCTTCAGATCCGCTGTTCCTCGACTTTCCAAATCCGCCCTCATCCACGTATCACCTGGATGTGCATTGACGAACCATCTGCTCGTGCTTATGCCTCCGAGTCAAGATAATGGACGATCAACTGAAGATGGCATTCTCTGCCACCTGCTCATGCCGGAAGATGTAGATTTCAGCTATATGCTAGTCAAGAATTTTTCCAGCACGGCTCGTAAATGAATCACTGCCTTCCATCACAGCCCATCGCCGAATCGTTAACTTTACCATCTCAGCCTCCCGAATTGCCAAGATCATTGGCGAGAATTCGATGGCCCTACCTCTCTCACCGATGCCGAAAAGACCACTAAGATGGTCCTACATGCGTGGTGAGAACACACCAAGAGAGGTCGCCGCTAAAATGAAACGAACTTTGTTTGAGGATCTATGTCTACTTCATCGCCCACTTGTTTGACAAGAGCCTAATCTTCAAAAAACGGCACTCACGACATCATGACCTCGCATCACTGAGTATACATCCGCCGTCGCTTCAACATCGACTCAATCAACTGGCTCGATCATCTTGAGCCGCCATTGCGGTGATGCCGCCGAGCAAGAGAAGGCTTCTCTCGGCGGCTGCCTTTGTCGACTTGTCAACACTCTTCTTCGTCCAACACGACACTTCTCACTCATATGTTCAACTTTGAGAAGAAGAAGGTTCAAATCGATCCAGCTTTACCAAAGACCTTCATCATCAATTATCAAAAGTCAAGAACGAGAAGAGAATCCAAACAGGTCTTCACCCTTTAGTCATTGTCCATGCCCCAAGCCCCCACCTCTTAAAGTCATCGATAAATCCTCAAACAACCGTGGACTCTTTTATAGCAGCGCTTGAGCAAGAAGCTCTCAAAAGAAGCCTGCCATCAAGGTGCCGCTTCCAAGATCACGTGCCTCCCTCCATTAACTCACAAACGTAAGAAAAGGATTTCTTCTACTACCGAGGAGCCGGTTCCCAAGAAGAGAAAACTTCTTCTTCGACGCCGCCGCTAACTCGCTGACCTCCCTCGCAGACGCAAGAAAAAGTCTGCTATCGTTGATCCCGCCCAGCCTCGCGCTCAAGAGACTACCGATCCCGATGTACCTTCTCCGTCTCGCAAGCGTAAGTCAAAACGCTCCGAGCCTTCTGAACCTTTCATTCCATTTATCCCACCTTCATCTCCCATATCTTCTTCCTCCCCTCCACTTACTTCTTCATCAATCGTCGCTGGGGAGGAGCCTCCGCCACTCCTTCTTCTCCTGCTCCTCTTCAACCCCTCGCTGCTGAGGAGGAGCATTCTTCCTCGCTCTCAAGCCAAAGAAACGCAGATTTCGAAGAAGTCCGTGGTTCTATCACCCTCTCCCCCACAAGACTCTATCCCTTCTCCACCCCATTCACCCGAACCCATCTCCACCATTCTTCCAAACACCTCCTTAGCCATATCAGACCTGCTTTCCACCTCTCGCTCCATCCACCTCCTCTCCTTCCTTTCTATGCCTAACCATTTCTCTCTCTCTTGCCCCTCACATCTCTACTCTTTCTTTACCAAACCGCATTTCTACCCGAATCTTTCCCCTATTTCTCAATATCTTACCCCTATCTCCATTTCTTCTGATCTCTACCAAATTCTCTTTCCCTCCATCTCCTCTGCCACTCACTCTTTTCTCTTTGACTTCTCCTCCATATCAGACCTTCTCTATCCTTCTACTTCCCCTCCTAACTTTGTCCTTCTACCCGACTATCCCTTCCCTTCTTACCTCTTAGAAGCATCCTCTCTTCTTCTTCGCTTCACTTCTCTCCGCCAGCCTTAGCCACCGACATTGAGGTTGATTCCAAACCCTCTTCTCCTCCACCTACTACCTCTCGCTAATCACCCTCGCTTCATCTTCCTCTTCTCCAAACCCTCGCTTCATCATCCTTCCACCACCTATATCTCCATTAACCTTAACCCTTCTCTACCTACCACACGCCATCGATCCTCGCCATTCTCGAGCTTCGAGCAAACAATCCATCTTGCCTCAACAGAGCTTCTATGGCACGCAAACAGATTGATGTGCTCAACTACGGCCTCAATGCTACTCATGCCACTATCTTTGACATAGGAAAGATTGTTGATCAACTAGTGAACGACATCGCCAGCCTTCACAACTCACGGTGTTCCTAGTTCAAGATCAACAAGTCGCTCCGATCGGATGTCTTTGCACTCTCAACAAATCAAGATTCGGGCTGCTCAATGAGCTCAAAAGCGGGGATGGCTAGGCGGCTTAGTCGAGGGAGGTTGTCGATTTCACCAATCTTCGCCTGTCGAAGAAGCCGACGAGCAGAACAAAGAGGTTGGTGTCATCGTGAGAGAGAGCTACTCACTTCTTGAATCAAGCTCGATTGAGGAACGTAACCGACTCGAGAACGCCTAAATGACGAATCCGAACTGGGTTGGAGACTACTTAGAACGAAGACGCACTCTTCGGCCAATCTATTTTGATTCATTGGTATTTTGTTCTCAGATCTACGTTGTTAAACCATCTTTGTTTATGTCTTTGTTTTGCCAAAAACCTGTTTAAACAAATTTGTTTAATCATAGATGTCTCAAAGTTTAAATTGCTTCTTCATGATATATACGCTCAATTTAAACTTCGCGTTTAAATTCTTTATATTCTTTATATGCATGCATACTTATCTCATAGATTTAAACCTTGCTCTTCTTAAGTACTTTATCTTAATGCTTTTTATCCTCGTAAGTACTTGGTCTAGCTATCTCACTACTAAGACTTACGCTACGAGAGGTATGTCTCGCTCTTAATAAAAATTTCTTTAAGACATACTATTATCTCGTGTGCATGATTCAAAGTATGCTCGTAGGCGAGATGATGACATCAACCAAATAGGAGGAGATTGTTGATTCCTATGATTAGATTTGGTTGAGTCATCTTCGATTCTATAGATGAGGCTAAAAGGTGCATCGATTAGTGTGGCAAGCTGTCTTAGAATCACTTTGTTTAGAATAGTTTCTAAGTGTTAGTTCTTAGGCGCCCAACCAAAGAGCTTCTGACGGCAGTGAAGGTTGATTATGAAAATCAAAATTGGCCAAAATCAAAATTGGCCAAAATCAAGAAACAATGTACACTGTTTAGATATTTTCGAAAATATCTAGTCATTATGTCTTCACCAGATTATTTTTCAAGAAGTCAACTGCATGATGACAAGCTGTATCGGATCTGAAATGAAGGCGAAGACATTACCGTTTGGCTAAGAAGACTTTCCAATTGCAAAGCTGCGCATTCGAAACATTACTCTGTTTAGTAATATCTTCTCGCACACCTGCATCTCGATGGTGGTTTTTCCCCGCCGAATTGCATTCAATGCAAAGGCGTTGGATGAATTATCTCGATTTTAAACCAACGGTCAATAGATCTCTTCTGGTATATATTCAAGCTTTGAAGATGCGAAGAAACAACTCTTGCGCATTAACTCTCAAACTTCATCTTCATCACTCAAGCTTTCAAGAGATCAAAGGACAAGGGCTAACACTTCACCAAACTTTTGAATGCGGATGCCATCTTAAATTCTTTCTCGGCTTCATTACGTTTGTCTTTAAAGCTGTTCTTTAATTACGCGTGTGGAGAACAATTATTTATTGATTGTCTCTCTCACCTTATACACTTGGTTAAAAACTAATTTTGTACACGATCCATTAGAGATCTAAATCATAAACCTAGTGGATAAACAAGTGCACTTTTAAAATCCAAAGCTAACCACTTTGGTAGTGGATGTAGTACTATTCACAGTGCGAACCACTTCAAATTCCTGTGTGCAGTTCAAACTCTTCTTATCTCTCACTTTAGCGCTTGTGTTTAAGCTGATTTGCCGCCTTAACAGCACTCTTGATAATCTCAGAATCTGATTTGTTTCCGCTGCCTAAACTCTTCTACTCAAACATTTCATAAATCCTTAAGAAGTATTAATAAAAGAAAAAGTTTTAATAAAAACTTATCTAGGCTTCAACCCCCCCCCCTTCTAGCCTAGATTGAGCCTAGTTTGGGACCAACAACATCTTTCTCATAGTCGTCATCTTCACAATTTTCTTCAAAAGTTTGAGTTGTTAATTTTTCGATTTCGTCTATGGAGAAACATGCATTCATGTCACTGGGTCTATTCATAGCATCAAAAACAGAGATTTCGACAGTTTCACCTAGGACTGACATTGAAAGTTTACCATTCTTCACATTTATCATAGTATTGGCAGTGGCCATAAAAGGTCTGCCTAACAAGATAGGAACTTCGTTATTTGTGCAAAATTTCCTTTCCATCTCTAAGACCACAAAGTCGACTGGAATGATTAGTTTATTGACCTGAACTATGATGTCTTCCACTATACCCAAGGGATGTTTAACTGAACGATTAGCTAATTGTAAGGACATATTAGTGGGTTTTAGTTCTCCTAACCCCAATTGTTTATAGAGCGCAAAAGGCATCAAGTTAATACTTGCTCCTAGATCTAGCATGGCTTTCATCTTTTTAGTGCTACCTAAAGAGACTTGGATATTAAAGCTACCAGGATCTTTCAACTTAGGGGGAAGTTCGGGTTGTAAAACAACACTTACATTTTCAGAAACAATAATTTTCTCATTGTTTTCAAATTTGTGTTTCTTAGAGTGGAGATCTTTGAAAAACTTAGCATATGCTAGAATATTTTTAATAACGTTAAGCAAAGGAAGGTTAACATTCACTTTGGATAACATATTATAAATTTCTGAAAATTGTTTGTCCATTCGGTTTTTCATAAGTTTTCTAGGGAACGGAATTGGAGGAACATATGGTGGTGGTGCCACATAAGGTTCCTCTTCTTCTTGTTCTATCTCTTTTTCTACTTCTACTTGACTTTCTTTATTTTGAACTTCTACTTCTACTTCTTGATTAGATGTTTGATTATTCACATTATTATCTTTTTCAACTTCTTTTTCAGAATTATCTACTTCATCAGGCACATTAGAAAGATTGAACAAGATCACTTACCTCTTCTCCTATTACTCTACCGCTTCGCAGAGTAGTGATAGATTTTGCTTGCTCGGTTTGGCTATGGAACTTCCCTTCTTCTCTTTTCTCGGTATTAGATTTTGCAATTTGATTCTTCAAATTTTCAACTTCTTCAAGCAAATATTTTATCATGACAGCTTGACCTTTGCTTGTTCCATCTGATTTTGGAACTTCTTCAATTCTCAATTGACCTTGATTTGGAAATTGTTGAGGTTGTGGTTGTTGAGGTTGGAATTGTTGAGGTTGCAAAGGTTTATTTCCTCCCCAAGAAAAATTAAGATGATTCCTCTAACCAGGATTATATGTGTTTGAGTAGGGATCATTCCTTGGTCTTTGGGGGTATACGTTCATGGCATTAGCCTGTTCAGCATACATAGCACTTGATGGACAAAAATTAGTAGCATGAGAATATAATCCACATAAAGCACATGCTTCTTGAATTGGCCAATTTTCAAATTGAGCTTGTGTATCTGGTTTTTCTTGAACTTGGTATAAACTTCTACTTTTACCTCTTGCACTTTTCTGTTGAGAATTTATGCTTAACATCTCAAATAATTCCTCTAATGCATCTGGTGTCATTTTATTGATAGAACCACTAGCTGCACTATCAACCATAGTTTGTAGACCCGGCGAAAGACCATGATAAAATTGAAGTACTAACACATGTTGAGCCAGATTATGATGAGGGCACATAATAAACAAATTTTTAAATCTATCCCAAGACTCATGGAATGTTTCACCTGGTTCATTTTGGAATGACATGATTTGTTTTCTATATTCAGTGAGAGATGCATGCTTATAATATTTACACATAAACAAATCATAAAGTTGAGCCCAAGTATAAACACTACTAGGTGTTAGATTCATAAACCATCTTTTTGCCAAATCTTTTAATGTACTGGGAAAGTATTTCATTTTTACTTGGTCTTCAGTCAACCCTCCTAAAGGAAAAGTACTCATCATATATTCATAATCTCTTAGGAAACTTACAGGATCTTCGGTAGGCATTCCATGAAAAGAAGGTATAGCATTAACATAATGGCTTTTTAATTCGAAATTCCTTACTGCTTCTGGTAAGACTAGACATGATGTTATTACATTTAGTGAAGGTCTACTGAAATCATTAATAGTTCTTTGATTTACGACTACTTCCATATTTCTTCTAGCAGGTTCTTCTTCTCTTTGATTCATATTGACTGGGTGAACCGGATTTTCAGGATTTTGATTAATATTATCCATGGGAGGATCAACCAGAGGATCCTCTTGATTCAATTGTTTTTGATTATCAGGCTGAGTTGCTAGATTTTCAAGCTCTTCTTGATTCCTTCTAATATTATTTATATCTTGATTCAGTTCTACTAGTTTAGGATTCAAAGATCTACGGCCGTGCATAAAATAAATAAAGCAATTTTTAAAACAACTAACTATTAAGAACAAATAAAATAAAATCTTTTTGTATTTTTATTTTTATAAAAACTGAAATTTAAATTAAAAATTACGCTACCAACAAACTAACTATGTAAACTAGTTTGTCCCCGACAACGACGCCAAAGACTTGATCGATGTCTTATTTTAATTATTTTCCTTGCAAGTGGACAAGACTATTGGAGAATAGTTTTGGGAAGCAAGGGTCGAACCACATAGACAAGAAGATCACATAGAGTACGATTTATTGATAGCAAATTATTAATCTAAGGGGGGGTTTTTATATTAATTCTATTCTAAGCTAATTATTATTATTCTTGTTTAACTAATTAGCAACAATTACAAATTATGAGGATCTTATGGTGGATGGAAATCTAGGATTCGGGTTTCACTTGTATCTCCTCTATGCTTATTTTAATAAATTATCATTCAATCTCTTGGGTTCGTTCACAAAATATAGATATAGTCTGTTGAATTACCGTTCAGTCTCCATCTTCAAATAATTCATCCATTCTATATCCTAGGCACAAGAACATATGATCTAACTGTCACTTAGGTCATATATGGAACCTGATCCTAACTTATCACTCTCGTGCATCGATAGGTTCAATTTATTGTGATGGTGAGCCAGTGTACGACATATGCACATTGATCATGCAGTTATCCGCACCTCTAGGCCTTTATTATTCACGATTACATTTATTTGTTCAAAGTGAAATAATAGAGGGATTGATAAACACCACAATCAACAAGAATTGAATGAATAAAAATATAGATTAAAGCATAGATTCGATACAAGTTAACCTCCCTCCTCCTAGATTAATGAAGATTTAGTTCATCCTTGAAGATGAACAGCACATGGAGATGAATGAATTCATGAATCGATCTTCAATGCTTGTAATTACAACAACTAATTATGTTATACAACCTAAAATCTATTCTAAAGCTATAGAAAACTACTTTCTAGCCGTCCTAATGCCTTGGCTACCGGCCTTTATTTATACCATGGAGTTGTAGGGCGATTAGATCTTTTGGCCTGAAGTGAAAACGCAAAATTGAGCATTCTGACCACCTTGCGGTCGCAAGGTATAAGGCACCTTGCGTCCGCAAGGTCTTCAGTTTTTCCGGGGCTTGATTTATGATGTTTTTGCCTACCTTGCGGAGGCAAGGTATATTGCACCTTGCGACCGCAAGGTACCCAGTCTGGTCTTCTTTGTTTCTTCTTTAATTCTACACTTTGACCCCTTCTCGGAATTTTCACCAAAAAGCCTTATAATCTGTATATTTTCACCTAAAACCCTGAAACTTACAAAATCACTGAAAAACGCACATTAGTAACCAAAAGCCTCCTGGAATCGCTCAATTTAAGACATAGAAGTATAAGAAATCGACGTATAAAATATATCGATCAATTACAAAAATAAAATAATTCATTCCAAATCTTGCTCTCTTGAAGGGCGACAGCAAAAATGTATAGGTTCACGGGATAGGATAATGCGGGTGTAAGAAATGAAGTTGAATGGGGGTCATTGTGTTCTCTAGGCACACACCATTCTTTAAATGAGCTCAATGGGGACACTAGGAATTTTTTGTGAGATAAACGGGTAGGATAGAGAAAGGCACAAACGGTCCAAAGATGGCCTATATCATTATGTTGTCATACACGCATGCCCAAACCAAACTTTTCATCATCAAAATATAACTCTCGGCATTTAGACTCACAATATGGTACTCTTAGACATGCACAACCATCACTAAAGCAAAGCATACAAATTTTTCCATCATCAACTTGGGCATTATCTATCATGAATGAGGTGATGCTACCACATGAATCATAAACATATCCTCAACTATGCATATAGTAATCTCAAAATTGACTCTAAGAAAATAATGCGAGTACAGCTCAAAGAGCACAAAAAATGGAGAGACGAGTGATCAAAGCATAAATAATTTGGGGCGTATAAAGCACAAGATTTTCAGAATTTTCAAAGTCTACCAACCAAACCATACTCCTAAACTTAAAGTAAAAGGAGAAAGGAAAGAAAGAAAACTTTCTCAAAGTTGATTTCTTCTGAAGTCTGGGACGAAAAGATCCACTCCAAGAATCTCAACAAGCAACATTCTACAATAAAGCGCTAAACCCCTGTATCAAATCAAGCGCAAAAGAAAAGAGTAGAAATACAATTATTGAAATAAAAAAGAAAAGAAAATATTTTTGTGTGGGGACATTATGTACACCCCCCTACAAACCCACAAACTCGGGAGGGCTTCGAAAAACTACTCAATATACAAAACATATAAATACAAAAACAAGTAAACTAATTAAAAAAACATGCTCAAAATACAAATAACTACGCTTGGTATCGATATTAGCATATAGGAGCAAAAATTAAATTATTCCCCGGCAACGGTGCCAAAAACTTGATGTGCGCAAAAACGCAACTCGAGTAAGATTACCCGGTCTTATCAAGTAATAAAGTTCGTAAGTACGAGTCGATCCCACGAGGAATGCGCGTAATTCTCACTCCAACTAAGTACCGAAATTATGCTAACTAATTATATTTGAGCGAAAATAAAATGAATTAAAATCTAAAAAAATATAAACAACCTAGAAAACAATTAAATCTATATTACTACGGAGGTGGTTTGGCAACAACAAATCAAGATAAAAATACAGGAACGCATTATTTCTAGTCTAGCCGGTGTTTAATTTAATCATCTTTTTGCTTTTCTTTAACTCAAGTCTTGGTAGTCGGACGCGCTATTTTATTCGCTACAGACTTTCGCTACGTATAACAAATCTAGCTATCTCTCAACCTTGCTACGGGCTCATATCATCGCAACACATAACATAGGGGAGAAAATAACCGCATGTGTAAATAAGCATCCAAAGACTATCTACGCACGATCTCCTTTCGGTCTCATGCCACGTAAACTACTATTGTGATTTTCGAAATAACAGGAAGGGCTTTCGCTTCGTATCCTATCATTCTAGTGATCATCTAATGGTTTACTACGCCATTAAAAGCATTAACAACACACAATAATAACCAAATGCATGGTAATACTTCGTAAAAAGAAACTCTCTATATTTTTCTACAATTCATGTTGGTAGCCGAGACAAATAAAATTGGTTAACTACGGGCTCTCGCATCTTATAGTCAACCCTAACCTCCCCGACCTCGCGAATGACTAAGGTGATTCGATCGCGTGTCAAACCTAGTCTCATTATGGCTATCGGTGAGTGCCACAGAACACCAACTATTAAATTGATTTGTCTGAAATATAAAGGTAGCTCTCGCAGATCCTAAATATTTCTAAAATCATTTAATTATTGGCCAGATAATTAAAAGCATTAATTTCACAAAATAATAACCAACATAAATGTATACTAAATAAAGAGATAAATTAAATTAAAACACTACATTGGACATAGAAAATAATTGCATTTCCATAAATAATTTAAGCACAAACCAATTCAACAATTACAAAATTAATCAACCCTAGAAAATACAACCAAATATCATAAAATATGAGTTGAAAGAATTAAACCGAATGTTGCTCGAATCCGGGGTTGAAATCTTTTGCAAATGCGTCCTTGGCCCTTGATTTGAAGCTCCAAACCTTCAATGGTGATCAAGCATTAGAGATTTGGTGTGATTTTTGGTGGAAATGGGCTGGTGCCCCATTTTGGGAACAAAGTCCCGAAATGGGGACTTCTCCTCACAAAATGAAGCTGCCTGGATAATATGGCGAAGGCACAAAGTGCAGAGGGGCATTTTAGGGAGAGAATATAAGATTTAGGGGCAAAAAGGGAAGAAACAAGGAGGCTGGGTCGCGGCTGGAGCTGGGTCAACCAGGCTGAAGGTTCGCGGGTTGGCCCAGGCAAAAATAGGATAAGGCTGAGAGGGGAAGTGTGCCGGATGAAGGGTTGGATGGATCAGGATGCACGCGGGCTACCCAGATCCAGCAAGGAGAGGACGCGGGTCATCCTTGGTGAGGGGGCTGCAGAAGACGACAAGTGGCTTCAGCCATTGGGTGACAACACACAAGGGGCCATCTGGAAATTGCTCCAACTTTCGTTGCATTTTATGAAGTTTACTCCGGTGCCCCTGGGATTTCTATACTTAGCGCCACCGGCCAGCCCACTTCCAGCTTTTCAAATTGGTCCTCTGTCAGCTCCATCAGCCTCCGTTAGCCCTCATTTGCCTTGGAAATCTTGACGGACTTAACATATGTTGACCAAATACTCTCCAAATTAACTTTTAAGCCCGGAATTGTCTCGAACTTCATGCTAATCACAGTATAAATGCTCGATTATGCATGAAAACCTACATTAAGCACAAATACACAAATAATAATATTTCCAAAGCATAATTGAATAAAAAATAGCACAAAATAAAATAAAATTCCCGGGAAAATTCGTGGAAATCTTGCGCTCATCAGAGTCATCCTTGGAAAACGTTCTAGGGATACAACTATTTATATGGATACAATAGAAACCCTAAAACCTTTAAAAGAAGTAAAGCTGGACAAGCAACAAAAACGCCAAAACGGGAATAGGCGGGTTGCCTAGTCCTCGACACTAGGCGACTGCGCATTTTACAGAAGTTCAGTCCGAAATAATATGACTAAGCGGTCGCCTAGTCCTCAGCACTAAGCGACCGCCTTGTCCAAAACCTGACAATGCCTTGTCCAAAACCCAACAATCCGGAACTTAGCCCGTTGCCTGGGTAATCGAACCATCCCATTCTCAATATCTTTAGCCGGGGAATGACCAATTAATTTCACTCTCGTACGCTTTAGGCCTAGTTGCAGTAGCCGGGAAACAGCCGGCTACAAGAATTATACTTTTGTCGTGGCCCGTCCTAACATTTTGAGTGCTCTGCGTTAATTAAATATAAAATTTTAGGTGCTTAAATTGATAAAAAATAATTACAAGAAAAATTACACTTTTTTTATAATATTATCATATTAAAAATGTTTTTCTTATAAATGACGCAACAAAATCTTCAATAAGGTCGACATAATCACATTTTTTCCCGTAAAATTATTCTTAGTTGATATCAAAACTAATTAATTATGGTAAGAGTAATATATACTCCTTTCGTTTCGGACAAATAGTCCACTATTATATTTTAAAATATTCACTTAAAAAGTCTATTTTCAAAAAATAAGCTGACAGTTTGTTGAATGACTAACTAATGCATGGAAGATAAAATCTTTTATTCTATGCATGAGAGAGAGAATTTGTAAGTGAAAATTGGAGTCACCTATTTTTCATACTTTGTATCGTGATATACCTTGTGATTCAAAGTTATTGTTGGCTTGTGGTGAAATAAAATACAGCTGAAATGGAAGAAAAGGAAGAGAAGCAACTAAGTTAAAATATGAATTCAGAATGTAGTAGTGAACAGATTCATAGAACTCGTTGCAAGGTTGAGAAAATAAATAAATAGGGTTTTAGACATTTATGCTTTTAGCAATAGGTTTATATATATATATATATATATATATATATATATATATATATATATATATATATATATATATATATATATATATATATATATATATATTATATCATATAAAAGGGCAATATGATTTAGCACAGTATGCGTTTTAAATTAAAAAATAGGATTTGGAGGGAGTTTGGTGATAGGTTTTACATTGCTTTTAACAATAGGTAATATTATTATATTACCTACTGACCTATAATGAAAATTTACAAGGTATTATAGAATATACCGGGCCGAGCATAAGGGGGAGGGAGCAGCTGAACCAGTAGCGCTCGAGATCATGGGCATTAGACTCATCTAAAGCCCAACATTATGCATAGCCCATGGGCACGGGTTCCGTGACCGGACATTGATGGGCTTGGCGGGCATCGATGAGCCCTGCTCCCCCCTAAGGTCTAGTAATGGGCAATAGTCACGAAAAACAACCAATTACAACAATTATACTTTCTGTCGTAGCATATTTTGAGTGCTCGATGTTAAATATAAATTTTAGGTGCTTAAACTGATAAAACAATAATTACAAAAAAAATTACATTTTGTAATTTATAAAATGATCATATTAAAATTGTTATCTGATAAATAACGTACCAGAATTGATAAAGGATCAAACTATTATACAACTTTTATTTGAAAAGTATCGTCCTTTTAATATTCTTTGAAACAAAATCTTTAATTAAGTCTACATAATCAAAATTTTTTCCCATAAAATCATTCTTAATTGATATCAATACTAATTAATTAAGTATGTTAAGAATCATATATACTCCCTTGATTTGAGACAAATAGTTCACTGTTCTTTTTTAAATGTTTCACTTAAAGAGCCCTATTATAATCATCTGAAGGAAGTTGTTAACTCCAATAAATCCATTCACTATAGTTGTTCAAAGGCATGCATAGAACATCTTTGAAACTAAACACAAACCCAAATACCCACATATGAACTCTACACCCAAAATCGCCAGATTTTTATCATGGTTCAAAACAAGTTTTAAACATGGTAGAAGTCTTCTCTAGCATGTTTTAGACAAGTTTAACAAAGACTATCATGCAAGACAACCTAGTTTCCAAAAGGCTTTAGATTAGTAGCATACCTTAAGCTTAGATAAGATAAAGATGATGGAAACAAAGTAGCTAGAAGTGATCTCCTCGACGATAGCTACACTTTGGTGGTCTCGGATCTCCAATCGGGTGGCTGGATCTTCGGAAAATCAAGAAACACACACTAGTCTCACCTTTGTCTCCATACACTTGAGTTCTCTAACCATGGCTGAATATGAGGAGTGGAATATTACAGATATTTCAAGTCCACCAAGGTTGGGGTTTGGGTGGAATCCATGAGTCAACACCATAGAGTTTGAGATCAAGCCCTAACTTGAGGACTTAGTGCTAAATACTTCCACTAGGCTTAGATTAGGCTAATTAAGGTCAATTAATATGATTATGGACTGATTAGGTTGGGTTCAATAAGGGCTCAAGAGTCAATTCACCCAAAGATTGCAAAACAATCAAAGCTGGAAAAGGGGTCAAGCGGTCGCTTGGTCTATTTTTCAAAGAGGGGCAGTTCTGGATTTTGTGCAGTCGCTTGGTCCTTTGGTTGAGCGAGTGCTTGGTCTTCTAGGAGGTGAAAAGGCTTGAAACTTGGTCCAAATGGCACCGAATTCATCCCCAAACATCCTAGGGTTAAACCCTACTCAAAACATAACTAAAACACTCCCGAACAAACCTCGAAACAGGTAGAAACGAAGATCGAAACACACAACGAAACTAAAGAATGCAAACATCATCCAAACCAAAACTAAGCAAGCTTAGTTAAACTTCCCTAAACATGTTAAGGACTGTAATACAAGGTCTAGGACTCCAATTCAACTTCCTACAAGTCGAATACACAAGCAACACAACCAACGAAGGCAAACCGAGAGACCCTAAGACTTAAAAGATCAAACGAAGCAACAATGCTTCCAAACTCTCAACCAATCATACTATGACCAAGATTGAAGTTATAAAACATACAAGAAGGGTTAAGGTATGGAATAGAGTACTCCTACAAGGTCCAACAACAATACACGAGTATAGAAACTCCAAAAGACACGACATACGCAAGATTCGGTTTCACGCATCGCGATAGAGACGAATGCGATGCATTTAGCATCAGAGGCATAAATAGACTAAGGGAATCTATCCCTTAGTAAGACTAGCACTTTCTAAGACCTTTCAAGAAAAAAAGAAGAAGTGGTCTATAGTATAACTGAGGCCACAAGAACGAACTACGCGAGTAAACTCTCGACCGAGTCGTTCATCGACTACCGACGAGTCACGACTTGAAACTATAACAAGTTAAAGGTTATGGGATATCTAGAACTAAGGCATTGGTTTCAACCAAGGCATTTCACACCTTCCAAGGCTCTCACAACGAGTCGAACAAGAAATGCTACGGCCATTCGGCATGTAAAACAAGGAAGTCAAACACACGAAGGTTCGAGGTCTCACATCCTCACCACCTTAAAAGAATTCGTCCCCGAATTCACAATTCCATAATCGATCTCAAGGTCAACACTTTGGCCTATAAACACTATTGAGGCGATCACCTGGGTGAGTCTTTTATTTCCAGGGCAACTCTCAAACATCAACTCAATCTATCTCAAAGTCAAGTTCTACCTGACTCTAGATAAGGTACAACCACACAAGCGTAGCCCACTAAATCCGGATCAACATGGATATCGTGGTTTAATGCCTCTCTACTAGATGAGTAAGCAAATCATTTTCAAGACACAAGATCATATTCATGTGCAATAATTGCACCGAATCTAACAAATTCCCAAAACAAAAGTTCTCCGGGGCTAAATATAATACTCTGGTTATATCACAAATCCTTAGGGTCATACCCAAATTACACATTTCATGATTGCTCTACTACGCAAGCATAGAAAGTTTCAATGTTTCAAACAATATGGACATAAATAAAACATACGACAAGGCACCATATTCAAACATGACTTTCATATACAAATTGCACATTTTTGCACAAGTATAAACGTACACCATTTTCTGTTCCATTCCGTTTTAGTAACAGGTTCAGTCAATTCCTATCTCATATTATACCATTCTAGTTCTCCAACGAAGACCTCTTGATAATCAAGTCAGGGTACCTACTGAAGTGACTTAAAAAGCTTTCGTCGTATAGGATGCGGGGTGTTCGTGAATCACATAAAAGCATCCTTCATCTCGGTCTCATAAACATATAACATATACACATATAAGCATGGCATCATTCTCATGCAACATAATATATTGATCTTTTATGCAAGTACACAAAGCATGAAGTATTCATACTATAAACGATCTATCAAGGGTAGATAAAGCACATTATACAATGCTAATACCTTTACTAACACATTAGACTAATAACAAGGCAAAACGTCTCTCGAGTCACTAGGTAGCATATACTTACTAGCTAGTATACTATAGATCCTCATAAGTCAAATCGTATACGGTTGACAACCAATTCAACCATCATCACGTGATCACCTACCGGCCAATCACTAAGTCTCAACATATATAAGGGAAATTTCTCCTTGATCGGGGTAGTCCCTGCTATACCAAAACACAACCATCGGGAAAGAGTACTCAAATTCCCAACCTAAGTAACGCAAGAACGCATGATTAATTAATATCATAACTATATATACTCATATATTCATCTATAAAATACCACTAGGCATCACGGGAGGCTTAGCCACTCCGCTCTCGAAACGTACCACAACGAACATTCGTTCTAACAAATATCACGACAATCACTCTCGGGACCGACAATCTTATCTTATCCAACCAAGTATCGGACTAAGAACAATGGCTCTACCGATACGCATCACCCAATCTTGGTATAACTGCAACTCAGAAACGATATAGGAGAATATAATACTCCTAGACACAAACATGCACTCACGACAATCTAGACCAAAACGAACTTATTACTTCAGGCCTTATACTTGTACAAAAGAACATGCCAATAAGGCAATACACATAACACTCGACGGTAAATACTCGACGACACACCCAACCCAACCTAGGCCATGGAACCTATCCTGTCTTATTGCTAACTTAAGCTCTGATACCAACTGTGACGACCCGATCCAGATTTCAACACGAAATCCCAAGGTTGTGCCGCTAGGACAATGTAAGAAGAGGACAAACACCTGTTAAACAGTAGTGCAAGTCGAACAGGCGAGCTAACAAGCTCTAAATAAGATAGTGAAGCCGTACTAAAAATACGGTAAAAAAAAAATCGAATCGGCAGAAGCAATAATGAAATGAAGCCCCGAGCTATAAGCTCAAAACCAAAGGAAACCAAGAGAGACTATTGTCTCACTAAAGGGAAAACAAAACTTGCGTGCCACAACATTGTAGACGTCGAACAAACCATTGGCACTCCAGGCTGGCGTTTCGACAAAGAACCCACCTGATAGACAATAATGACCCAACGACTAAATCATACTGAGGTAACCAATACAACAACAATATCAACAATCTACTGAATGCCCCGTGGCTACTGCTTGCCCGGGAGACAACTGAATAAATAATATACACAAGTACAAGTGCTCGACTACAAGGTCGACTATAGAGACATATACAACAAGACTATGAATACTACCTGACTGTAAAGTTTATATAACTTTACCCAACATTTTCCTTAACAGAGTAAGAGAACAACATAATAATAATGTTACAAAGTGAAACTGGACTCCGCAAGCTATAACTCGGAAGAAATGACAACTGCTACACACGAACCACACGACCTCAACTCAGCTATCGATCTATTGTGCACTGCTACAGTCAGGATCTACTCGACCTCAATGCGGCTAACGAAATCTGCATAGTAGAAAATAAAGTACAGAGTGAGTCATAAAGACCCAGTACGCTACTACAAACAACAATATGACATAATATGAAACATTGTTATAATTAAATATGTCATCACGTGACTACGACGAAGACCCATGAAGACGTGTCGTATGCTTTACATACTCCACAAGACAACCTTTCGTTTTCACTTACTAAACTGTCCAACGAACCAGGGTGGAATTACCAGCTCATAAACCAATCAAATTCATTAGAATATACTTTCATAAACATTCTCATCTACAAGTATACATATCAATATATACACACGTCAAGCTCATCATATGACATCATGCATAAGAATGTATATCTATATATATACACATCAAGCACTTCATATAATCCTCATGTATAAGTATGTATATCTCTATATATACATATCAAATCTTTCAATAACATTTACCAATACAAACATGGCCAATAAGATCTCATGTTCAACTAACACTTTGTTGTCACATAAGTGCTCATAGTAAGCCACATAAGGGATAGAGAAAATACCAAATCATTGTCATCATAGTGCGCTTGCAATCACAACTGTTAATCATATCGTGCCAGTGATACCCCAAATAGTGGTATCAAAGTGCCGGGTGGTATCACCTCAAGGGCAGCCCTTTCCTGATCATATAGTTCTAGTCAAATGCACCCTCTAGTTACACAGGTGTAGACTAGGGAACTACATCCCCACTGCGGCCCACCGTGGAGAGGTGTGTGAACCGTATTCGGTACGACGGTACATAGCAATCACGAATCCCATAACTCGTGAAGACGATGCACCGTCCCACCTTCAACGTAAAACTCAACAAATGCCATCTGGACTTATATGCAATGCACAAGTAGATGTTTACTTGCCATGAAACCAAATAGGGGCCGAGTGAACTTGTCCAATGCCTAGTAGGTATTACTCTACTACAATTCACACGTTTATGCAATAGTAATCTTAGCCATACAAGTCCACAATCTATGCTTTGTGAAGCCATATTATAATCATCTCAAGGAAGTTGTTAATTCCAATAAGTCCATTCACAATAGTTGTTCCAAAGCATGCATAGAACATATTTGAAACTAAACACAAACCCAAATACCCACATATGAACTCAATACCCAAAATCTCCAGATTTTAATCATGGTCCAAAACAAGTTTTAAACATGGTAGAAGTCTTCCCTAGCATGTTTTAGACAAGTTTAACAAAGGCTATCATGCAAGACAACCTAGTTTCCAAGAGGCTTTAGATTAGTAGCATACCTTAAGCTTAGATAAAGATAAAGATGATGGAAACAAAGTTGGTTGAAGTGATCTCCTTGACGATAGCTACACTTTGGTGGTCTCGGATCTCCAATTGGGTGGCCGGATCTTCGGGAAATCAAGAAACACACACTAGTCTCACCTTTGTCTCCATACACTTGAGTTCTCTAACCATGACTGAATATGAGGAGTGGAATATTACAGATATTTCAAGTCCACCAAGGTTGGGGTTTGGGTGGAATCCATCTATCAACACCATAGAGTTTGAGATTAAGCCCTAAGTTGAGGACTTAGTGCTAAATACTTCCACTAGGCTTAGATTAGGCTAATTAAGGTCAATTAATATGATTATGGACTGATTAGGTCGGGTTCAATAAAGGCTCAAGGGTCAATTCACCCAAAAATTACAAAACATCCAAAGCTGGAAAGGGGGTCAAGCGGTCGCTTGGTCAAGGGGCCAAGTGATCGCTTGGTCTATTTTTCAAAGAGGGGCAGTTCTGGATTTTGTGCAGTTGCTTTTGGCTGAGTGAGCGCTTGGTCTTCTAAGAGGTGAAAAAGGCTTGAAACTTGGTCCAAATGGCACCGAATTCATCCCCAAACATCCTAGAGTTAAACCCTACTCAAAATATAACTAAAGCACTCCCGAACAAACCTCAAAACAAGTAGAAACAAAGATCGAAACACACAACGAAACCAAAGGATGCAAACATCAACCAAACCAAAACTAAGCAAGCTTAGTTAAACTTTCCTAAACATATTAAGGAATTTAATACAAGGTCTAGGACTCCAATTCAACTTCCTACAAGTAGGACACACCAGCAACACAACTAACGAAGGCAAACTGAGAGACCCTAAGACTCAAAAGATCAAACGAAGCAACAATGCTTCCAAACTCTCAACCAAGCATACTATGACCAAGATTGAAGTTATAAAACATACAAGAAGGGTTAAGGTATGGACTAGAGTACTCCTATAAGGTCCAACAACAATACATGAGTATAGAAACTCCAAAAGACGCGACATACGCAAGATTCGGTTTCACGCATCGCGATAGAGATGAATGCGATGCATTTAGCATCAGAAGCATAAATAGACTAAGGGAATCTATCCCCTAGTAAGACTAAAACTCTTTAAGACCTTTCAATACAAACAAGAAGTGGTCTAGGGTATAACTGAGGTCACAAGAATGAACTACGCGAGTAAACTCTCGACCGAGCCGTGCACCGACTACCGACGAGTCACGACTTGAAACTATAACAAGTTGAAGGTTATGGGATATCTAGAACTAAGACATTGGTTTCAACCAAGGCATCTCACACCTTCCAAGGCTCTCACAATGATTCGAAGAAGAAATGCCACGACCATTCAACACATAAAACAAGGAAGTCAAACATACGAAGGTTTGGGATCTCACAGATTAAACACATATGATACACAGAGCTTTGATGGGCCTGTGAATGGAGCATCATCTTAAGCTTCATCAGTCGAGTTGATTCACAGATTTGGTTTTCACCATTTAATCAATTTTAGTAGTTGTTTTTCTAAATGTGTTTGTGTATTGAAAATATTCTATTTACTCTCTTAATTACGAGTTTTCATAGGATTTCCATTCTCAAAGTGTTTTTATATTGTATTAGATACAATCTTTTAATTAGTATAAGTTTTGTTATAATGCACGATCTACAAGTATATTTACTTGTAGATTAGAATTACACCTTGGTGTTTAATTTGTTTTTTTTTACTGTTTTACTTTCGTTTTATTTCCGTTGTCTGATTTTCTGAATGTATCAGAAACTTCATATGTGAACTGTTTTGATTATTTTTGAGGAATCCTAGCTACATAAAACTTTCAATTAGTATCATAACCTATACTAGACGTTACTAAGTATTGGTCCTATTTGTAGTCGTGATGGATTTTCAAAGTGTTTCGGTCTTTCAACCTTCTACTCTTGATTAGTCAAAGTTTTTTTATTTAGAATGATAAGTCTATTAGAGAATAAATATTTGTAATTATTCTTTAGTAGTAACCACCATATATAATTCATTTCCTTGTATAGTTCTTACCTTATTAGAACTTCTACTCTGTATAGGTTTCTTGTACACTACTCCTTGTGTAACCCTAATTGTAACTCCCTATAAATAGGTGATTAAAAATATGATAACATGTAGAAATTCACAATAATTATGAATAACGACATAAGACTTTCATTGATTGAACCATCTATTTATAGGGAGTTACAATTAGGATTATACAAGGAGTAGTGTACAAGAAACCTATACAAGGTAGGAGTTCTAATAAGGTAAGAACTATACAAGGAAAGGAACTATATACAGTAGTTACGACTAAATAATAATTACAAATATTTATTCCCTAATAAAGACATGGGCCTACATCAAACCCATTGATGAGCGGGCTTGGCGTGAAAACTTAGATTTTATTCAGTGTGGCTTATAATTTATGGATATGGGCACTATTCGATTCAAAGTGCAACTACCCTACGAAAACGGGGTATAAACTTGTGTGCCACCTTAAGTGATAGTAAGGATTAGTATCAAACTGTCCTTAATATTGTCACTAAATAAAATAAATCTATTCAAATATTCCAACTGTTGTTTCCCGCGATAAAGCACAGAATGTTGCTTCATCCGCTGCTACATTTAAAGACTGTTGGTTTGATCTTTCTTATTTTAACTCTTCAATAGTTCACAACAATGAAAGTTTGCATTATGATGCATCAGGCTGTGATGATACTGATTTGTTTGACAATCATAAAGCAATGTTTGAAGAATGGCTCAAATGATGTGATAAGATGAAAATTCTTGTAAAATCAAATCAAAATCTCAGAAAAGAGAATGATGAGCAAAAGGGGTCTTTAGTTAAATTGGAAGTTATGATTACCAAAAAGGATCTTGGGATTAAAAAATTGAGATCATATCTTAAAAAAGCTAATGAGACTTTGTCCAAATGGAACACGAGTAAGGTTAAGCTTGGTGAAGCTTTGAGTGTTGGTCAAGAGGATACCATTGGGTTGGCGTTCAAACTCGTTGTTTTTTGGACATTTTGGTTCTTCTAAAAAATTATAGGGTTTTACGAAAAAGTCTAAACCTAAGAAGAGCAGCTATGTGTGTCATTACTTTTTGTACCTGGTCTTATCAAATATTTTTGTCACAAAAGATAGGCTGATTTAGCAGGAATTTCTGCTATAGATTAAAATCTATTAACTATTTAGAACAGGATGAAGTATCAAAAAAAATGTTTTTTTTTAGGGAAAGCAGGGCGGCACCTGCGAGGATTTATTAAAAAAAGAGGAAATAAACAAACTTAAGGGGGGACAACCAGCCTTAGCCTTTGAACGAGGGGACAGAGGAGCCTTACCTCGAAAAAGAAATACATCAAAGAAAGAGAAATTAAGAAATCCTAATATAGGGAGTGTTACATGCATCAAGTAAAATAATCCCTCTAGTAGCACTAGGGATGTCCCGCAAATCGTGGAAAACTGTGTCCGAACGAGAATCACAAGCCAGGTTAGCAAGACTGTCTGCAGCTTTATTGGCTTCACGAAAACAATGATAAAAATAAAATTTCATCTCATCCTGGCATCGGGAAATGTAACGATTAACATAGGAATGGGCCCAAGGAAGTTTGTGACCTTTAGAGAAACAATCAAATATCACCTTCGAATCTGTTTCAATAATCGCATCATAATGACCATGCTCATAAAGCCATTTAACTCCAAAGTGCAGAGCTCTAATTTCAGCCTCCATATTTGAACAAACGTCATAGAATTGCGAGTATGCAAAGATGCAACGACCATAAGAGTCACGGACTATACCACCACCTCCACCAAGGCCTGGATTTCCACGACTTCTGAAGCCTTCTAGAAGTGTATGAGTTTGAAAAGCTAACATGAACTATAAAGTTACTTTTACTTCCTTAAAATCTCATGTCACATGACTCACATGTACTTGGTATTTCGATAGTGGTTGCTCTTGTCACATGACAGGTAATAGTGAAAACTTGATAAATTACACAGTTTGCATTTGAGGTAGGGTTAGTGTTGGTCCGCAATAAAGCTCAAATAGGCTAGCGGGGGGGGGGGGGTGAATAGCCTATGATACCACATTAAAACTTTTCTTTTAGGTATTCATGAACTATAGATTTCAGTGGTATAAACAGTTAATTTATAGAGCATGTCTACTGTTAGTTTAGAACAGAACAAAACAAGAACAGAACAAAAGACTTGCTCTCAGCAGAGTTATGAACTCTGCTGGTGATTTGTTTAGTAAAACAAAAGCCTGTTTTAGAAAAAGTCTATGCAGCGGAAATATTAGACTTAAGTTTTAAGAAGTCTTAAGTAGCTGTATATGATTAAATGATCAGAACAACAACATGCTTAATCCTTCTTCCAAAATGCAGGTTTTAGGAAGTCATTGAAGATGTGGCTGTTCAAAAGATAAAACAGTTTATTAAAACCACATAGAGAGAGATAAAGATTGGAAGATGAATAATTTAAAGAACATCTGAATTTATTCAAGGATAAATTACAGATTACATCAACCTAGACTCTCTATGAAAATTTATGTTCTCATCTTCATCAATCCCCTAATTTTGTACTTAATCGTTTATAGACAAACTCTTAAGTACAAAGGACAATAGGAGACCAGATGAGAAACAATGATGAGAAGACACTAAGGTTATTCGTTCAGATAATAAATATCTGAACGAATGAGTGCATAGCACTCGACCTCCTACGATGATTGATTATTACACAGTCAACAGCATTTGTATCAAAATACAAATATGAAGATATGAATGTAATATGTACAAACAACACTTCATCTTCTTTAGGCAACATCTGGGTTGATCTTCAAATTGATCAACGACTTGACCTTTAGCTTTAGAAATAGGTTTCTGAAGCTTCAGCTAAAGGCTGAGTTCTTCGAAGAAGGATGAAGAACTCAAATCAAGAACTGGGTTCTTGACCAAGACGAGAATCTTGACTGTTGATGATCTTTGATCTCTCTTCACTTCTTCAAGGAGATTCTTCCTAGCAATTCACAGAAGATGAGTTGCTAAGGTCTGGGTAGGTTCACTGCAACTAGGATGTAGAGATCTGAGATATGTTGGTGAAGACGATCTCGTTGTCGATCTCTTTTCTTCTTCAAGGTTCTTGATGCAGGTTCAGAGACTTTTTTTATTGTCTCTTTGTTCATCGTCACTCTCTTGAGAGTAAAAGAGATATTTCTTTTTATATTCATCGTTGTCAAGATGATTGTTGAGATTTTGAAGATAGAATTTATATCCGTTAGAAATGATGAATGTTGAAATCCGCTGGATAGAGATGTGTTGTTCAGCTGACCTTTGACCGATGGATAAAGTCTTTGTCTTTAAGGTCCTGAACTGGTTTCCTGTCAGATCGTCATTGATAGGTTCCTGAAAAGTAAGTGTGACGTCTGATGCACTGTTTGAGTGATCTGTCCAATAAAGTGAATTCTTTTTATAGATCTCAGGAGAGAGAAAAGATCTTGCAGTATCAATGATGTCAGGATTCACGAGGATTTGAACGGATCTTGAATCATGAATAATTTTGTCTTTTGTCTTGATCTGCTGCAGTCTTGACTTCTCTGAAACACGTGCAGTATAAAGTCTGCTGGTCTGATGTTCAAGGGTGGGTCTATCTTGAAGAGAAAGACTGCTGCTTGTTAATGTGAACATTCAAATCGTGACAGATCTGCTGGTGGGTTTTCAAGGTGTCTTCGAGATGCACTTGACAAGTTTGCTGGTGAGGAATCCTTTGAGACTATCACAGTAGCACGTCTGCTGGTGGCGAGTCTTCAGGGTGTCCTTTAGTGCATTCAACAAGTCTGCTGGTGCTTAGTGCATATGAGGTGCTGTTCTGTTCAATCATCTATAAGGACGTTAGGACTAGACTAGGACGACCTAATCTTAGGCCTATGTGTTGTCAAACAAGCTGCCATACTAATCGGCACGCAGACCTCTTAGCCACTTGTTATGACACACTGTAATGGGAACAAGCAAATCAAAATATTATGGATATGCAACAAGATAATTTGATTATCAAGAAGCATATTCCAACAATCTCCTCCTATTTGCTTGGAACCATTACAAAATGACGTATACAAAGCACTTAGGCATTTTATCAAAGCATAACAATAACATGCCTACAATGAATGATCATTTTATCTCCAGACATGCCCTATGTTGATAATTACAAGAGCGATAGCTTTGTATAGTCTACTACTGCTATTATAGACTCGATAAATCAAAGTACAAAACAGGTAAAACAGTAGTAAGAAAAACAGTTTAGATCACTCAATGATTTTGAAAAGATTTGAGCAGGATCTAAAAAGTTTTGAGTTCCTTTCTTGCATAAAGATATTTATATGTGAAGAGTTGTTTTAGCAAGAAGGGATAGCAAAACCTTAATTGAAAATTTTGTTTTGAAAATGGTTAAAGTTTGCTGCTGGTACCAATTGTTCGTAATTGAAGATTTGAATTTGAAAAGCTTTAAGGATCTGTTATTGATACCAATTTTGTTGACAAAAATGAAACATTTATATCAAAAAAAAAAATGTTTGATGTTGAAACATTGTAGAATCTCTGTTGAAGGTAGGACTCAGCAGAGATGTTTTAGTGTAAAAGGATGTTTCAACAGAAGTGCCACAAAGGCTTAGAACATGATCCACAAAGAATCAGTTCAGGGTAAAATTCACATTGTGTGTCTTCTATTGATGTAAGATTGGGCAAATTCTCCTCCTTAATGTGAGTTAAAGCTGCAAAGCGAGCAATGTAACTAAAACTCTTTTCCTTATAAATAGACTCTCCTCCTTAAGTTCTACGCAAGAACTCTCCTCCTTAATGGTTGCAAGCAAAGAATGGGTTCTGAAGAGCAGTGGCAAGCAAAGAGAAGAAGGACAGAGAACAGAAGAGAAAGACAAGAAAGTACTATTAATTATTGAATAATATATCTTAATTTGAGTCTCCAAAACTACCAGTGCTAGAATCTAAGGAATAACTTCTATCCTGATCAGAAAAACTTCTGTTGCCGAACAGTTCTTTAGTGATCGAGAGGTCTCCAAGAAATGTGAAGGCGTTAGTCCTCGTGAATCATGGAACGAATGGTGTGGTAGAGCATAGAAATAGCTAATAATCCTAGCGCACTTGTGAATACTGCACCCATTCACTGCCTCGCAACGCATCGACAGATGAGAGAGAAGACTACTTGCACTGGCTTGATGACATGAGAGTCGAGAACAACAACGGTGAAGTTTCAAGTCTTCGTGTCGCCTCGAGCCTGGTTCATGAAACAGAAGACATTGGCTCAGAATTTCACCAACACAGTACATATCTAAAGGATAATTAAGAATATCCCATGTGCTGTAGTCATCGCGAGATTGGTAGCCAGTACAGTGCAGCCATGATTCGTTGAGAACATAATCATTAATAGAGTCGGGGCCAACAAAGGGAAGGCTGAAGACTCTTGACAGGCTGTTGGCATTGAGGACGAGATCAGTACCTCGAATGCGACCGTGGAGGCTCTTACCGTCTCTTGTCAGTTGCATCCTTGAGTAGAATTCATCGACTAGTTGAAGGCTAAAGAATTCTTCGCGAATGGAAAGGATGGGGACGAGTCCAGAACTGCGGAAAAGATCTATAATCTTTGCTCCAACAGTATTGTCAAGAAGAAATTGTTCTCCTTGAATCGTGTGACCAAGAATGTAGGATTGATGGCCTACTTTGGTGACGAAGGAAGATTCAGGAGGAACAATAGAGTTAGAGACGCTGTTGGAAGAAGATGCGGCCATGGAGATTTTCTGAGGAAGAAAAGAAAACACTGATAGCAATCGTATCAATTGTTGAAGGAAGGACAAAGGATAACGATTGAGAGAGATAACAAATCAGAATATTTTCAATGAGCATATTTATATATTCAGTACTTTCTGAGAATGTGCCGGAAGAACACGATTATCAAGAACCGTCATTTGAGTATCCACTGTAGAGCAGTAAATGACTGAAATGAGAAACGACGAAGTAATCATTTCAAAGCCCGATTTTGAGTGGACGTGTTTCTTGGAAAGGTGGTGATTCATGATTGCGATATTAAGTCACTTCTAGGGAGTATGCATTTGGACAGCTATGTGACTTAAAATCGAGGATTTCAATACCAAAAAAAATGAATGAATTAGAAGACTAAAGGTATTGAAATTGAGTCGTGTTGATATCAATGAGCAGAGAAAATAATATAGCAAATTTTATACAAAATATGTTTAGGGAACAGGATAGGTTTAAAGTTCCAAATGTCCTTATAGATAGTTTACAGGGCATTCTGAATCATCTACACAATCATCAGCAATCTCCCTAATCTATAGAATTTTGGAACAGAAATAATTTCCAAAATATTTAGTAAGTATCTTTTTATGAAAATGTTTTGCAAAACAATTGATATCTTTTTGTTCTTTGTTTACTAGAAAAAACTTTCAGGGCTTTCTGAGTCATCCACACAGTCTTCAGCAATCTCCTGAGTCTTCTAGTCATTCCAGAACAGAAAATATGTTTTGAAATCACCTTTTTTATAAAGATTTGTGAAATACAAAATTTTGAAATCCTATCAATATTCCTAAACGTTTTATGTCAAAGATATCGTTACACAAGGTTGATCAGCATAGATAAAGTCTGAAACCAATTTTGATGACTAGTTTCAGAAGAGTGTGAAGAGTGCTGATACAAGAGTGGGAACAACAAAGGTGAGAGTCTGCTGTTTGAGTATAACCAACAGAGTTTTGAGTCTGTTGATTAGGGACAACCAGCAGAATTTTGAGTCTGCTGGTTCAACTGATAATCTTAGATTGTTCGGTAGGAATAATTGTCTGCTGAAACTAGTGCTTAGAGATGCATTATTATCAGTTGTCATGAACACTCTTATGAGATCAGCAATGTAATTGCTGTGATACCAATTGTTGAAAGATCCATTGTTCAAGAAGTATGGAAGTCTACTGATACTGATTTTGAACGATAGGTGATCAGTAGACTAAGATTTGCTGATGTCAAAGGTTATGAAGATTGATCAGCAAAGATTGAGATATGTCGTTTTCGAATGATAAGAGTAGCTAGAAGGTCGGCATAGAATAGGGTCTGCTGATTAAGGGTGATCAGCAGAATTTTGAGTCTGCTTAAAGCAGAGTTTTAGAGTTTGCTGATAAAGGCGGATCAACAAGATAAGGAGTCTGCTAACATAGAATATAACTTTACAAGCTAGGTGCTTGAATAAGTGTGATACATCGATATGAAAATCTGCAAATACCAATTGAATAAGCAAGGTTTCAAAGAAGGTTATCCTTTTGGAGTGCCTCGACTTTTGGAAGGATATACCATAGGCTTCATTGGCATGGATTAGCTAATGACCATGCTCCTCCTTAACAGAATCCCGGTATGTGAGTAGAGCAATAGAAGCGACATAGAGTCAACAGTCACCTTAGTTAAAGTACTTGTATCACAAAGAAGCAAGCGGCTTATACTAAGCTTCATTGAAGATAGAGAGAAAACAGATATCTGTCACTTCAAGGTCAACAGCTAAGGATGACGACTCTCCTTTTTGGGGAAGAAAGTCAATTGTTCAAGACTTAACAAGGGAAGGAGAATATTTTGAGCTGGGTTGTCTTGAACAAAGGAAACAACATGTGAGAAACAGAAGAGACTACTAGTTCCTTAGAAGGTCATTCTTCCGACAACTTTTATGGAGTCTTGTTGAATTTTGAGACCAAAATTTTGAATGAGAATGAAGATTCACTAGAACATCATGGGTTAAGGTGAAATCTTCAAATCCTAAAAAGGAGTTGCTAGGCAAGCGCCCTTCCTAAGAAACCCATAACTAAGATAATCCATATTCCAACATTGATTCTTCCGATGAGATTTCTACCAAGAATCATTGAAGTTTTTAATCAAAATAAGGTTCTTTAGAAACCAATTGATCTAGTTGTAATGACAACAGCTTTAAGCAAAGATTGTCATTAAACCGAAATCAACTTAGTCTTTTAAGCACTAGAAGTTTTGATAAAGCGTTTAAAGTCTTTTGTGCTATTCGAGTCACATATAAAGAATGGTACACCATATTTATAAGACTAATGTTTAAAGAATAGATCCCGGGATTGTCTCATCATAATTATTGTTTTGTGGAATAGAGATACTTGTTAAGGATTGATTTTGTTGGGTTAACAGCAGAGTTGTGCTTGATGTTGTGGATCCGAAATAAGTATCGTTATATGAAGATCGTGATCCATAAGCGCGAACACAAAAGTTCATGCTATCAAAAGATGTACAAGCAAAGGCGATAGACATGAAGTAAAGTTGCTTTGAACAAGTTTTCATTTAGATCAAAATATATTTGAATACAAAGAGGATCTAAAGATTACAAGTTTCAATACAACTTCCAATGACTTAACTACTCCTATTAAACAACTAATCTAAACACCGATACATTTCTAAAAGATAAAAAATGTTACAAGGAGATGTCTAAGAGGATTATGGACCCAAATTCGCCTAACCGTTGGCAAACGGAATACGTGTCCGCATCGGGGCTCAAAGTGAGCCAAGGAGAGAGCGGGCTCATCCTTATATCCTTTTAGCGTGTTTTCTCTATCCCGCATTAACACCGCATAAACATCTTCTAGAATTTTCTAGATATCGCTTTCAATGCAAGCGCCATCCTCGAGGTTTGAGAGGGGAAATCCGAGGAGAGTCACATTTGGCTCACGAAGATGGAGGATCTTCTAAATGAGAAGGAGCAATCAAATGTGTACTAAAATAGAGAGAAACGAAGAAAATGCTAAATGGTTGTTGAGGAAATTCTTCATACAAGAGAAATCCTCGAAACTAACCAAACAACTTTTGGGGAATAGAAAGAATAATTCCAAGTTGTTGAGAGAGAGGCTTGATCTATCGCTAAGAATTCTTCTAAGTAACATTTTGGAAGAAAAGGTTTTGTATCGTGTCATCATAGTGTTTGGAGATAGTTTGCAAGTGATAGAGAAGAAGGAGGGAAGTCTCTATTTATACTTGCCGAGGCAAGACTAAGGACCGGTCTTAAAGGTGAACTAATAAAGTGTGAAGGGTCCTTTCATCCGCTCGCCACCAGTAAAGTCACAAAGACTCAAGTGAGAGAGTCAATTCCTAGATATCCGGTAAGTTGTTCTCCTTGGAAAGCCCAAAAGAAGATTGAAAAGACAAATCGACTTTCTTGAGAAGATAAAAGGTTTTTGATTTGTTAAATCAACTTTTCAAGAGATTTGACAAAACAACTTTTCATAAACAATTTTTGAAGAAAAACGTTTTACCTTTTTGAGCATTTTGTTTAACTTTACCGATAATCTAAGGAATTTGTCATTATGCTCTAAGAAGTAGTCAATTTCGAAGAGCTTAGCCTCAACCTTTGTAGAAATTGCAAAGATACCCATGTAGTTTGCACATTCTCTACTAAGGTGGAAACTCCTATAAGTCAACACATAGAACTGAGCTTATGAAGTTCTTGCACCAAGAAGGATCATCGAAGAAGGAGAATTGATGTTACAAATACACATCGATCAAAGATAACTTTGAATAAAAGACATCAATTCGATTGGTAATGTATATCATACTTAAAGGAAGAAAAGGAATCAAAGAACGTAGTATGATAAACAATTACCAAAGCATTTATATTTGCGTAAGAAAAACAGAGATGAACGTAGCATGCAAATATAAATGATGTGCAAGTGAGGATTTATTCCCTGAATATCAAAGAGAAAGAAAGACAAAGCGTATATTAGAAATAAATCATAGTATCCAAGAAGAAGAAGATTTGATCGAAACAAAAGAGTAGAAATCGCAATTCGCTTAGGGTAGTAGAGATAGTCAAAGGTAGCTAGATGATCTTGAGAAAATCAGATTCTTGAATGAAAATCAAGAAGATCATCAAGAAGAATACTTTGCAAGCTTAAGGAAGCTCCGAGATAATAAAAAGATACGTGAATAAGTATTTCAATCGATCGAGAGAATAAAAAGGAAAGAACATGATCTTGAATATCTTAATCCTCCCGGTCTCGCATAGCGGATAAGGAGCACCGACTTGAATGTACCTTTATCGACAAATAACGTTAGATCAATGTAGACGCCTTCCGAATAAGCCTTTAGAATCGAGCTATTGTGTTTGTAGTAGATGTTACTTAAGGATTGATTTCATTTGCGACATTTTTAGGGAATTTTTATTCAAGTTTCTTAGTAGCCGATTACGGATGTCTTCTCGAAATATAACTAAGTTCCTGAAACTAAATATCATAAAACAGGATCAATCAATGTTTCATGATATAGAGTTTTTGACTCTTAATCTTTTTCATAAGATGAATCGAGATCGATAAAATTCTTTTCACAAAGAGAGTTACAAAATTTTAACTAAGAAATTTTCTCTCGAGAAGGTGTTAGATTGATAACAATCGTTAGCCTTGTGTCAAGAGAATTTGAATGTCAAATTCCATTGTTATGAAGCATCTATCGAAGTTTTTATACATAAAAATTTATATATATATATATATATATATAATTATTCATAGTGCTAATGGATATATGTATATATCTGTCTTATGAATAAGTTCTTACAATCATCAAGGTGAAAGTATCTTTCTCAAATGATTTTTGAAAAACAAAGAGTATTAAATATAAACCGGTTTTCAAAAATATTCAATGAGATCCTTGTCAAAAAGTTTTGAGAAAATTTTGACACGCATTTGGAATGAGCTTTGAGGATCAAACTCTCGTGTGGTTAGCCTCGGCATAAAGCTTGAAGAGCTTGGCTCGATACCAATTGTTGGTCCGTAATAAAGCTCAAATAGGCTAGAGGGGGTGAATAGCCTATGATACCACATTAAAACTTTTCTTTTAGGTATTCATGAAGTATAGATTTCAAAGTGGTATAAACTTGATTTATAGAGCATGTTGTTGTTAGTTTAGAACGTAACAACGTAAGACTTGCTGTAGACACCCCAATTTCGCACCTCGATATGTGACTCGCATGTGATATCAAGAATCGTTTAAACTTAACAAATGTCAAGTTACAGGAGTTCAAAATGCAAAAGGCAAAGCAGATGCGCCAAACAAGAAATGCGAGGGATAAAAGTGCCAATTTTGAAAGTGGAATAGTAGCTTGGCGCGACCAAGAACACCTGGATCCGCTCAACTAGCTACGCGCATCTCTCCCAGCTAACGGATTGCGGCAAGATCGAAGCCTCGGTGTACAAATGATTTAAACGACTGCAGAGGATTTTTAATCCTCGATGTGTCCTCTCCTCCAGCCTATAAATAGAGGCTGGGACTCACTTCGAACCCTAAAGAGATCGAGAAACGCTGATAAAATTTCTCTCCCTAACGAAAGTAGTGAGTGAAGTGAGATAGGGAGTGGTCACTATAAAGCCTTGAAACCCCGCCAAAACTCCGCCAAACCAAAAACCCACCTAAGTTAAAGTGATCCCTAGCTCCTTTAGTTAGGTATCCACCCTATTTTCCCGCCCAAAAACTATAAAGTAAACCGTTACTCGCCGAGTAAATAGGCCGAAAACACCAAAATAAGCCGTTATTTTGCCTAACTAAATATGTCAAAACCACCAAAACTAAGTCAGTCATTCTCGAGTGAGCGAGCCAAAACCACAAAAATAAGCCGTCACTCCGCCCAAATCACAAGAAGAAGAACATAAAAGTCTCCCTCCCGAGAAGGACAGAAGCGAGGCACACCCTCTAAAAGGTAATAACCTTTGGCGTTATTTTTATAAAGTTGTTCTTTAAATCCGCCCAAAGAAAAATATAAAAGTCATGCCGACTTAAAAAGAGCCGTTATAATGGCCAATTTTTTTTAAATATATCCGTAATTATTTAAAGAGACGCCTACAAGTCCCAAAATAATGTAGCCGCGGATGTATTTGCTTTTTATTTCATGTCTTTAAATGCTTTGTTTATTTGCTAAATAAATATAATAAAAAGCATACTTTAGCCAAAACCGCTTTGAGATCGAAGGGCGAGTTGGGGCCTAGCACCTTCCAACTCGTAACCTAGCCTCCGAACCCGCTTGAAATCTCCGTTTTTTCTTTTTTGGTTTTGCTTTATTTTTGCCTTAAAATAAAGATGGCGACTTTATAAAACATTTTGGATCCAATAAGGCCGCAACACTCCTTTCTTGCACTTTTCCGTTTTCCCCAGGGAGAATGAGAATGAAAGTGGTGATGCATTTTTATCCTCGGTATCCCCTAAACAAGTGATAACTTGATGCAGAAACCCAAAGCACCCATAGTGATCCGAAATAGGCCATAAGGCTATTTTTTTCATAAAATTCATAAAGGAGGCGTCGCAACATCCTTTTGCACTTTTCCGTTTTCCCCTAAAAAAAGGGAGAATGAGAATGAAAGGGTGATGTATTCCCATATCCCCAAGGGATAACTTGATGCGGAAACCCAAAGTTCCCATACTGATCAAAATCCACTAAAGTCAACCGAGGCGCATTCCAACGCGCTATTTTGACAAAGACTCCTCTCGACTTTTAATTTTGTTTTCCACTAAACAAGGGAGGTGGAATGAGAGCATGGTGTCCCGCATCCGCACGCACGCCAGCACACTATCCAAGGGCTGCTGGCGCAAAGACGCCGGCGACTTACATGGCGACTGGCTGGGAGATAGTTTTATTTTAAATAAAATGGAGGGCTAGACTCATAAAAAAAACTTTTTGTTTTTCTTTGTTTCGACTAAAATATGCTTGTTATATTAATTTATGCATTTGAATATTGGCGCTCTATACATCCGTGTCTATATTTGTGGATATGATCCTCCATCTTAAAGCAGCCTGTTCGATAATCGTTACAAGTATATTTAAAAATATTTTTAAAAAAGTAAAAA
>CM028382.1:55743957-55794653 GCA_013146195.2 Codonopsis lanceolata | reverse complement strand
GAGCGTTCGAATCGGTTACGTTCCTCAATCGGGGCTTGATTCAGAGTGAGTAGCTACTCTCTCACGATGAAGCATTCAACCACTATCAGAATTGGGGTCGACGGCTTCTGGTCGTTAGAATTGCAGAACCATGGCGGTTTGAGCTCATTGAAAGAAGACCACGAATCTTGATTTGTTGAGAGGTCACGACATCCGATCAGGCGGACTTGTTGATCTTGAACTAGGAACGTGAGTGGTGAAGGCTGGCGATGTCGTTTCTAGTTGATCAACAATCTTTCCAGATAGTGGCATGAGTAGCATTGAGGCCGTAGTTGAGCAAATCAATCTGTTGGGCCATAGAACTATCTGTTGAGTGAAATAGGCGGTGGTTGTTGGCTCGAAGAAGCTCGAGAATGTGGGATCAGCCACTAGTGGTAGAAGGGGTTAAGGTTAGCAGAAATATATGGTTGAAGGTTGAGGCGAGGGTTTGGAGAAAGAGGAAGATGAAGCGGGGTTTGGAGGAGAAGAGGGTTTGGAATCAACCTCGATGTCGGGTGGCTAAGGCTGCAGCCAGTGAAGCAAGAAAGAAGAGAGGATACTAAGAGGGAAGAAGGGAAGGGATAGTCGGGTAGAAGAATGAAGTTAGGAGAGGAAGGAGAAGGATAGAAAGGTCGAGATGGAGGAGAAGTCAAAGAAAGGAGTGAGTGGCGAGAGGAGATGGAAGGAAAAGAATTTGGTAGAGATCGAGAAGAGATGGAAATGGGGGTAAATCTTGAGAGATAGGGGAAGATTTGAGGTAGAAAGCGGGTTGTCTGAGAAGAGTGGATATGTGAGGCGAGAGAGAAATGGTCGAGGCATAGAAAAGGAAGAAGGAGGTGGATGGAGCGAGTTTGAAACAACGGGTATAATGGCTAAAGAGGTGTACGGAAGGATGGTGGAGATAGGTTCGGAGTGAATGGGGTGGAGAAGGAATAGAGTCTTGAGGTGGAGAGGGTGATAGAGCCACAGGACTTCTTCACAGTCTGCGTTTCTTTGGCTTGGGAGTAGGGGAAGAATGCTCCTCCTCAACAACGACGAGGGTTGAAGAGGAGGGTGAAGAAGGGGTGTTAGAGCTCCTCCCAGCAGCTGACGAGGCGTTGAAGAAGTGGTGGAGAGAGGAGAAGAAGATATTGGAGAGAGGAAGGTGGGATGAAGGAATGAATGGTTGAAGGCTCGGTGCGTTTTGACAGCGACGGAGGAAGAAACGGCATCGAGATCAGCGGTCTCTTGAGCCGAGGCTGAGGCTGGGGTCAACGGCGGCATGGGCTTTTTCTTGCGCCTAGCAGAGGTCAGCCGGATTGGCAACGATTAAGAAGAAGTTTTTCTCTTCTTGAGGCAGGAGTAGTAGAAGAAATCCTTTTCTTACGTTTGAGAGTTAATGGAGGGCGGGAGGCGGTCTTGGAAAAGCGACCTTGGCCCGCTTCCTGGATAGCTTCTTGGCTAGGCTAACTGCCATGAAGGAGTCACGATAGTTTCGGGATTGATTTTAATGATCTTGAGTGGAGGAGGCTTGAGGCGATGATTAGAGGAGGAAGTCCTTCTTGAGCTCTCTTTTCATTGCGGAGCTTGTGAGTGTTGATAATGAAAGTCTTTGGTGAGTGGATGGATAGCTTGATTTTCTTCATCTCGAGAAGCGGCGAGTATGGAGGCGAGTGTTGGCACGAATGGGAGCGATTAAGAAGGCGAACAAAGGCGCCTGGCGAAGACTACGGGCGACAACGGCGACATCAAAGCATGTCAAATAAAATTTGTGCCAGTTGAGTCTTTTGTTCAAGATGGCCAGAGAGGTGTATTCAGTGATTCGATGTCATGGCGTCATGGGTGCCATTCTTGAAGATCATACTCTTGTCAAGCGGATGGGCGAGAAAGTAGGCATCATCTTCAAGCAGACTCTCTTGACTTAGCGGCGGCTTCCTTTGGAGTCTTCTCACCACGCATGTAGGACCATGCGGTAGCCTTTTGCGTCGAGAGAGAAATGGGTCAGTCGAATTCCACACCAATAATTTTGGCGGTCGGAGCGATGATAGTGGCAGTGGCGTGCGAACAGCAGCGGTGATGGAAGATTTGGAGTCATTGAGAGCGGCTTTACGGAAAAATTCTTCCACCCGATAAGTAGTAAGTCAACATCACCTAGCATAAGCAATGGCGAGAATCAGGTGGTTCGGTCATCTACGATTTTAACTCCGCGCATAGGCACGAGCAAGGTTCGTCATACATCCGGATGATACATAGTTGGGGGCAATTTTGGAATGTCGAGTCGGCGTTCGAGGTTTGTGAAGAGGCTGCGGGGCGAAGAAGAAGTACCCGACTAAGAAATCACGAGGCAATTAGGGCAGAACTTGAGATTTCAAAGCGAAGCTTTAAGCCTAAAAATGCAGACTGACTCATGAATGCTATATATGGTCAAAATATAACTTAAAATCTGAAATCGGCAGGTTCAATAACATTTATAAGAGGGTATTATCGAAAATGAGCGACATGAATTTGAAGATTTAACATTTATGCAACTAACGAGTTATATGAGCATCAATAATGGCGTAATTTTAGATGAGATAGCATACTTAACTCAAATGCGAGATTACGAAGTTAGGGTTGAATTTCTTACCATATTCGAAGATTTGCGAGAGAGGAGAAAGAAGTAAATGTCGTGAATCTGCAGAATCAACTATCGAACAAAGCGAAGGAAGTAGAAAATTTGTAGAGAGAAGAAGCTTTAGAGAGAGAGAGAGAATAGAAAGAGGATTTTGGTAAAAAGATTTTTGGCGGTTGAGGGTTTATAAAGGGGCGTGCCATCGGTCATAGAGACTTGTGAAACGTCATTAAGTCGAACGCCTTTTGATGACAAGACTTAATGAATAGCGGCTTTTAGGAAGAAAGGGCCTTTTCAAATATTCACTCAACCAATTTCAAAGCGGTCCCATAATTTGCATAAGCCTCCTCTCAAAATTATAGATTAGAAAACTCATTTTTCTTTTAGTGACTTTAGAAATTCTTGATTTAAAATATTTGAAAGTAATAAGAAATGCGCTCAAAATAAATTTTCAAATGCTTAAAATAAATTTTTCAAATACGCTTAAAATAAAGAAGCATTATTTTAAAAATTAATTTTAGATAAAATTTAGCGATCGGGTCAAGCATACCAAGCTCTCCCCTTAGATAAGCAAACACATGCGCTTCGGAGCTTTGGTGAAGATGTGCTAGTTGATGGTCGGTTGAAATGTATTTCATCTTGATGTTTCTCTTCTACATTGTCCCTTAGAAAGTGATATCGAACATCGATATGCTTTGTCTTGGAATGCATCCTTGGATTGTATGTGATAGAGATTCTTGAGGTGTTATCACACATGATTGGGCGTCTGCTACTTTGATGTAGTAATCTACTAGCTAGTTTGATCCATGGCCGGCGGCTACCGGCGGCTATGTATTACGCTTCGGTGGTGGAGTTTGAGGCCGATGCTTGTTTCTTGCTAGCCGAGGCAGTGTCTCCTAGAAATTGACAAGTTCCACTAGTGCTTTTTCAATTTGTGACCCGGCATAGTCTGCGTCGAGTATCAACCAAGTTGAAGATTCCCTTGGATACGGATACCTAAGTTGGTGGTATCGTCGTGTTGATGATTCTTTTGGTGCGAAGATGTGACTCCGAGGTGCAGCGAAATCTAGCACGCACCCAACGGCATATACTATGTCGGTCTGGCGGTGAGGTAGAGCGAGATCAATTATCCCCCTATAGTGGGTGATATCAACTTTCTTTCCTTGTAAGTCTTTTGTAAGTTTGCATCTAGCGCCATTGGAGTATCAAAGTGTTTCTTTGTTTCCAATCAAATTTCTTGACAAGATCTTTAGCATACTTGGATTGGTGATGAATATCCTTTGTTGAATTTTGAATTTGAAGACCCAAGAAGAATGTTAGTTCGCCCATCATACTCATTTGAAACTTGCCAGTCATAAGCGTTTCAAATCGCTTACATAGCTTCTCATTTGTGGATCCGAAAATGATATCATCAACGTATATCTGTACCAGCAGAGAATGTCCTTTGTGCTTGAGAATGAAGAGAGTGGTGTCAATCTTGCCTCGCACGAATCCTTGTTCAACCAGAAACTTAGAAAGGGTTTCATACCAGGCTCGAGGAGCTTGCTTAAGGCCATAGAGAGCCTTCTTAAGCTTGTAAACATGAGTTTCTTTTCCTTTTTCTACAAAGCCTGGAGGTTGAGCAACGTAAACTGTTTCTTGAAGATCACCATTAAGGAACGCGCTCTTGACATCCATTTGAGTGCGGCCAAAGTCTTTGTATGTAGCGTAGGCTAAGAAAATTCTGATAGCTTCCAATCTTGCTACAGGAGCGAATGTTTCATCATAGTCGATTCCTTCTTCTTGGCGATATCCCTGTGCAACAAGTCTTGCTTTGTTCCTCACTATGTTTCCATCCTCATCCTTCTTGTTTCTGAACACCCATTTTGTGCCAATGACCGTATGATCAGCAGGCTTTGGAACTAGCTTCCATACTTGACATCGTTCAAATTGTTGAAGTTCTTCTTGCATGGCTTCCAGCCAACTTGGATCTTGAAGAGCTTCTTCGACCTTCTTTGGCTCTTCTTCTGAGACAAATGCAGCACAGAACATACATTCATTTTTGGAAGATCTTCTGGTCCGTACTCCAACATGAATATCACCAATGATTTGAGAGATCGGATGGTCTTTGCATGTTCTTGCGACAGCAGGAATATGATGAGTTGCTGCTGTTTCTTCATGACAAGGTTCAGAAGGAGGGCTATAGGGAAGATCAGCTGTGTCTTGATGAGAGTTGTGATCAGAATTTGGCTCATAGGTAAGTTGAGGAATAGAATTTTCAGTTTGAGAAACAAAAGGTTCTTGATTCGGATTTTCTTGAGCAGGGTTGAAGTCTTCTGGTGACCCGTTTGTCAAGAAGTGATGGTCAGGAATGTTTGATTGAGTTGCTGGTGAAGGATTAGGTATACTAGAGGTCGATGGTTGGGGAGTACCTGTCTCAACATTAACAAAGTCATCAGCAACATTTGGAGCCACATGTGGCTCTAATAAATCAAATTCATCAAATGAAACATGAACAGATTCAACTATTTTTAATGAACGTTTGTTGAAAACCCTGTAAGCTTTGGAGTGTAAGGCATAACCCAAAAATACACCTTCATCGGCTTTATGATCAAATTTGCCTCTATAGTTATTACCATTGTAGACTACAAAGCATTTACAGCCGAAGATTTTGAGAAATCCAATGTTTGGGGTTTTACCTCTCCAAAGTTCATAGGGTGTTTTACCATGAAATTTGTTGATCAAAGATCTGTTCTGAGTGAAGCAGGCTGTATTGACGGCTTCTGCCCAGAAGTGTTTGGGTAACTTTGCTTCAGCAAGCATAGTTTTAGCAGCTTCGATAAGTGTTCTGTTCTTCCTTTCAGCGCGCCGTTTTCTTTGTGGAGTTCTTTACGGAGAAGTTGTGCCCAATACCGTGATCATCACAGTACTTTGCTATTCCATTGTTGGTGAACTTCGGTGCCATTGTCGTCGAGCGTCCGATTTCATCGAGTTTTTGCGTTTGCAATCTTAGAATAGAGTAAGAAGATCGTATGTGTGATCTTTAGAAGACATCATCTATGTCCAAGTGTATCTTGTATAATCATCCACTACTACTAGCGTGTATCGAAACCACCATAGCTAATAGTAGTGGCCAGTCGAAAGATCCATGTGCGGCGATTGTAGAGGTCTTGTCGTTGAGAGTCTGGTTTGCCGTTTTTGAAGCTTTCGGTTGGCGTTTTTGAAAGCTTTCCATGCATGCACGAACGATCATGGTCGGCAGAGACCTTTGGCAATCCTTTGACTAGACCTTCTTTGGATAGCTTGGCTAGATATTTGAAGTTCAAATGACTGAGTCTTTTATGCCACAGCCAGCTCTTGTCTTGAGCAGAGTTTGCCACAAGACATAAATTAGTAGCCTTACCATAGGCATTCAAATCTATTACATAGACATTCCCTTGTCTATGACCAGTAACTATGGTTGAGCAAGAGACTGGATCCTTGATATCACATCTGTTTGAGGAGAATTGACATATAAGCCCTTTGTCACAGAATTGAGAAATACTCAGGAGATTATGTTTCAAGCCTTCTACAAGAGAGACTTTTCCAATGGAGAGATTTCCTCGAATGATGGATCCATAGCCAATTGTTCTTCCTTTAGCATTGTCTCCGAAGATGACTGGAGGGCCTTCTGCCTCAGAAATATTTGAGAGAAGGCATGATTCTCCTGTCATGTGCCTTGAGCAGCCGCTATCTAGATACCACACATCTTTCTCTTCTGAACTGGAATTAGCCATGAAGCACACCTGAGATGTAGAGGTAAGAAAATCATGGTCCCCTTTTATTTTCTTTATGGGTCCAAATGGTTAGTATGTTTTTGGAACCCATACTTGCCTGATTTTTGGAATAGGGGATCCAGCAGGCTTCATGATGGATTTCAGCAGACATTCATGGACCAAGTGGCCGAAGCATTTACAAAGTGTACAGTGATGAAAATTACAGAAGTTTACATGATTATGCTGGATATTTGAAGGTTTTTGAACACTTTTCTTAACAGCAGCTTTTGGGTTGGTAGTCTTGTTAGCAGCAGGCTTAGAGGCATCTGTATGAGGCTTCTTGAGTCTGTATACAGCAGTCTTTGCTTTAGCAAAAGACTGTTTGCTGGTAGTAGACTTTGATGCCTCATGCATTTTTCCTTTAAGCTTGGTGTCAACATTCTGCGTAGCAGTGGCACCATCTGTTGTACTGTTGATGAATCTGATAGGTTTGAGCAGGCTTTTCATAGGCCCTGAAACAGCAGCCTTTGCTTTCACAGAAGTGCTGGTAGAGGGCTGTTGTAAGTCTGCACCTCCTTTAACAGATTTATCTCCAGCAGATGATTGCTTTGCTTTCAAAGCTTCACTGTTTCTGTTAATTTGAACCTTAGGGTATTTATAAGGGGTAGCAGTATAACCAATTCCTTCTTTACCCTTGTTAGGTTTCTGATATTGTGCAGGAATATTACTATTCACTGTAATCTGTTCATTTTCTTGTTCAGAGGTTGCGCTAGAGATTTCATTAGAGAATCCTAGCCCAGATTTATCTGTTGAGGGCTTCTGATCTCCAAGAATTTGATCAAAGACTGCCGTTGAGTTATTCCATGAGTTAATGGTTTTTTGCAACTCTTCTTTCTCAGCAGATAACTCTTTGGCATGATCAATAAGACAAGCAACCTTTTCATTGAGAAACTTGTTCTCTTCTTTTAACTTGATACTTTCCTGCTGAATTCCATGGAGAGTTTTTAACTCGGTTTCCAGCATGGATTTCTCAGTTCCCAGCTTCTCATGACTTTTAGCTAACTTAACATATGCCTTTCTGAATTCATTGAATTCCTCTAGCATGTCTTGAGCATCCTTGAGGATTTCTTCTTTTGAAGGCTCTTCAGAAGATTGTTCTATGTTAGCTTGAAAGGGAGAGTACTTAACTTCACTGTCTGAGTCATAGGTGGGAGGTGACTCTAGAGCAACAAGACAAATGTGTGCTTGCTCAGGTGAGTCATCACTATCATCCTCGTCGACCGGTTTCAAACCAAGTGGCTACATGGTTTTCTTCTAAGTCCTCAGCCAGGAGACCTCTATGTTTAGAAAACGATTTAGAAGGTCTCCTTTTATAGGCTTCATATTTAGGCTTAGGACATTTAGAAGCAAAGTGACCAGGTTTCCTGCAATTGTAGCAAACTAACTCATTATTGTGTGAGTTTTCAGCAGTCTTTCTGAAAGTCTGCTGGTTTGCTTCTTTCTTTTTGTTAAATTTTGAGAACTTTTGAAACTTCTTAACGAACATAGCAAATTGCTCGTCAGAGAGAATTTCATTCTCGTTTGAAGAAGAAGTAGATGGTTTGCTTTCTTGAACAGGAATTTCCTGGGAGATAGCAGAAAAGGAAGGAAGTTTAAAATGTTTGTCCTGTTCTTGAGCTTGAAGTAATTCTTGCTCATATCGTTAAACTCGCATACAAGCTTCTGAGATGCATGGAGTTCAAGTCTTTGGACTCTTTTATTGCAGTGGTTTTTACATGCCACAAACTTCCTAAAGACGCTAGAAATCTCATATTTACTTCTTTAATACTATATTCTTTTCCTAAAGAGTAACAACTATTTATTACCTCACAAAACCTGTCGTAGGCTTGCCGAAGAGTCTCCTTAGGATCTTTTCTGAATGAGTCGAACTGTTGAATATAGTTGTATTTTCTGTTGTCCCTTGTGGGTAGATCTCCTTCAAGATATTCCACCAAGGCTTCCCACATTTCCTTGGCAGTCTTGCATCTAATGATCTGTTGATATGTGCTTGTGTCGACAGAGCTGGATATAATATGAATAGCTTCTTGTTGCCGAGTTCAACAAGCCTCCTTTCTTCGTCTGTCCATTCGTTCATAGATTTAGGTATCTCCGGAGGACCACTGGCTACTTCAGCAAGTAGGTTGGGCTTCATTGGAATATATGGACCTGTCAGAACACATTGCCACAACCGATTGTCAATAGAATTCATATATCTCATAACCTTATCTTTCCATACTTCGAAATGACCTTCGTCCAATATTGGGACGTGGCTGGTATTTGAAGTAGGCAGCATATAGTGAGCCATAGGATCTAATCTCAAGAGGTTAATCTTGGAAAAAATGATTTTTCAAAGAATTAAGCTCTGATACCAATTGTTGGTCCCGAAGTAGGCTCAATCTAGGCTAGAAGGGGGGGGGGGTTGAATAGCCTAGTTATGTTTTTATAAAACTTTTTCTTTTAAGAGCACTTCTTAAAGATTTATAAAAGGTTTGAATAGAAGTGCTTAACAAATCAAATCGATTCTCGAGATAATCAAAAGTCTTTGTTAAGGCAGAATAAAGCTTAAACACAATCAATTAAAGTGAGAGATAAGAAGAGTCTGAAGGCGCACGCAGGAATTTGAAGTGGTTCGTACTGTGAATAGTACTACATCCACTACCAAAGTGGTTAGCTTTGGATTTTAAAAGTGCACTTGTTTTATCCACTAGGTTTATGATTTAGATCTCTAATGGATCGTGTACAAAAGTAGTTTTTAACCAAGTGTATAGAGGTGAGAGAGACAATCAATAGATAATTGTTCTCCACACGTGCAGAATTAAAGAACAGTTTAAAGACAAACAGAATGAAGCTGAGAAAGAATTTAAGATGGCAGATCTGCAGCTTCAGAAAGTTTGGTGAAGTGTTAGCCCTTGTCCTTTGATCTCTTGAATGCTTGAATGATGAAGATGAAGCTTAAGAGTAAATGCGCAAGAGTTATATTTTCAGATCTTCAATCACTTGAATATATACCAGGAAGAGACCTTTTGACCGTTGGTCTCAAATCAGAGATAATTGAGTCCAACGTTCTTTTGCATTGAATGCAATTCGGCGCTTTGAGAGAAGAAACGGCCACAGTCATCAGAGATGCAGTGTGCAGAGAAGACATTACTAAACAGAGTAATGTTTCAGAGTGCAGGCTTTGCAGCTTGGAAAGTCTTCTTAGCCAAAACGGGTAATGTCTTCGCCGCCTTCGATTTTTCAGATTCACCTTGTCATCATGCAGAGTTGACTTCTTGAAAAAATTATCTGGTGAAGACATGATGACTAGATATTTTCGAAAATATCTAAATAGGTGTACACGTGTCATTGTTCCTTGATTTTGGCCAAATTTGATTTTCCGTTATATGAGCAGACTTCAAAGTCTGCTGTTCCTTCAAGGGCTGCTGTAGAAGCTTGCAGTAGCGCCTAAGAACTAACACTTAGAAACTATTCTAAACAAAATGATTCTAAGACAGTTGCCACACTAATCGGTACGCAGACCTTTTAGCCTACCGTCCAATAGAATCAGAAGATGACTCAACCAAATCTAATCATAGGAATCAACAGTAGCCTATAGCGGTATATAATATTGGTCTGGATGAATTCGGACACCTTTCGGGCATTCAGAACTTTGTAGGAAGAGGCTTCCACCCACTTTGTAAAGTAATCGACGGCTACCAGGACGTATTCATGGCCATTGGATCCCTTCGGGTGAATTTGGCCTATGACGTCGATTCCCCATGTTGAGAAGGGCCAGGGGGCTGCGGAGTTATATAAGACATGTGGGGGCACATGCTGCAGATTGGCAAAGCGCTGGCATTTGTTGCAATGTCGCACCCACCGAATACAATCGGTTTCGAGCGAACTCCAATAGTACCCCTGTCAGATAATTTTCTTGGATAGCATATGGTCATTCATGTGGGGCCCGCAGGTACCACCATGCAGTTGATCCATGATTTTCTCAGCTTTGGCTTGATCGACACATAATAAGTTGAGGCCTTGATAGTGCCTCTTGTACAGGCTGCCACCGCTGAGTACAAATTGTGAGGCCCGCCTTCGCAGGGAGACTCTTCCTCTTTTATCTAGGCTGGGAGGATAGATACCTTTCTGAAGCATATTTAAGATATCAGCGTACCAGGGCTCGTGATCCGCCTCAGGAGCTGCATTAATTTTGAAATAGTATGCCGGAGTGACCTTCTTCCCGACTATGAATGGTTGAACATTAGTTTCTGCGGGAATTTGGACTAGTGATGCCAGAGAAGCTAAGGCATCGGCAAATTGATTCGTATCTCGTGGCAAATAATGGAACGAGATAGAGTCAAATCGGGCGGCAAGTGCTGTTAGTTTGGCATGATAGAGCTGCAACCATGGATCTTGGGTTTTCCATCTTCCTTCAACTTGATTTATGATCAGGGCAGAGTCTCCATAGACTTCGAGATCTTTGGCTCCCTTTTTGCGAGCTTCTTCTAGGCCAGCAATACAGGCTTCATATTCCGCCGTATTATTTGAACATTCGAACTCCAACCTTATAGCCAACGGAGTATGGGAATCGGGATCGATGAGCAAGATTCCTATGCCAAAGACTCTTTTGTTTGCGGCTCCGTCAAAGAACATCTGCTAGCTGGTGTCATGGTCTGTGATTTCTAGGACACCTTCATCTGGGAAGCCAGGCTTAGTTGCATCTTCGACCTTCAAGGGTAGATCGGAGAAGTGGTCTGCGATTACGTTCCCTTTGATAGATTTGAGTGTGACATAGGTTATGTCAAACTCGTTGAGAAGAAAGGACCACTTGGCCAGTCGGCTGGACAGTGATGGCTTGCCAAAGATATACTTGATATGGTCCATTCTGGATATGAGTTTGATGGACCGTCCCTGGAGATAGGTCTTGAGCCTTTGAGTGGCCCAGACTAGGCCGGTGCAGCTTTTCTCTAGCGCTGAATAGTTTAGCTCACTTCCTTGCAGCTTTCTACTTATGAAGTATATAGCCTTTTCAATGTAGGAATCTTCTTTCTCTTGGCCGAGCATAGCCCCTACTGACGTGTCTGTGACGATTAAGTATATGAGGAGAGGTTTATGTGTATGGGGCGGAGCTAGCACAGTGGGATTGGTAAGGTAGGCTTTTATTTTCTCGAAGGCTAGCTGGCACTTCTCGTCCCAGACTTGGTCAATATTCTTTTTTAGGAGTTTGAAAAGGGGCTCACATGTGGTTGTCAGCTTCCGGATGAAAGCGATATATATCGGCCTAGGAAGCCTTTTACTTCAGTTGGAGTATTTGGCTGTGGCATCTCTAGGATAGCTTTGATTTTTGCTGGCTCAATCTCGATGCCCTGCTCGGTCACTAAGAATCCCAGGACCTTGCCTTTGGTAACCCCAAAGGTGCATTTGGTGGGGTTAAGCTTCATTTGGTGCTTCCTTAACCTTTCAAGAATTTTCGAAGGTCTTTCATATACGTTGGCGTCAGGAATGCACGATCATGTCATCAACATAGACCTCCATTTTTTGTGGATCATGTCGTGGAAAAGGGTGGTGGCAGCCCTCCGATAAGTAGCCCGGCATTTTTCAATTTCAAATGGCATGACAAGATAGCAATAAGTACCCCAGGAGTAGTGAATGAAGTCTTCTCCTGGTCCTCTGCTGCCATTTTGATTTGATTATAGCCCAGCATGCCGTTGACGAAGGATCGGACCTTATGAACAGCGACGGCGTCTACCACAATATCAATATTGGGTAGAGGGAAGTCATCTTTGGGCGACGCTTTGTTGAGGTCGCATAAGTCTACACAGATCCGGACTTTCCCGTTGGGCTTGGGAACGGTCACTATGTTGGACAGCCAGATCAGGTATTCAACAACCCGAATGAAATTAACGCGTAGCTGCTTCATTATTTCTTCTTTAACTTGTAGTGACCATTTTGGCTTAATGCGGCGGAGCTTTTGCTTGACTGGGCGATCATTCGAATATGTGGGGATACGGTGTTCGACTATGGCTAGGTCTAGCAGGGCATATCTTCGTAGGACTGCAAATATGTCCACGAACTCTGAGGAGATTGAGGAGATCAATGAGCCTTGCTACCCTTCTCGAGCCGCCGATTTTGATTTCTTTTGATTTCATTGTCAGGATGTGCTCGCTTGCCGCTAATGATTGGCTCTGTTCCTGGTGCTCAACTGACTTTACAAGCTCAAGCAAATATTTTTTATCTTTTGGGTCCATTTCATTAAATGACTCATTATAATAATAATTATTATTTAATGCATCTTTTAATGTAGGTGCAACTAAGGAATAAGCAAAGATATCTAGATTATCATTAAAAGCAAACTGTACAGAGTTTATTACATTATTAAGGACCTAGGGTTTGAGATCCTCAACTATAGGTAGCGGATCAGTAGATGACCAATCCGTAAAGCTAGGGGAAGGAATAGGGATAGTATATCCAAAGCGGTCCACTATGTCTGCGGGCATCAGGAGCGGGGCGGTCGTGGTAGACCAGTTCTGCAGAGGCTTATCAGCAATAAGCTCAAACTCAACAGGGGGCTTTCTATAATAAGTGTCTCCATCTATCATACCCAGGAAACTGTCTCCTTCCAACGCTTATTAGAAACTCCTTTATTGATCAACAGATTTTACAGCACCCTTATTCATGGCTATTTAGACTAACTTGCCCCTTTTAGACCTCCTTGGCTTGGTTTGTTTCAAAAAATTTCGTGTCTGCCACCGTGATTACCTCGTTATCAATGAGATCATGAATTGCGTCTCTGAGGGTGTAGCACTTGTCAGTAAGATGACCGCTGCATCGGTGATACTCACAATATTGGGCATGGTTCCAGGTAATGGGTAACAGTTTGGGTGGCCGGTAATTATCCATGGGCTTCAATATCCCACGGGCCCACAGTGTTTGGAGTATTTCAGATCTTGGGGCAGGCAGGTCATCATAATGTCTTGGAATTGTTTCTTTTCGGCTTCTTGGCTTGGGCAAATGGCCAGCTTGGGATTTGGTCAAGCAACTGGGTGGGGTTTTCTCTCTTGGATAATATTGTATTGGAATGGGGTTGCCTGGACCTTGGCCCAATAGGGATTCCTTTTCTGGTATACAAATGATTCTTTTTAGATTCCCTGGGGTCATTTGCTGAAAATACGTATCTAAGGGATCGAGAGGGAGATAATTCTTTTAGTCGTAATAGCAGGCATCCAGGTGAGGGATATCAGGGTTGATTTCTGGAGGATATGGATCAGAATTTTGGGCACCGGAAATCATATTATTTTGGGCAATGAAGTCATTATTTGACTGGTGTGTAAGACCCCAAACCTTTAAGTATTTGACTCGATAGAATGGTTTCGTACTTCTTTCTTATCGGGACCTTTGAGGGATCCTAGGTCTTTGTGTACTCACTTGGATACATTTAATATCCTTATTATCATGTCTAATGTTTGCATGAGGTCACGAAGTTCAAAGTATAGTCATTGTCGTAAGTGTGGTTTCACGATTCGCGTTTCGTAAACGTTTTGCCTTTCGTATTTTTGAGGGACATAATTCTAAATTACGTTTGAGTATGAGTTTGAGACTCTTTATTAGGCATTTAACATACTTTAAAATAAGTATGTATACTTGCTCGATCATTGTTTCGATCGTTAGTTTGTTCCATGTGATTTCGTTGTCATTTATTAGTTACGGATCAAATATGGTACGCGATATCATACAAGATGGTTTTAGTTTGAATCATTTTGTTCGAGATATCATACAAGATGGTTTTAGTTTGATTTAAGACTTTTAAGGCTTTTAGTTTAAGTCCTTAGGGTCAGCCTGGCGAAGAAATCACGTCATTTCGTCGAACGGTGTGCAAATGGGAGCCATCGGAAGTTAGCCGCGCGTTGCTGCCCACCAGCAGACTTGGGGCTGCCACCAGCAGACTTTAAGCTTCGTACCAGCAGACTTCGGGGCTGCTCACCAGCAGACTACGGGGCTGCACTACCGGCAGTCTTTTATGACATGTCTTGATGAAATTTCCTATTGTACCCTTAATATAAATCCCTCCTTTATCTCTTGTAAGAGTATTTTGAACCTTTGACCTCCCCTTGGGAGTATATAAGCCTCAAGACATCTCTTCATTCATTTCTAATATGATTTTATTCACATCGTTATCTCTCCAACCGGTCAAACCTAGAGAGAGAGAGATATGGGTTCTTGGAGTGTTCCGGCGATTACCGGAGCTTCGGCCAACCAATCGACGAGCCGAGACCACCGTTGGAAAGATCTCGTCAAGGAGATCGTTTCCCCTCTATCTATTTCAAGTTTCATATAAGTTTGAAATTCAGATCTGAGGTACGTTACTAAACCACCTTGCTTGTTTCATCACAAATCTTGCTTATATCATGCTAAGGAAGAGTTTTATCAAGTCTATAAAACGTTTTGATGTTTCTATGAAATCTGGAAACATTTCCATGGATCTTGACTTGATGATTTTGGTCTTGGGTTTAGTTTGAAATATGTTCAAGCTTTGATTTGGAATCATTATTGTTCATGAACTTGTTGGAAAATAAACCATACAAATTCAGTCTCTATTTTGGGTAAATTTCGGGAAAAGTCTGGTACTAATCTACTAAAGGGATTTTTCTAAAAATTTAGTATGTTATACCTATACCTGTTAGGTAACTCTCTGTAAAGTTTCATAAATTTTGGAGCTCGGTAAGTATTTTTCATTAGTCACAATTCGTGGCTGTTCTAGTAAGCTGTTACCAGAAAGTTAATCTGTTAACGTGAGATTGAAGTGGTCATATTTTGATGAATACATATCCTAATGGAGTGTTTTAAAATGGTAAACTATAGCTCAAAGAATCTAGTTTCCGAAAATGTAAAGTTTATAACATTTGGAGTAACGAGCAAATTTTGGTGAATTTTGTATGATAGACATGCAGAATGAATCACAACAGATACTCAGGTTTTTAACATGAACTTCGAGGGGATGTATCTTGATGAATACAAGTCATAATGGAGTAATTTAAAAGGCTAAAATATATTCTTAACAGTCTAGTTTCATACTAAGCAAGAATCACCTCCTTTGGAGTTGTTAGGAATTAATGGTACAACTTACAAGTTGACTGTGCAGAATGAGTTATAACAGAAAATCTGGAAAATGACTTGTCTTTGTGATAATCATAAATTGATGATTATCAGTCTGAATTGAATTATTCAAAAGGGTGAATAACACCTTAAAATGTCTAGTATCTAATATGTGTGTGGATCACAATATTTGAACATGCCAAGTGTGGTTTATAAATAATACATGAACCATAAGGGATTTGGGAATATAGAATGAATGATCATTCTAGAATGAGTTTTAGTGAATATAATCTGAGTTTTTATTTGATCCTAGACCATCAATGAAGTCTTGGGGATGATATGAGTTTCTACTTGTTAAGTTATGGGTTTAACCTAGATTCATAAAAGAAATGAATTTCTATGCTTGTGTGGTTTATTATTTGTTAAGTTATCCACTTAACTTGGATTTATGCTAGAAATAAACATCTATGCTTACTAGATATTATGACTTATGAAAGTATAATTGTGATATTTGTAAGGGATTGGGTTTTCATACTTAATGATATGACTTATAAGGCATATTGTGTAATTGACTCGAAGCATAATCTCCTTTTGATTACTCTGTGGTTTCATTGAGAATTGATTCACCAACTTGTGTTGAATTTATATTTCACTAATAGGTGAAATTGTGAACTGTTGATCTAGGGTTTCTTAATGAGACAAGAACCTAGCTATGCTTGAACCGAGAACTTAGAAAAGGGTTCGAAATGCAAATAGCATTTATAACCTGTTTGGGAAGAATTGTAGTGAAGACTCAACGGAGTCGAGCTTAAGGAACAATTGAACCTTATGTGAATCGTGGTGAGATCCTACAACTTGTAAAATCCATTTGACTAGATTACTAGCTTTTGGAACTTGGATTGAATTAAGTGGACAACTTGACACTTCTGATTTAGAGACTCAAATGAGCTCCTATTGTGGTTTTATGATTATTGTAACAATGTGCATAATCGTATGAGTTTAGTAGATCTGTATATCTACTTGAGAATTTGCAAGTAAACATCTACTTGTGCATTGCATATAAGTCCAGCTGGCATTACTTGAGTTTTTTACGTTGATGGTGGGACGATGCATTGTCTTCACGAATTATGGGATTAGTGGTTGCAATGTATCGCCGTACCGGATTCGGGTTTCACACAAACCTCCACTGCTAGCTACAGTGGGGAAGTAGCCCCCTTTGTCGTTACCAAAAGAGTGCATTGGCTAGTGCTATTTTTCCCGAGTAGAGAGCTCGGTACTTTGATACCCGAACACGGGTATCACTAGCACGATATGATTAATAGTTGTGATTGCAGGAGCGACACAACGACATGGATTTGGTATCTTCTCTACCCTTTATGTGGCTTACTACGGGCACTTATGTGATAACAAAGTGTTAGTTGAACATGAGATCTTATTGGCCATGTTTGTATGGACTGATGTTATATGAAAGATTTGATGTGTATATATATAAATATGCACACTTATACATGATGATTGTATGAGAGATTTGATATGTATATATATAGAGATATACATACTTATATATGATATATATATGAAAGATGTGATGTGTATATATATAGATATGCACACTTATAAATGATGATTGTATGAGAGATTTTATATGTATATATAGAAATATACATACTTATATATGAGATATATATGAAAGACTTGATGTGTATATATATAGATATGCACTCTTATACATGATGATTATATGGGAGATTTGATATGTATATATAGAGATATACATACTGATATAGGTGTATATATATAAATATGCACCCTTACACGTGATGATTATATGAATAGCTTGATTTGTATATATGATGATATATATACTTCCATATGATGTTTTGTGGGAACTACCTTCTAATTCATTTGATTTGTGTTTGAACATGGAATTACACCCTGGTTCATTTGGACGGTTTAGTAAGTGAGAAGAAATGGTTATCTTGTGGAGTATCTAAATGATACGACGCCTCTTCACGGGTTTTTCTGTCATTTATAAAATGACACCATGATTATTTTTATGTTACATAATTATATGTTGCATAAACATTGTAGTAGCGTACTGGGTCATTATGACTCATTTCGTACTTTGTTTTCTAGTTGCAGTAAATTGGTAGCCGCATTGAGGCCGAGTAGATCGTGACTGTAGCAATGCGCAGCTGATCGATAGATCGAGATCAGATCGTGTGCTTCGTGTTTGTAGCAGCCGACTCTCCCAAGTAGCAGCTTGTGGAGTCCTGTTCCCTTTAGCATTGTCATTGATATCATGTAGTTTGCTATTCTTGTGAGATCGACATTTTGTAAAGTTATTTAGACTTTACAGTCGGGTAGATACTTGGGTATTTGTGTTAGTTCTTTCTTGGGCCGACGTGTTGTGTCGTGCCTTATTCGTGGTTTCGTATTTATTTCATCAGTTGTCTCCCGGGCACGCAGTAGCTTTGGGGCATTTCTTTATCCTACTTGTTATAGTTGTTGGTTGACCCTGGTATGCTTTAGCCGTTGGGTAATTGATATATCAGGTTGGTTCTTTGTTGAAACATCGGCTGTGGCTGCGCCCACACCTCGCGCGCCCTTGGATAAGGGTGTGCGTTCGTGCAGATGCGGGACACCACTGCTCTCGTTCCACCCTCCCTTGTTTAGGGGAAGACGAAATCAAAAGTGTGAGAGGAGTGCTGTCTATGATAGGCGTTGGAATGCGTCTCGGTTGCCTTTAGTGGATTTTTGATCCAACATGGGAACTTTGGGTTTCCCGCATCAAGTTATCCCTTTTTTAGTGGATACCATGATATGGGAATGCATCACCCTTTCATTCTCATTTTCCTTTTCTTAGGGGAAAACAGAAAAGTGCAAAAAAGGATGTTGCGACGCCCCCACTATGGATTTTATTAAAAATAGCCTTGTGGCCCGTTTCGGATCACTATGGGAGCTTTGCGTTTCCCGCATCAAGTTATCCCTTGTTTAGGGGATACCAGGATATGGGAATACATAACCCTTCCATTCCCATTCTCCTTTTTTTAGGGGAAAATGGAAAAGTGCAAAAAAGAAGTGTTACGAGGCCCCACTGGATCCAAAAAGTTTTAGAGTCGCCATCTTTATTTTAAGGCAAAAATAAAGAAAAAAAAAAAAAGAACAGAAAAACCAGAGATAGAAAACGGATTCGGAGGCTAAGTTACGAGTTGAGAAGGTGCTAGGCACCCAACTCGCCCTTTCGGTCTCAAAATTAGTTTTTGGCTAAAGTATGCTTATTGTTATATTTATTTAGCAAATAAATAAAGCATTAAAAGACAGGAAAATAAAACAAATACATCCGTGGCTACATTATTTATGGACTTGCAGCCATTTCCTTACAATAATTACAAATGTATTTAAAAATATTTGGTCATTATAACGGTCTTTTACATAATATTTCCTATTCTAATCCGGGCAGCACAACGGCTTATATTGACTACATTGGGCCGGATTTAAATAATAACTTTTTAAATAATAAATAAAAGAACGCCCTTAAAGGCTATTACCTTTTAGAGTGGTAGTGTGCTCGCTCTGTCCTTCGGGGAGAGGGAGTCTTTTGTTGTTGTTGTTGTTGTGTTGTTGTTGTTGTGATTTGGGCAGAGTGACTGCTTATTCTGGATGACTTTGGCTCGTTCACTCGGGCAAAATGACGGCTTATTTTGGAAGGTTTTGGCCTTTTTGGTTGGGCGAAATAACGGCTTACTCTTTGTGTTTTTCAACACATTACTCGGGCAGAATAACGGCTTACTTTATGGATTTTGGGCCGGGGAAGTGGGGTGGATACCTAACTAAAAGGCTAGGGATCACTTATAACCGGTGGATTTGTGTTTTGGCGGAGTTTGGACGGGGTTTGGAAGCTTTGGTGGGCTACACACACCTATCTCACACCTCTCACTAAAACTCTCGGCGTTCTTAAAACCCAGAGAGAAACTTTAAGAGCTTCGTTGTGGGTGAAATTCGGACACTGAAGAGGGAGCCCAGCACCTTAACTTATAGGTGGAGTGAGGGATTCATCGGGAATTAAAAATTCCCTCAGCCGACTTCAATAGCTTGTACACCAGCCTTCGCGAGTTGCACAATGCGTTAAGTCTGAGAGCTAAGTAGCTAGGTTGGCGCCGACTCCACCATAGCATGGCGCGGCGCCCAATCACCTTTTAGGCCGTGCCATGCTCCTGTTTATCTTCCAATTTTGGCACTTTCACCCCTCGCAATTCACTGTTTTGCGCATCCTGCATTGCCTTTCGCATTTTCGACTTCTGTAACTTGACATTTGTTAAGTTTGAACAGTTCTTGATATCACATGTCAGAGTCACATATCAGGGGTACGAAATTGGGGTGTCTACAGAGCCCCTCAACGATGGAGTCTACGGGTAACCCAAGGCTTACTGAGTAGACGAACATCGTTGATAAACAATAGACTCTCCAATTTCATTCAATTAAAACAGGAGAGAAATGCAATAGGTAACAGTTATAATGCATAGTTTATCATGCTATCCAAACTCCATAACCTAGACATATTTAGTCGGTCATAACAGGTTATCGTAGTTTTTAAGCAAATATGAATTTGAAGTGCTCTGATAGTCGGACCTACTAGTGTAGGCTGCCTATGTATTCCTTAATAAAGGAAATCAGACCAAACGTAGTTCAGGCCAAAACCTAAACTACAAACAACGAGGATGCTATGTCCTTTGGGTCAAAACCCGATCAAGAACACAACAGGAAAAAAAAATTCATGTTTCTCGAAAAAGTCATATTCAAACAGTCGAGAATGGCCGCTAAATACGGTATGGAGATTTGAATGTTTTCGGAAACCATATTTCAACTGGTTAATACCTTGTTATCGAAATATGTTAAGAAGAATTTTCAAAAATCTATGTCTGGCTGGTCAATACCTTGTTTCCGAACACAAATACGAAAAGTTTCAAATTTTCCGAAAACTGCACTCGACCGATCAAAATCTGTCATCGAGCACGACAAAGAAAACTTTCTTCAAGTTTTTTCGAAAATTGTAAAAAGGATCATTCTTTTTCCTTTCCTTTCTTCTCACTCTCTCTGTTTTTGTTCTTTTTTCAATATTCCTCTTTTTTGTGTTTTTTGAAATATTCCTCTTTTTTGTGTTTTTTGAAATATTCCTCTTTTTTTGTGTTTTTGAAATATTCCTCTTTTTTTGTGTGTGTTTTTTTTTGTGTTTTTGAAAACAAAAACTCATTTTGAAAAAGAGTTTTTCTTTTATTTGAAAACAAAACTTTTCCCCTTTTTTTTTCTTTTTATTGAAAACAAAACTCATTTTGAAAAAGAGTTTTTCTTTTATTTGAAAACAAAATTTTCTTAATCAAGTTCTAGTTAGTTCTAGTTTTCTCTCTCTAGATTCTCTCTCTAGATTATTTCCTATTAGGGTTTGCGTTAGGGTTGTGCCCGTGCATGCATGGCGGCGGCCATACCTGCCTCGGAGGCTCTGCCTCCCATCTCGACGGATCCACCGGTTGTCTCTCCTGGTGTGGCAGCTTCGTCGCCACCAACATCTTATGCTAATGTGGTTATGCAACCACGTGAGTTTGTAGGCAACACAGCCCCAATGCTACAGGCAGTTCCTTTGGTTCCTCGTCAGACAGTGGTTGTGGATGGCAAGCCGGGATGTTTATTCTCGCCAGTCGAATTGGAGGCGGCTTTGAAGCAGTTCGAGAATACGCTGGTCCTCAAGTTTGCGGCTGGGAGGCCGACAGTGCAAGTCATTCAGGAGGATATTGCAAAACACTGGCGGCTGAAAGGGCCTTTTGTGGTAGGTTTATTAGATCCTCGTCACATTATGGTTCGCTTATCTTCCTTGGAAGACATGGTTCTCGCTTTGTCAAAGGAATCTCACATGATCCAATCATGTATGTACCGTTCGTTCCGGTGGTCGGCGGATTTTGCATTTCGCAAGGATGTCACGAGGGTTGCGGTTTGGGTCCGACTTCACCACCTACCACTCACATTTTTCAATCCATCTTTCTTGGAGTGCATAGGCAATTCATTGGGGAATTTTTTGCGAGTGGATGAGAAGACATTATCTTTAGTTCGGCCAATGTTTGCTAGGATGTGTATTGAGGTGGATGTGTCGCTCCCGTTGCCAACTCGCGTTTGGATTGGGTCTAGTAAGGACAATGGTTTCTGGCAATCGCTCGAGTTTGAGGAGAATATTCGATTCTGTACGGGATGTGGTTTGTTGGGTCTTACGGCGGCTGTATGCAGAAAGGGGCAACGACGCGAGCGTCCTGTTGATAAAGGGAAGGAGAAGATGGTGTCTCAAACCGATAAGATCAATGTTCAGGCCACGGTTGATCCGGCAAAGAAAGTTCATCAAGCTTTCTCGAATTTGTCCAAAGGTGGTCCTCGGAATGGGGTAGCTAACGTGCACATGGTTGATACTCAAGATGGCGCTGCTAACATACCGAAGGTTCCCATGCAAAATCACACCAAGGTGCAGCCGCAAAAGTGGACGCCAGTTAAAGTAAAACCTAAAGGGGACGGTGCCTCGGTTTCTTTAGCAAAGGATTCACAAGGAATTCCAGTTGAGGCTGAATGTATCGATGTAGTCAGTTCTGGGTTGTTAAAGGGAGGTAAGAGAACTGATCAGCCGAATACCCGTCCATGGAGTAAGCCAGTGTTTTTATCGAATTCGGTCGACCTTCTGGATGGTCTAGAGGAAGATCATGGGAATGATAATGTTCTTGGGTCAGAACATTTGGATTCAGAGGCACTAAAGTTAAATGAACAGGCTTCGGTTCCACAAAAGCAAAGGAAGATCTATCGGGAGTCAGAATACATTGGCGAGTTTTGGAATGGTATCCTTCATGAGGTCCCTCGAAAGTTTGGGAAGGCGCATTCAACCAATGGGGATTATAGTGATACAGTTGTTGAATCGAGAAGGCTATTCACGGATGTGGATGTGGGCAACATTCAAATCAGGCCGTCCTTCATCACCTACTGTACTGCTTTGCAAAATGAGGTGAGAAAAGCCAAATTTTTGAAAGATAATATCAGAGTTACTAGGGCTGCTAGTAAAGCCCAGAAACTTAACCCCTCTAATTAATTTTATGACGATCGTTATTTGGAATGCTCGGGGAGTTTGTAATAAACCCACCCGCTCTTATTTGAAGCTTCTTATTAGACAGCATAAACCTTTTTTGTGTGCTATTTTGGAACCTAAAACCAGTGGAGACCGTTTGTTTAAATTCTGTCGGAGAATGGGTTTTGATCATAATATGCATGCTAATCCGTTCAATAAACACATTTGGCTAATTTGGAATGATCCGGTGGTAGTAGATCTTGTGAGTAGCTCAGCTCAACAAATTACGGTGATGGTGAATATTCCTTCGGTTACTCCCACGATGGCTTCTTTTGTTTATGCAAAATGTAATAGACAAGGTCGTAATGATTTATGGAGGGATTTGGATACTCTTTCAGTTAATTGTGTAACCCGTGGTTCGTTGGGGGAGATTTCAATGTTATTAGTCAGTCTCTAGAAAAACTGGGCGGCGCTCCGTGCGACTTTGGTGAAATTGATGATTTTAATAATTTCATGAGTCGGGCAGGTTTGGTTGACGCTGGTTATGAAGGAAGCCATTATACTTGGTGCAACAATCAATCATGGGGTCATCGTATTTGGAAACGTTTGGATAGAGTGTTGGTAAATGGAGATTTTCAGCTTTGTTTTCCTCGTCTTCAGGTTTCTCATTTAGTAACCTCGGTATCAGATCATGCTCCTCTTCTTCTTGATTTTCGTATTACGGAGAAACATAAGAGCGGTTTTAGGTTTCAGAGAATGTGGCTTGATCACCCGGATTTTCTGGACTTTGTGGCAGGTTCTTGGAATAGGCCTTGTTGGGGAAGGGGCATGTCTCTTTTATATTTCAAGTTGAGAAGATTAAGGGTTGCTTTGCGTGATTGGAACTGGAAGGTGTTTGGTCATGTTCAGAGAAATATCGATTGCACTCAGGATAATATTCTCAAGCTAGAAATGGACCTACAAGCAGGGGGTGGCAGCACAGTGGCAGAAGGTTTGTCGGTGGCTAAACAACGGCTCAACCAACTTTTAGCCTGGGATATGGAAATGGCTGAGACGAAATCTAGACAGTTATGGGTTCGAGAAGGAGATCGGAACACAGCCTTTTTTCATGCTAGCATTAAGGATCGATTTCAGAGGAATGCGCTTCGGCTTCGTTTAGCGGATGGCTCTATTAGTGAGGACCCGGAACAATTAGGTTCTATGGTTGAGGCATACTTTACAGAACTTTTTGCTTCCAATGGGGTGAGCGTGGATGAGAATCTATTTGATGGGATACCTTATTCTGTCTCGATGGAGGAGAACAATTCTTTGACAGTTGTTCCGTCAGTTGAGGAAGTGTGGACTGCGGTTCAGTCCCTTAGCCCGCATAGCGCTCCAGGTCCTGATGGTTTTACAGGATGGTTTTTTCAGGGCTGTTGGTTGATTATAAAAGACGATGTGATGGATGCGATTCTGGAGTTTTTTAGAGGTGGGGAGATGCATCGGGGAATTTCATCAGCGGCAGTTGTCCTTCTGCCTAAGGTGGATAATCCTGAAAGCTTGAGTGATCTTAGGCCGATCAGTCTGTGTAATTTTTCGGCAAAGATCATTTCTAAGATATTGGCTACCAGGCTAGCCAACTTGCTTCCTAAGATTGTCTCAGAACATCAGTCTGGCTTTGTTAAGGGGCGAAGTATACAGGAGAATATATTGCTAGCACATGAGTTAGTTCAACGTGTTGACACGAAATCGCGGGGAGGTAATGTGGTCTTCAAGGTTGATATGTCAAAGGCCTACGACCGGCTTGAATGGAATTTTCTGATTCGTGCGCTGCAAGCATTCGGTTTCAGCATGGAGTTTAGAAGTTTGATTCGTAATCTTCTTCAGAATAGCTGGTATTCTTTTAAGATAAACGGGTCTATGTCGGGTTTTTTCAAGGCAAATCGAGGGGTTCGTCAAAATTCTGAGTAAAGTTGGGAGATGGCACAACAAATATGGATTAAACAAGCAAGGTTTATGGGTCCGTTTCTGTGTAGGTAAATATGGATTGGACAACCATCATCCTCGGTATGTTACTCCGTCCTGGAAAGCCATTCTTGCGCAGCTCTCATTGGTTCAAAATGTTAGTCGGTGGATTATTGGAAACGGGGCTGTTTCTTTTTGGGCAGATAATTGGTGTGGAGTTGTTCTAAATGGGTCGCTTCCTGTGGATAAATGTTTGTCGGTTACAAAAGCTATGCCTCAGTTGACTGATTTCATGCCATTAATTCCCATAGAATATTGTGATCTGGTTTAGGAAATTGCTTGTGTAAACACAAAGTCGGATAGGTTGATTTGCGAGATCACAACCTCGGGAGAGTTTAAGGCTAATGCTTTTTGGAAACATCATCATGCCTCCAGCCCGGCAGTGAGATGGGCTCAGCTTATTTGGCAAGCGTGGATGCCAATGAAGGTAAGTTGCTTTCTATGGAAGTTATTCCATAATGCTCTTCCTATCGATTCAAACATCCAAGCTCGAAATATTCCCTTTGTCTCCTGTTGTCGTTGTTGTAGTAATCAACCAGATATCGAAGATAGTTTGCATCTCTTTGTGAAGTCGAAAATGGCTGTTCAAATTTGGACCAAGTTTGCTGGATATTTTCAACTCCCCAGGCAATATTCTAATCTGGATCATCTTTTTGAAGTTTGGTCCTCGGTTTCGCTTCGATCTCAGCTGGGAACGTCAATGTTCAGCTTATTCGCATATACTTGTTGGGAGATATGGAAGTCCCGTTGTGCAACCACTTTTGATGACAAACAAATGGTGGGGCTCAGATAGAGGCTCGGGTTCTAGACGGAGTTCGAGATGTTCTTCATGGTTTTGTTCCTAAGTCTCCTAGTAATAGGGCTGCTCTGGCAGCCATGCAATCTCTTCACTTAACTGCCAGGAGAGTTCCCACGAGGAATGGTTCTTGGGTTCGGTGGTCCTCTCCGGCTACGGGTTATAAGTTAAACACGGATGGTTCGGCAAAGGATGGTAGATGTACAGGTGGGGGAGTTATTAGAATTCAGACGGCGATTTTCTATGTGCTTTTTCTAGTGACTATGGGCATGGTACCAATATGAGAGCTGAAATCATGGCTCTGCGGGAGGGGCTTCAGCTTTGTAGATCTCTCATGTTGGATTCAGTGGTGGTAGAGTCAGATTCCTTGACAGCAGTTAATGTTCTTATTCTGGGGCATCAGGAACCCATGGCAGTATGTCTATATGCTTCGTGATTGTAGAGGGCTTTTGGGTGCGTTCCAGTTACAGCATGTCTTCCGGGAGCAGAATAGGGTGGCAGACAGATTGGTTGCTTCTGCGTACGAGCATGGGAGTCATTTAGTTTACTCAGATTTTCGATCTTTGCCTCTTGATGTTAAGCGAGCTTTAGCCTTTGATTCATATGGTCTGTATAGTTTTAGAAAATAGTTGGCTTTTTCTTGCTCTTGGTATGTATTTATTTTCGAGGTACGGCTCCTCTGTCCCCCCATTATAAGGGTAAGGCTGGTTGTCCCCCTCAAGTTTGTTCTCTTTGTTATTAATAAAATGCTGCAGGGTGCCGCCCCTGTTTCCTAAAAAAAAACAAAAACAAAAAAACAAAATTTTCTCTTTTTTTTCTTTATTGAAAAAGAGTTTTTCTTTTATTAAAAACAAAAAATTCTTTTTTTTTAAAACAAAACTTTCTTCGGGAACGCGTTTATTATAGAATCAGGGTAAGAATACTTTACCTTTCTTACCTTTTTCGCCCGGGTGGCTGCCGCGGATTCGGTTGATTTTGGCATTTCTGCCACTCTTGCTTTTTCAAGGCAGGGACTTTATTATTATTTTCTTTTCTTTTTCTTCTTTTTTCTTCTTTTTTCTCTTTTTTTCTTTTTGTTTTGTTTTTTTTTTCTTTTTTGTTTTTTTGTTTTTTTGTTTTGTTTTTGTTTTTTTTTGTTTTTTTTTTCTTTTTCTGTTGCCGCCTAGATTTTTTTTTCTTTTCTGCTTATTTTGCGACTGACCTGCTGGGGATATTATTTCTTATTTGCCCTCGGATGGATGGTCATCAATTTTGGTTAACAGAATTACTTTTGTTAACTCTCTGTTAAGCTCAGGGGCCATTTTGGAACTTTCGGAACTTGGGGACTTAAGTGTCGCAGCTTCAAACTTTGGAGGGGGAAAGGGAAAAAATCCTTTTTCCACCCTTATTATGGATGGGGAGTGAGGGAGAGGGAGCTACTGCTCCTTTCTTCTGTCTCTCTTTCTTTCTTCTGCTTCCGCCATTGTTGCTCCTTCGTTCTTTTTTCATTTTCTTCTCATTTTCGCTCCTTTTCTCTATTTTTCTTCGCCAATTCCAGTGTTTTGTCCAGCAGATGGCATCTTCTTCTCGATCCAAGAAGGGGAAGGCTCATATGCACCCAGAATCTGATAAAGGGAGGAATGAGTTTCCTCCCTTGATCTGAAATAAGATCAAGTACCGGTACTCCACAAATGACTAGGGCAACATTCTGCGAGACCGAAGCACTCACGTGTCCAATCTTCCACCTACCACTGTAAGTTTCTTTCTTTTTCTAGATTTGCCTGGGTATACTTCAGATCTGCTAGATTTCTGCACTGTTTGGTATTCTTGGAGCATTCCTGCCTTTATTAATGATGTTTATGCATGTCCTATTTATGCCTAAATGATGTAATTAGGTAATGATGTATGAAATTTATATGATTTATTTTTGCGATGCATGATTGAACTAGTGGTCACTATTTGACCCCTACTATGCATGATTTATACTATAAAAGCAAATGGGGCTATATGATGCATGTTTTACACTAAAACATATTTTTGCATGCAATATATTCACGAGACGGACTTTTCGGAATAGAATTCAAATTTTCCTAAACACATTTTCGGACATATTTTCGGATAAATATGGGACAAAACAGATATATTTTATGCCCTTAAATTCATTTTTCATGTATGCTTATGCTGCAGGGGCATAGTGAATGCCATGGAAGTATTTATTTTTAGGATTGGTGGCATCTTATTTTCTTTTTAGCGTACCCTTGTGGCAGCTTATTGGACAATAAAATGCATATGATGGATGCATGCACTACTTTATTCGATGCAAATGCAATGTAGAACAATCATAGGATGATTATTAACATGATGCATGGATAGTCTTGTATTTTATTATGCACATGATAAATGTGGAAATGCAGTTTCTATGATACTTAGGATGTAAAAACGATTATTTGAATGCAAAATGATTATTTTCAAAATACATACTGAAATGTATTTATTTGTTAAAGGAACGTAAAATAATATATCATATATTTACATATATACACATTTTTTTGTTTTTTTTATTTTATCATTTTCTTTTTTAGAAACTAAATGTTTATTTACACGTGTATTTATGTACATGTATTTTTTTTTTTGAAAAAATGGTAAGTGTTTATTTACATCAAAAATGATTTTTTTTATATATAGAAATTAGCATGCTACAAATTTTATGATTCATGAGATACAATGCATGTAGCATGTTTATTATCTATTCATACTTAAAGACTTTACAAGGAAGATAAGGATAGTGGACTTACCTTTTTCCCCCTTCTTCTCCTTTTTTTTTTTTTTAGCTTTGCAGGAATTTTAAGAGGATGCGGGCTTCATGTGCTAATGTTGCTGATATTTATGACATGTTGCCCGAGGCAGCGCAACTTTTGGTGGAGGGTTCTGGTTTCAGCACTTTCATGCACTCCTTCCGCCACTCTACCAGCTATCTGCCCATCTTCGATGTGCTCCGGGACTTCTGGTGGGACACCACTCATACCTTCCATTTCAGCTAGGGGGGAGGCTACCATGACCCCGTGCGACTTCGCTGCAATCACGGGCATTCCTACCAGCGTTGGGGAGACCCTGGCCCCAGATTTTACTCTCCATCGGTGTAGAGAGGAGGTGGTGGACCTCCTGGGCTTTGAGTCGAGGTTTAAATCGACGGATGAGATTTTCATCGGCAGCATACGGAAATGGCTTCTTAGTAATGCCGGGCGGGTACCGGCGAATTATATAGCTGTCGTGACTCGAGTGGCTAGAGCGTTTTTATTCTTCTTTCTTGGCACATCGCTCTTTGCCAACTCCTCTACCACCCTACGGGTTTCCGTCCTAGCTTTCTTGGCTGACTTTGAGCGGATCCCTTCTTACAACTGGGAACAAGAGGGCTTAGTCGAATTATATGCTTGACGGAATGATTCGCCAACTCTGAATCGATTTGCCCCGGCGTGGGAGGTATATGCCTTTTCTTGCTTTTGCCGCTTTTCTTTCTTTCTTTATATATACTCTCTTTTTATAAATATTTTTTTTTTCAGCACAAACTTCTCTTTTCCCTTCTTTTTTTTAATTGATAACATATATCTTTTTTTTTCCTTTTTTTTTTTTTTGCAGGTCTGGGCCTTCTCATTTTTCCATTTTTCGCCGGGTCCTCTTATTCAGCGAGTCCATCAGCCGTCGTATCTATCCCAGTATGTTGATAATAACAAGGTTTATCCGACTCAGGACGGTGGTTGCAAGAGTAAGGAAAGAGTGCTGGAATGGATTGTTAGCTCGAGTCCTGGTACAGTGCACTTCCTTCCTTGGGAGGGTCTGGAGGGGCATTATGATATTGCTTTGGCACTTAGCCACTGCCGGATACTGATGGTTTCCATTATGGTGGATTCCTTATACATGGGCGAGCGGGTGAATCGCCAGCATCAGTCCATTTTGGTGCCTCCAGTGGTGCCTCCTCGGCCTCCCTTCTGGGTGATAGAGCTCGATCACCGCAAGCAGTATCGATACTGGCGAAATACCTCATGCCGATGCAGATTTTCCAATTATGGTGTATGAGGATTTCACGAGGTCCGTCTTTGCATCCCCCCTGCTCCATGTGCCCGAGGCGGCACTCTGATGCTTCCGCCAGGCCAGGGCCGTCTACTTCATCTCTTGACGAGAACTTGATGTTCACAGAACCTGATGATATCTTCTCTACCTTCCAGTTATCAGTGGGGTGGTCACACGGTAGAGCAGGTTCTTCCTGATGTCGAGATTCCCAAGGAGCATCGGGCCCCGGAGCAGGCTCATTCGGTAGACACTTTTACCTTTATTGTCTTCAATTTTTATTTATTTATTTTTATGCATACATATATTTTCATCATTCATTCTTTTATGCATGCTTATCATATATATATATATATATATATATATATATATATATATATATATATATATATATATATATACATACATATATTTTTTTAATTTTTTTTAATTTTTTTTTTGAGACTAATACATTCTTTTCCTTTTTTTTTTACTCTTTTTATAGGTGAACGTGTCTACCTACAAGAAGCTGCTGCGGGGCTTTTTCAGTATCAGCAAACTTTATCAGAAACTTGCTAATGAATTCTTTTGTAGGGGGAGCAGCACAGCGCGGCGGCCCAGACGTCGAGGTGGTGATGATGACGATGATGATGATGTCGGGTCGAAGGCGGAGGTCGGGGAATCGGTGGCACAACGGGTCCATGGGTCATGGGTGGTGGCCTTGATAGGAGTCAGTCGTCCCGAGCGCATTAGCTTTTGGTTCCTGCAATTATTAGTCTCTATTTTCTTTTTTCCTTTTTATGTAAAGGAAACCTGTACAGAAATTATTATATAATGCAATATAATTGTACATAATGCAAAATATCGCACATGCAAATTCAAATACACACAGCAAATAAAGCTAGACCAATCATCTAAAAGGTAATGGCATGTTGTATTCTTGGAAAGAGAGTTTATAAGAATACACCTTCGGATGGGAGTGGGCTTTTCTGGTGGTACGGGAATGGAAGAACAGCCGCCTTCCCCTGTTTCCTCGGCGCATTATGGCTGTTAAACCCGTGTTCGTAGCCCTCTTTTATAGCTTCATTTCTTCCTCGCGATCAGACATAGGAGCAGTGGACTATCGGACAAATAAACTAGGATACCAGGCAGAATTTCCAGCACAGTGGAGGGGCACCTGGCGCGGCCATATGGGAGGCATGGCGCGGCGCCAGGGAGATCTCATGGTGGCGCCATGGGTTCTTCCTATGCAGCCACTGTTCATTACTATTCATGCACTGTGCACCGAACTGTCCGTTTCTTCGGTTTTTGGTATAAAAACAGACGGAGACTGGCCTGTTTTCCTCAACAGCTCCTTCATTCTTCTCTCTTTCAATCTTAAGCTCTCTTCTGCTCTGCCGCTGCCCTCTCTTTTGCCGTATAAAATCCCTTGCATCTCTTTTATAAATGGTCGCACGTATTCCCACGGCTTTGGAAATTGAAATTTATGAGAATGCTTTGGATTTCTGGATTCTTTCCCTGCGATCCGACGAGCGGGACTGGTTTGATCATCTTTTTGGGTTCAGGTGCCTACTGTCCTGGAGGAACGTCGTTATAAATTGGGACATGTTGAGAGGCGCCTCCAGGTTTTGGTCTCCTCAAGACCATTTATTTAATTTTGGCATGAATGAGATGTGCCCCACTTTTGAAGAATTATGTGCTATGCTGGGGGTGGCACCTTCTCATTAGATCGCAGTGCCTGCCTACAGAAGACGTCCATATATGGCTATTCGGGAGCTTTTTCACTCTACCCGCCAGGCTACTCCAGGTTTCTTTAATTGAGAAACCTTTAATTTAATGGTCCTCCCTGGGGTCTTCACAAAATATAGGGAGGATGATGTAGACTACCTGCGGCGTGGGCGGCAGCTCTTTCTACATGCAGTAGGGAGATATTTGCTGGTGGGGCCACCCGGATTTATTGATGTGCGGGTCGTGGACCTTGCATTACAGGCTCAAGATCGCTGGTTGAATATTGTCCCGGTGATTCTGGCGGAGACCTTCGCGGGCCTGATTGCTTTTGCTGGCGATGACGAACTATTCCCTACCGATAGCCCCATTCTGGTCCATATGTGGCTAGAAGAGCACTTTCTCTGGGTTCTGGCTCCCGTGCCGCATGGAGCACCATATGACCCATCACTTTATGGCATGCGTGGGCATCTTCCTCAGACCAATTATTCTGAATTTGATTGGGCTGATCATTTTTACCGCCGGGGCTCCATGGACATAATATGGGTCATTCATCATTGGGAGATCCGACGTTTCCTTCGACATTCCGATGAATATTGTCAAGTAGTCATGCTGGGTATTCATCGGACTTCTTTTTATCAACCGGATCGGATCTTGCGCCAATTTGGGAGAAAACAAGTTATCCCGGACACAACTCGTCCTATATATATGGGGATGGAGAATACGGACGAGGGCTTGGGTCCCACCATTTAGGGCATGTGGCACCGGGATTCTGAGAGGCTGGAGGTGGCCTATCCATTTGCGGACTATATGCTTCTATCTCATGGGTACTTGGCATGGATCATGGTAGCTGCTGAGGGGCCGTCTCACACTATCAGACGCGGACTGAGGCACTTGCTGGGCCGCCATGTTACTAACGAGGTAGATGCTCGCCTGATGGAGATAGGCGAGGACATTGATAGCTCGGGGTTAGTCGTCCCTCAGGCTCTGGAGGCAGAATTCAGGCGGGTACATGGCCTTGATGCTCGAACGGCCCCTGGACCGAGTACTGCGGGTCCCCGCGATGCACCCCGCAGATTGAGCAATGTTAGTCGGCAGCATAACCCATGCGAACTAGAAGTAGTTGCTCCTCCTCCCCAGACTGGTTGGGGCACGGCTCTGAGAGCTGGCGGTAATGAGCCTCCACAGCTGAGCATAGCGAGCAGGCAGGAAAATCCGTGGGAACAAGAGATAGCTGCTCCTCTTCCCCCACCTGTATGGGGTACTGGCTTTAGAGATTGCCGGGAGAAGCGGGGATCTTGACGATGAAGAGGAGACACTTACGGTGGCTCTCATCTTTGGCAAGTCTAGAGCTTTTTCTGCGCCTCGCAGAAGGAGTATATGGACCCGGCTCGGTGGACGCCGCAGACATTGATAGACCACCCTGGGGCTTAAGCTGCAAAAAAGGGGATAGTGTCTGGGAGAATAAGGGGGTACAGGCAGTATATATAGATATGTACAATGCAATCAATGTATAATATAGATGTCTTAGTAAAAATCCCTAAGTTGCACCTTAGGACTTATAATATTATATTTTAGTATTTTTTTGTGAGCTTCTGTCGTGGTTTTCCTCTTTTCCCTGTCAGTTGAACTTTCCGTATGCTGAAGACCGGAGGTAATATGCCGAGGACTTAAATAGTGCCCTCCTTCTCCTTTTATCTCCTTATTATTTCTTATATATATATATATACTTTATCTTTTATTATATATGCCCTAACTTTTGCCTAGGCCGCCCTTTCGGGTTTTCAGCCTAGCGGGTTGGAGAGGGAAGCAACCACTGGATAGAATAGCTCAAGCATAGTACCTTTTGAGTTTGTCGAGGTTGAAGGGCTGGACAAGATCTTCTCCATCCTGGTTTGTGAGAAGCACGGCACCTCCTGACCAGACCAGTGATGCCAGAGTAGCCAAGGCATCAGCGAATTGGTTCCTATCTTGTGGCAGATAATGGAACGAGATAGAACCAAATCGGGCGGCAAGTGCTGTTAACTTGGCATGATAGAGCTGCAGCCGAGGATCCTGAGTTTTCCATCTCCCTTCGACTTGATTTATGATCAGGGCAGAGTCTCCGTAGACATCGAGATCTTTGGCTCCCCTTTGGAGAGCTTCTTCTAGGCCAGCAATACAGGCTTCATATTCCGCCGTATTATTTGAACATTCGAACTATAATCTTATAGCCAGTGGAGTATGAGAGTCAATCGGGTCGATTAGCAAGATTCCTATGCCAAAGCCTCTTTTGTTTGCGGCTCCGTCAAAGAACATTTGCCAATTGGTGTCGTGGTCAGTGATTTCCAAGACACCTTCATCTGGAAACCAGGCTCAATTGCATCTTCGGCCTTCAAGGGTAGATCGGCTAAGTGGTCTGCGATTACGCTCCCTATGATGGATTTGAGTATGACATAAGTTATGTCAAACTCGTTGAGAAGAAAGGACCACTTGGCTAGTTGACTGGACAGTGATGGCTTACCGAAGATGTGCTTGATAGGGTCCATTCTGGATATGAGTTTGATGGACCTTCCTTGGAGATAGGTTTTGAGCCTCTGAGTGGCCCAGACTAGGTCGGTGCAGCTTTTCTCCAATGCTGAATAGTTTAGCTCGCTTCCTTGCAGCTTCCTACTTATGAAGTATATAGCATTTTCAATGTAGGAATCCTCTTTCTCTTGGGCGAGCATAGCCCCTACTGACGTGTCTGTGACGGTTAAATATATGAGGAGAGGTTTATGTGTATGGGGTGGAGCTAGCACAGGGGGATTGGTAAGGTAGGCTTTTATTTTTTCGAAGGCTAGCTGGCACTTCTCGTCCCAGACTTGGTCAGTATTCTTTTTTAGGAGTTTGAAGAGGGGCTCACATGTGGCTGTCAGTTGCCTGATGAAACGACTGATGTACTGCAATCGGCCTAGGAAGCCTTTGACTTCAGTTGGAGTTTTCGGATGTGGCATTTCTAGGATGGCTTTGAGCTTTGATGGCTCGATCTCAATGCCTTGCTCGGTCACTAAAATCCCAGGACTTTGCCTTTGGTAACCCCAAATGTGCATTTGGTGGGGTTAAGCTTTATTTGGTGCTTCCTTAATCTTTCGAAGAACTTTCGGAGATCTTTGATATGGGCACCGTTGGCGTCACTGGAATGCACGATCATGTCATCAAGATAGACCTCCATTTCCTTGTGGATCATGTCGTGGAAGAGGGTGGTGGCAGCCCTCTGATAAGTGGCTCCGGCATTTTTCAGTCCAAATGGCATGACAATATAGCAATAAGTACCCCAGGGAGTAGTAAATGAAGTCTTCTCCTGGTCCTCTGCTGCCATTTTGATTTGATTATAGCCCAGCATGCCGTCGACGAAGGATCGGACTTTATGAGCAGCGACGACATCTACCACAATTTCAATATTGGGTAGAGGGAAGTCATCTTTGGGCGACGCTTTGTTGAGGTCGCAGAAATCTACACAGATCCGGACTTTCCCGTTGGGCTTGGGAACGGTCACTATATTGGACAGCCAGATCGGGTATTCAACTACCCGAATGAAATTGACGCGTAGCTGCTTCATGATTTCTTCTTTAACTTGTAGTGACCATTCTAGCTTGATACGGTGGAGCTTTTGCTTAACTGGGCGAGCATCCGGATATATGGGGATCCGGTGTTCGACTATGGCTGGATCTAGGTCCGACATATGTTCGTAGGACCAGGCAAATATGTCCACGAACTCTTTAAGGAGATCGATGAGTGCTATTCTTTCTGAACCTTGGAGGTAGCTGCCGATTCTGATTTCTTTGATTTCATTGTCCAGCCCCAGGTTGATATAAGGCCAGTCTTGATTCTTTGCGATGAATGGCTCATTCACAGTGCTCAACTGACTTTACAAGATCAAGCAAATAATTTTTATCTTTTGGGTCCATTTCATTAAATGACTCATTATCATAATTATCATTATTTAATGCGTCTTTTAATGTAGGTGCAACTAAGGAATAAGCAAAGACATTTAAATTATCATTAAAAGCAAATTGTACAGGGTTTATTACATTGTTGAGGACCTGGGGTTTGAGATCCTCAACTATAGGTAGCGGATCGGTAGATGACCAATCCGTAAAGCTAGGAGAAGGAATAGGGATAGTATATCCAAAGCGGTCCACTAGGTCTGCGGGTGTCAGGAGCGGGCCGGTCGTGGTATACCAGTTCTGCAGAGGCTTATCAGTTATAAGCTCAAACTCGGCAGGGAGTTCTTTATAATAAGTGCCTCCGTCTATCATACCCAGAAAGCTGTCTCATAGACCATCTTCATCTAGTAGGGCCAAAGCATAATCATCCTGATCTATAGACCAAGTATTTTCAATAGTGACAGTCTTATATGCAATGCTACGGGGCTCCAGGGTAACCTGTTCCATTTCATCTAAGAGAATACTGACATCCTCGAAGATTTCCCAACCAGGGCGTCTTTCCCCATTCTGGTCTAACCAGGGCTCAGGAAACATGAGATAGGCTTCAGTTTCCCCTATTCTTACAAAGTAACCATTTAAGGTTTTTCTATAGGGTTGGAGAGGGGGATATTCATAAGGACGCTTTTCTCTTTCTGCCTTTCTTTTCTCACATTTCTGTTTCATGACTGCAGCTACTTCAACTGGAGTAGGCATGTATCCTAGACCAAAAGGAGGGATATATTCCTTAAGTTCATCCTGAACTAAATTAACAAGCCCTTGCTGATTTCTGCCGAGACCTAGACCAGGCATATAATTCATTTTCCGAAACATGTTTAAGGGAACCATGTTTCCTAAGGAGGTGACTTTTTTTCCAATGATGTCAGTTTCTCGGCCATATTCATTGGTGTTGACCACAGCTTGGGGAATAACCTCGAAGCCACTGAGAAAAATACATGTGTCCTCATGCTCTATCTCGAGGATTGGGATATCCTCGTTTTCCTTATTCTCCACGATCTTATCGGCCAGAATAATCACTATGTGGTCATCGTCGATGAATTTGACACGCTGGTGTAATGAAGAGGCTACCCCCTTTACCCCATGAATCCAAGGGCGTCCCAACAACAGGCTAAAGGTGGCTGGTATGTCCAACACTTGGAACTCAACCGGCATATTTAATGGCCCAATGGTTAGCATTAAAGTGACCACCCCTAAGACACATCGCCTGGTGTTGTCGTATGCCTTAACTGTCTGCGAGGAAGGAGTGAGTTCTAATATTTTTGTTCCCAGTTTATCTAACGTGCTGGTGGGACATACATTCAGTGAAGACCCATTATCTATCAAAACTCGGGAACCCGTTTCTCCAAAATTCCCACAGTGATATGAAGAGCATCAATGTGGTTGGTTCCTTCCTCTGGCAGATCTAGATCATTGAACATTATCACGTTCCCAAAGTGGATGTTCCCGATCATCTGAGTAAGCTCATTTGGGGAGGTTTCAACTGGAATGACTGCCTGACTTAAAGACTTAGCCAGCGTATCACGGTGGGTCTTAGAAGCACACAGTAAGCCCCAGATGGAAATGTTGGCCTGAGTTTTCTTCATCTGAGCCAATAAAGTATCTTCCACCATTTTAGCCCCAGTATCTGTCACTCGATCTTTTCCAGAGTGGTCACCTCTTTCCGGGTTTGGCTGGTAGGCTCGGCCAGATCGGGTAAGGTGGCTAACATTTCCACCAACCCAAGTGGCTTTTTCAATGTTACAGGTATTTTGGCTACCAAGGATAGTGTCCCAAGAGAGCATATTACAGCTAGGCACTTTTATGGATAAGGATGGAGGAATAGGAACAACGACATATGGAAGTGGATGTTTATTTATTTCAAACTTGGGCACACAAAGATTTTCATCAACCTCAATCATATTGATTTGAGATAGAGGGTTATTGACTACATTTGGTCTGGGTGGAGGCTTTTCAATAACCTTATCATCTATAAGGTCCTGGATAGCATTTTTGAGTGTATAACATTTATCGGTGAGGTGACCACTGGAGCGATGATATTCACAGTACTAGGCATGGTTCCAAGTCCTGGGCAGGGGGTTTGGTGGCTTATAATTCTCCAACGACTTTAGCACTCCCTGTGCCATTAGCCCCTGCAGTATCACAGACTGGGGAGCTTGCAGTTCATCTTAATGTCGGTTCACCCTGTTCTGATTTTTGAAATTTCTGGCAGGGCCGTCATTTGCTCCCACTGTATTGACAGACCTGTCTGACGCATAGTACCATGGAATAGAACTATAATTCTGGGTAGAAAATGGGGCTGAGGCATTCCCTACCATATTGACGGCTGGGGCTGGTGCGGCTGTCTTTCCTTTGGAGTAACGGAAAGAACTAGGAGGCGTATTGGTCTTCAGTTGGCCAGTCCGCATATCATCATCAATACGGGCTCCTATCTCTACTATTTCTTTGAAGTTGGTGTAGGGGAGATACCGCATGTGTTCTAGGTAAATGGGCTGGAGGTTTTTAATGAACATTCTGCATGACTTGGCCGGATCAGGTCTGTCAAAGGTCTGTGCCAACTTCCTTTTCCACCTGACTGCAAACTCAGCGCAGGTTTCCTTCTCCCGTTGGGTGCATGACTCAAGGTCCCTTCTATTTTCAAGACTGGTGTTATATTTGTATCTTTCAAGGAACGCTTCAGCTATCTGGTCCCAAGTAATCATGGTGCCGCTATCAGACAACATTAACCATTGTTTAGCAGCTCCTATTAAGGTGAGGTGAAAGTTGGAAGCCATAGCCTCAAAGCTAGCTCCCCTTGACTACATGCCAATGGAATAAGATTTTAAGTGGGATATAGGGCATCCAGTCCCATCAAACTTTTCTATGTTAGGCATTTTGAATTTTGAGGGTAGTATTGCTGAAGGTTGCAATGTCAGGGCCCGCGTAGAAAATTCCCCTTTGTTGAGAAGTTTGAGCATCATGGCCTTCATATTTTCCATGTCGGCCTCCATTTTGGTGGCTGGTGGAGTTGGCTATTGGTATATACTGGCTGGATTAGGGAAGACTGGGTTATTTTCTGGCTAAGATATCTCGTGAGTATATTGGGCTGGGTATGGATATTGGGTATTATAAGGATTTTGGGCTGGATTTTGGACAGTATATGGATTCTGGGATGGTGGGTTTTGGGTAGTATATGGATTCTAGGTTGGTGGGTTTTGGACAGTATATGGATTCTGGATTGGTGGGTTTTGGGCAGTTTATGGATTCTGGGTTGGTGGGTTTTGGGCAGTATATGGATTCAGGGTTGGTGGGTTTTGGGCAGTATATGGATTCTGGGTTGGTGGGTTTTGGGTAGTATATGGATTCTGGGTTGGTGAGTTATTGATGGTTTCGGCTGGGCGACCAGGATCATTGAAAGGTAAGTATGTGGTAACTTGACCTGGTGGGTTATAGCTTCTTGGGTCCATATGTGGGCTATTTTGGAGTGGGTTAATCATGGGAAAAGGGAGGTCATTTGGGCTCTGGGCGCTTGGGAGAGGATATGGAGGATAGGGCAGGTAGGGACTGGTATTTGGATAGTAGGGACTTGGCGGAGGATTGGGATTTGGGGTAGTGAGAATATTTGGTGGGTTAGTGTTTGGCTGAGGAGTTGGGTTTGGAGGCACATGAGATGTTGATGCTTCCTGGGGGACTGTAGGGGAAGAGTTCACCTCGCCACTGGATTTTAAACTTTGTACCAGACTAGCCATTTGACTCATCATACGATCAGTTGCTGCACCCAATTTTTGGTAGAACCATTCTTGCATTTCCGGAGTTGGGACGTACCCTGGAGCCCCTGAATCTGTACCCATAGTTGACTGTTCACTTTCTACTGCCATACTGCTCGGATTTGTTCCCTCTGAACTGATTATGCCCTTGTCTGATCTGAAACTGATACCTTCTGATATGATTTCTGCACTACTTTCCCGTATTAACCGGCCAATACTATTTCTGCCTTTCCAAATTCGGGCCAGGTTTCTGAGGAAAATGGGTTATGGATGAGGTATCAGAAGGCTGGCTGGAGGCTTTTTGGGATTGGAGTACAGCGTGCCTTTATTAGTATATTTTATTATTATTTATTTTTGTTCCCTACAATTGACCGGATAAGCACCTGCTTTATTTTGACAGTCTCAGGACTTTTCCTGGAACAGTAGATTCTTTCTCCAGAGTATAGGACCAACGTATTCCACCTGCCTTTCGACTCCACAAGATCGGACTAATCCCAAGCGAAGGGCCTATACTCTTTCCAAGATCCACCATTCAAAATAGTCTAGGTCAAGCATCAGAGAATAATAAATCAGCCCTTGTTTATTGTTTATTATCATATTTTTTTGTGCGCATTTATTTTCATCATTTTTTTTAACTTGCGCATTTTATATATATATATTTTTTTTTCTTTTTTTGACTTCTCTTTCATCATTTATATATTTTTTTGACAGGGGCTAACCCACGATTCAAGGATGCAAAAAACCGGTCGGTTTATGAAGTGTCCTGAGAATCTATATGCATTCTAGCGTTGGCTCATGCAGGGGGTAGGCTGGCCATGGTGTAGGGTAACAGTTCAGAATATTCCTGTATGCGTGCATGTGTGTGTGGTATCTAGAAAGCAGTAAAGTCTTTATTTATTTACAGATATATAAACAGAAAAAATAAAACAGATATGACATGTCTTGCTGTTATGTGTGGATTTTCTCGGCTTTTTAATTTGAGCGCAAGCAAGCAAGCACACCATATCAAGAAATAGAAAGAAAAGTGGGTAAACTATCTATCCCTATTAATTATAAATTTGGTCATATGTCCCCAAAATAAAATGACAGAATGAATGCAAGTATGTACAAATTAAGCAGAATAATAAAAAGGAGTAATTAAACAGAAAGAAATAGTAAAATAGAGCCGAAAATAAAGCAATATAAAAAATAAAGCCCCGGCCCTTTTATTGTGCTGTCCGGAATTTTATTGCAAACATATATATAGTATATATGTATTTTTTTTGAAACTCTTTTTTTCGATTTTTTTATTTTTATTATATATTTTTTTGAACAATTTTTTTAAATACACATGTAACAGTTATCGGAACAAAACTGCTGCATGATGGAGGATCATATCCACAAATATAGGCACGGATGTATAGGAACGCAACATTCAAATGCATAAATTAATATAACAAGCATACTTTAGCCAGAAACAAATAAAAACAAAAAAGTTTTATTTTATGAGTCTAGCCCTCTATTTTATTTAAAATAAAACAACTCCCCAGCAGAGTCGTCACTGTGGGTTCTCGGGGTCGGCGCCCGCGTACGTGCGGATGCGGGACATCACTGCTCTCGTTCCACCCTCCCTTGTTTAGGGGAAGACGAAATCAAAAATGCGAGAGGAGTGCTGTCTATGATAGCGCGTTGGAATGCGCCTCGGTTGCCTTTAGTGGATTTTTGATCCAATATGGGAACTTTGGGTTTCCCGCATCAAGTTATCCCTTTTTTAGGGAATACCAGGATATGGGAATGCATCACCCTTTCATTCCCATTTTTCCTTTTTAGGGGGAAAACGGAAAAGTGCAAAAAAGGATGTTGCGACGCCCCCACTATGGATTTTATTAAAAATAGTCTTATGGCCCGTTTCGGATCACTATAGGAGCTTTGGGTTTCCCGCATCAAGTTATCCCTTATTTAGGGGATACCAGGATATGTGAATACATCACCCTTCCATTCTCATTCTCCCTTTTTTAGGGGAAAACGGAAATCTGCTAAGAAGGAGTGTTGCGAGGCCCCACTGGATCCAACAAGTTTAAGAGTCGTCATCTTTATTTCAAGGCAAAAATAAAGCAAAACCAAAAAAAAAAAAAAGAAGAAGAAAAACCAGAGATAGAAAACGGGTTCGAAGGCTAAGTTACGAGTTGGGAAGGTGCTAGGCACCCAACTCGCCCTTTCGGTCTCAAAAATAGTTTTTGCTAAAGTATGCTTATCGTTATATTTATTTAGCAGATAAATAAAGCATTAAAAGATAGGAAAATAAAACAAATACATCAGTGGCTACATTATTTATGGACTTGCAGCCATTTCCTTACAATAATTACAAATGTATTTAAAAATATTTGGTCATTATAACGGCTCTTTTACATCATATTTCCTATTCTAATCCGGGCAGCACAACGGCTTATATTGACTATATTGGGCTGGATTTAAATAATAACTTTTTAAATAATAAATAAAAGAACGCCCTTAAAAGCTATTACCTTTTTAGAGCGGTAGTGTGCTCGCTCTGTCCTTCAGGGAGAGGGAGTCTTTAGTTGTTGTTGTTGTTGTATTGTTGTTGTTGTGATTTGGGCAGAGTGACTGCTTATTCTGGATGACTTTGGCTCGTTCACTCAGGCAGAATGACGGCTTACTTTGGAAGGTTTTGGCCTTTTTGCTTGGGCAGAATAACGACTTACTTTTTGTGTTTTTTAGCACATTACTCGGGCAGAGTAACGACTTACTTTATGGATTTTGGACCGGGCAAGTGGGGTGGATACCTAACTAAAAGGCTACGGATCACTTATAACCGGTGGATTTGTGTTTTGGCGGAGTTTGGACGGGGTTTGGATTTGTGTTTTGGCGGAGTTTGGACGGGGTTTGGAAGCTTTGGTGGGCTACACACACCTATCTCACACCTCTCACTAAAACTCTCGGCGTTCTTAAAACGCGGAGAGAAACTTTCAGAGCTTCCTTGTGGGTGAAATTCGGACACTGAAGAGGGAGCCCAGCACCTTAATTTATAGGTGGAGTGAGGGATTCATCGGGAATTAAAAATTCCCTCAGCCGGCTTCAACAGCTTATACACTAGCCTTCACGAGTTGCACAATGCGTTAAGTCTGAGAGCTACAATAGCTAGGTTGGCGCCGACTCCACCATAGCATGGCGCGGCGCCCAATCACCTTTTAGGCCGTGCCATGCTCCTGTTTATCTTCCAATATTGGCACTTTCACCCCTCGTAATTCACTGTTTTGCGCATCCTGCTTTGCCTTTCGCATTTTCGACTCCTGTAACTTGACATTTGTTAAGTTTGAACAGTTCTTGATATCACATGTCAGAGTCACATATCAGGGGTATGAAATTAAGGTGTCTACACCGGCCTGGAGTGCCGATGGTTTGTTCAGCGTCTGCAATGTTGCGGCACGCGAGGTTTGTTTTTCCTCCTTTGAGAGATAATGTCTCTCTTGGTTTCATTGTCGTTGGTTTCGAGCTTCATAGCTTGGGACTTCTTTTCTTATATTGCTTCCGCTAATTCAATTTTTGAAATAATGTATTTTAGTGCGGCTTTATGTTCATGTTTAGAGCGTGTTAGCTCGACTGTTCGACTTGCACTACTGTTTAACAAGTGCTTGTCCTCTTCTTATGTTAGTTCCAGCGACACGACCTTGGGATTTTGTGTCGGAATCCGAGTCGGGTCGTTACAGTTGGTATCAGAGCTTATGTTAGCTATAAGCCAGGATAAGTTCCATGGCCTAGGTTGGGTTTGGGTTATCGTCGAGTATTTACCGTCGAGTGTTGTTTATAATGCCTTATTGGCATATTCTTTGGTACAAGTATACGACTTGGAGTACTAAGTTTGTTGGGTCTAGATTACCGTGAGTGAAGGTTTGTGTCTAGGAGTATTATATTTCTCCTATATTGCTTATGAGGTGCAGTTATACCAAGAGTGGGTGCTGCATTTCAGTAGAGCTGTTGTTTCTTGTTCCATTTTTAGGAATCAGAGAAGCTAGACTGGCGGTCCCAAGGGTGATCGTCGTGTTAATCATTATGGCAAAAGTTCGTTGTAATAAGTTTTGAGAGCTGAATGGTTAAGCCTCCCGTGGTACCTATTAGTATTTCAGAGATTACTATATAGGTGTATATAGTTATGGTAGTACTTAATCACCAGTTCTTGTATTACTTGTGTTGGGAATTTGAGAACTCTTTCCCGATGGTTTTGTTTTGGTATTTGGGGGATTACCTTGATCCAGGTGAAATTTCCTCATGATATGTTGGAACTTGGTGATTGGCCAGTAGGTGATCACGTGATGATTGGTTGGATTGGTTGTCGACCCGTATACGGTTTGACTTATAAGGATTGGTCGTATACTAGTTAGTAAGAATACGCTACCTAGTGACTCTTGAAGTGTTGTATTGTCTCTTTATTAGTCTAATACATTGAGAGTATATTAGCCTTGTATAATGTGTTTTATCTACCATTGATAGGTAGTTAATAGTATGAATATTCCATACTTGGTTTACATGCATAGTAAATTAATATACCATGTTGCATGATGTTGATGTCATGCCTATATGTGCTTATGATTTGTATTCTTGAGACCGGTATAATGGATGCTTTTATGTGATTCATGAACACCCCGCATCCTATACGACGAAAGATTTTGAAATCACTTCAGAAGGCCCCTGACTTGATTATCAAGAGGTCTTCGTCGGAGAACTAGAATGGTTTGAATTAGATTTGAAATTGACCGAACTCATTACCAAAATGGAATGGAACAACAAATGGTGTATTGCTATACTTGTGCAAATATGTACATTATGTATATGAAAGTTGTGCTATGAATGTGATGTCTTGCTATAAGCAGTCCTTACATGTGTAGTTTGTAAAAGTTGAGCTTGTAATGCTTGTTCCGAATGAGTAATTTGACATGGTAAATGCCCTTAATAATATATGAGTATTGTCCTGAGATGAACGTTAATTGCATGATCAAGTACATGTTTAACATGTGAGAATATGATGAACGATAGAGATTCGTTTATAACCGGAGTATTATTTTAAGCCCGGGGAAATTTGGTTTGAAAGTTGTACTTTTGTCGAGAATCAAGCAGGACTCGACATTGAGATTGAATTGAATTGATATAAAGGGTTACCCTAAGATAGTAGACACACCATGGTGGTCGCCTTGATTATGTTAGTAGGTCAAAGAGTCGACCTTGTGGTATAATTTGTGGAATTGTGAATTCGAGGACGAATTCTTTCAAGGTAGGGAGGATGTAAGACCGCGAACCTTTAAGTATTTGACTCGATAGAATGGTTTCATACTTCTTTCTTATCGGGACCTTTGAGGGATCCTAGGTCTTTGTGTACTCACTTGGATACATTTAATATCCTAATTATCATGTCTAATGTTTGCATGAGGTCACGACGTTCAAAGTATAGTCGTCGTCGTAAGTGTGGTTTCACGATTCGCGTTTCGTAAACGTTTCGCCTTTCGTATTTTTGAGGGACTTAATTCTAAATTAAGTTTGAGTATGAGTTTGAGACTCTTTATTAGGCATTTAACATACTTTAAAATAAGTATGTATACTTGCTCGATCATTGTTTCGATCGTTAGTTTGTTCCATGTGATTTCGTTGTCATTTATTAGTTACGGATCAAATATGGTACGCGACTGAATCATTTTGTTCGAGATATCATATAAGATGGTTTTAGTTTGATTTGAGACTTTTAAGGCTTTTAGTTTAAGTCCTTACGGTCAGCCTGGCGAAGAAATCACGTCATTTCGTCGAACGGTGTGCAAATGGGAGCCATCGGAAGTTAGTCGTGCGTTGTTGCCCACCAGCAGACTTGGGGCTGTGATCGATGTATTTTATACGTCGATTTTATATACTTCTATGACCTAAATTATGTTATTTCACGAGTCTTTTGAGTACTAATATATGTTTTCGGTGAGTTTTGTAAGTTTCAGGATTATTGTGAAAATACGCGAAACTCCAGGGTTTAAGTGCAAATTACGAGGAAGAGAAAAATTGAAGAAAAATAAAGATCGCTGGCACCTTGCGGACGCAAGGTGCCTCTGCTGCGACCGCAAGGTAGGCGTCTGGGTCCTCGGCCGGCAATCAAAGAAATCAAAAGCCACCCACGAGACTTGCGGGCGCAAGGTATCCAGCACCGCAAGGTAGGCGAGAATGCGACCTATTCGGATTTTCACACGTCATTCGATCCAATCACAACTCCCGAGTATATATAGAAGTCAGGTGCCGAGCCTAAGCAGGAAGGAGGACGGCTGGAAGCTCTCTTTACATAGATTTTAGGTAGTTTTAGATTGTATAACATAGTTAGGCTTTGTAATTTCAAGTATTGAAGATCAAATCATGTCTCCCATCATCTTCATGTGTTGTTCATCGTCTATGATGAACTAAATCATCCCTAATCTAGGAGGTGGGAGGTAACTTGTATCGAATTTATGTTTTGATTCATATATATATGTCTATTCAATGCTTGTTGATTGTGTTGTTTATCAATCCCTATATTATTTTGCTTTGAACAAATGAATGTAATCGCAAATAATAAAGGCTTAGAGGTGCGGATAAGCGCATGACCAAGTGCATATGTCGTATCTTGGCTCACCAACACAATAAATTGGACCTATCGATGCACGAGAGTGATAAGTTAGGACCAGGTTCTTACATGATCTAGGTGACAGATAGATCATAAATCTAGGTGACGACTAGATTGATAGTTCCTGTGCTTAGGATATAGAATGGGTGAATTTTGCGGGGATGGAGGCTGAACCAATTGTTCAACAGACTATATCTATTTTTAGTGAACGAACCCAAGACATTGAATGACATTATTATGAATTGAACATAAAGGAGATATAAGTGAAACCCAGAATCCTAGATTTCCACTCACCATAAGATCTTCATATCTGTTATTACTGTCTAATTAGTTAAACATCTATAACTAGTAGATTAGAGTAGAATTAAACATAAAAACCCCCCTTAGGTTAATAATTTGCTATCTATAATCGCACTTGTTCGTGATCACTTGTCTCGTGGGTTCGACCCTTGCTTCCGAAGTCTATTCTATAATAGTCTTGTCCACTTGCAAGGAAATAGATAAAATAAAACATCGATCAAGTTTTTGGCGCCGTTGCCGGGGACAAGCTAGTTCACGTAGTTAGTTTGTAGGTAGTGTAGTTTTTAATTTAATTTAGTTTTTAGTTTAATTTTCAGTTTTTATAAAAATAAAAATACAAAAAGATTATTTTATTTTATTTTATTTTAATAGTTATTTGTTTTTAAATTGCTTTAATTTATTTGCATGCAAGGTCGTAGATCTTTAAATCCTGAATTGGTTGACTTAGATCAAGATATAAATATTGTTAAAAGATACCAAAGATATTTTGAAAATCTAGCTTTCGAGCCTGATAATCAAGACCAATCGAATCGAGAGGATCCTCGGTTGATCCTACAATGGAAGATAATAACAATAATCGTAATCCTGAAAACCTAGTTGACCCAGTCAATAGGAATCAAAGACAAGAAGAGCCTGCAAGAAGAAATATGGAAGTAGTAGTAAATCAAAGAACTATTAATGATTTCAGTAGACCTTCATTAAATGTGGTGACATCATGTCTAGTCTTGCCGATCTTTGTTAGGAATTTTGAGCTAAAAGGACATTATTTTAATGCCATACCATCTTTTCATGGGATGCCCCATGAAGATCTGTCGTTTCTTAAGAGAATATGAATACATGATGAGTACTTTTCCTTTAGGAGGGTTGGCTGAAGATCAAATTAAAATGAAATATTTTCCCAGTGCATTAAAAGAATTGGCAAAGAGATGGTTTATGAACCTAACACCAAGCAGTGTTTTTACTTGGGCACAATTATATGATTTGTTTATGAGCAAATTTTACAAACATGCATCTCTTGAGTATAGAAAACAAATCATGTCATTCCAAAATGAACCGGTGAAACATTCCATGAGTCATGGGATAGATTTAAAAATCGCTTATTATGTGTCCTCATCATAATTTGGCTCAACATGTGTTAGTGCTTCAATTTTATCATGGTCTTTCGCCGGGTTTACAAACTATGGTTGATAGTGCAGTGGTGGTTCTATTAATAGAATGACACCAGAAGCACTAGAAGAATTATTTGAGATGCTAAGTATTAATTCCCAACAGAAAAGTGCTAGAGGTAAAAATAGGAGCCTATATCAATTGCAAGATAATTCAAATACACAAGCTCAATTTGAAAATTGGCAAATTCAAGAAGCATGTGCTCTATGTGGATTATATTCTCATGCTACTAATTTTTGTCCGTCCAAGTGCTATGTATTACGAGCAGGCTAATGCTATGAATATGTATCCTCAAAGGCCAAGGAATGATCCCTATTCAAATACATATAATCACGGTTGGAGGAATCATCCTAACTTTTCTTGGGAGGAAATAAGCCTTTGCAACCTCAACAATTCCAACCTCAACCACCACAACCTCCACAGTTGCCAAATCAAAATCGGTTGAGAATTGAAGAAGTTCCCAAGCAAGAAGTAGCTAGTAAAGGTCAAGCGGCTTTGATGAAGTACATGCTTGAAGAAATTGAAAATCAAGAAACATATTGAAAGTTCGAAGCAAATAAAAGAGAAGAAGGGAAGTTCCCTAGTCAAACCGAGCAAGCTAAGTCAATCACCGTCTGCGAAGTGGTAAGGTGATAGGTGAAGAGGTAAGTGATCTGATCCTTCTTCCAATATGCATGCTACAAGTAGAAAATTCTAAAAAGTAATAGAAAAGAAATTGAAAAAGATAGTGATAGTGATAAAGTGATTGATGATTTAAGTAATCAAGAGGTAGAAAAAGAAAAGAAGTAGAAGTAGAGTTAGAGGTTCCAAATAAGGAACAAGAAAAAGAAGAAGATTTCGTGTTGGAATTCAAAATAAAGATAATACGGTTGAAGTAGCAAGAGTTAGATCAAGAAGAAGAGGAACCTTATGTGGCTCCACCACCATATGTTCCTCCAATTCCGCTTCAAGAAGACTTATGAAAACCGAATGGACAAACAATTCACGGAAATTTATAATATGTTATCCAAAGTAAATGTTAATTTACCTTTGCTTAATGTTATTAAAAATATTCGGCTTATGCAAAGTTTTTCAAAGATCTTCACTCTAAGAAACACAAGTTTGAAAACAACGAAAAGATTGTTGTTTCGAAAACGTCGGCTTTTACAACCCGAATTACCACCTAAGTTGAAAGACCCGGTAGCTTTAATATCCAAGTCTCCTTGGGAAGCTCTAAAAGATGAAAGCAATGCTAGATTTAGGAGCAAGTATTAATTTGATGCCTTTCTGGTCTATAAACAATTAGGTTTAGGAGAACTAAAACCCACTAATATGCAATGTCTTTACAATTAGCCGATCGCTCGCTTAAATATCCCTTGGGTATAGTGGAAGATATCCTAGTTCAAAGTTGATAAATTAATCATACCAGAGACTTTGTGGTTCTAGAGATGGAAAGGAAGATATGCACTAATAATGAAGTCCCAATATTGTTAGGCACCATTTATGGCAACCGCCAATACAATGATTAATGTGAAAAATGGTAAACTCACAATGTCGGTCCTAGGTGAAACAGTTGAAATTTCGTGTTTGATGCTATGAATAGACCTAGTGACATGAGTGCATTTTTTCAATAGATGAGATTGAGAAATTATCAACCGAAACTTTTGAAGAAGAGGAAGATTATGAGAGAGATAGATTTATTGTAAGCTATGATGATAGCCCTATCCCTCCCATAAAAATTGACATTGAGGAAATTGAAAGAGAAATAGAAGAAGAAGAAAGATTAGAGAAAGAAAAGTTAGAAGCTAGTAAAAAGATAGAAAGATAAAGAAATAAAGGTAGAATCGGAAAATAATTCGATGAGTCAAAGAAAGTAGAAATAGAAGAAAGTTATGAAATCAAAGATGATGAAGTAGATGTGGATTCTAAAATCTCTCTTTGAAGAAATTGAGATAAAAGATATTGAGAAAATAGAAGATATTAAGGAAGAAAAGCAAGAAGAGAATAATGAGGCTAAAATAAAAGAAACTATTAAAGTAGAAAATTCTGAATTTATGCCTTCCATTAATTCTCCAAAGTCGAAGAATTAAAGCCATTACCACCCCACTTAAAATATGCATTTTTAGGGAAGGTAAAACTTACCTACCGTTATTATAGCAGACTTAATGTAAGAACAAGAAGCAAGCCTTTGTTAAAAGTTTTATGGACACATAGAAAAGCTATAGGATGGTCCTTAGCGATTTAAAAGGCATTAGTCCATCTATGTGTATGCATAGAATACATTTAGAAAGAAGGTAGTAAACCTTCTAGAGAAAGACAAAGAAGACTTAACCCTCACATGGAAGAAGAAGTGAGAAAAGAAGCTCTAAGCTTCTCTAGATGCGGGTGTAATCTACCCTATATCGACACGATAGTAAATGGTTAGTCACTCAGTTCAAGTATTCCTAAGAAATCGTGAATGTTGTTAAAAATGATAAAGATGAGTTAGTCCACATTAACTATCACCGGTTATAGAATGTGCATAGATTTGAGGAAATTGAATGCGGCAACTAGAAGGACCACTTTCCTTTGCCATTTATTGATCAAATCCTTGAAAGATTAGCGAGGTCATGAATATTATTGTTTTCTTGATGGTTTTCGCTACGGATCAAATCCCAAAGATCACCCAAGACCAAGAGAAAACCACTTTTACATGTCCCTTGGTACCTTTGCATTTAGAGAATGCCCTTTTGGGACTTTGTAATGCCCATTTACCTTTCAAAGATGCATGATTTCTATATTCTCAGATTTAGTGGAAAGATGTGTCAAGTGTTCATGGATGATTTCTCAAGATTTGAGAATTCTTTTGACCATTGCCTAGAAAATCTTACATCGCTTTAAAAGATGTTGTGAAACAAACTTAACTTAACCCTAAGTTGGGAGAAAAGTCATTTCATGGTTAAACATGGAATTGTCTTAAGTCATGTTGTGTCTAATAAAGGAATTGAAGTCGATAAGGCAAAAAGTTATATCACAACTACCTCTCCCAACTGGCCAAAGGTGTTATAAGTTTCTAGACATACAAGTTTTTATAGAAGATTTATTAAAGATTTTTCAAAAATCAAAGAAACTTCTATGTAATCTGTTGGCAAAGATATCAATTAATTTTTGATCAAGAATGCACTACAACAAAAGGAGTATTTAACGTTTGTTTTACAATGTTTTTAGACAAACATTGTTAAAGTTGGTTTTAGACAACATTTTTAGTTAACGTTGTTTATTATTTTTGCGTTTTGTAAAATAAATGTTGTTTTAACCATTTATTTGACAACGTTTTGAAAAAACCGTTGTGATTACGGAGTGTTTACAACGTTTTTAAAGCGTTGTTACGCTACAATGTTTGTGGACATAAGCGTTGTTCGGTCTTGAATGAAAATTTTCCCCTCCGCTACCAGCCCTTTTGCGGTAAATAACAGTGAAATTACTTCCAAATCAAAATCCCCAAACCCCGATCCCTCTCTTCGCCCTTCTCATCTTTCGGACATCGGCCCCTTTCATCGTTTCTTCTCTCTAAACCTTGCACGATAAAATCGCCCAATGAAACCTAAACCTCTTTCATTCCTTCTCTAGTGCTCTCGAGGTTGTCGACTTTTGCATCTTTCAATTCCTTCCATTTTCTATTTTTGTTTGTGCCTTTTGTGTTGTTCTTGGCGGCGAGTGGTGGAAGCTTCTGCGAGGGATTTCGAAAGAGGAAGTGAAGGAAGAGGAAGTGAAGACAGGACATGAAGACCATAGACAAGAACCATCGTCTGCGATTTCTCTTCTCTCACATGGTATCCTCACT